>OU779870.1:13765000-15015000 GCA_916999025.1 Orgyia antiqua
TCATTTGAAGGTCAAATAGAGATCATTTGCTTTTTTTGAAAAATAATCGTTAGTATAGCAAATTTTGAAAAAATGATGATGAAAAAAGCTAATGGATCATGATCACAAACTCTATTCCCCGAAATGGTTTTCGAATTAAGAGTTTTGAAAAAATATGAACAATGCCAATTACGGCACGAGGACGGACAAGAGGATAATGATGATGATTTACTTTTTTGGTATAACTTTGGTAGGTTATAATATAACGTTTTATATAACGTTTGACTATAAAATATAATTTAACTTTTTATACTATAGCATGGGATTTTTCAAAAAGGGCGTTAACCGGTTCCTACAGGTAGAGCAACGCGAGAGTGATACCTCTGGTGATGCAAACATCCACAGAGTAAGGAAATCGCTTACCATCAGGCGAGCCGTAAGCTTGTTTGTCACCCTTGTAGTACGAGTATAAAATAATAACACTAGCTGTTGGCCAAATCTTCGTATGGAGTGGATTTTAAAATTCAAACCCTAACAAATTCCACTCACCATACTATCTATTAAAAAAAACCGCATCAAACTCTTTTGCGTAGTTTTGAAGATATACGCTCACACAGGGACATAAATACAAAAATAACGACTTTAAAAAAAGCAAAGTCACGTAAAATTAATTTTAAATGTATCACACTTAGTGGAAATATTTATCGAAAGATATAAAAATACGTCTAGACATAAAAATAAAGACAGCCCTGTGGTGTCATATCAATTTTACTTGACCCATTTCGTATATTTTATTTATATCGGTTTATATATGTGTATTCATTCTATGTAATATTATTTAAATAACGTTATTCAAACGTATTCAATTGATATTCATTATAGCTAAGTAAATTATGTATACACACGTTAATTACATTCGTTGTATATATCCACACAATACATCATTTGTATGTACGTTACAAGAGATGACGATTTACACATATACACACACAAAGTCTGTTTTCAATGGTACCAATTCTATGTCTACAACTAAACTAAACTTAACTAAAAAATTAAAATAATTATGGCATATCTTGATTAATTGGCTATTTCGCGACAGATATATAAATAAAAAGTTCTGTTAACATTGCCAAATTGTGGTGACACTATCAATTATCATTTTTAGTGAAGTTATAATTATAAGTTTAGTTGTGCATGTAGAATCGGTACTAATGTCAATAATATTAACAATATGTCATAACAATTATTTATTTATTTATTATTACTAGCTGACCCGGCAAACGTTGTTTTGCCATACAAATGTTAGGGGTAGATAAATAATTTGCAATAAAATAATATTGCGACTATAAATTTAAATGTAAGCTATCCTATCTTTCAAGTCGGGTCGAATTGCACACGGTGTGCAAATCAAATTTAAAATAGGTTCAGTAGTTTAGGAGTCCATCGCGGACAAACATCGTGACAGGAGATTTATATATATAAAGATTATAAAATAAAGTAGTTATTTTTGTATTAGATACTTTTATCTTTAAAACTAAGCAATGAATTTAATAGATAGAATGTTTCAAGAGGATGAACTTTTAATACAAACATAAAAGCTTAGATTGGGACCAGAGGACGTTGTGTGAAATGACCGTGAATTTTTTTTATATGATTTATTAAAGTTTGGTTTCTAAATTTCACGCGTACGAAGTTGCGGGCAACAGCTATACGTAATAAAGTTATCTTCATAGAAAAGTAGAAAGCTATCATCTATAACTGTAAATACCACCCCTTTCAATTGATGTAACGTTAGTGAATTCTTCAAAACCCTTTATTTACTTTACACGTGGGGCTCGCTCATGCGTCGTCTTGTAATTACAAGACCGCATGAGCGAGCCCCACGTGTAATTACATCGGTTATATACAAAACCGATGTAATTACATCGGTTTTTTAAATATTAGTACTTTGTTAAATCATCCGTATATGCATGTATAATATTCATAATAGAGTAAATTTAAAAAAAATACCTGATCCAACTTCATGTGCCTTTGAAAATTGAGGGTTCTCCTCGATTTCTCAGGAGATAATCATTAGATCCTGACGTGGTACCAATGGGACCACCAGCTTTCAAATAAAAAAAGAATCATTAAAATCGCTTAGCCCAGTTAAAAGTTATGGGATAATAAACATAAAAAACCTACAGACGAATTAAGAACCTCTTCCTTTTTTTAAATTCTGTTAAAAATTTCATTATCATCATACCACACATCATACCTACCGTCGCGTCTTTTATATATCGCGTCATAACGGATATTGTTGCGAGTTTTAAGCTATTGCATAGCTTCTATCGCGGGCCTTGAGCGTGGAGACTAAATGCACAAAATTCGATATTTCAATTCCGTAACAAATATAGGGTAACTAAAAAATACTACACACGGCGCTACTGCGCAGTAACGCCGTTTCGCTGTTCGCGCTGGTGACTCATGTCAGTTTTGGTGTTAGTTTTTATTTTATTGACATTTGATTGACAATCGCTATTTTATCATAATTACCATAAGCAATAGACAGATGTAAGCATCAGTAAATAAGGATTATTAATCTTATTTTAGTTTATGGTATTTAGATTCTTGCATAAATAAAATAAATAAATAATTATAATTGCATAAGTTGATAAAAAATACTATGCAATAGCTTTACCGCGGCAGTCCCCGAGTGCCACACGTCATTTTTTTTTATAAATCGAGTGATATAAGAACGTGTTTTTTTTTTGGATAATTAGTTACGGTTTGGTTTCAAAATTACAGGCGTACGAATTAGCGAGCATTAGGTAGTAGTGTAGGTATATACGTAAAAAAGAAGATATCGAGGAATAAGAACTTCTTTCTATTATGAATTCAGTTAAAGTAACTTCCTTCTTAATTTGTCTTGAGAATGAAACAGTGTAATTAATTATCGTGTCCTTATTTGACATCGTAATTGTGTGACTTAATTTTATCTTCGTCAATTTTAGACAACTCCCTACCATAAATTAAGTTCAGTTGAGTAGGAACACGGGTAGAACAAACTTGATGCTTTTTAATAGTTTTATTTTCTTTACACTGATAATTTTGCGTGCAGATGGAGGAATAACAGTGTTACCACCGAATTTCTCTCTACGAAGCTTGCTGTAAAAGATAATATCTTTAGAAAGAGTCTGAAAACTCGAAACTAAACCTTAGGTATGCCATTCTTACAATGTATGTCGTTCTTTAGTTTGTTTAATTTGTTTCAAACGTGGGAAGCGTAGGATAAATTGAGGCTAGACTACTTTTAAGAGATATTACAATAATCAATCTGAGTATTGTTAATCAGCTTTTCTTCGGGTTCTAGAGAATGATACTTCTTTACCATTGCAACCATTTATTTCAGTGTCTGTGACAACCTCCCGCCAAAACTCTTTGACACATTGTAATGTTGCTAAACTTAAAAAAACCGATATCGAATGCCAAATATTCGATTTAGTATATCGATTAAACGAACCCTGACAATCGTCCATCCTGACATCGTGTGCAGGGAAGCAAGTGAAGCAAGGAACTCCAGGTGGAAACCCTAACAGTATATACTGTTATATGTATATGCGTTCCTCTATGCAAATTAACAGTTAGCTGTGGCCGTCCCGCCAATCACTCTCCTTACGACTGCATTGTATTGACTGAATTTGGAGTTTGCTTTGAGAAGTGACAGTTAAGTCTCGTCTAGCCTTAAAATACCCATACTTATAACTTTGTTACGAGCGTGAAGACATGCACATACTTTTCTTAGTAAACACATACCTATTGTAAATAGAAAATTACTCAAATGGTATACAAGTAATATTTTAAATCATCACACAAATAATTCACTGTTCGAATCAAAGACCTTAAGGGCCTACATCAATATTATCGTCGACATGTACCTATTAACACAGCTAGTTGGTATAGAAAATGAAGAATTAGGGATATTTTTTTTGTTTACTCAAAATCTACTAAATATATTTTAATTCTGATTTACGTGTTTCTATATATAATAGTTACTTATGTTTTTAAAGTTATTTAATTAGTTAATACGCGATAATAGACCGGAAAATGAAAAAAATTAAAAATGAGAGAGATTGTTTCGCTAAGATTTTCTATTTAAACTTTAAACTTTTTTCAATCGCGTTTCTGAGTTTATACTCAGAAACGCGATTGAAAAAAGTTTTCTCGAGATCCTAGATTATATATTGAAAAAACATATACTTAAAAATTAGAGCTCTAGCCATTCAATATATAGAAAAAATGAAAACTTGGTACGTAGAAAAATGCACGAAGCTATTTTGGTATCCTCTTAAACACAGCCAAGCTACAAGGCCCAGCTAAAATAAAACAACTTATACAAAATCTTCTCGCTTTTTCTAAATGAAAACACCACAATAATTTTTGTATTCCGTGCTATCTCCTGATAAATGTAATTACGTTGTGAGAGTTATGACAAGGGCCTGGGTTTAACACAATTCGTGGAGTGTTTTGTGGCAACGGATCTACGTAGAATGATAATGAGTAACATTCATTTCTGTTTTATATTCACAAATTTACAACGTACCGACTTTTTGGAAGAGCAAAATGTCGTGTAATTTTTACGTAAGAATATTACGTAAGAAATTAGAAGGATATTGCGTAAATAACAAAATTTTAATTTAGAACTAGCTGTGTCCGCGATATCGTTCGCTTGGAATGGTGACTTTAGATAGCATTTTCATTAGTGTTCCGCTCCTATTGTTGTTAGTATGATGTTAAATAGCGTATAATCTTCGTCGATAAGTAGCCTCTCCAACAAAAGAAGATTTTTTCAAATCCAACCAGTAGTTATTGAGATTAGTGCGACGAACATTTGTTAGTTATAGGTTTATTATAATCAATAAATTTTTGTAAAAATCCATTGTAAGAATTTAGTCTCACAAATTATACTTGAATAACATAACTCATTATGAAATTAATAACAGGATTTGCTTATTTTATTTATGAAAACTTCTAAATAAAGCCTAAATAATTTTGTCTGAAAAAAATTCTTATAAATTAAGGGGGAAGAAAACTGCGTTTAACAATTCCGTTACAGAAAAAAAGAAGTTTAAAAAACATTTAGAATTTCCTCTATTAAAGAAAATAAACTTATAGAACATGTGAAACAGTCAGCGAATTGTTTGAGCAGTAGTTTAAGCAATAAAACTATAGTTACCGTATCAATCGCGTCAAGGTAACACGAACCATTAGGGACGTGGGTTACCAGTCTTTATTACATTACTAACTTTTTTGAATGTAATGTTAGCTAAAGTTTTATATAAGAAATGCCGAATTACATAAGTATACAACAATATGGCAGAAATAAAAAAATACCTAAGCCTATACCTAGTAGGTATAGGCTACCTACTGAGCCGCGTATTTCTACAGAAAAAATTTTGAGAGATTAAAATAATTATTTATGGACATTTCACACAACGTCCTCTAGTCCCATAGAAAGCTACATTTCTATACTTGTATTGTGGGTACTAAATACATATTATTATAGAACAAACATTTGTATGACTTTTATAAATATCGCACAAATAATTGTACTATACGGAATCAAACCCCAGACTGAGTGAGCGGCAGTCCGTTAAATGAACCATTAGACCACCAAACCCGTCGGCGAGATCTCCCATGCTTATCGCCGTGAAGGGGAGTGGAGTTTTAGTATATTATTGTTGAAATAATAATGTATTAAGGTGAGACACATACTCGTACCTAAATTCTTTATAGAAAGAAGGATTCTAAACATAAATAATTTGTTTTATTTTAACTTAATAATGGAAACGTTCCGTGTGGTGACGGATTAGGAATACAAGTGTCACCACCCCGTCTCCTCCCAAGGGTGCTGTAAAAGTCAGCTAAGGGATATTGCACACAGATAACATCTTCTGTGAGAGACGGAGAACTTGAAAATAAACCCTGTGCCAACACGCCTGGTCAACGCGGCACAGTAGATCATAATCCTTCCCAAAGTGGAGAAGGCCCGTGCCCAACAGTGGGACGTAAATGGGCTAGAGAAGAAGAATGAAAATAAAATTAATTATTTTCCTACGTATATTTAAGACAAAAATCCTCACGCAATAATTAAATAAATAAATAATAAATATTCATGGACATATCACACAACGTCCTCTGGGTCCAAGCTAAGCTTATATGCTTGTGTTATGGGTACCAGAATACGGATAGAATTCATATACTACTTTTCTTTTATATTTTTATATACTTTTTTTTTTATTTATTTATACTTTTTTTTTCATCCTTATAATACATAGAAACACCCAGACGCAGTACAAACATTTGTATGACTGTTAGAAAAATCACACAAATGATTGTCCCGAGCGGGAATCGAACCCGCGGCCTCTTGATCGGCAGTCCGTTACATAAACCACTCAACCACGAGGCTCGTCGAAATGGTAGAAATAGTGTCCTAAACTAAAAACTATTTAAAATAAACAAATTGTTTCCGTTAACAGTTTGTTACTAGGTGCATGGTAACATTCCAAATTGTTGTCTCAATTAGATTTATTCGTTGAATATTTTGTAAATATTTCAGTTGAATTTATTGTAAAGTTTTAATTTACATTGCATGATTATGTAATACTAGTTGTTGCCCGCGACTTCTTACTCGTGGAGCTTAGTAAATTTACTCCCTTTTTTGTCACATTTTTCACTGATGCTTCACTCCTATTGGTCGCAGCGTGATGTTATATAGCCTATAGCCTACCTGGGTAAATGTACTATCTAACACCAAAATAATTTTTCCAATGAGACCAGTGTTTCTTGAGATTAAACTCTTCGGTTTTGTATTATCAGTATAGATGTTTCGATTTAATAATAACTTTTCTCTCTCTCTAGGTGATTTCTCTTTAGGTTAAATCACACATTAAATTTATCAACAAACTATTAATGTAATTATTGAAAATCTATATATGGAAACTATCATTCTATAAGTAAAGCGAAGCCTCCTAGGGCTTACAATATAGCTGTGTAAGTAATGATAGATTTTATTCCGATTTTGTCTTTCTGCTAAGAATTGGTTTTGACCGATGTACGAGGTGACAGAAAAGCATTCCTGAAGAATTTACGGCATAGCAAGCCTAAACCACCTTTTCTGTTAGTTTTAGTCTTTGCCTACCCCCATGGGAATAAGGCGTGATGTTATATGGTGATCATAATATGATGATAACGATGATGATGAATATTGAATTATATAATTATACTAGCTGACCCGGCAAACGTTGTTGTGCCATACTAAAAAAAAAAAAATTTTTGAAAAATAGATGTTGGCCGATTCTCAGACCTACTGAATATGTATGCAAAATTTGAGAAGAATCGGTCAAGCCGTTTCGGAGGAGTACGGTAACTAACACTGTGACACGTGAATTTTATATATTAGACTAGCTGACCCGGCAAACGTTGTTTTGCCATGCTAAAAAAAAAGGTTTGAAAAATAGATGTTGGCCGATTCTCAGACCTACTGAATACGCATGTTAAATTTTATAAAAATCTGTCTAGCCGTTTCGGAGGAGTACGGTAACTAACACTGTGACACGTGAATTTTATATATAAGATATAATAAAGTAAGTGAACCCAGTGTTGCCTGCTATTAAAAACTTCTAGAGAAAGAAGTAAAAACACAGCACAGTAGTTGGAGGGTAATGTCTTTGTTCAATAAATTAAGGGCGTCACAAACGGCATATTACGATATATTAATATGACGAGACAAAGACAGCATATATAGAAAAAAGACGAGGCGAGAAAGAGATAGATACATATTAATATACAGAGATGTATCTACCGACAGATATATCTGTCACTTTCTCACCTCGTCTTTTTCTGTCTACATCTGTTTCTTTCTCGCTATATTAATATATGTTATTATGCCGTTTGTGACGCCCTTTAATGATGTGAATTCATTTGACGTTACTATACTTGTACAAATCCAATTACAGATAAAAACAGTCAGTCCGAAAGTCCGAGTTTTTTAAATCTACCCCCACTTTTTAATTCCCCTACATATTTTTTATAATATTGTAACAAATTGAAGATTAAAACAATTTATACATTGCTTGAACCAATTGTTTCTACTAATTCATAATATGTGTAACTATACTCTTTCAGTGGACTTAATGTTCTTGGGGCAATAAAGATCGTTAAACACAAAAATACAAATGGAAGCCTACGGCTATTCCATAAATAATATAATAATATATATAATATATATTCATGGACATTTCACACAACGTCCTCTGGTCCCAAGCTAAGCTTATATGCTTGTGTTATGGGTACCAGAATACGGTTAGAATACATAAACTACTTTTCTTTTGTAAATACATACTTATAATACACAGTAAAATGTTTATTTCTTACTTCATTAAAGTTATGGTTGGAAATTCTGTACAATTTAGGCTTCATTTCAGTAAGTAGCTCCCTTAGGATGTTTCTAGAATCAACATAAGCACTGCCAAGGTTGAAATAAAATAAAATTCTCTGAAAATTATTTTTACTTTCACAATAAAAGATGTTAAACATTTCACAAAAATTCGTACCTAGGTTTATTGTAGGCCACATTGATAATTAAGAAAAACATTTTCTCGAGTCGTTGAGAAACTTATATTAGATAATGTTAGTTTTTTATTGCCTTACTTTAAGTTAACCTTTATAATTTTGAATGAATGAATATGCTTTATTGTACACTACAAGAAATTATACTAAGAAAATAAAACGGTACTTATACACGATATACCTACCTAATATTTTTTATGTTTAAGAAATAAAATATAATCAATTTCATGAGATCTCTGTGGCGAGTGTAAATAAATCCAAAGAAATAAATTGTAATCAATTTATCTTGTCCAATTGTATGCATATATTAGCAGGTGGCGCTTTATAGACTCTTCCTAACCCTCATAAGAGAAAGGTGTATCAGGATAATGAGACGGAAAATCCGAAACTAAACCCTGTACCAACAAGACTGGTTAGCGCAGGACAGTAAACAATAATCCCCCCTCAAAGTGGATGAGACCTGTGTCGAACAGTAGGACATTACTGAGCTAGACACAGAGAGAGAGAGAGAGAGAGAGAGAAGAGTTGTTTACGCGGACAAAGTCACAGGGAAAATCGACATTGTTATAACATTTTTTTAGCCCACTAACATATACATTGACGGGCTCGTGATCGAGTGGGTCATGTTGACTGACTTGACACACTTGACTGCCGTTCACGAGGTCGCGGGTTCGATTCCCGCTTGGGACAATCATTTGTGAGATATTCATAAAAATGTCATACAAAGTATTTGTACTGCGTCTGGGTGTTTTCTATGTATCATAAGTATGTATTTACAAAAGAAAAGTAGTTTATGTAGTATATCCGTATTCTGGTACCCATAACACAAGCGTATAAGCTTAGCTTGGGACCAGAGGACGTTGTGTGAAATGTCAATGAATATATTATATTATTATTATATTATATAACTATTAAGTACGGACAGTAAGCTTTAACTAAAACAAAAATTCTTATCGCCGTATACATTTGAGGTTATCTCAATATGTAATAACTGGCAAGCGAAAATGCCAAGTAAAGCTTTTGGTGTCCCCAAAAGGCCTCAGCCAATGCTCTGTCTGATAAAGCTTTGTTAATGGATCTAATGTCTAGATTGCTTAGGGATTAACCTAGATTCCAACTAAAGACTAAGTTATATGTAGACCGTATGTGATAAGCTGGAACCTGTAATTTACTTTGCGGTTTTATCCGGTTTTATTTTGCTTCAAAAAACCCCTTAATTGCTTTTATCTGATCAGTAAAATGCTTTTCATGTAGATGTCAGGTATCGATAGAGACGTGATAGGTGATTTTGTTCTAAAAAAATATATTAGTAAAGTTTAGTACTAATTATCTAGCGTAGAATAAAGACTGCGAGTAGTAGGCATCCAAAGTGAAGGAAAAATGACTCAGAATTACTGTACGGCGCTGTTTCAGCTGCTATTCTGAAGGCTTGCCAATATTTTTCTTGGCCTATTGAAGTTCTACAAATAGACATTAGCCTCTTCTACAAATATCTGCACCTCTCAATACTCTCTTTTCTCCTCTTTCTCTTACTACTTACGCCGATCCGGAGTGTTGGCATAAAATTTAGTTTCGTGCTTCTCTCGAAAATCCTAGTTTCTGCTTATATTTGTATACTCTTAGTGAACGGGTGCCTTCTACTGGGACTGGTCAACTTGCTCGAACAAGGCAATTTTATTATTAAGTTATTTTTACTTAGATATCACTATATGGCATTATTCTCACACCCCACAATAATGTAAAATAACATTAAAAAACATTAAAGCAAGAGAAAAAGAATCCATGGTGTTTCTTGTCTGTTCTTCTCCATAGGCATCGCGTTTGGAACAGCCACCTAGCTGCTGACGTTTTGAAAAGCATGTAAAACATGCCAACTTGAAATAAAAAAAAATGACTTTGACTTAGCTAGCTCTCACAGCGGGGAGCTGTGAGAGCTAGCTAAGTCAAAGTCATTTTTTGGAAGAGAATGAGATTATGTATTCTTAATCCATCACTTCACGGATAACTGATTCATTCAAATTGCTACTTCAACCACAAGGTAATCGTACGACATTAATCCCTATAAAATACAATATATTGTTATCAAAATTAATACGTAAACATTGCTCATTGTTTGTACACCCAACAAAGTTTCAAATTAATTGTTACTGTCACAATTCAAAATTATAAATTTTGTTTTCGTTTATGTAATATGTGATGATACTAAAAGTTTGTTTAACAAATGTGAAATACAATACAAAATATGGGCAACCGAAATTGAAACGTATCTATCATAAATAAAATAATTTTAGCATACAATGTTTTAAAGATAACTTTTATTATATTTCCAAAATTGAATAGATATAAAATGTTTGTTTGTCTCTTAGCTAGTTTGATTGATGTCAACTCCGAATTAGGTAGACACATTTTACAGGACTTCTACTATAGGTAGCTAGATTTCCGGAGCAGCTTGATTTGACCAAAAAAAAAACTAAAACGAATATCCATTTTACACAATTTCCTTTGGTCCCAAGCTGTTTAAACCACCACGTGACCAGGTACTGAAATAGGGCTAGGTAACAAAACACCCAGTACAAATAACTGTGTGACTGACTGTGTGAATATCACACGAATAATTGTCCTGTGTGGAATCAAACCCGTTAGACAAACCATTTCATCACGAGGCCCTTTATATTCTTACGATTAATTTAACGTTAGCAGGCAGACTATTAATATACAATAACTATTATGTATAATTCAGCATTGAATTCCTTATACCAAATTTACCGAGAAGCAATTAAGATTGAAGTAGCTCTTTGTAACACATTCATTTATGTGTGGCTCAGATATTAACAATTAACTAATTTAGGTTATAAACCTGAGTATCTTAATGGTATAGCTTGTATAAAATATACGTTAACTTGTTATTGCAAATGATTAGGTTGAAATGAAATATTCCAGAAAAATTATTTAAGACTCAAAGTTTTATTTATAACACGATAAGGTTTGTTAAAAATAGATTGTCTTACATATTAATAAACAATGTCGTTATTTTTCTTTCTATACTTTCTATATATATATATACTTTCTATTCTATATATATACTTTCTATATTTTCTTTCTATACTGACCTTAAATCTCCAAAACTACTGAACAAATTTTGATGCGGTTTTATATTTTTTTTAAATATTTTTATTATAAAATATTCATGGACATTTCACACAACGTTCTCTGGTCCCAAACTAAGCTTATTATGCTTGTGTTATGGGTACCAGAATACGGATATAATACTTACTATTTTCTTTTGTAAATACATACATAAAATACATAGTAAACACCCAGACGTAGGACAAACATTTGTATGACAAATTATTATAAATATCACACAAATGATTGTCCCGAGCAGGAATCGAAGCCGCGACCTCGTGAACGGCAGTACGTCATCTGAACCACTAGACCACGAGGCCCGTCAATAATGGAAAGAGTTGTTCAGAAGCCTAGAATGTTGGAGTTGTTTAGTTGTACAATTTTCTAAATAAAGGCGTAGACAACAGCCGGTATTCATAATAATCTAGGTGCGTTCCGATACAGGTGACAGATGAACGGACAAACAGCGAAGTCTCCATAAAACCTTATAAGTACTATCTTTTCTACCTTATGCTGCGATACCCAAAAATTTGTTACAACTCTACACATAATTTAGATGCCTATATATGTGTGATTAAGTATATGGATCATTAAAATTTGTATTCACAGTTCGTGACACGAAAAAGAGGCTTTTAATTCTATATATTCCCGTCACGACACATGACTTGCATTAGCAATTAGTGGGGCACGATAACATGAACGCAGTTTTCCTTCACAAGTTTTCCTGGTGTTTTGACTGCTCCCTTTGCTCTCGTAATCTTTACTTGTTATAAAACAAAGTCGTTATTTTTGTATGTACCTACGTAAGCTTAAATCTTCAAAACTACGCAATGGATTTTGATGACATTTTTTTATACATAAAGTGGTTCAAGGGCATGGCGTTTTGTTTAATTTGTATAGGTAAATAAAAATACATTTAAAAATATAAAAAATAAAAATCACCGACCGGCAGCGGGCCTAGGCGCCAAGCTACCGGTGGTTAAGGTTCCAGAGAGAGGAACCTTCTCACTATAAGAAAATTACTTATTGCTAGCTGATGTCCGGTACTCCATATGCGTGGAATTTTAGATCCCCATATATTTTGTCACCCTTTAAACCTTCCCTGGATTTTCATGAATATTTTAAGACCAAAATCACCAAAATCGGCCCAGCCGTTCTCGAGTTTTAGCAAGACTAACGAACAGCAATTGATTTTTATATAATAAACTAGCTGATCCGGCAAACGTTGTTTTGAAAGAAAGAAAAATATTTATTTCTAAGCCACAGTTGACCACCAAATATAATTTTGCCATACAAATGTCAGGGGTTAACAAATAATTTGCAATAAAATAATATTGCTACTATAAATTTAAATGTAACCTATCCTATCTTTCAAGTTGGGTCGAATTGTACACGGTGTGTCAATTTAATTTAAAATCGGTTAAGTAGTTTAGGAATCCATCGCGGACAAACATCGTGACAGGAGATTTATATATATAAAGATAATGTATAAGAACATAATCCATCACAATATAACTTAATGTAACAGTACTCTTACATCTGAAAAGGTTTACCACCCCAGAATAAAACTTTTCTCGTTACTATTACTTTCAATTGATTAGTAAAGTAACTGCTCAATAAGTCGATTATGACTGCTAAGCTTGTTTAACTTTAGTAGAACCGAAGTTGGAAGTTGTAAATATGTACTTTTGGTATTACTGCATCCATCGATCCATTAGCCTTTTTACGTCCACTGCTGGTCATAGGCCTCATCCATAGAAGGCCAGAAAGTTTGAATGACCTTGATATTGCTTTTTTAACTAATGTTGTCATTGATCCTTTAATAATATATGTAAGATCAATCTGATTATTGTAAGTAGATGAATACCTAAAGTAATTTATTAATTTTGCAATTGACATGCTATGCTTTTACTTAATAAATTTAATTATGGTGTTGGTTAATAAATTACTTTAGTAATGAAAGTCGCGTCATCATTTTCAACCCAATTGTATTCTGTAAAGAATACTAGGTGGCTGGTCGAGATGTTGCAAAACATTCTCGATAGATGGCGTTGTACGTAAAAATACGATATAAACTCAATCGAGTGACGATTATAGTGGCCTAATTTGATTACTGTTAGCACGTCCGCAATAAGCTCAGTTGGCAGAGCTACGGAACGGTATTCCGAGGTCGTGGATTCAAGTCCCGCTTGCGATAATCCCTTTTTCCACCATAATTTAATTTATTAGATGAATACCTACTATTTCGACGAATCATACTATTCGACGGGCCTCGTGGTGTAGTGGTTCATATAACGGACTACCGATCATGAGGTCTCGGGTTCGATTCCCGGTCAGGACAATCATTTGTGTGATGTTTTTAATTGTCACACAAATGTTTGTACTGCGTCTGGGTGTTTACTATGTATTATAAGTACCTATGTATTTACAAAAGAAAAGTAGTTTATGTATTATATCCGTATTCTGGTACCCATAACACAAGCATATAAGCTTAGCTTGGGACCAGAGGACGTTGTGTGAAATGTCCATGAATATTTATTTATTATTTATTTATTTACTAAGATTTCCTCACATAGCTTAATGCGAAACAAGCTCATAAAAGATGTTACAAATACATAGTTTTATTTGTGCACAAACTGCAAATTATTGATTTTATAGTGTCTGAGTTATTCACCCATTTTACCTCACACTCTGGCACCAATTCTACACAACTTAACTTAACTAAAAATGAAAATGGGTTATGTCCATACATCTAATATTTGCTATTTCCTTGTACACATTCATATAATTAAAATCGTTAGTCTATAATACGCAGTTTTTATAATAACAAAGTTCAGTTAAAATTACCGAACTGTGATAATGACGCTATCAATTTTTATTTAGTTAGTGAAGCTTAGTTGTGCGTGTAGAATCGGCACCATCCATCCATCGATCCATCAACCTTTCTCAGTCCACTGCTGGACATAGGCCTCCCCCATAGAAAGCCACAACGCGCGGTCCTGCGCTAACTGCATCCAGCGGCCCCCGGCGTATTTGTCCACCTTGTTGGGGGCCGCCCCACGCTGCGTCGTCTGGTTCGTGGTCGCCACTCGAGGACCTTCCGTCCCCAACGGTCATCAGATCGTCGAGCGATGTGGCCTGCCCACTGCCACTTCAGCGAATATAGAATCGGCACCATTGTATTAAAATAAAGCCCAGTTACATCACTATTAATCCAATTGTCAGCCACTAAAAGCCGAAACCAAAATACAATAGCGCTTTGATAGGCATAACCATCGTGGTATTGTAGCAGTGTCCGGTATTATTTCTATCCCTCGATACAGGCCAAATTTAATGATTCAGTAACCCTTTTATTATCACTACGGGGCTTTAAGGGGTTTATTGCAAAGCGTTGTTATTTTAAACTATAATTTGTGTAAATAGTGGTACCAATTCTATATGCACAACTAAACTTATCTAAAAAATAATCTACTTAGTTAAAAAACACGCTTGAAAATCCCTTAATATTTTTTTAAATTATTCCATTGTCATCGTTTCTTGATATATGTGCAAAATTTCAGATTAACTACTAATGCAAGTGAGCTAAAATAACTTTCAAAGATTCCGCTACATAGATTAATACATTGATAGATTCATACTGAACTTATTTAAGCGTGTTAAGGGCCTACATCAATATTATCGTCGACATGTACTTATTAACACAGCTAGTAGGTATAGAAAATGAAGAATTAAGGATATTTTTTTGTTTACTCAAAATCTACTAAATATATGTATTTTAATTCCGGTTTACGTGTTTCTATATATAATAGTTACTTATGTTTTGAAAGTTATTTCATTAGTTAATACGCGATAATAGACCGACAAATGACAAAAATAAAAAATGAGAGAGGTTGTTTCGCTAAGATTTTCTATCGAGAAAACTTTTTTCAATCGCGTTTCTGAGTTTATGCGATCCTAGATTATATATTGAAAAAACATATACTTAAAAATTAGAGCTCTAGCCATTCAATCTAAAGAAAAAATTAAAACTTCGTACGTCGAAAAATGCACGAAGCTATTTTGGTATCCTCTTAATAAAAACAACTATGTTATGTTTTGATTAACTAACTAGGCCGGTTTTTTTTATTTAGACCATAATCTGGTCAAATTTTTATACTTACTTAAAACGCAAGATATACATGCTCTTTTAAAAAGTCAGAAGCTAGGCGTCTGTTCCAAAAGGGAATCCTATGGAGAAGAACAGACAATAAACTTTTTTTTGTCAGTACTAGTAAGTCCTATTAAGTACGTGAATATCTCTTTTAGTTGAAATCTTAGTCGTTTTCCTTGGCCTATGATATATTGGTAGCATTCAATCATGATATGTGATAGCTATAAAATATCGCTGGGGCTACCTATAACTCTTAGTGATACATGACATCCATTTATCATAACTGATAATGTGTGTTTTATGCGTAGGAGTATACGGTGACACTGAATTGTTTTAGAGTCTTAATATGTGTGGGCTGACTCTATTAATAATACTGAAATAGCCCGTCAATTTATAATAATACCTACTCGCTGTTGCCCGCGACTCCGTACCCGTCGAATTAAGAAATTTTTACCCATTTTTTTTGCAACATTTTTCACTATTGCTTCGCTCCTATTAGTCACAGCGTGATGTTATATAGCCTATAGCCTTCCTCGATAAATGGACTATTCAACACAAAAAGATTTTTTTAGTTCGAATCGATAGTTCCTGAGAATACCACGTTTAAACAACCAATATCTTGAGCTTAAACAGTAGTATAGATTTTTATTGCCGTTAGCATTGTTCGGATCTATATATCTCTGTTTGTATCAATTTGTAATAAATAATTTAATCAGATTTCTCGTAACAAAATGAGTTTACCTCCCATCTCTGATACGCATTTCTTGCTAAGATGAAATTATTGTCTGTTTCAATTAACACAATACTCGCCTATCATCATCTATTATCCAAGTTGAGATGTTGATCGATTTGATTCGTTACATTATTATGAAACAAATCTTGTTATTTTTTTGAAAAGTGTTTACTTATTTATTAGAGTACTTAATCGAAATATAGATACAGAAAAATAAGTCCGTTTCAGGTATAAGCGTATTTACTAAGGTTTCATGCTTTGATATCACAGATAAACACACAAATAAACTAATAACAATCGTCGTTCAATCAAAAGTTTACAAAATATCAAAAACAGTAATACTTCATAATTTTAAAGGAAATCGTTTATAACTTACCAAATGTGAAATTTTTTTAAAAGTTATTTGTATTTATAATGAAGCTTATGTACATGAAAGGAGGTATAAAGTTTAGACACACAGATCACCCGACTTAGATTCCGTACGCAACGCGATATTAAATAATAATAAATAAATAAATATTCATGGACATTTCACACAACGTCCTCTGGTCCCAAGCTAAGCTTATATTATATGTGTTATGGGTACCAGAATACGGATAGAATACATATACTACTTTTCTTTTGTAAATACTTACATATAATACATAGAAACACCCAGACGCAGTACAAACATTTGTATGACAATTAGAAAAATCACACAAATGATTGTCCCGAGCGGGAATCGAACCCGCGACCTCTTGATCGGCAGTCCGTTACCAGAACCACTACACCACGAGGCCCGTCGGAATCTCGTCATATTGTTCGCGCTATAGCATGTATGAAACCTGGATGTATGAGAGGTCAAAAAAATATCGTACCAACAGAAGCAGTACTACATGCTGTTTTCTTTGACAAAATATACCATCGCATCGATGTGGTGCCGAGGTATTGCACACAAGTAATGTAAGGTAATTTTACTACGCACTCCCCGCCCAAAATCATTTCACACACACAAAGGGATGACAGTGTCTGTATACAGTGAGTATGAGAATTGCTCCCGTACCCGTTTTCAGCGTAAGTCGCCTTATAACATCAACTCCCGTTGGATTAATGTTTTAATCTCCGTCGTTGGTGCGTTTTATCGTCAACACAAATCCCATAATGCGGTATCTATTACAGATGATCGGTGTTTAAACATTTAATGATAATAGAATATTGTTATGTATTAAACTTTGTGAATCAGTTAAAGAGATCGCGTGTTTCGGCGTACAACGGCTACAAGAGTAACTTTTAAATAATTTAACTTAGTATATCTTTGTAACATTGTTTGAGATATTACGAATTTATACGTAGACTCTGATAAATTCCGCTTACATCTTCTTAGACAAGTTTAAAAATTGCGAGTGTGTTAAAAGATACTGAATTTAATAAAATCACATCTAAAACTACAACTAAAATATTTCACTATACTCATAAATAAACCAACATTCACTAAACAACTTACAAAGAAAATCAATTCACTTTTCCTTCTATTTATATTGAGACTAATTCTTAGCAATCAACACTATTGAGTTTTCACTTAACCTCCATATTTCTTATACTCACAAAGGAAGAATGAAAGTAATGAGTGCGTAACGAAATTGAATAGACGTTTCAGAGGTTTCACAAGCAAATGCAATCAATTATTGCCACGAAACCTTATATAGATGATTTGGTAACCCTTGTTGTATTTCTTCCTACATCATTCTGATTTATTTTATTCTAGGAATTTATCTAATATATAAAATTCACGTGTCACAGTGTTAGTTACCGTACTCCTCCGAAACGGCTTGACCGATTCTTCTCAAATTTTGCATACGTATTCAGTAGGTCTGAGAATCGGCCAACATCTATTTTTTAAACTTTTTTTTTAGTATGGCAAAACAACGTTTGCTGGGTCAGCTAGTTTCAATATAAATGTAGAATCCGGTCAAGTGCGAGAGGTCCGTACCGTTATTTTCATACTATAAAATTGTAATTACTTGTACTACTGTACTTATCCTTATTAAACTTCTAGAGAAAGAAGTAAAAAACACAGCACAGTAGTTGGAGGGTAATGTCTTTGTTCAATAAATTAAGGGCGTCACAAACGGCATATTACGATATATTAATATGACGAGACAAAGACAGTATATATAGAAAAAATTGGTCAAGTGCGAGTCGGCCTCGCGCACGAAGGGTTCCGTACCATTATCTATGCAACATAAGGCAACGTTAATAGTATCGAGCAAGAAACGTTAAAAAAATCATGTTTGTTGTATGGGAGCCCCCCTTAAATATTTATTTTATTTTATTTTTAGTATTTGTTGTTATAGCGGCAATAGAAATACATCATCTGTGAAAATTTCAACTCTCTAGCTATCACCGTTCTTGAGATACAGCCTGGTGACAGACGGACGGACGGACGGACGGACGGACAATAAAAAATTTGACAAGCTTAAGTGTTTAAGGTATGTAACAAAACAATAGCGCGATTAAAAAAAACTGTGCAACGTCATCTATCGAGCGGTATAGTTAACTTCTGTTTGTTAAGGATTGATTTCTAAATTTCACGCGTACGAAGTCACGGGCAACGGCTAATTATAAAATGAAGTTAGTAGTTTCGTATGTGTGTGCCCATGTGAGCTTCTTTCATCAAAACCACGCAACAAATTTTGAGGCCCGGTATATAGGTATTTTATTAGATAAAGTGGTTCAATAGGCTTTTTTGTATAATTTGTTAAGGTTTGGTTGACAAATAAATAATTTAATACTCATAGAATTATACCGTAATTTGTGCAATATCTCATTGCAAATCTCGGTGGTTGTCTGCATTAATTAATTCACCGGTTTAAGTTATCGGTAAACGATTTGCTTCCATTCTCCTCATTGGGGTGTTGGCCTAAATGCCATCTATCATTCATTGAGTAAATTGAAGATTGAGTGTTCATTAGGGTGACGTTAGAATTGAAATTAGAATTGCAAATGTTTATAACTCGAATACGTGAGATTTTTTTGGTTAACAGGCGTAATCGTCGTTGACGTCAGGCAGGCGGCCGGTCGTAAACTCAGTCAAAACCTACTGTAGCATGGAAACATGTGGCAACGAACCTAATTTACGGGATAAGGGCAGGAGAATCATGATGTCGTATAAAAGGAAGGAAAAGTTTCCTTATGTACATAGGTATATATAGCTTTGATATTTCATAAGTAGGTTACATCATATATGGTCCGTGTCGTGACGGATTAAGAATACAAGTGTCACCACCCCATTTCTTCCCCAGGGTGCTGTAAGAGCCAGCTAAGAGACAATATAAGCAGTGAACGTCTACAGTGAGAGACGGAAACTAGAACGAGACTAAACCCTGTGGTGAGCACGGCACAGCAAATAAATTAAACCCCTTTGTAAGATGAAATGACAACTAATTTTCTTTTTTTAGGTGTGTGTCGTGCTTTAAGAAATTTGCACAAAATTTTTCAAGTTTAAGATTATTACACCCAGGACACCTATAGGCGAAAACCAGCAGCTTTGTCGATTCACGGAGAATGTTGAACCGTTCTAAAAATAAATAAATAAATAAATATTCATGGACATTTCACACAACGTCCTCTGGTCCCAAGCTAAGCTTATATGCTTGTGTTATGGGTACCAGAATACGGATATAATACATATACTACTTTTTTTTTGTAAATACATACTTATAATACATAGAAACACCTAGTACTACAGTTCTATTATCGTAATAAACTAAATCAAAAGAAAATAGCAGTAGAAGTTCAAGTAAATTCTACTGTTTTCCTTATTGAGGCCCAAGATGAAAATAGGAAGCCACTAAGAGTTAAGTTGTTGACAGTTTGTATAACAATTTCATAAAATTGTAGACATTATAATAATAATAAAAATACCCGGATGACCGAGAGTTACTGGTTCGATTTCTTTTTACAAATAGTGTTCGTTTTGAAAATGAAAATTAGCTAGGTAAATAAATCATCATCAATACTAAATACAAGAAAATCGTTGGAGTTGTTACGAAGTTTCATTTTTCCCAATTTAAAAAATTTACATACAAATCGTTAGAGCCTTTTTCGAGTTATGCTATTATTTCAACCTCTGGCTAATTTAAGCTATTTATCTATTCTATCATCATCATCATCATCATAACATCACGCCTTTTTCCCATGGGGGTAGGCAGAGACTATAGAGCGCCATCTGCCACGAGCCTATCTTGACAGTGATATAATAATCTTTACTTATTAAGAAATTAAGTCGTTATTGTTGTATGTATCTATTCGAGGTTATAGGTATCTTTAAAACTACGCAACGGATTTTGCTGCGGTTCTTTTAGCAGATTATAAATACAAAAAAGCCATCCTCTTGAACCACTCTGTTCAAGAGGATGGCTTTTTTGTATAATTTGATAAAGTTTTGTTTTTAAATTACATACATACAAAGTGGCGAGCAACAGCTAGTTAAATATATTAGATAAAAATATCTAAAAGTTCTATCTTATTAGTGGAAAAGACGAACAATACACATATATTATTCAGCATATCCACATTTATACACGTTAAAGTTCTATTACCACTTTGAACATTATTAAAGCAGACAAAACATAACTAAGTATGAACAAAATTTTCTACGTGCGAAGTTTCATACACGTTGGCTTTATACAAGTTTCGCTTAAGCCTTCATATAAGAAGCGCTAGACTATAAGAATGTAGTGTCATTATTTCTAATCGAAAAATTCTTGTAATATTTTGAAACCATGTTTTATAGTAAATGTAATTCTGTGTAAATGAAGCCAAGAGAGTGTGTTTAGATTGTAGCACAATTCGCTCTATAGTCTCTGCCTACTGCCATGGAAAAAAGCTTGACAGTATGATGATAGTGAAAAAAGCCGTCTTTTTGAACCACTACCAAAGCGCATAAAAATCTGTTGCGTAGTTTTGAAAATATAAGCTCACAGGGGCATACTGGTTCCTGTAACACAGTAATAACTAGCACAGGAACCAGGTGAATCTATATTTTTTGTGTACAATCTGTTTATGACAATAAATGATTTGATACATACAAAAATAACGACTTTGTTTTAATAAGTAAAGATTTTTTAAATGAATCCGTAATAAAATAATCAGACGGTAAAGATTTTGTTCTCATAAAAAAGGAATATAAAATTCTAGATTCAATTTTGATGGTCTGTTTGTTCATTCAACGGACTGCCGTCAGGGATCGATGGATGCGATTATCGCGCAGGGTTATTTGTGCAAGCTGGGCCTAAGACCAGAGCATGTATAAAATGTCCAGTAATATTATATTCTTTTAGATTTCTCAATTTTGAAATCTATTTCGAAAATAACCGACAGTAGACAAAAATGTGGCCGCCAAAATATTTATAATTGACGCGAGATTTAACTTCTCTGAAACTTTCACCTGAAAGGCAAATAAAGGAGGAACATTATTCTAAGTTTATTTTACACTGACATCAACATTATATTTCTGAAACTTTTGAGTGATTTCCAAGCCTTTATGTTAGGACATTCACGTGTTAAATAGAAAATGATTTTAATTATTTTATGATATTATAAAAACCGGTTAAATTCGAGTTGGACTCACACTTCCATACCGTTAGGTTTTTTATTTATTTTGGCACATTTAAGAACACTAGTTACGTTAATTGTAAGTTCACTGGGACCTACACTAGGAATACTCTTTTAAAATACAATCTATTTTCTTATGGAACGCACTCCCTCTCGAAATCAGGAAGGCCAAAAGTCGGAATATTTTTATGAAACAAGTTCATCAATTCTACTTCGACTTATCGGTATAATCGCTATAGTGTTTCGTCGTGTACCATACCATAATATTATGTATATGTATGTATGTATGTTTATGATTATTTTTATATATATTTTTGTAGTATCTATTTATATTTTAAAAAACATAGGACTACCTTGGCTAGTAGGCACTATAGTGTAATAAGCATACATTTATATAACCTATGTCATAAAAAACTTAATATTTATAAAGTAACAAAGCATAAGTGCAAGGAATTGTTAATGAAGTGGCTATTGTCATTAAATTATGATGATACGGAGAACATCCTTAAGTCGCATAATTAAAATAGACGCATATCTATATATACATTTTCCATACACTCATACACTCACAAGTACACAAAACACTCATCAGCATCACATAAACTATACAATTGATTTCTACTATTTTTTTTCTTGTTTTTTGTTTTGTAGTTCTCTTTTTGCTGACCTTTTATTTAAAATTTGAGAGTAAACTCCTTGACTTCCATATTACAAGTTGCATTACTTAGTTTGGAGGTCAGGAAACCAAAATTGTAATAGTAATATTAAGGTCCAATAAAGGTTTTTTATTTTTTTTTTTTTTTTTTTTTATATAGGTATAGGTGTATGTAATTATTCGTAAGTAAGTTTATTTTTTTGTATTTATTAATACGCACCTCTACCAATACATATTCTCTAGACAACCCTAAGGTTGACTGGTAGAAAATGCCTCAGGCATTAGGGCCGCCTTTGTACAGTCTATTTGTGCATGAAGAATTAAATAAATAAATACCTGTGTTGTAGGTTCCAGTATCCTCCGAAGTTATTAACATACGTAATTATAGTATTACAGAAACTTAATTACGTATTACATAATTATTACGTTATAATCATAATAATTATAGTATTCATATTCCCGACCTTAAATAATGCGATAAGGACTGAGTTGATGATAGTACTTTGTTGTTATATCATCAACTGATACAATAATATACAGACTGAAGCAATTCTCTAGTTATCACCGTTTCGAAATACAATATACGCTGTAATAGAGTCCCGTTTTACCTTTTAAAAAGTGAAATAACTTGGTTACAGAACCTTAAAAACCATGTAAGTACGACTGTGATTTGGGCACGTACAACTTCCACCACCATTTAGTACCATTGGGTACCATTAGTTACCATCGATCATCATCGTTACATCTTTGTTATAATCATTTCGACTTAAGTATAATCAACAAATTACATTTTTGTTATATCAGAAACCCCTTAAAGATTTTTTGTGGTATTATCACAGGAATACCAAATGGTGGGTTGACATTTAAAATTAAGAACAAGTAACTTTAGCCTGGCTAAATTGTAATTCAGAGAAAAATGACGTTTCATATGACGTATAGCCTGTATCATAGACACATATAGATAAATTTTCACGGATACATATATTATGTAAGTGGCTTCAAGCTGTGTCAATTAATATAATTACAAGTAGAATAAATAAATAAATATTCAGGACATTTCACAGAATTATTTATTAAGAATTATTATTTATTATTTCTTTAGAATCATCACATACTGAATACCACGAGGATCAAATCCCAATCAAATTTTAAATATACCCATTCACGGACAACTGAATGTTGAAAAAAGTGTACTTAACATGTTTGGCAAGTTGGAGCACATCTCGTGCCAAGTGACACCAGTTAGTGAAATTGCCTTTAAAATTCCGACAAATATTAGTGTTAAAATAAGCAATTATTATATTTTTCAGAACACAAACGTCTCTACATTAATTTATTTCTTAACATGCAATGTTTTCACATAATAAACAAACGTTGACGAGCCTCGTGGTTGAGTGGTTCATGTAACGGACTGTCGATCAAGAGGTCGCGGGTTCGATTCCCGTTCGGGACAACCATTTGCGTAATATTTCTACAAATGTTTGTCCTGCGTCTGGGCGTTTCTATGTATTATAAGTAGGTATGTATTTACAAAAGAAAAATAGTTTATGTAGTTTATCCGTATTCTGTTACCCATAACACAAGCATATAAGCTTAGCTTGGGACCAGAAGACGTTGTGTGAAATGTCCTTGAATATTAAAAAAAAAAAACGTTGCTACCCAATTTCCTCTCTAGACTGCTGTAAAGCCAGCTAAGGGATTTCATAATGATTAATTACAGCAAGGTATTAGGGACATCTTTTGCGAGAGACGGAAAACTCGAAACTAAACCATAGACGTTCACGCCTGGTCAGCGTGGCGCAATACAGCATCTAAGACAATATAGGGTATATTGTCTTACAAGCTGTATTGCGCTTATTAAAGTGGAGATTGAGCGTACCAGACAATGAGACATCAATGGGCTGGGTGAGGGAAAAAAGCATACAGCTATCACCAAATCCCTTTAAGCTACCCGCTACCTTTAAGCTACCATGTAGGTATACATAAATCTATGCAAAATTAATCTTGTAAACTATTATTGCCTATGATTTATTGGAAGTCTTTTATCGCTCATATTATGATAGCAACAATAAAGGGCTTCTAATATAACCCTTTATAATACATAGCATAACTTTAATCTAAGGTTCGATAATATGTATTTGCCTATCATAATATACCAACTAATATTATAAGGCTGCAGAGTTTGTTTGTTTGAACGTTCTAATCTCAGGAACCGCTAGTCCGATTTAAAAAATTCTTTCAGAGTTGGATAGTAGGTAAATTTATTGAGGAAGGCTATTGGCTTTATAACATCACGCTGTGACCAATGTGAGCGAACTATCAGTAAAAAAGTTACTAAAAAGGGGATTTTTTTTTAAATTCCACGCGTACGAAGTCGCGGTCAACTGCTAATATTGTAAATTCTCATATATTTTCGTAACAATAGCACAATACATCGCATGGTCTTTTTATTACAAGAAAAAAGTAATTTATGTGGTGTCGGATTTAGGTTACGTACATCCTAATTCCGACACTCTGTAGATTTACTTTTAATTAACTTTTCTCTTCCACAGCAGCCATGGAAAATATGAGGTATTTTCTCCTATAGTACTAGAGTAAAACAAAAGGTTAGTTAAAAGAAACATTTTATTAATGCCGAAAGTATGTTCTCCAAGAAAAGGAAAATGTGAAACTATGCTCTGTTTGCCTGGTCAACGTAGTTTTTATTGACCATATAATAATAGGTAGGCGTTCGAACTGAAAAGAAAAAGAACGTTAAAAAAAATACAAGCAGTGATTAAAACTAGTAAAAAAACTGTCAAGTTAGACTCGCTCTCTCCTCATACCGACCACAAATAATAGGATCTCGAAAAACGGGATAAGGGTAAGAGAATAATGATTATGAGTATTTGTTGTTGTAATCTTTACTTTGTAATCTTTAACTTACATACATAAACTGTGTAATTTTCAACTATCAATCTAAGTCAAAGTCAAAGATTTTTATTTTAAGTAGGTAAGATATACCTACATGCTCTTTTAAAAAGTCAGTAGCTGGGCGCTTGTTCCAAAAGCGAATCCTATGGAGAAGAACAGACAAGAAACTCCATATCCTATCATCGTTTTAGAGATATAGTATGGTGATTGACTGACGGATGGACAGCGATGTCTCAGTGATAGGGTGCGTACTACATTATCGCAAGGAACACTAAAAGACTGAATGAAGAGGATAAAAAATAAAATTCTGTACCATTTTCTATCAAATATATACTAATACTAGCTGACCCGGCAAACGTTGTTTTGCCATACTAAAAAATAAGAAAAAAAAAAGGTTTGAAAAATAGATGTTGGCCGATTTTCAGACCTACTGAATATGCATGTAAAATTTCATAAAAATCGGTCAAGCCGTTTCGGAGCAGTACGTTAACTAGCACTGTGACACGTGAATTTTATATATAAGAGATTATAAAGCTGAAGAGTTTGTTTGTTTGTTTGAACGCGCTAATCTCAGGAACCACTGGTCCGATTTGAAAAAATATTTTAGGTTTAGTTAGTACATTTATCGAGGAAAGCTATAGGCTATATCATCACGCTGCAACTAACAGGAGCAAAGCTTCAATGAAAAATGTCTGCAAAAATCGGGAATATTTTGATAAATTCCACGCGAACGAATTCGAAGTAATAATACACTACTAATATCAGATTTTGTTATTGAGGAAAGTTCTACCTAAGTATTACATTGTAATAGTTATAATTATGAAGCCATTACTCATGTTCCCACATTCCGACCACTCGTGTTACCTTGACGTGATTGTAGCCGTAACTATAGTTTTATTACCATAACTACGACCGAAACATAATTTGCAAAGCCTGTGATAGTGACGCAATTTAAATGATATATCGATTGTTAATCGATTCTCTAATTTGTGTGCCACACGTGTCGCTATGAAATGTGTCTGTCAACAGTCTGCCTCCACATCTGTTTATTAGTGGGCTGTATTTTATGAGTTAAAATAGGTAAACAATTGCTATTTTGACTCTTAGGTGTTTTTATCAATGAAAAAAGCCTTTATTCATATAAATAATTACAGATTTAACATAGTATATACTTCTGCTAAACTGTATAACAGTTTGTTGGCAGATGCAGCTTTCTTTTTCTTTTAATTCTGCATTACTTACCTATAGTTATCACTTACAATCTATTTCTATTAAATTTTAATAATAATTATATTATCCAGCATGCAATACTATAGAAATATTATTTATTTATTCAATAAACCATCATTATACTATCGATTTGAACAAATTATTTAATTTAGTACATTATGTAATAATATGAAATTCTCGTGTCACAATGTTCGTTCCCATACTCAACGGCGAGACCGATTCTTATGAAATTTTATATGCATAGGGGTCTGAGAATCGACTACTATCTGTTTTTCATACCCCTAAGTGATAAGGGTTGTCCACCCCTGACATTTCAATGGCAAAGCAACGTTTGCCGGATCAGCTAGTTTTCATAGAAACTTTTTGATCCTTTTTGATAAATAGCATTTATTCCCGTTTAAAACCGCATTCCATAACAAACATTATTGTATTCCATAACAGAATATTCATCAGATATTTATCACAAATACGACCATTGAATATCATAACAGATATTTCTTAACGATGTCACGTAACTGTTGCCGTAAATTCAGAACACGCGTATTAAATTTACATAGTTTGAGCAATGAAAGTCGAATGTCTAATATTTTACGATAATATTTAGTTATTAAAATATCATAGAACGTATTTTCGGTTTAAACTTTGATTAAAGCGAGATAAATATAATAATTTATACTTGTCCTGATATTTCTGTGGATTTTTGAGTCATATTAGAATATTATATATGTTTATAATAATAAATATTTTAGACATTTCACACAACGCCCTCTGGTCCCGAAGTAAGCTATATTTCTATGTTTGTATTATGGGTACCAGAATACTGATATAATACATATAATAGGTACTTTTCTTTTGTAAATACATACCTATAATACATTTAACACACCTAGACGCAGTATTATTTTAATTATTGGTCCTTGGATGAAGCCAAGGAAGTATGCTTCGATCGTAGCAGATGGCGCTCTATAGTCTCTGACCATGGGAAAAAAGGCGTGATATTATGATGATGATGATGATGATGATATTAGTCCTTGTTAGGTGTGAAAAATTTCAGAACAATCCAACTATTGCAAGTGGGTGAAAATCACTTTCAAAAATTCCGTTACATAGATTAATACATTTAAAGATAGTGTTATTCTTTGTACTTTATTTGTAGGCAGAATATTTTTGTTATTTATTTCGTGTTATTTTTGTTTTCAATGAAACTTACACAATACCGTTTTTGTTTCAATTTAGTAAAGCTCAAAGGTAAGATAAATCTAGACTGAAATCTTTAAGAAAAGCATTGACTAAGCCCTCGGGCATTTGTGAACTTCAAAAGGTTTTTCTGTCTTGATTCATATCAACTTTCAAATAGAATGAATATTTTTTTAAGAATACTATTTTAACAAGAACGGATATTTACTTACAAAAATATTATTTTTGACTGCCTAGATGTTGGAAAATAATTTAAAAACGTTTCGCTGTTTCTATTTAGATTTTGCCCTAGATTACTATTTTAAAATTATTATGTAAATTTTTTTATCTAGGTGCTAATATTCTGTTACGTAATATTGCTATTAATAAGTAAATAAGTAAATATTCAGGACATTTCACACAACGTCCTCTGGTCCCAAAGTAAACTATATTTCTATGCTTGTATTATGGGTACCAGAATACGGATAGACTACATATACTACTTTTCTTTTGTAAATACATACTTATAATACATAGTAAACACCCAGACGCAGTACAAACATTGGTATGATATTTATGGATATCACACAAATGACTGTCCCAAGCGGGAATCGAACCCGCGACCTCGTGATAGGCAGTCCATTACATAAACCATTCCACCACGAAGCCCGTCAGTCCCGATATACTTTATCTTGAGCTTTTGTTTTCATTACCCCAGTGATCGACTGGTGATGAAACTTCAATCCTCTCTCTTTCTATCTCTTTCCAATAACGTTCCATTGCTGGGCATGGGCTTCCTCCACGTTGGTAGGGATTTCGCTCTACTGTCCTGCGCTGACCAGCCAAGTTGACATAAGGTTTATTTTCGAGGTTTCTATCACAGAGGATATTTGTGTACCTTTAAGAGGATACCAAAATAGCTGCGTGCATTTTTCTACGTAAGAAGTTTTCATTGTTTCTTTAGATTGAATGGCTAGAGCTCTAATTTTTAAGTATATGTTTTTTCAATATATGATCTAGGATCGCATAAACTCAGAAACGCGATTGAAAAAAGTTTTCTCGATAGAAAATCTTAGCGAAACAACCTCTCTAATTTTTTATTTTTTTCATTTGTCGGTCTATTATCGCGTATTAACTAATGAAATAACTTTAAAAACATAAGTAATTATTATATATAGAAACACGTAAATCAGAATTAAAATATATTTAGTAGATTTTGAGTAAACAAAAAAAATATCCCTAATTCTTCATTTTCTATACCTACTAGCTGTGTTAATATGTACATGTCGACGATAATATTGATGTAGGCCCTTAACTGGCTTTTACAGAACCCTGGAAAGAAAATGGGTTGGTGACACTTATATTCTCAATCCGTCATTACACGGTCAAAGACAACGCATAGTACCAACCTAAGTAATAAAAAAAAAAACAGAAATTAATACGTGTTTTTATTGTAATTATTCTTTATTTAACATTTTATTTAACTTTTCTTTAATATTAGGACAGATAGATATATAGCTATTAGGATTAGACAAAACAATATACCTACATATTGTTTTGTCTTCTACATAATAGATATTCTACTCATGATGTCTTCAAGATATACAAATATACTGCCATGATGGTGGAGTGCCGAGGTAACGCACACAAAGTCGACAACGTTATTTCATTATTCGCTACGCACGTCCAAAATCACCTCACTCACACTACGAGACGACATTATCTGTACACAAAGAGTATGAGAATTGCTCTCGTACCTTTTACAGCTAGAGTCGCCTTATGATATCAATTCCTGTTGGATTAATACTCTGTACTACGAAAGCAAACATTATAGCGAAGTTTCTAGAAAACTTCCTTAGATATTAACAACTTGCTTTTGCTCGTGCGAGAAAATTGTTGCTTGCTTACTACTTTTTAATATATAAAATTTATTTTATAGTTGCGACAAGTTTTGAAATCCGCCAAGATTGCATAAACTTGGTGCATGTTTAATATTGTAAATGAAGATTTATTCCTTTAAATTTAATAGCTATCTCAAAGATATATTTTTTTTCTATGGATAATATTGGGTGACATTTTTGACCATGTTAACCATAGATTTGTTATATAACCCTCCTAGATGCTAACTGCAAGAGGAATTTAAAATGACACATGATATGCTTTTTTAAATTTCAATTAATAAGAACGTAATAGATTAGACAATTAAATACATTTATGAAAACTACCATTTTTTTGAACTAAATATTAGCCTCTGAAACGGCGGGCTTAAATTTATAAAATACTAGCTGGCCCGGCAAACGTTGTTTTGCCATACCAAAAAAAAGTAATAAAAAAAAAAATTTACTGTAAACCTCACGGAGCCCGAGACCTTTCCAACGAATGCAAAACCGTGGAAATCGGTTCGTGCGTTCTGGAGTTATAGCGTCAGGAAGGAAAATCTGACTTATTTTTATATAGTAGATATATACGCATTTAAATCCGTAAAGAGTTTTTTTTAATAAAAGTGTCAAAAATAGACTTTAAAACAAATATTTACACATTGTTATTTTCCACTCTATGTGTAAAGGTATAATTTAAATCCAACCATATAATTCACATAGAAATCTGAAATTGAGTAACACCAGGAAATCCATACGTACATAATTCGTATGTCTAATAAATTAAGATTCACCCACACAGTGTTGACAGTGATTAATACATATACAAGAATTTTGCGCCATTAAACCAAAGGAAAGCAATTACTCCTTTAAGTACTTAGAATTAATGAAGTTAATAATTACAGAATTGCGGAAAACTAATTTTAAAATTGTGTCACTAGTGCAGAATTTTTAAAGGCCTACATCAATATTATCGTATATCATAGCCGACACGTACATATTAACACAGCCAGTAGGCACAGAAAATGAAGAATTAGGGATACTTTTCCTATTTACTCAAAATCTACTAAATATATTTTAATTCTGATCCACGTGTTTCTATAAATAATAGTTACCTATGTTTTTAAAGTTATTTCATTAGTTAACACGCGATAATAGACCGACAAATGAAAAAAATAAAAAAGTTGAGAGGTTGTTTCGCCAAGATTTTCTATCGAGGAAACTTTTTTCAATCGCGTTTCTGAGTTCATGCGATCCTAGATCATATATTGAAAAAACATATACTTAAAAATTAGAGCTCTAGCCATTCAATCTAAAGAAACAATGAAAACTTCGTACATAGAAAAATGCACGAAGCTATTTTGGTATCCTCTTAAAGGCTGGTTTACACTTTGATTAGTGCGAGTGCAGGTGATTAGTGCAGGTGCTTAGTGACTAGGTGTGGACAGCGACTGATTAGTGCACGTGATTAGTTGGCTGTGTAGTAAAGTGAATAGAAGCGTGTTCTATTTTTTGCGAGTGGACTGCGAGTAACCACGTCCCGCGCACCCTCCCTCCCCCCTCACTCGCAGCGTGCCTGCCACTAAACACGTCTGGACAAGAGTGTTTAGCGTTTAGTGTGTAGCGTCGGACGCTTGTTGTTGTACAAAATGGTAAAGTGGACCGAAGACACAACTTATAAATCTGTGCAGGAGTATAGAAAACATGAATGCCTTTACAACTGTAAAGCCCCTAGGTACAAAGTTAAGGGAGCCCGAGATACGGCCCTTGTACCTTCGATCACTAATATTAAACGTTTATTATTGATCGAAGCCTTGTACGTATAAGTGAAGCTATGAACATACCAGGGTTTGGAAGTAAAGAAGTTTATACTAAAATAAGAAACTTGAGCCTCTTGCGCATATGTAGACTACATATGCGCAAGAGGCTAAGAAAATTACTGGCAGTGAATTGGACACTACTCGCACTACACACCTGTACTCGCACTAATCACCTGCGCTCACACTAATCAAAGTGTAAACCAGCCTTAAGAGAAAATACTTTTTTGTAATTTCACATTAATTAAATGTGCTTTGTCCGTTGATTTACGTGTGGTGACGGATTAAGAATTAGGTACTGGTGCTGTAAAAGCCAGATAAGGGGTATTATACATAGATAACGTCCTCTGTGAGAGACAGAAAACTTGAAGATAAACCTTGTGCTAGTTACGTCTGTTTAACGCGGAAAATTAGTCCATAATCCCTCTCAAAGTGGAGGAGACTCGTGCCCAATGGTGGGACTATATTGGTCTGGAGAGAGAGTGAGATATTTATTTACTTTTTTAGTTTTCTATATAATATTGTCATTATTGTTGCTGTAAGAAGCTAAGAGACAGAATACTTGATACTAAACCCTATGCCAACACGCCCTATCGACGTAAATGTAGACCCTCAACGCGGTGAAAACCTGTTTCTGGTGGTGAAACGTCAATATTCTGGGAAGAGAAAGGTGTTGTAAAAGTTAAAGAAATATTTATGTAGTACATTTATTTATTAATTTTCGCTATTGACTTATAAAATAAAATTTCATTGACGTATAAAATTATAGTGGAAAAAATTATCACCACGAGTGGGATTTGAAACCACGACGATAGATGGCGTTGTACAACAACATTGAGCGATGTATAACTCACATTGACAAATATTGTAGTGGAAAATTTGGTTATCATGTGCAGCGGCCGTATTATGAGCTTTTATTTACAGGCAGTTTACGCCGTGAATTTAACTGTCTGGCAAAATCGTATTATGAACAAAATTATTATTCAGTCAGTTCGATAAACCAGTCATACATTAATATGTTTAAGGAGAAGGACTAAAAGTTAAAGCACTAACTAAAAATTTTCGACTAAAAGTTTTATTTTTGCAATAATACCTAATTTAGCCATGCAGTTTACGGCCTGACTGGAACTTGAATGATTTTAAAAAGTTCATAATACGCCGGCAGGTCCCATGATAGCTCAGTTGGAAGGGCAACGAAACGATATTCCGAGGTCGTGGGTTTCAAGTTCCGCTCATGGTGATCATTTTTTCCACTAAGATTTGATTTATAACTTAGGTAGTACAATATTTAAGTAGCATGTAGTAGTAGATAACAAAAGACTGAAATCTATTTGTATACATATTAATCTTGGTCAGGTATCTTGCAAAACATATTATTCTAAGAAGGAATTGGAATAAATAAAACTACTTTTTACGGCTTTAGACACGTGTATTTGACGTATATATAATAATTAAACAAGTGCGAGTCGGACTCGCGCACGAAGGGTTCCGTACCATTATCTATGCAACATAAGGCAACGTTATTAGTATCGAGCAAGAAACGGTAAAAAAATCATGTTTGTTGTATGGGAGCCCCCTTTAAATATTTATTTTATTTTATTTTTAGTATTTGTTGTTATAGCGGCAATAGAAATACATCATCTGTGAAAATTTCAACTGTCTAGCTATCACCGTTCTTGAGATACAGCCTGGTGACAGACGGACGGACGGACGGACGGACGGACGGACAGCGAAGTCTCAGTAATAGGGTCCCGTTTTTACCCTTTGGGTACGGAACCCTAAAAACTATATAGCTGTCCCAGCAAACGTTGTTTTGCAATACTAAAAAAAAAAGTTTGAAAAATAGATGTTAGCCGACTCTCCGACCTACTGAATGTGCATACAAAATTTGATAAGAATCGGTCTAGCCGTTTCGGAGGAGTACGGTAAGTAACACTGTGACACGTGAATTTTATATATTGGAAGAAGATATACGTGTTTAAATCTGTAAAAAGCAGTTTTATTTAAACAAATGAGTCGCGCAAGTGTTACAGAATATTAGGAAATGGAATACTGACATTTGTATTCTTAATCCGGCATTACATGAAGGTTCAATACCTGATTAAACAAGATTTCAGAGCAAAATCTAGATTTCCAATATGCTACTTGTAGAGCTATTGACAATTGAGACGATAGTATCTCACGTCTGTGAGATTCCCGAGGGAAAATTCTGCATAAATATTCATGACGCAGGCAATAGATAGGGTAGGACCAGTCTGTAATCACGCTGAGTTCCTGCAAGCAGATGATAAAATATAATTTGCGACGCTATATGAATAAAATTGTAGCAGGCAAATGTACAAATGCAAAATTGAACACCTTGTAGCGTAATGTTGTATAGCCTATAGCCTTCCTTGATAAATGTACTACCAACACTGAAAGAATTTTTCAAATCAGACCAGCAGCGGTTCCTGAGATTGGCGAAGTCTTCAGCATTATAATATTAGCGGGCTTCGTGGTCTAGTGGTTCGTATAACGGACTGCCGATCATGAGGTCGCCGGTTCCATTCCCGCCTCGGACAATCATTTGTGTGATGTTTATAAATGTCATTCAAATGTTTGTTCTGCGTCTGTGTGTTTCTACGTATTTTGTATTTACTGTGTGAAATGTGTATGTAGTGTGTATTTACAAAAAAATAGTAGTATATGTATTATATCCGTATTCTGGTAACCATAACACAAGCATATAAGCTTAGCTTGGGACCAGAGGACGTGAATATTTATTTATTTATTAGCATAGATTCAGTAATAATTAAAATGAAGTCTATAGATATGGAAATAAATAATTTTTCTTTCTTTCTTTCTTTCTTTCATATGTGTGAAAATCAGTAAAGCATATTTCACAAATTACTTCCATGTCACTTCACGAGTAAAGAACTCAGTTTAGCTACGAAATATGTTATACAGCAAATTGCCGAAGAAAATGGCCGATAAAATGCCTTCATTCAATAGATAGGTGTACGGTGATCCGGAAAGAGAGTTCGCCTTGCCGCATTTGATATGGTTGAGTGAATACTTTCTCTAAATATTCTTTATCGGCCTAGTAATTACTGTTTCACAAGTTTCCTAAGTATGAACAAAAGATGGTAACATTTCATACATCATCATCCTCCTGCCCTTATCCCGTTATTTGGGGTCGGCGCAACATGTCTTTTTCTTCCACAGTCTTCTATTAGCCGTCATGTCAGTCCATCCATCTTTTCTTAGGTCTTCCTCTAGACTTTTTTCCTTCCACATTTATACTCAGAACTCTGCTAACGACATTACTTTCCTCTCGTCTCATAACATGCCCATACCAGGACATCCGCTCGTTTTTCAATTTTTCAGTCACTGGCATCACTTTCAGACTTCCTCTAATATATTAATTCCTTATTTTATGCATTCGCGTGACGCCATCTATTTAATACCTTAAAATACATTCCAATAAAAACCAGTCTGTGTCTTTTATTATGATCTACTTATTAGCTGTTGTTGTTTAACTTTATAATATAAGTATAGATGAGGTGTATACATAGATCTATCTATATGACGTCTCATTAAAGAGTATTAGAGAAAAAGGCGTTTGCGCTGAGCCCTATTTATGAGTTCATAGGGCACGACACTAAACTACATACAAAAATATGGACATCGTAGTCCGCCGTTTTCATCGGGGATATTGGCTCCATAGCATTTTTCTCACCGTACCAAGGTTTTGTATATCTATGCTTCTATTACTTTCATTTTGTCAAAACATAATGACTATGAGAAATATGACCATCTAAAAATAATAAAGCATAGATATACTCTTAATCTATAATATGGAGTAAATAAAAGAATTGTCGATTTGATTTTCTCGAAGAAAACATACAAATTTTTCAAAGATTTTATAAGTAAAATCTAGTTGAACTGTAGCTGCCCCTTTCGGCACGCGGCGCTCGGAAATAGGGCGTTGGCTAGCGTGGTTTTCCAATTACAGAGCATAATGCGACTCTTATTTTTTTAAATACAGCTTGAATTAACTTTGATTATTTCCAGAAAACTCCGACGAAACGTAAGCCTTAAATTTTTTTTAACAATAAATAAAATTACCAACGATAGTATATAAATAAAATTTCAATCAATGCCAATTTAAAGAAAAAATACTTGTTAATTTTATGTCGCTGAAGTTGGTATGGATTGCACGCATCACTTTTGAGAGTGCTCGATTGTGCTATGCGTTGCTGTAGTTGGAACACTCAACGTTGAGCATTGTGCCGCATAATGCGCTCTTGTGCTGTAATTGGAAAACGGGGTAGGTCTGTAGTGGACTCTTAAGGCCAGGACAATGTTGCTCTATTTTGCACCATAAAAATATTACATTACTTTATTAAGAGGATACCAAAATAGCTTCGTGCATTTTTCTATGTACGAAGTTTTCATTGTTTCTTTAGATTGAATGGCTAGAGCTCTAATTTTTAAGTATATGTTTTTTCAATATATTATCTAGGATCGCATAAACTCAGAAACGCGATTGAAAAAAGTTTTCTCGATAGAAAATCTTGGCGAATCAACCTCTCAAATTTTTTATTTTTTTCATTTGTCGGTCTATTATCACGTATTAACTAATGAAATAACTTTAAAAACATAAGTAACTATCATATATAGAAACACGTAAATCAGAATTAAAATATATTTAGTAGATTTTGAGTAAATAGGAAAAGTATCCCTAATTCTTCATTTTCTGTGCCTACTGGCTGTGTTAATATGTACGTGTCGGCGATGATATACGATAATATTGATGTAGGCCCTTAATATTTTTATGGGTTCTTTGGTTGCTCACTAAATAATTATTTTTTCCATAAAATTTTATATCTGAGATTTTTTTATAGTATTTTGAAAGATAAATAAGTTCAGCTTAGGAACGAATTTCACTTAGTATTTTATTAATAGTTATCTAAATTGTATAAAAGTTTTGACCTCTAGATAAGTAAATTTTCTTAAAGTTAAATTTCAAGTAGAAACTGATTATTCAATTTCAAATCTTTCTATCTCTTAGCAAAACCTCTAGTAATATTAAATTAGTGGCTCTAATTTTAATTTATTGATGAAGTTTTTAGAAGTGTTTTTTACTATACTAGACAATGGTGAATAAAATAAAAAAATAAAATAAATATTCACGGACATTTCACACAGCGTCCTCTGGTCCCAAGCTAAGCTTATATGCTTGTGTTATGGGTACAAGAATACGGATAGAATACATATACTACTTTTTTTTTGTAAATACATACTTATAATACATAGAAACACCCAGACGCAGAACAAACATTAGTATGACATTTATAAAAATCACACAAATGATTGTCCGAGGCGGGAATCGAACCACGACCTCATGATCGGCAGTCCGTTATACGAATCTCTAGACCACGAAGTCCGTAAAAAAAAATAAGTCCGTAAAATCTAAAACGTTTTTTAAAGATCCATAGATTGTATGTAATATGTATGTACTCAATTACCTCTGAAAGTAGTGGTCATATCCTATTTTTTCAATAAAGGATGCTAGTGTCTTCGAGAATGATTACGCGGCGACTAATTAGAGCGCAAATTTAGTGAAAAATGTTGCAACAACGGGGAAAATTATCTAAACGTACGAAGTCGCGGGTAACAGCTATTACTTATAAATAACGTATTGGCATTGAACTATTTAGTTTACTGTACTGGTCTCTGTTCAAGAAAATGCTAAGGTTTTTAGAACAATCTTCAAACTTAATAGAAAAATGAATCACTGAATATTCTTAAGAGGGTACTGTACTCCTAATTTAGGTATTTGCCTTAGGTACCGCTATCCCTATTCCCGAGCGCCGTGCTGAAAGGGATAAATATAGCTGAAGCAGATTTAACTACAAATATTTGATATTTATTTATTCACACAAAAACAATGCTTATATTCATACTTCTCTCACTTTCTTTTTTGGTAAATCCTTACCAAATATGTGTGATAGACGCTGCAACTTTATCTAAAGAAAACCGAAAAAACGGTATTTTCGGATGGTCATATTTCTTTTAGTTATTATGTTTTGAAAAAAAGAAAATGATAGAAGCATAGATATTTTCTTTATCTATAATATAGCGTAAAAACAAAATAGGTTTAAATTTCGCGAAGAAAAAATGGGACTACGATACCCATATTTTCATATTGAACATAATTTGGTATCGTGCCCTCTTAAGCGCAAATCTCAAAAAGCGTTGAACTGATATCACTAGTTCTTCTTTTAGAGTTTATTCCTAGAAGTATTATTATGTTTCTTACGCACAGAAACAAAAATGCCTGATAAAAGTGCGCAAGTGAAACTGCGGGGCAAAGCTCAAATAAAGTCAAATCAAATAAAGGTATTTGAGTGTCGAAAAGTTATTTATTATTTAGACAAAAAATAGAATTAGTACAACTCTAAAACTAACAAAAATAAAGATAAAAGTTAAAAAATTGATGCCAAAAGTCTGGCTGTCTCGCTGCCAACGCGAAGTAACTCATTCAAAAGTTGGAGCGACCAAAAAGCATTTCAATTTAAATTTCTAACATCGTTGAGATGTGCTATCTCAATTTTGGTCTAAATTTACTTATTCCGATTCACAAGAAAAAAATACTTTACATTTTTAGATCTCAATCGAGATTATTTTAGGTAGCATATGGAAACTACAGCTAATATTCCGTATTTTGTTAGGGTTTCGTAAAAAAGGTAAAATGGGAACCGATTACTGAAGCTGCTGTCTGTTCGTCCGTTTTCTTGTCCATCTGTTAGCAGGCTGTATCTCTGTATAGGTAACAGTAGGCTACAAAGCTGAAAATTTCACAGTTTATTTATATCAATTGACGCTATGATAACAAATAATCATCATCATCGTTCTCCTGCGCCTACCTGTTACTTAGAGTCGAGAATTTGATGACTATAATATGTGCGAAACCCATCGTGTGCGAGACCAACTCGAATTTTACCGTTTTTTTACCGACTTCAATAAAGGAGGAGGTTCTCAATTTATCTGTAGGTATGTTTTATGTTTGTTAACTTTTGTAACTTTCAACTAGGCGAAGCGATTTCACAGATTTTTTTTTTTGGAAGCTGGTTCTTCCCGTGTGGTTCCATTGGCACCAGGTTAGGACCTGATGGATATCTCCTAAGAAATCAAGGAAAATCCTCAAATTTCAAAGGCACATGGAGTCGTTTAACTTATTTTTTTTAAATACCAAATTATTTGCATTTGTAATTTAGTTAAGAAATGAAGGCCTTTAAAATACTAAACGAACGAAACATTCGTGAAAAACATTGCAAAACGGGGAAAATTTTCAAAATTTCATGCGTATTGAGTCGTGTGCAACAACTAGTATAACTATCCTACTAATATTATAAAGGCGAAAGTTTGTAAGTATGGATGTATGTATGGATGTTTGTTACTCTTTCACGTAAAAACTACTGAATGGATTTGAATGAAACTTTACCACAATATAGCTTATACATCAGAATAACACATAGGCTACAAATTGGCTGGACCGATTTTGATGAAATTTTATTTTATACAGAATTGTATGGCAAAACAACGTTTGCCGGGGCAGCTAGTATAACAATAAGATAAAGGCTCAGTTCAATTTCAAAACTAGCTTTTAGAGACGATAAATATGCATGGATGTTATATAAATAGAAATACCGAACGAGGTAAATAAATTGGAACGAGCATTGCATTCAATTGTGATTGACATAGGTAGCCAAATAAGAAAATCTCTTTAGCAAAACGTGTATTTACCTAAAACCCAGGAGATACCCTCGTCAGGCTTCGACGGATTGACCAAGGAACTGTTTGCTACCTTTTATTGTCCTGCTTTTAGGCGATACCGGATTTCAGAGACTTCGAAACGGGTTTCTTGGTAATTGATATTAGAATTTGTGGACAAGACAAGTAAGAAAATCGAATCAATTACCTGGGACAATTACTCGTGTGATATTTATAATTGTCATACAAATGTTTGTATTGCGTCTTTGTGTTTTCTATGTATTATAAGTTTAAGTTAACAAAATAAAAGTACTATATGTATTCTATCCGTATACTATAATACAAGCAAATAAGCTTAGCTTGGGACCAGAGGACCTTGTGTGTTGTGTCCATGAATTTAATAAAAATAAAAATAACTTTTTATAATCGAATATTGGTATAACAACAGCAGTTAAACAGGTCAAGTACGAGTTCAGCTCGCATATCAAGGGTTCGTATTGTTATCATAATAAATTAGTCATACCGATCACAAATAACACTAATTATCGGGACCTCAAGCAATGGGTTAAGGGCAGGACAGTGATGATGGTTATCATCATATTTGTTGTTAGAGCATCAACAGTTCCAGAAATACAGGCTGGTGTCTGACGGGCAGACAAACGGATGGACACGGGCGTACTCAAAACGGGCGGTCCCGTTTTACCTTGAAACCCTGAAAAGAAATTTAAAAGATAGATACATACATAATACAAGATACGCGAGAAAATATAAGGCCTTCCTCGAAAGTAAGGTAAAATATAGACTAGAAATGTAAAATTCACAGAAATCTAGTATAAGGTGTTATTGTAGCGTTTTTGGCAAACCACTGCAAAATCACATGCCAAATAACTCTAGTAAAAGGAATTCCTGTAGCAAATTCTAAAAATGCATGGCATTTAAAAATATTTTTCGCATTTTAATTTAGTTGCTACTAGATATCTGTTCTAATATTATAAAGCTGAAGAGTTTGTTTGTTTGTTTAATTGGCCGCATTAATCCGATTTGAAAAATGTTTTTAGTATCGGATAGTACATTTATCGAGGAAGGCTATAGAAGGGTAAAATTTTCTAATTTTTACGCGTACGAAGCCGCAGGTAAGAACTAGTGGGTTATATTAATCTACGAGTATACTTATAATAAATCTATAGAGAGGTCAATTCTGTACATGAAATATATTTTCAAAATAACTATCAGGGGGTGAGTAGTGATCGATACTGATGCCAAAAATGCAATCAGTAAAATTTTTGTCTGTCTGTCTGTCTGTCCGTCTGTATGTTCCTTATAGAAACAAAAACTACTCTACGGATTTTAACGAAACTTGGTACAATTATTCTTCATACTCCTGGGCAGGTTATAGTATACTTTTCATCACGCTACAATCAATAGGAGCAGAGTAGTGAAGGGAAATGTTGGGAAAATGGGAAAAGGTGCTCCATTTTTTAAGCTTCCGTCGCGTGTGCAGCCTTAATATTTAAAGTTACATAGAAATCATGTATGACGGAAATATTCTACATAAAATTGTCTAAAAAATATCCCGAAACAACACATATCTATATTTTATGGTTGACTCACAATAACACGTGTAACTCCTGATAGCTTAGCAGTTCGTTCATTCTGATTATATTTGTTTACTCTTACGTTTATAATACTCTCACTCAAGCAGTAGTTAAAAATGTTGCAAAAACGGGGAAAATTTCCTAAATTCTACGCGGACGGAATCGAGGGCAACAGCTAGTATCGGAATAAATGTAACTGTAGGTGAGTAAGAAAGTCTATGTTACGAAGCCAAGCTTTCGCTGGTTTCATGCCAAAGTGTTATTTCGTCGGTCAATATTAATTGACCGATAATACGTAAAAATGTTATGCTTTTACGAATTTTATTTTTCATTAATTGAATGTACTTGAAAAACAACCTATTTCCTTGTTTTTTCCTTGTTTCAAATAACTTTGAAAGCAGAAGAGTTGAAATTTACTATAGAGAAAATTAATATCGTCTAAAGCGCGGTCACTCTCACTCTCTCTCCAGCCCATTAATCTAGAAATGGCTTTTTAGCACCCTGGTAAGGAATTGGGGTAACGACACCTGTATTCTTAAACCATCACCACACGGCGAGTACATCGATATACCACATAAAGTGCTTATTCAAGTGTGCATTTAAAATTCGAAGTCATTACATGAACCTTTAGACCACGAGGAATGTCGAATATAAAGATCATAATTTTATTTTTTTATCTTAATTTTTTTTTTGTAATTATTTAGTGTAATTACTTTTTCTTTTATAGTGTTAACATTGTAATTTATTAGACAAAAATTTCCTGTTTTGTTGTATTTTTATGGGGTAGAACTATAATCCCTACTAATATTATAAATGCGAAAGTAACTCTGTCTGTCTGTCTGTTACGCTTTACCGCTTAAACCTCTCAACCGATTTTGATGAAATTTGGCACAGACAATCTTTAGACCCTGAGAAATGATATAGCGGATTTTTATTGCGAAAAAAAGGGATGAAAAGTTTTCTAAATTTCACGCGGACGGAGTCGCGGGCAAAAGCTAGTTCACTATAGCACGAAAAACACTATTCCAGTCACTATTTTAATGACTATTTGTTATCACTATTGACACTATTGTTGTCACACACGACAGTAATTACTAAAATAATTAAAAACTAAAGGAATAGAACATCCACATTCCACATATTAACTATATCGACATATTTAATGTTGAAGGACTCACGTTCTTATTCCGCTAAGCATCACAATCAAATGGAATATTTAATAAGCAGAATGTTACCAGTGTTGCCACATCCTATTTTAAGATTTGGTGATAAATGGCGAAAAAAGGAAAACCTTTTATTTTGTTTAAAGTTAATACGTTTGCTTTTATATACTTTGGCTTAAGCTTTTACACGTTCATTTCATTTATGAAGACGTTTCTGTTTGATTTTTAAATGATACTAGCGGCCCGGTACGTGCGTCGCTACGTATAAGGCATAGTAATAAAAAAAAATATTATTAAGTTAATTTTCTAACACTTGCGCGACTCATCTGTTTAAATAAAACTACTTTTTACGGATTTAGACGCGAAAAGTCCAAATGACCCAAATGATATTGACCAGTTAAAATAAAACGGTTTCTTATGGAATGTGTAGAAAACAATATTATAAAATAAAAACATAGAAACATTTTTTTTATAATCATTTTTCATTTTTTTTATAAGGAATATAGATAGATGTTAATTTAAAATAGAAAAGGTAAAGTAAAGGCGTTGTTGAGTTATAACTTATAACATTACAACGAAAAGTGGCATTGATTTTTATATATATAGATTGTAAAAACCAGCTAAGGTATATCATAAGCAAGTAATCTCTTTTGTGAAAGACGTCCGTCTGACAGACAAAAAGAATACAAGTGTCACCTCCCCATGTCTTTCCCGCGGGGGTCGTAAGAACCGACCGAGGGAACCACGTCACATGATACTTGCGCACATCTCCAAGGAGGGCTGACGTCAGGCAGGCGGCCGGACGTAAAAATCAGCCAAATCTCATTACAACATGAACAAGCAGTCATGTTGTGATGATCCCGGATAACAGGATAACGGCAAGAGAGTGGGAATGATGATGATCTTTTGTGAAAGACAGAAAACTACACTTACGTCAACACGGCTTGTCACCAACTATGGTGACAAGCCGTGTTGACGTAAGTGTAGTTTGTTGTGTTATTCTCTTCTATCTATTCTGTGGTTATTCTACTTGTAGTCTACTAAGACTATATACATACATACCCTTCTGACGCGGAGGAGGCCCGTGCCGAGAGAGGAGGAGAAGGAAGATATTATGTTATTCTTATACAAATAGCGATCAAATTATCAGTTTGAATATAAATTTCTTCTTGTTATAATGTATTAATGTAAAATACATATTCGTTAATTTGATGCCTCACTTGATGAATATATCGACGCTTGAAAAGCAAAAATTACCAAGCGACATTTTGGGCAATATTATGTTAAATATGTACTTATGTAATAAAATGGGTTCGAAATATATTTTATAAATACGCGAATGGGTTAAAATTATTTCACTGCTTTACATAACGTCGTTTCTCATTTAAATTGCGTAAATTAAAAATTTATATTTACTTAATGATTATTATATTATGACGAGCCTCGTGGTTGAGTGGTTTATGTAATGGACTGCCAACCAAGAGGTCGCGGGTTCGATTCCCGCTCGGGACAATCATTTGTGTGATTTTTCTAATTGTCATACAAATGTTTGTACTGCGTCTGGCTGTTTCTATGTATTATAAGTATGTATTTACAAAAGAAAAGTAGTATATGTATTCTAACCGTATTCTGGTACCCATAACACAAGCATATAAGCTTAGCTTGGGACCAGAGGACGTTGTGTGAAATGTCCATGAATATTTATTTATTTATTTATTAGTTATTCTTATTAATCATCTGAGAACTGAGACGTGGTCCCTGAATGTCGGCCTCGTGCTATGGAGAGTGCTATGCTCGGTGTTTCCCTACGTGATAAGATCCGGAATGCGGAGATCCGTAGAAGGACTGGTGTGTACGACATAGCCCGAAGAGTTAGCACGCTGAAGTGGCAATGTGCATGCCACATCGCTCGACGATCTGATGACCGTTGGGGACGGAAGGTCCTCGAGTGGCGACCACGAACCGGACGACGCAGCGTGGGGCGGCCCCCAACAAGGTGGACCGACGATATCGTCAAATACGCCGGGGGCCGCTGGATGCAGTTAGCGCAAGACCGCACGTTGTGGCGTTCTATGGGGGAGGCCTATGTCCAGCAGTGGACTGAGAAAGGTTGATGGATGGATGGATGGATTAATCATCTTATTGTACATGATTTACTACATATTTGTGATTTTTTAGAAAATACGCTCAAATTCCACATTCTTTTGTAAATATATCTTCTACTCCAACCCATTTACGTCCCACTGTTGGGCACGGGCTTCCTCCACTTTGGGAGGGATTATGTTCTACTATGCCGCGCTGACCGGGCGTGTTGGCACAGGGTTTACTTTTGAGTATTCCGTCTCTCACAAAAGATGTTATCTCTGTGCAATATCCCTTAGTTGACTTTTACAGCACCCTTGGGAGGAAATGGGGTGGTGACACTTGTATTCTAAATCCATCACCACATGGAGGGTAAATACGAGGGGAGGTCCAAAAGTTCGTGGAATGGAGGGGATGGAGTGGGGATAGGGGCGCTCGCTTAGTGTCATACTAATTGGGGACTCATAATTAGTATATAAATGGAGTTTCAGCCCTATTGCGTCATTCGTTTACGAACACTCGTCTGCTAAACACGTCAATCCGGAAGAAAACTGAAACTATGGAGAAAATTGAACACCGTGCGGTCATTAAATTCCTTACCAAGCAAGGAAAGAACGCTCAGACCATTTTGAATGAAATGGAAACTGTTTACGGGGAACAGTGCCCTAGTAAATCAATGATTTACAAGTGGCATGGTCTTTTTAAACATGGTCGGGAGTCGATTGAAGACGACCCCCGCTCAGGAAGGCCAGTTGAGGCCACCACATCAGACATCGTCGAAAAAGTGGAAAAAATTGTACTGGAGGACACCCGTTTGAAGAAAAAACAGTTATCTGCATTAGTTGGAGTATCAGATACCACCATTTTGCGAATCCTACATGACCACCTGGGTATGACAAAAGTCAGTGCAAGATGGGTACCGAGAATGCTCACGCCGCTTCAAAAACAGCAGCGCGTCGAAGCGTCAAAACATTTTTTGGAGTTGTGTGGCGACGATCCTGGACCGATTTTGGAGCGAATTGTTACCGGCGATGAAACATGGGTTCATCACTTTGAGCCTGAGTCCAAACAAGAGTCCATGCAATGGCATAAAAAGGGGACACCACCGCCAAAGAAATTCAAAGTGTCGGAGTCGGCTGGAAAGTTGATGGCTACTGTTTTTTGGGATTGTGGGGGGATAATACTGATTGATTATAAAGAAAAGGGCAGGACCATAACCGGAGAATACTACGCAACAATACTAGAAAAATTAAAGGATGCCATCAAAGAAAAACGTCGGGGAAAATTGACCAAGGGCGTGTTGCTCTTGCAAGACAACGCGCCGGTTCACAAGAGCAAAGTTGCAATGGCTGCTCTACACACGCATGGCTTCGAATCACTAGTCCACCCACCCTATAGTCCAGATCTGGCCCCAAGTGATTTTTATTTGTTCCCCAATTTAAAAAAAGACTTAAGGGAAAGGAAATTTTCCGACGACAATGAGGTAAAGGAGGCAATTTTGGCTCATTTTGAGGGAAAAGATAAAAAATATTTTTACGATGGTTTAGAATAATTAATTCATAAATAAATAAATAAATATTCATGGACATTTCACACAACGTCCTCTGGTCCCAAGCTAAGCTTATATGCTTGTGTTATGGATACCAGAATACGGATATAATACATAAACTACTTTTCTTTTGTAAATACATACTTATAATACATAGTAAACACCCAATATATAAATATCATATAAATATATAAATATCATATAAATATATAATATATAAATATCATAGATCTAATAAATGTATTCAGCTTAAGGGTGATTATATTGAAAAGGAAAAATAAATTTACTGTTTCATTTTTACTAAAACCCTTTCATTCCACGAACTTTTGGACCTCCCCTCGTATATAGGTACGAATATAACACATAATAAACGCCCAGACGTAGTACAAACATTTGTATGACATTTTTTTAAGCATCACACAAATGATTATCACGTTCGGGAATCGAACCGACGACCTCGTGAACGCCAGTCCGTTACATGAACCATTAGAGCACGAGGTTCGTCATGCCAAGCATATTAGCACAGAGTAAATTTTTAAGTTTTCTGTGTACAAAATTCCTTAGCTGGCTTTTGCAGCACCCTGGGAAGGAAAAGGGATGAATATACTTGTATTCTTAACCCATTACTATAAGGACAATAGAAATCTATTATCACATAGTTCAATAATTCAGGAAATATCTTTAACAAAGGTGACAATATCAACAAAACAAAAAAAAAATATTGGTCAAGTGCGAGTCAGACTCGCGCACGAAGGGTTCCGTGCCATTATCTATGCAACATACGTTATTAATAAATGAGCAAACAACACACACAATACTTAATTAATCACGTTTGTTGTATGAGAGCAAGAAACGGCAAAAAAATCATGTTTGTTGTATGGGAGCCCCCCTTAAATATTTAGTTTATTTTATTTTTAGTATTTGTTGTTATAGCGGCAATAGAAATACATCATCTGTGAAAATTTCAACTCTCTAGCTATCACCGTTCTTGAGATACAGCCTGGTGACAGACGGACGGACGGACGGACGGACAGCGAAGTCTCAGTAATAGGGTCCCGTTTCTACCCTTTGGGTACGGAACACTAAAAAAGAGAACTTTACAAAAGAGGATCGAGTAAACATAAAACTGTTGTCTATATCAACTTCTCTGAAATTCAATTTCAAAACTTTTCCGTAGCATCAAACGCCTCTTCAAATATTTAGGTGCCGTGGTCAGTTTTTTTAGGGTTCCGTACCCAAAGGGTAAAAACGGGACCCTATTACTGAGACTTCGCTGTCCGTCCGTCCGTCCGTCCGTCTGTCACCAGGCTGTATCTCAAGAACGGTGATAGCTAGACAGTTGAAATTTTCACAGATGATGTATTTCTATTGCCGCTATAACAACAAATACTAAAAATAAAATAAATATTTAAGGGGGGCTCCCATACAACAAACATGATTTTTTTACCGTTTCTTGCTCGATACTAATAACGTTGCCTTATGTTGCATAGATAATGGTACGGAACCCTTCGTGCGCGAGTCCGACTCGCACTTGACCAATTTTTCTACGTACTTAAACTGGATGATATAGAAGTTATTTATTACTTTTTGACTAGAACTTGAACTAAAAAAAAAACTTAATTCCACACACAGTTCAATAGAATATATTATAAACTAGCTGTTGCCCGCGACTCTGTCCGCGTGGAATTTCGAATTTTGTTTTCGCAATAAAAGGTAGCCAAAGCTAGCATGTCCTTTCTCAGGGTCTAAAGCTTGTCTGTGCCAAATTTCATCAAAATCGGTTGAGAGGTTTAAGCAGGAAAGCGTAACAGACAGACAGACAGAGTTACTTTCGCATTTATAATATTAAGTAGGGATAATAATGAATATTCATGGACATTTCACACCACGTCGTCTGATCCCAAGTTAAGCTTATATGCTTGTGTAACAGAATACGGATATAATAATTATACACCTTTTGTAAATACATGCTTATAATACATAGAAACACCCAGACACGGTACAAAAATTTGTATGACAATTATAAATACATATTACACAAATGATTATCCCGATCGGGAATCGAACATTTACATGAACCACTCGACCACAAGGCTCGTCAATACATTATATAAAGAATATTATTAAGAATAATATATAAAATGTTATTTTTTGTATAAAAATGATGTTAAAGCATAGTTCAAACAGTAACTTTCTATAAGGTTTTAGATGAAAATTATAGCGTTCCTAGAAAAATATCAATTGATGTTCCAATGAGAGTGACCTCTGAACATAATGTGTCTTTCACACGCACTCTCCATTTATCTCAAGAATAAAGGAGCTTTCCTCACGTCCTCCTAATCTTTTATATACATTTGATAAGATTCGTTTCTTAGAATCTTTGCTTGTCTCGCCATTGACAGAAAACGGACTTTGGCATAGTGACAGAATATTCTACCAGTAGATCTCAGACCTAATGGTTATTTTATTTCAAAGTTTACTTTTAAAGGGTAGTTTATAGTATTCTTTGATGATATAATATTCAATAACGCTTGCAAGACTCAATTATTGAAATAAACCCACTTTTTACAGATTTAGATGCGTATATTTGTTTTAAATTTTAGCCCTACGTTTTGGATACTCTCACTGTGACCATGGTGACTGGAAAGTCCCCGAAACGTGGGGCTAAAATTTGAAACGAATATACGCACCTAAATCCGTAAAAAGTGGTTTTATTAAAAGTTAGTGATAGTTGCTGAATTTTTTTTTCCTTTTTTGCATCTATTTTCACTGACGATTCGCTCCTATTAGTCGCAACGTCATGTTATATAGACCTTTAGTCTAAAGTCCTGCCTCGATAAATGTACTGATTTGAATAATTCTTTCAGTGTTGGATATCCAACACTGAAAGAATTATTCAAATCAGTCCAGTGGTTCCTGAGAATAGCGCGTTTAAACAAACAGACACACAAACTCTTCAGCTTTTTATTATTAATATAGCTTGAACTAAAATCGATCATAATCACATAAACTAAAATGCATACTCTTTTCTGTGTATAATTTGTTTTACATTTTCTTTTTCTTATTTTACCTGAATATCATACTGTTATTTTGTATTTGGCGCAGATAAATAGCTTTTTTCATACTCGCAACAGCATGGTACAGTTGAACGGCCCACAAAACGTTTGCAACCGACATTCTATAAATTTCTTCCTGTAGCAAGAAGGGCATAAAATATAAAGACTTGGTAATAAATGTGTTCTATCCATCAAGTGAACTACTGAACAGTTTTCATATTTTCAGAGTTCCGTTTAAGGAAAGTAGCTCATATACGATGTTTATACTAATACTAGCTGACCCGGCAAACGTTGTTTTGCCATACAAATGTCAGTGCAGGTCTTTGAAAATTAGATGTTGTCCGATTTTCGGTACCTAACGGATATGTATATAAAATTTCATAATAATTGGTCAAGCCGTTTCGGAGAAGTATGGTAACACTGTGACACGTGAATTTTATATATAAGAAGATTATACCCTTACATTGTACCCTTACATTCAACTAATTACGGCAAGAATGCTGTACTATCCAGAATACCAAACACATATAATCAAAAATTTGGTGACATTGATCCTTTTATAGGATCCAAACAGTTATTTCTTAAAAATGTAAGAAGTCACTTCTTTTAACCTCAACTTAAATCTTAAAATTTTGCTAGATCTAGATCTGGATGGATGTGTGAGTATGTTGTTTTAGTTCTACGTATGTATATGCTTCTATTTATATATGTATATGGTATATTTGTATCTATTTTTGTATCCGCTTGATGTGTATTCTATGTTTAGGTATCATGTGTACATAATATGTATGTGTATGTACGTATATGTGTATTGTAATATTGCTCTAGTGCTAGTTCCACCGTCCGATAGTTTTTTTTAAGTGGGTTTATTTAATGTAAATGCTTAAGACATGAATAACTGTTATTGGCTTATATATTTGTAACACTGACTTTTATAATGTATTGTAACATGCTGTTGTTATTCTTATAAAATAAATAAATAAATAAATAAATAAATAAATAAATAAATAAATAAATAAATAAATAAATAAATAAATAAATAAATAAATAAATAAATAAATAAATAAATAAATAAATTATAAAGCTGAAGAGTTTTTGTTTGATCGCGTCAATCTCAAGAATCTGATTTGAATCATTCTTTCAGTGTTGGATATTACATTTATTGAGGAAGGCTATAGGCTATTTAACATTATGCTGCGACTAATAGGAGCGAAGCATTAGTGAAAAATATTGTAAAAATGGGGAAATTTCAGAATTTCGCACGTACGGTCTATGGCAACGGCTAGTTATTTATAAAACAACTACCCACTATTTTACCCGCATTTATAGTTATTGAGAAAACCCCCTCCCCCTTCGCAAATACACACTAAACCTAAACAAATTGTGCAAAAAAACCATTCTCTTATCTATCTTTTAAAACAAACCGCAACAAAATCAGTTGCGTAGTATTAAAGATATAAGCTCACATAGTGACATACAAAAATAAGGACTTTGTTTTAAAATAAGTAAAGATACTGTCAGTACTTAGGACTTGAAAATAAAAAATATATACTAGGCATTGGTTTTTATTGTTTCTAATTCAATTAACAAAGGGTCGTATCAAGATCGCTTGCGAAATCAATTCTTATTTCTAGACAATCTAGAATATATATGTAGGAGAAATAGACCTTCGTCGTACTGTCAGTTAACAAGAAACTGCTCATATGTAGAAAAACAGCTATTTTCAGAATTTTTGTTTTGTTAGTTATATGTCTACAAAGCTAACAACACAAGTAATTTATAGATTTCATTAATTTAAAGTCTATCAGTCGGTCAACAAAATAATCAGGAGATAAGTCTTTACTCAATATAAAACTTTATTTTTTATTTTTGTATGTCCCTATGTGAGCTTATATTATCTTTTAAATTATGTAACGGATTTCATTGCGGTTTTTTTTAATAGATAGATGGTTCAAGAGAATGGCTTTTTTGTATAATTTGTTAAGATTAAAGCTCATTAGAGCCACCCAGCATCCACTCCGCACCGCTTGGCTTCGTGCGGTTAGTATTCTTGATATGGATTTGTATGGCTATGCGCTCACCACATCAACTTCGTAGCGTCACCGGGTCGCCTCTGTCGTAAGCCCTCCACGCGCGGACAGCGGCTGGACCACTCGGTGATAACTCGCTGCTCGCATGCTTGCCTTGCGCTGACAGGGACAGCACATCGCCAACGCGCTGGTCCCAACCCTCCCTTCATGCCCAGCCTTTCTTATAAACAAGTCGGACGTATTGTTTTTGCTTTCAAAATGAATAAAGAAAAACTATTATGCCAGACAGACTACACGAAAATTCCTGGACTAAATGGTCTCCAGTCGTAGACCACGCGGTCCACTGGTTGACCGCGCGACGATTATTGGTGATAGCACGGTGTCCACCCGGGGACCACCTGTCGACAACGAGTGGGCGCCGTGTGACGAGGCGGTGGGTGCGGGTGGCTCTAATGAGCTATGACCTTTAGTGTGTAAATTTCACGCGTATGAAGTTGATGGCAATAGCTAATATTCAACTCTAATAGATATAAAACTAATTGTGTGAACACAGAAGAAGAAGAGTCTTTAAATCCGTGCAGTCTAGGTCCAGTGGTGGATTGAGAAAAGCTATCAAATGAACATCAATAAATAAAATAAGTAATTTTATTTTATTTAAAAAACTTAACTGCAAATAGAAATCTACATTCCTATGTAATAACCATTGAATATTTGTCTCAGAAGATTACTATCTGTAACCATGTCATTGCCATTTTCAACAAATGCGCAAACCCGTAAAATTTACACCATGAACCCATAAGTTGACCTTTGATCTCATCTTTGGAGGCAGATGTTATCCTCAAAGGAAATGGCTTGCCGGAGAAATATAGATAGTAATATTCTCAATTTAATAAAATGTGGAATATGAATTCATGTTTTATTTAAAAAAATATTTTTTATCAAATATTAATTATTTAAGTAATCTATTAATTTTGCAATTGACTTGCTATGCTTTTACTTAAAAGATCAAATTTTACTAAATAAATCAATTTGATTTATTAATTATTTAATAAATAAATATTCATGAACATTTCACACAACGTCCTCTGGTACCAAGCTAAACTTATATGCTTGTGGTTTGGGTGCTAGAATATGGATACATTACATAAACTACTTTTCTTTAGTAAATACATACTTATAATACATAGAAAACACCCACACGCAATACAAACATTTGTATGTCAAATTACAAACATCACACAACGATTGTCCGAATGATGCGGGATTGTGCCCGCGGCTTCGTAAACGGCAGTCCGTTACACGAATCACTAGACCATGAGGGCCATCAAAGCATAAATAATTTATATATAAGTTATTCTAGGAGATTCTACAAAGTCGTAAAACAACTATTGTTATTGTATATTTCGTCCACAAATCGATGAATTGTAGGGCAAATAAATACACAATCGTTCAATCATTCCAACTTGATTTTTTGCTCACAATTCAACCAAAACCTCACGGCCGTTATGAATAAAACATCACAATTCTGATTTTTGTCCAGAATGTCACTATTGTATACATTTCTATTCTTTGACAGATATACCAATGTGGAACTATTTGATATACAACATACTATACAGTCACTTTTATCTGGCAGTTGAAATAAAAGAGATTACTCGCTGAGCCACTTAAAAGGAATATGTAAATACTAGCTGTGCCCCGTGGTGTTAACCGCGGTAAAAGGTATAAAAATCTGTTCGTTTTTTTATCATCCCACGGGAACATTGCATTCTTTCTGGATAAAAAGTAGCCTGTAACTTAATTTGGTACCTATGCTACATTATTGTAAAGTTTTATTGAAATCTATTCAGTAGTTTTTATGTAAAAGAGTAACAAACATCCAAACAGCCATACTCACAAGCTATCATATTTATAATATTATTAGGATATCTAACATATCAAAATTACACTGGTTAAGTAGGAAAATAACTTGTTATATTAGTAGAGTATTAACTATAGTAGTACTTTAAACAATAAATTGCAATAAACTCTATATAGGAGACATTTATTTAATTGTAAGAGCCAGCTTAGAGATATAATAGGCAGGATAAGCTCCAATCTGTAACGGATGAAAAACTTGAAACAGAATCCTATACCAACATGCCTGGTCAGTGTGGCACAGTAGAGTATAACCCTTTCAAAAGTGGAAGAGGCTCGTGCAGAGGACTTTATTGGGCTGGAGAGAGATACAGAGAGTGCATATTATGAGCTTATAGACACATATTTTCAGTTTACCCTATATAAGCAGGGGTGCAACGCAAAAGTAGTGCTACGAAATATCTCGTAGCAGACATTTCGTAGCAAATATAAGATAATATTTGTAGATAAGCTCAGTTCAGGAATGTATTCCATTCGCCGTTGCGTTGGTTTCATAGAAGCTATAGTTTTTTTTATCAACCAATCTTATTTCATCAGAATATGAATTTAAACGTCAATAAAACGTTAATTAATTCGAGATTGATCGATATTCATAATTTGTTAATATTACCGGGACTGTAATCACGTTAACGTTAACGTGATTACAGTCCCGGTAATATTAACAAATTATGAGTTCAAATCGCGTAAGTTAAAAATCAATAATTGATCGATATTTACTAAAAGTTTATTTAATAAACAGAAATGGTATATTTAATTTTCTGTTTAACCGAAAAAAATTCATTATTTCACACCTTTATGAAATTTAATAAATCCATTTATTGGTGGTCCGTCGTTGTTGACCTTAATATTCGTTCACTGAATTTTCAACCAAGTTTTAAAAAGTTTTAATAACTGAAGTTAGTCGTTCTTGCAGTTTATAAATTGCGGTAACAATTTGAATTTTAGTGTCAAGAGTAATGATATTAAATTATTTTATGATAGCGTTTTCCCATAACTTCTTACCCGTGGAATTTTAAAACTAAACCTTAACATATTGTACAAAAAAGCCAACCTCTTGAACCACTCTATCTGTATAAAAAAACCGCATCAAAATACGTTGCGTATTTTTGAAGATATAAGCTCACATCCCTGAATGTCGGCCTCATAACAAAACTCAGAGTCGCGCAGCGTGCTATGGAGAGGGCTATGCTCGGTGTTTCCCTACGTGATAAGATCCGGAATGCGGAGATCCGTAGAAGGACTGGTGTGTACGACATAGCCCGAAGAGTTAGCACGCTGAAGTGGCAATGGGCAGGCCACATCGCTCGACGATCTGATGACCGTTGGGGACGGAAGGTCCTCGAGTGGCGACCACGAACCGGACGACGCAGCGTGGGGCGGCCCCCAACAAGGTGGACCGACGATATCGTCAAATACGCCGGGGGCCGCTGGATGCAGTTAGCGCAAGACCGCACGTTGTGGCGTTCTATGGGGGAGGCCTATGTCCAGCAGTGGACTGAGAAAGGTTGATGGATGGATGGATGGAAGCTCACATCGGGACATACATACAAAAATAACGACTTTGTTTTATAATGAGTAAAGGAACACATTTATTGCCTGACTACCGTTACGAAAAATAGCGGAACATGTAAGAATGGAGGAAGGTTTAAGGAGCCCGATCACCCAAGCTCCTCCACACTCATCTCTCTCTCTCTCTCTCTCTCCAGCCCATTAATATCCCACTGTTGGCACGTTACGGGCCTTCTCCACTTCGTGTACGGGCCTCCTCCACTTGGGAGAGATTATGGTCTATGGCACGCTGACTATGCGTTTTGGAATAGGGTTTAATTTCGAGTTTTCCATCACTCACAGAGGATATTATCAGTGTACATTATCCCTTAGCCGGCTTTTACAGCAAATTGGGGAGGATATGGTGTGGTGACCGTGACACTTATATTCTTAATCCGTCACCGTACAGAGAATCATTGCATCATTATCAAGGATCAAAGACCGTAATCCCATCAATCATAGAACTTAAAACATTACCGATGTGAAAATTAATCCCGCAAGGGAAAGAAAATCCATACTAATAATATAAAGCTGAAGAGTTTGTTTGTTTGAACGCGCTAATCTTAGAAACAGTTGGTCCGATTTGAAAAATTTCAGTGTTTGATATTACTATGCCGTTCAAATGAGAATAGGATTGACCCCGCGTCATGTTGGAACGTCATAGTTGTCAATTTAAACAAGTTTGGTAGGGTCAGCAAAACAAGACATTTTTATAATATAATTTATCTATCACTTTGTCGTTATCTAACTAACTTTCGAGCGATTAGCGAGACAAATACAATAAAAAACTATAACAAATAACGAACAGTTCGAAATAACAACACTAACAAACAAAAACACTGAGAAATAACAACAAATTTATTTTTTTAACGGGAAACAACCTCCTAACTTACAGAATTTAAAATAAAATGCCTTATAATTCTTAAACTCAACAAGGCACACCAACAACAACAAAATGGCGTTGGCAATTCAACTTAATATCATAGTATCCAACAATGAAATTATTGAAAGAAAATAATTTAATAGTATTAGTTTTTTAATAATATTATGTATAACTATTATTACTAAATAATTTAAGACGTTTTTCGCTTCAAATTACTGAGTTTAGGTAAAGGAAAAAAAAAACATTATTAATACGTAAATAAAGTTACGTTGCTGACAGTACTATTCTAATCACTTTTGACAACTAAAGGTCATTGCCAATCCTATTCTCAGTTGAAACGTGTAGTACATCTATCGAGGAAGGCTTAAGGTTAAATAACATCACGTTGAGACCAATAGAACCAAACCAGTAAAAAATTTGCAAAAACGAGGATATATTTGTAAATATCACTCGTACAAACTCGTAGGCAACAGATAGTCAATTAAATAACTTTAAACATCACAGAGATGAAAATTAATCCCATAAGGTAAAGAAAATATTATAGTATTTGAATTTGTAGACAGCACAAAACTAAACTACCGTTTGATATATTATAAGCAAACAGCTTAACTTTCAAAAGCAGAAGCCGTTATAAGCTGCGCGGTTAACTGAATTTTAATCCTGAATAATGCTTAAGTTAACTAGATAATCTATGAATCCTAGATAAATTACCTAGATGATTTTCAAAATATTTTTAACCAATATTATTATATACAAAACATAAATTAGGGTTACAAAAAATTTTAAATAAAAAAAAAAAAAAAAAGAAAAGGCAAACTAAAGTATATTTTACGCATCAAAAAACTCCTCCGCATCGATGTCTATGGGCAACGTGCCCAGAAGGCTGGCCGCATTACCACGCTGGATAGCAATTGCTATCCTTTGTGCCAAGTACAGACCAGCCTTCTGGTCACGTGTGCGGTCGACTAATTTTTTAGAAATCTCTCCGTAAAGAGATTTAGCACTCGGACCCCATGAACCCAGCGTCTCGACCCCAAACGGCTCAAAAACATAATCTCCAACAAGATTATGATATTTGCGCCGTTTGAGTGTCTCTGCTACCGCAGCAGCAGCGCCAGCGCATACAGACGTGCTTGGAACATGAGATGGCGCGAGGGTATCGACGCAGGTGGCGTCCCATACCAAAGGCCGACCCACCTTCCAAGGCAACAATGACATACCGTCCGGTCTCTTCCCGTCGTCGCGTACCAGACCATTGGGTTCAAGTACAGCTGGTACTTCAGCGGCGACAAGAGCACGACGAAGAATGTCATTAATACTGGTGTGACGCGATATGCGCCCGGCGCTTCTGCTGCAACTTAGGCCATGATGTCCGAGGCTGTCGACCGAATCACCACAATGGCATCGATGCGGAGAAATGCACGATGCTCCCAAACGGAGGCAAGTGGCAATACGGAAGGTCGTGTCATCCAACAAGGTACCTATGTTGGGTGACGGAAGTGCCTGTATCCACAACCCAGATTCCCACTCTCCCACAGCCAGCAGGCGAGCGCGCTCCACAGCATTACCAGCAGAAGATAGTAGGTGATCTCTGATACTACTGCAGAGCGGCGCATCCCACTGCCTCTGGGAAAAGAGGTCTCTAGGCAAATCGGTGCTTGGACAAGTCATTTTCCAAGCGTTAATGGCATCGGTCTTATATTGCACTTCAGAATCGACCAGTGTAGATTCCAATATTTCCCTGGTCAATTCCTCAGTGCAATGGATCGATGACAAGAACGCTGGTAAACTAACATCAGAAATTTTGCGAACACCGAGCCCACCCAGGCGGATAGGAAGTGCTGCCTGTAGGCAGGCTCGGTCGCTCAAGGCCACATTTAAAACATGAGATAAAGTGTTCTGTATAATTTTGTCAAGTTTTTGTAAAAGGTCCAAATGCTTAAAAAATGGTGAAGATCGAAGTGCATGCGTGAATTTGGGAACAAAAAGGCAAAACCGAATTATGGTGAAAGCCGAATGAATGTTAATTTTGTTTAAACGATCCGAACTGTCACAAAAATTTTGTATTTTTTCATCTATGAACGATTGAAATCCTTCTTCCAGAATTGGGGACCCTAGGAGGCGAAGAGAATTTTTTTCCATTAATTTAATATTTGGAGCCAAAACATTAAATTTTGATAAGGTCGAAAGTTTATCAATGTCGTGTCGTAAAAATATTTCGCACTTACTAGAATTTAGTTCGAGTCCAATAGATTTTAATTTGTCTTTTAAAAAAGCCAGATCTTTTAAAACTGAATCTATATCACCTCCAAGGGTACCATCGTCCAAGTACCAGATGTTAAATTTTGAATTTATTTCTTTAATAATGGGATGAATTGCTAAACTAAAAATGACTGGTCCAAGAGGGTCACCTTGCTGACATCCAACTGATGATTCCAAAAGACTGTCCTTATATAATAATTTAGATGGGTACCTGTAACATTGCCAAAGAAATTTAAATATTTTAGGTGTTTCTAATTTTGCTTGTGTCAGCAACGTGTCCCTGTTCACCGAATTGAAGGCATTTTTTATATATTTTTTTTTTTTTATATATTTTTTTTTTTTAACCTAATGTTTATCAAAAAAGTAGTAATATTTAAATTCTTAATTTGTATTTTCTAACACTTGCGTGACTCATTTCCTTAAATAAAACCACTTTTTACGGATTTAGACGCGTATATTTGTTTTAAGTTTTAGCCCGACGTTTCGGAGACTTTGCAGTCACCATGGTCACGGATGACACGGTCATATACGCGTCTAAATCCGTAAAAAGTGGTTCTTAATTTGTTTTCTTTTTGGTGATATTATTTTACTTAATCTGTCGCGTGAAAGTGAAAAACGGCAAGTCACATTGAGTTAGATTCTCTCTATCTCCAGCCCATTTACGTCCCACCGTTGGGAACGGGCCTCCTCCACTTTAGGAAGGATTATGGTCTACTGTGCCGTGCTGACCAGGCGTATTGACACAGTGTTTATTTTAGAGTTTTCCGTCTCTCACAGAGGGTGTTATCTGTGCGCAATATACCTTAGCTGATTTTTACAGCACCCTTGGGAGGAGATGGGGTGGTGACACTTGTATTCTTAATCTGTCACCACACGGAGTTAGATTACCTTATTTTAATCTATACATAAATCATAAATCCAAAGAGTTTGTATGTTTGTTTGAACTCGCTAATCTCAGGAACTACTGAAGATTTGAAAAATTCTTTTTGTGTTAAATAATCCAGTGATTGAGGAAGGCTATAGGCTATATTACATCACGAATAAAAGCAAAACATTAGTGAAAAATGTTACAAACCAGGGAAAATTTGCTAGTATAAAATACATCTTAATGACTATGATAAACATGATTGTCATACTGCCGCACTCAGAGACATTTAATGGTTACTTAAGGAGCTCTTTAGTATCGATTTAAAAAAGTAAAAGTTAAGTTAAAACTTTTTCAAATCAATACTAAAGAGCTCCTTAAGTAACCATTAAATGTTAATGGTTACTTAGGGAGCTCTTTAGTATTGATTTAAAAAAGTAAAAGTTAAGTTAAAACTTTTTTAAATCAATACTAAAGAGCTCCTTAAGTAACCATTAAATGTCTCTGAGTGCGGCCGTGAGTCAGATATATTTTAGAATTAATGTATAAAATATAGAACATATTCCAGTGTCGGAATTTCAGCGCGAACGACTGGAATAATTAAGCACCCACGTAACGTGTGGCATATTACGATATCGTTATTCATCTTCGTTATTCATGCGACAGGCACTAGCTGTTACTTTGCATAAGTTAGACACAGTTTCTGAAAGACTGATCATAAGTAAGTGGTTCTACATTATTTTATGTGCATGTACCATGATGGCTCAGATGGGAGAACAACGGAATGGTATGCCGAGTTTTTGCGTTTAAGTACCGCTCATGGTGATAATTTTTTCCCCTATAATTTAGTTTAGGTATTATTTAAAAATAATTAAGTAGTACTAAAATTAAAACACTTTTCAATATTTTTTTTTATTTTTAGTGTGACCTTTCCGGGACTTTTTACTTACCATAGTCACGGATTGGACTGAAAAGTCTCCAAAAAATTGAACTGGAAAATGAAAAAAAATAATTGCAAAAATTTTTCTTTTTCAGTTACAATTACAACACAAACATATTATTATTTATACAGGTAGCCATAAAATCTTTAACAAGTTTGTCTCGGCTACCCTCGGTCCGTTAACAATCACTCGTGCGACACAAGCAAAGTCTATAAACGCGTCTAAATACCTAAGTGAATAGTGAGTCACGCAAGTGCTTGAGAATATCAAGTATTACCGATGTATAATAAGGATAAATCTAAAAATAATAATAATAGTTTAAAAAAACTAAAAAACACGCTTTATTTAATCGAATTATTGCATTGTCATCGGTCTTTGACAGGTGTGCAAAATTTGAATAGAATCTGACCGTTTAAAGTGGGTCAAAATAGCGTCCAAAGGAGTCGGTTACAAACATACAAACAAACAAACATACAAACAAACATACAAGTGAAGCTAATATAAAGCGTGTAATGAGGAGTCTTCATAGCAAAGTTCTGTTTGTAAGAGATCGCAATTTTTATTAACAAATCAAAATTATTACTTAAGAAAGTGTTCGATTAGCATTCGATTGTAATAAATTCACAATTAAAAAGCAATTATTAAAGTCCTAGTTACTTCATGTTGTGATAATAATTTAATTACAGCAGCTCCACTTAATTATTCAGTGCATTATGAGTCTGCATAGAACTAACATTGCCTTGGTGTTTAGCTAAAGGTAATTTAGATAAGAACGTCATCTTTGCCAAAGCTAATTACAGCTGCATAATATTACTTAAGTAATGGGTAACAAAACAGAAGAATTTTCTTTATATTTAACTGGCATTTTCGCTTATGTATTCTACCCGTACAACTAAAATAAACTTCACTAAAACATGAATTGACAATGTTAACTGAACTTTCATATTATAAAAATAGTTTATTGTAGACTAACGGTCTTATTCATAATGATTTATCGGAGGTTTAAAAGTTCGCTAAAATCGGTTCGCGAAAATTGTCAAAACTTGTTATTCATAATATAGTCTTTTTACAATAAAACGTTTATTATCTCTCCGATAATATCTCCGTTTAAATTTCCGATAAGTCATTATGAATAAGACCGTTGATTTTAATTAATATAGGTAAATGTGCACAACAAAATTGCCAAATAATCGAAATACAGCAACAGTAGTTTTTATTTTTTAGTTAAGTTTTGTTATATATAATTGGCACCATTGTCTTTAGTTTTTTTTTGAGACGTCATTTTCATGTCAACATCAGTGACATCCGGTCAGCTGTTCTCGAGTTTTATCGAGACAAATGAACAACTATTGCTTTATATTTAACTTTTAAATAAAATTATTGTGTTCTGTTTTAGACATTTGTCTCTGAAACTCCTTCCAGCCTATTTACGTCCCACTGCTGGGCACAGGCCTCCTCTACGTTGGAAGGGCTATTGGTCTACTATACCGCGCTGACCAGGCGTGTTTACATAGGGCTTAGTTTCAAGTTTGCCGTCTCTCTCAGTTGATGTCAACTGCAACTGTCATCTAAGATATATTACGATATCTTAGATGACTCTTACAGCCTAGGGAGGAAATGGGGTGGTAACACTTGTATTCTTAATCTGCCTAAAACGATAAAACGCCTTTACAGTCTTTGAAATAATTTAGATGTGTATTCAGCAGGCCTGGGAATGTAACGAGTTTTTTAAACCCTTAGACCATAAATGAAAGATTTCTTCAATACGCAACCAAAACTTCAGTGCATTAGTAGTTTTCAATAGTTTTCTGTACCATAAAAATACGTGTATTGTTATTTAAGCATCATTTAATATAATAAAAATAAGTCGGGTTTTCCTTCCTGACGCTATAACTCCAGAACGCACGGACCGATTTCCACGGTTTTGCATTCGTTGGAAAGGTCTCGGGCTCCGTGAGGTTTATAGTAAATTTTTTTAAATTTTTTTGTTTACTTTTTTAGGGTTCCGTACCCAAAGGGTAAAAACGGGACCCTATTACTGAGACTTCGCTGTCCGTCCGTCCGTCCGTCCGTCCATCTGTCACCAGGCTGTATCTCAAGAACGGTGATAGCTGGACAGTTGAAATTTTCACAGATGATGTATTTCTATTGCCGCTATAAAAACAAATACTAAAAATAAAGTAAAATAAAGATTTAAGGGGGGCTCCCATACAACAATCATGATTTTTTTACCGTTTCTTGCTCGATACTAATAACGTTGCCTTATATTGCATAGATAATGGTACGGAACCCTTCGTGCGCGAGTCCGACTCGCACTTGACCAATTTTTTTGGTATGACAAAGCAACGTTTGCCGGGCCAGCTAGTTTAATATAATAATTATACTTAAATTAATATGCTTTGTGACTGTTTATGAAAACGGCAAAGAAGGTTATTACTATTTTTCAGTTGTCACCTGTCAATTACAAATATTTCTAACAATGAATTTCTACGTTGAAGTTTTAAATTAAAATCATGCCACAAAAATATGTTATGACTTTACAAAAGGAAAATTAAAAAACAAAAAAATTCAATACACAATATCGTTCTCAAAATGTTTAGTTTAGATATCTGGCTGTCGGCTGTTAATATTAATGGTATTAGAATTAGTCTTAATTGTGTAAATATGGATAAAAAATTCTTTGATCCTAATGTCCTACTGAATAATGTAATAATGGCCAACAATAAAACACCAAATATGATGGTTGTAATCAATTCTACACTGATGGATCAAAGAGTTCCCAAGGGCTGGGAGTCAGATTTTACTACAGTAATGTAAAGGTATGTCCAAACATTGAGCGGCAATCGAGCGCGGCCCGCTGCGCTACGATTGGTCGACAGCCACGCGGACTACCTGCCGCGCACGATGAAGGCTAAGCGTATGCTGAGACGCAGGCGACCGACGTAGGTCCACGCAGGGCAGGGTGGCGCAAATTTTGTAATGCTCGAGCGCCGTAGTATTTTTATCTTTGTTACGGAATTTAAATTTCGAATTTTGTGCATTTAGTCTCCACGCTCAAGGCCCGCGATAGAAACTATGCAATAGCTTAGCACGTCCGAACTCGTACGCGTTTCGCAGTAATCTGTGCCGGCCAAGTACCGGCACTACAACGGGGCACGGAGCAGAGCAGACTCGTGTCTGCATCGCATGCAACCTGCGTCGCAACGTACGTAGCATACGGTACGCTCAAGCATTACAAAATCTGCGCCACCCTGCCCTGCGTGGACCTGCGTCGCCTGCGTCTCAGCATACGCTTAGCCTTAGTCAGCTTTGTCCTAACTACAGCGCGGCAGAAATGTATCCTGCAAACGCCGCGTGTTGCTGCCGCGCTCTTGCCGCTCAATGTTTCGCACACCTTAAAACTTACACTTACTCGTAGCTTTAAAATTAATGCAGAAATGTCAATTATGACGCTGGAACTCATTGCAATCTTCCGGGCATTGTCGTATGCTATTGGTAATAATCTTAACAACGAGTAGTTTTTTCAGACAGTAAAAGTGGTTTGCAACACATAACTCGATGTGTCTCTGGTATCAGAGGTGCATCGATAGCTTATGTCATAATCAGTTTGATTCACAAAATGAATACACAGGGCATTGTGTGGAGGTTGCAGTGGCTTCCTGCACATATCGGATTGCACGGTAATGAGGAGGCAGATCGTATTTCAAAATTAGCAGCAATAGAAGGTCACGAGTTATTACTTTTATCAGATTACCAAGATTTAATTCCTAAATTCAAAATTACCTGTTTTAATATTTGGAAAGACTATTTTGAGGGAAAATCCGTAACAAAAGGTATTTGGTACAAAACAATACAACATCAACCTCCTCATTCCCTTTGGTTTGACGATCGTAATCTAAATAGAACGTATGTAAAGTTAATATAATGAATACGATCTGGACACTATCTTTCTGCAAAGTTTGCTTTTCTTATGAGAAAGACCTACTCTCCAAATTGTAATTTGTGTCATGTGATTGAGGACGTTCAACACCTTCTGATGGATTGTTGGCGGAATAAAAATGAAAGGGAGTTGTTGTTCCGCCAGTTCAACTTAAATAAATTTGATGTTGGCCTAATCCAAGACATAATGTCCCGTCCAAATTCTGCTATAGCTATACAATTTTCAAGGTTATTGCTTGTGAACAATATCATGGTGACACTAGTTGATTAGTATAGCATTTTATTTTGTTAGATTATTTAATATATATTTCATAATAATATGATATGATACAATGGGGTTGACATGTCCATATGGTCAAAAACCCCTAATTCTAGTTTGTAAGTTAGATTCAAACAAAAACAAAACAAAAACAATATCGTTGCAATATTCTATCATAATACCTATATTGAGTATATATTCTACTTTGCAGAAAATATATTTTATTAGCTTTTGCGATACATATTTATGAACATCGTACAATATATGTAGCCTATACTACCGAAGACTGTAGCCTCCAATTATTGAGCAAAAAATTATGCTCGGACTATTACTTTCGGAGATAAATGCCTGCATACATATTACAAATTTACTTCTTTATCAAAAGATTACATTTAATACCTAGATTTAAAACGATCCAAGAATAAATTAATACCATGATTAAATCTAGTAATAGAAAATCTAGAATGATTGCTTTGTAACTTAACATCTTCTTAACGTATTCTGTTAAAATTCAAAGCAATCGTATTTGATTTTCGTTAAGAGAATCATAAAAGAAACTACAATTTTATTCTGTTCGCTTTTAACTCAAGTTGACTAAAATTCAAATTCCATGCCTTTATTTCGGATAATAGAAATCCATAGGTAGGTTTCATTGGATTTTCATTAACAAATATACATTATCTGAGCAATAAAAACTGTCATTAGTAAATAAATTAAGAATATGTAGTATGAATATTGCAAATTAAAATAAAATGTCAGTAGGAAAAAATATTAATAATTTAAGTCACCAATATCTAAAAATTCATTTAAAAACTTAATAAATCAAATTATGGTGGAAAAAGTGACTGCCGCAAGCGGGACCGGGACCGACAAGTCCCGCTTGCGGCAGTCACTTTTTTAACTGCTCCTTCGCTTCTACTGGTCATATCGTGATATTATATAGCCTAAAGCCTTCCTCGATAAATGCCCTATCTAAAACTGAAAGATGTTTTTAAATCGGCCTAGTGGTTCTTGAGATTAGCGCGTTTAAACAAACAAACAAACAAACTCTTCCGCTTTATAATATTACTAGCAGTGCCCGCGACTTCGTACGCGTGGAATTAAAAAACGAAAAATTAAATGAACTAACAATAACGCCATTTTAGAGCTAATTAGTAAATCGTCAGTGTGGTTCTCTTTTGTTGCACAGTTCTAAAGAAGTAACACACACGGCCCAATGTCATTTTAGTAAATGATATCTCAGAGCTTCATCATGCCTTTTTAGGTCTTTTTACAAACCCTTATACTCTCAATACGGTGTCCGTCTGTCTGTCTATCCACTCGTTAAACTTTTTTTTACTCAGCCACGGCTGAAGTTGTTAATTTGAAACTTATACCAAATGTAGATCTATGCGGTCCCTTGCTCAAAAAGATACCACCAATAATTTAGATCTACGCATTCAGAAGATATAACCGAACTACAGCCATTTTTGAGTAATTTCCACTTTAGCTAGGGAATCAAAATTTACAGTTTACTTCCCACTATCCTAGAGACTTGAAATTTGGCATGGTCCAAGCCTAAATAGTGTTGATAAAAATCCAAAAAACTTATAATTTAATACCACATCACATGAAAGATTTGCTAAAAACTAATACGAACTCATGAAGTAGCTGAAATGTAAGCGATCCCCTTTATTGCAGCTACAAAGTTAAGTTGGTGAGTTCCTATATGCTTTATTAACTGTTTATTTGTATTTAGTTCTTTATATTTTTCGGTCAAGTAGGTACGGAACCCTAAACGTTCCAGTATACCTCGCTCTTGATAGGTTTTTGTTAGGTAACCTACCTAACAAAAACCTATCAAGAGCGAGGTATAATTAATAATTTGGGCAGATAATCGCGAAAGAGTCACAGAGAGACAGAATTGCTTCCGTTGCTAAGTTATTGAATGCGACTTTCTTCACATGGAATTTGAAATCACTGCATTTAATGAGTTAAGTCGAGGTAGTAAAATTACAACAATCCTAGAACAGATGATAATCACGTATTTCTTTCCTTGTACCAGTCGAAGCCATCAAGAAAAATGCTTCACCTTCCCGGCGAATAACACTTGATTGAAATTATTGTCAAAATAAGAATTATCATAAACAGGACTTAAACCCACGACCTCGGAATAACGTTCTGTTGTTCTCTCAATTAATTAAGTTAATCGCAAAATGAATAAATAAAAATACTTCATTATATTAAAGCGTATATAAATAAGAATTTTCCACACAATGTCCTATAGTCCCAAGGTAAGCTTTATATGCTTGTGTTATGGGTACCAGAATACGGATAGAATACATAAACTACTTTTCTTTTGTAAATACATATTTATAATACATAGTAAACACCCACCCTTATAATACCATAAACATGGCTCTTAATTTTTTATCCGTGAGGACCTATAATTCGCTTGCTGATGAATATTTCTTTTTTGTTCATATTGATTGAGAAGCTGTTGGTCTTCCTTGAAATAAATAAATCTCATAAATAAATAAAAAATTAGGATATTTTGTAGTTCTATCTTTTAAAGTTTAAGCAGCGTAACATAGTTAACTCTTTTAGTTGATTTTTTTCCGAAAAACCCAAATATTTTACGGAACCCTAATTTTTCCAAAATAAAATCTAGCCTATTTTAAGCGCAGATAATGTAGCTTTCAAATGGTGAAAGAATTTAAAAAACGGTCTAGCAGTTTTTGAGCCTATTGACCATACGCCGACGCCGACGCCGACGCCGTTGTCGATGCCAACACCTATAAAACTAACTCAGCACCGATACCTCGGGGTTTGAGCAACGTAACGACCATACGCCGGAGGCGTCGGCGAAGCCGGCGCCGACGACGACGCTGACGCAGACGCCGACGCCGAAGCCGACGACGACGACGACGCCGACGCCGAAGCCAACGCTGACGCCGACGCCGAAGCCGACGCTGACGCCGACGCCGAAGCCGCCGCCGATGCCGACGCCGCTGTAGATGCCAACGGCTATAAAAACCAACTCAGCACCAATACGTCGGGATTTGAGCAGCGTAACGACCATACGCCGACGCCAACGCCGATGCCAACACCTATAAAAACCAACTCAGCACCGATACGTCAGGATTTGAGCAACGTAACAACCATACGCCGGATGCATCCGCGAAGCCGGCGCCGACGACGACGCCGAAGCCGACGCCGACGCCTATAGAAACCAACTCAGCACCGATACGTCGGGATTTGAGCAGCGTAACGACCATACGCCGACGATGACGCCGGCGCCTATAAAGACCAACTCAACACTGATCCGTCGGGGATTGAGCAGCGTAACAACCTGTACAATACTGACTTTTACACACACTAAGACGCCGTGACACATGATATCTTTATAAATTATTGCATATGTGTTAATCTGATATGTAAGCTTTATTATTGCAAAGTTTCACGAAAATCCATCCAGTAGTCTTTACGTGAAAGAACAACAAACATCCTTACATTCATACATTCAACCATACATCGAAACAATGGAGTATAGATAGATGACCGGGGAAACGTTCTCGTTGCTCAGCGAACAGTTTAACTTTATTTTATCACGCGTAATTCTTTTTTCGTCATATCTCCGAAGATATTAATTTAAATTGCATGCTGTAAAAAGCAGTTATTATCTATATTAAATGCGTAAGCTAACTAAAGTATTTAATTTGATAAAAAATGTTACTATATACACATAAATAGCTTTTGAAAATATCCTATTGAATTTGATAATTTTGTTGACGTTCTTATGGGTATAGCGGGTTTTCCTTAAAATATAGACATATGGCCTCGGGGACTTTTTTAAAGATCTATAGGTAACAAACAATTTCTCCATACATTACTTTGTTTTAACTCACATGGATAAGGCAGCGTTTTCATTTAAAGCTCGCGCGTGACTTTTTTCCCCGTTTCTTGCAACATTTTACGCTGCTGCTTCGCTTCTATTCGTTGCAGCGTGATGTTATACAGCCTATAGCCTTCCTCGATAAATGTCCTGTCCAACACTGAAAGAATTTTTCAAATCGGACCAGCGGATCCTGAGATTACCGCGTTTAAACAAACAAACAAACAAACAAACAAACTCTTTCGCTTTATAATATTAGTATAGATATTCTCACAAACTGTGGCATTCTTAAACGCAAAAATCTATACTAATTTTATAACACTGAAGAGTCTGTTTGTTTGAACGCGCTAATCTCTAGAACTACAAGTTCGTATTAAGAAAAATCTTTTAATGTTGGATAGAATATCTATCGCGGAAAGCTATAGGCTATATAACATCACGCTGTAACCAATAGGAGCGAAGCATCAGATAAAAATGTTGCTAAAATGAGAGAAATGTTCTAAATTTCACATGTATGAAGTAGCGGGTAGCAGCTAGTTTATAATAAAATTAGTAGAATATTATAATGAAATAAGGTCAGAAGAATAATTCAAGATTTTATGACGTATAGGCACGTCGTAGATCTTAATTATTTCTGACACAAATTCTCTGGTGATATAATCAATCGTAGCAGCTTTTACTAAACGAGTAGGTACTTCATAACGTTCTATCTTCATTCGTATTCTAAAATTTAACACGAAGAGCATTAAGTCAAATAGAATATTCAATAAGTAAATATATTTTATTCCTTATGAGATTTTGTGATAAATTGTCAAAACAGAAAAAAGATTTTATTTTGTTTTCAACTAATATTATTGAAACTTTTCATAAAATATGCATTTAATATCAATGCTTGTATTTCAATAGCAATATTGTTTATTTAGAATTATGTTTATGTACTTATCCCATTGAATGGTACTTATCCCGTTGGTTGGGGCTTTAGGCTAAGCGTATGCTGAGACGCAGGCGACGCAGACACGTGTCTGCTCTGCTTTGCGCCCTGCTCTGTCTCTCTCAGTATACGCTCGAGGCCTATGTCTGTCTCGCCTGCCCTGCGTTGCTAAATCTGTGCTGTGCTGCGCTACATCGCCTGCGTCCCAGCATACACCTAGCCTTATAGTTGGTCCTCGGTTTCAACACTATGGATCAAACTTCAAATGGGCGAATTTATAGTCACCTAACTAGTAACCTGCTACTACGTACTCGTGGATTTTGGGAAATTTTCCCCGTTTTACAACATTTTTAACTAATACTTCGCTCCTATTGGTCACAGCGTAACGTTATACAACATAAGCCTTTCCAAATTTAAATTATTTTTCAAATAGGACCAGTGGTTCCTGAGATTAGCGTGTTCAAACAAACAAACTCTTTAGGTTTATAATATTAGTATAGAAATAACATGTAGATAGAATGACTTTGCCCGTGCCCAACAGTGGGACTTAAATGGGCTGGAGAGGAAGAGAGTACAGCCTCTTGCTAACGTCAGGAATGACCATAAAGCGCAGCATGATAAATATAAATAAATATTCATGGACTTTTCACACAACGTCCTCTGGTCCCAAGCTAAGCTTATATGCTTGTGTTATGGGTACCAGAATACGGTTAGAATACATATACTACTTTTCATTTGTAAATACATACTTATAATACATAGAATCACCCAGACGCAGTACAAACATTTGTATGACAATTAGAAAAATCACACAAATGATTGTACCGAGCGGGAATCGAACCCGCGACCTCTTGATTGGCAGTCCATTACATAAACCACTGAACCACGAGGCTCGTCAAATGATTGGCCGAATGTAGACTCAATTAGGGTGTGGTCTAAGTTATTTATTATTCCTTCGATATACGAAGTTTATACGCAGTCACGGGCAACTACTAGTTTTAAATAATAAGGAAGCGACAAGGAAAAAGATATATTAATGTAACTGACCCAGATAAAAAGAATGTTTGATATTTTTTCACAAAATCAAAACTACGTAATAAAGACAAGACCATCAAGTTTCGTTTTCACGCATTTTATATGAGAACAAGTTGAAAGGGGATCCGTGTCATATCGTGCCAGGAAAGAAACGATTATAGATGCCAAGGTTGTAATAAAATGGAGTTATTACATCATTACTATTTATTACCAATGCTATGTATTACTCTATGCATGTACACAATTTTATTGTACACGATATTTTTGGTAAAAACAAATTATTTTGTGTTTTTTTTTTTCTAACACTTGCGCGACTCATCTGTTTAAATAAAACTACTTTTTACGGATTTAGACGCGTATATTTGTTTTAAATTTTGGCCCGACGTTTCGGAGACTTTGCAGTCACCATGGTCACATTACAGCTCAGTCTCACCAAATTTAAAACAAATATACGCGTCTAAATCCGTAAAAAGTAGTTTTATTTAAATTATTTTGTAGCCTGTTTTTATTTATTTATTTATTTATTTTACAATTTTTGTACACAATAAATGATTTATGTACAATGGTGGACTTAATGCCAACGGCATTTTCTTCCAGTCAACCAGCGAGAAGTGCAGAAAAAAGTTAAAGTGGGTGCTATTTATTTTAACTTATAGGTATATAATAATTTTAATGAAATACATAAAGCTCATACATACAAAATACATAAATAATATTATAACACTTGCTATACAAACACTACATAAACCATACATAAATACATATAATATACTTCCAACAGTGGAGAAAACACTAACAGTATACTTCTACCAATTAACTTCTGTAGAGTTCACGTACTTTAGCTTTGAACGTCCGACGAGATTTAGCAGCCCTGATCTCAGAAGGGAGCGAATTCCAAAGAAGAATTGACTGTATATTAAAAGACGAGTGTACTAAGTGAGAGGTGTGAGGAGGACAGGTAAGAAGAAGATTATGTGAAGAACGAAGGTTTCTTTCGTGAGTGGAGCAGAGATATTGAAAGCGAGTCTTTAAGTAAGGCGGAGAATCAGGACAGTTTAATATGGTGAACAGCATAGTTAACGCCCGCAAACTACGTCGTTGTCTAATAGGTAACCATTTCAGGCGAGCACGAAGGGACGATACGTGGTCATATTTGCGCAAGTTAAAAACGAATCGAATGCAATTATTGAGAAGACGGTCAAGTTTATTGAGCAGATCTGCATTCAGGTCGAAGTAGCACACATCAGCGTAATCGATGATAGGAAAAGTTAAGGTGTGCATTAGCGTTGTTTTTGTAGCTACTGGTAAAATTTTTCTAAGGCGATATAAAGCACGCAGGGTTCCTGTAACTTTACGGGAAACATTCGCGACTTGCGATCGCCAATCAAGCAAGTTGTCTAAGTGCAAGCCAAGGTTTTTAACATCCGAGCTAAACGGTATGACCGATCCATTGTATATAATAGTCGGAAGTGTATTTGTCTCAATCTTACGAAGCATGTATGGACTACCAACTAAAAGTGCTTGACATTTGACGGGGTTTACTTTTATGCCAAATTTTAAGGTCCAGTCAAAAATAGCTGCAAGATCCCGGTTTATAATATTTATAGCTGATGGCAAGTTATTCACATCAGCTTGAGTATACAACTGCAAGTCATCAGCATACAAATGATACGTGCAGCGAAGTTCAGCAGTTAAAAGATTAATGAAGAGTGAGAAAAGAAGAGGAGAGAGAATTCCGCCCTGAGGGACGCCAGAAACTAGGTCACACCAATCGGATAAGATATTGTCTACTCTAACAGACTGCTGGCGTCCCCGAAGATAAGAGGAAAACCATTGCAAGGCATCAGAAGAGATCATGAAGTGAGAGAGAACGGACAGAAGGATATCATGGTTCACTACATTGAAAGCGTTAGAAAAATCTATTAGGACTAATACAGTGACCATATTATTTTCAATACCTGACCTAATGTCACCAGTGACTTTAAGCAAAGCCGTGACTGTTCCGTGCCCCGGTCTGAAACCCGATTGAAGTGGGCTTAAAAAGTTATTATTATTTATAAATTTGGAAAGTTGTTTGTTAACACAGGATTCGAGGACTTTGGACAAGAAAGGGAGTATAGATATGGGACGGTATTGATTGGGAAGACTCGGATTTGGGACTTTAGGCAGAGGACGGACGTAAGCTTTACGCCAAGCGGAGGGAAAGGTATTTGAGGATAGAGAAAAGTTTAGGATATGTGAAAGCGGAGATAGTAATTGATCCAAGATACTAGTTATCATTTTGCGACTGATTTGATCATAACCAGTGGCCTGGGATTTAATTGACAGGATAATGTTTTTGATCTCATCAGACGCGATCGGAGAAAAAACCAAAGGGGCAATGTTAGGGCGAGATAATGCTGTAATGTAGTCAACCGTTTGACGTACAGTGTGGTGGTTGAGATTATCAGTCGTTGCAAAAAAATTATTAAGGTCATTTAAATCTATAGAAGTAGGAGGATCAGTCATTCTTGATTTACCTATACCTAGTTTACCCAAGAATTTCCAAACCTGAGATGGGGAGGAAGATGAAATATTATGGAGTATATGGCGGCGTTTGGCATTACGTACCATTTGATTGCATCGATTCCTTGCAGTTTTATACGAGGACCAATTTAAATCCGAGCGGTGTTTTTTGTGTTTACTAAATGCCCGATCCCGACGCCGCATTGCCAACCGAATCTCATCATTTAACCAAGGAGCTGGTGGATGCCTTAATTTAACCGGTCTTAGAGGAGCGTGGATGTCATAAAGGCCTATTATAATATTATTAAACAGCTGTACTTTCTCGTCAACTGTAGGAGCTGCTTCCATGTCATCCCAATTGATCTCAGAGGCATCCGCCTGTATTCTATCAATATCCAACCGCGCTAAAGAACGCAAATGCAACACCTTATGTTTTAATTTAGGTGGCTTTAGGGTGTAGGAGAGATAGATAAGGTCGTGGTGGGAGAAACCAGGAGCAGGATGTTGGTCATGGTAGGAGACTAGGGAAGGAGAGGACGTGATGATTAGATCTAACCATGTGTCAACCCCATTATTATTGTGGTGAGTTGCTGATAAAGGTAACACATGTAGACCAGAGGATGCAACAATATCAAGGAGTTTAAGGGTACGAGGACAGCGGGACATAAGTAAATTAGTATTAAAATCACCCATTACGATGTGGTGCTCATAATCAGACCCTAAAGACTCTAATACGGACTCTAAATCCGTGAAGTAATCTGAAGAAGGTGGACAGTAAACCACTCCCAGGACGACTTTGATTCTTTGAACACAAACCTCGATAAAAAGAAACTCAGCGGGGGCCATATGTTGAGAAGGCGAAGAAGCTAGAATTTTAAAAGGTAGATCGCTGCGTAGATAGATGGCAACCCCTCCTCCCCTTCTATCGACTCGATCATTTCTAATTAAAATGAAGCCTGGGAGAGGGTACGAGGTGGATAGTAATCATTTACTATCCACCTCGTACCCTCTCCCAGGCTTCATTCTCATGGCTTTAGCCAACTCTCAGAAATGAGGACAGCGTGGGCGTTAACACCGTTAAAGGATTCAAAGAGATCGCTATGGTGACTCGGGATGCTTTGTGCATTTAAGTGGCAGACGTTTAACAATCGTTTATTCGGGTTAAAATTACGGATGAGGACGTCTCTAAGACTGTCGGTAGCAGAGCAATAGCTGTTATCTAAAGAAGAAGCAGATGTTTTGGGTAAGATTTCAAAATTATTGGTACCAATTCTACGTGCACAACTTTACATAACTAAAAAAAAAATTTTGATAGTGTCGATGACACAATTCAGCAATTATAACTTTACTTTCTTAATAAACTAAATTTACTTTCTTGTTATAAGAATTGTTTATAATAGACTAAAGATTTTAATTAAAATAAATGTGCAAAACTAAACGGTCAAATAATAAATACAGCAAAAGTTGTTTTCATTTTATAGTTAAGTTAGTTATACACGTAGGACTGAGACCTGTATGTCTTTCATGCAATTCTAAAAAAATCGCTCATATACACGTACATATTAAAAAACGACTAGCTTTTGCCTGCAACTTCGTACTCGTAGAATTCAGAAAACAGATCGTAACAAATTATACATAATAAACTGTATCCTAAATCGCTCTATTAAAAGATTTAAGCTCTTATATCTACATCTCATGAATTTGAACCATTGAAAATTGTATAACATAATTTGAAAAAAATTTCTGCTTAGGAATATATTATATTGACTTGTATCGACTGCAAAAAAACTAAACAAAAATATTTACAAAGGAAATCGAGACATGAACCTAAAACAGATCGGAAATAAATTTATCACATACATTTCCTAACTATTTACAAAATATAGTTACAACTTACAATACTATTAATCTAATTGACAGTTGCTAAAAGCCTTAAAGGCGTGTACAATGGAGCCCTTGATAGCCAAAGTCACGCGTAACGGCCCGTAATCGTTAACACCCATCAAAATGACATGAAAGTTAACGATTTGAAATGACTTTTATACGCTACAGTGTGAAACCTTTTATTAAGAAACGCGATTGTTATTTCGTGTTGTTAATAAAAATGTAATATATAATTATTTCGGTAACTTCCTCGTGATATCCTAACTTATATATAAAAGTGAAAGTGAGTTTGTTTATTTGTTTTTTTGTGACGCTTTCACGCAAAATCTACTGAATGGAATTGCACGAAAATTGGTATAGAGATAACTTATAGTCTTAGAAGTAAAATAGGCTATATATTATTTCGCTAAAACCCCTGTACGAGATAATAAACGCAAATATTTGTGGTATGGTATAAAATAATCCTTCCGCCATTTTGTTATTTTACAGTTGTCATAGCAACTCATAGAATCAGTCGATTTATAAGTTTTTTATTTTAGGTTCGATTTCAAATTGGATTCGACCACTAATGCGTGCGAAGCCGCGGGCATAAGCCAGTAAACTATATAACAGTTTGGCAGCAAGATATAAAGGAAGAAATCTTTATATATATAAATCTCCTGTCACGATGTTTGGCCGCGATGGACTCCTAAACCCATTTTAAATTTGATTTGCACACCGTGTTAAATTAGACCCAACTTGAAAGATAGGATAGCCTACATTTAAATTTATAGTCGCAATATTATTTTATTGCAAATTATTTGTCTACCCCTAACATTTGTATGGCAATACAACGTTTGCCGGGTCAGCTAGTATATAATATGTCTCTCCAAATTAGTACACAAAAAACGAGTAGATAAAAATTGTTACAATTATATGAAAAACTTGGTAATGTGCGATCTAATTCCCTTAGCCTAGTTAGGCAATACGGGGTCAAACCTGGAAATTCGTCAAAGATTCTTGTAGTCTCTGCTCACCAACTTTGTACTACTGTAATACCCACACATATATACTTTTTGTGAAATGTTGTGTTTGTGAATTAAAGCTTATTTTATCTATGGGAGACAAAAAGAGCGTTGGTCAGCAGATGTTGTGAAAACACTTTGCAATCACAACGCTGATGTTTTCCAACATCCTAATCTTGATCAAGTGACGCTCATCAACAACTATCGTTAAAAGTACTTAATTATTGTACCTAATGGTCTATGTTTTATCAGAATAAAAAGATTTTTATCCATTTATTTACTCTTTATCATAGCAAACTGCTGTTCTTGAGGTCACTATGTTCTATTCAGACAAGACATTTATCAATCAATTACTACTATTATAAAGCTGAAGAGTTTGTTTTCCACATTTCCGATTAGAAAAATTATTTCAGCGTTAGGTAGGGCATTTATCGAGGAAGGTTTTAGGCTATATAACATCACGCTACGACCAGTAGGAGCAAAGCAGTAGTAAAAAATGTAGCAAAATCGGATTTTTTTTCTAAATTCCACGCGAACGGAGTCGTGGGCAACAGTTAGGATAATAAATATAATAAAATATTTAATATTTATGACGCAAATATTATTTGTAGCGAGACTGAGTGTTTATTATTATAAACACTGAATTTCAAGAATATCCAGTTGCTCAGTTTCAGCTTTATATTATTAATATAAAGCTGAAACTGAGCAACTGGATATTCTAGAACAAAAACTCTGTCGCCATATAAAACACTATAATGGTAATAATCAATACGGCTTATCGGATAGAAATAGAAACCTCAATACGTCAAGTAAGCCCTTGCATACTACATTGACTATATTCTACATAATAACGAACTGATTGAAATAACGTATTTCCTGTTCTTTTAACTACTTTCATATCTCTACATATAACATGTATACATATCTCAGGAACTATTGGTTGGAATTGAAAAAATCTTTTCATGTTGGATAGTCCTTCTATCGAGGATAGCTATAAGCTATGAAACATCACGCTATATTCATTATTGGTGAGATAAATAAATTAAAATACTCAAAAGAACTATTACACACTACATGGATAAAGCGTGGACACACCTTTTTAGGGTTCCGTACCCAAAGGGTAAAAACGGAAACCCTATTACTGAGACTTCGCTGTCCGTCCGTCCGTCCGTCCGTCCGTCTGTCACCAGGCTGTATCTCAAGAACGGTGATAGCTAGACAGTTGAAATTTTCACAGATGATGTATTTCTATTGCCGCTATAACAACAAATACTAAAAATAAAATAAAATAAATATTTAAGGGGGGCTCCCATACAAAAAACTGATTTTTTTATATGAAAGATCAATTTCAAATCAAAGACCTATAGTAAATAAGTTAAAAGCGATATATGTAAATGGCTCTTTTTGTATACATCTTAAGATTCTGAACAATATCTTTCATTTTGGTTTTAATTGGAGCGTATTTTTTTTAGTTTAAAAATTAACTGCTGAAACTTTTAAAGCAAGTCATAGTCTTGATAATAATCATAATACCATCACGCCCTTTTCCTAGAGCAGACAGAGACTATAGAATGCCATCTGTTATGACGTAAATGCATTTCCTTGGCTTCATTTATACTCATTTAAACAAGGTTTTCTTTAGATTCGTGATCATTGATACAACGTATTTTCTATACTTTTAATAGTTTATTTAGGAAATTATAGCGTTTTTCTTATAGGTTGTCGTAAATATGATGGTAAAAGATTAAATTTTATTACTTTCCGGTGTAGTATGCCAAAGCTATTTTGTCATCGTTAAGTTGTAACGATAATAGGCCTTTTAACAAAATTTGTTTGGCAATAATTTTTTGTTATCCTTTTTTTCTTACGTATTTTTTGTTATGTTATGTTTATTGTTATGTTCTTGATTCTTCCTTGAGAAAGGTCAATTGAAGGAGGTAACTATACTACTCGAGTATGGTCTGTATCCTTCTAATGCTGAAAAAATTATGTAACTAAAACAAGTATTTTTACTTATTAATTCAAATTGTGGTGGAACAAGTGATTACCGCAAGCGGGACTTCACCCACGAACTCGGAATATCGTTCTGTAGCTCTACCAACTGAGCTTATTACGGTCGTGCTAACAGTAACCAAATTACACCACCACAATCGTCACTCGATTGAGTTTACATCGTATTTTGACGTACAATGCCATCTATCGAGAATGTTTTTTTGCAACAATCTTGACCAGCCACCTAGTATTCTTTACAGAATACAATTGGGCTGAAAATAATGACTTTTATTACTAAAGTAATTTATTAATAAAAGTCGCGTAAAGTTAATAAATTACTACTTAAGTTTTAAAACAAACATTGCGTGGTACGAGTAAAAATTTATAAAACTCATACTGTGTGAAATATCTGACCCAAACCGATTGACACCCCTTTAAATGACATCCACAATATTGAAGTTCGATCAATCATGAATAACGCTTCAAAGCATACTTCTAAGATACATAAGAATCCCTAAAAGATTGGAAACCTTTTTGTAAAAGGATAGTTTTATTTTATAGGAAGTACTAAAGATTTTTAGGGTTCCACATCCAAAGATTAGACGGAACCCTATAACTGTTCTTGTGTCCGTCTGTCAACGTGCTTTTTTAATATTCACAGATGTTGGTATATCTGTTGATTCTAAAATAACAAATACTAAAAACCAGAATACAATAAATACTTTAATACAACAAATGTTTTCAGTATAACTTGAATATTGGAAGACATGATTTTATCCGTATGAAGAAGCTATATATAATAAATAAAGCTATAATAAATAAATAAATATTCATGAACATTCTACATAACGTCTTCTGGTCCCAAGCTAAGCTTATTATACTTGTTATGGGTACCAGACAACGGATATAATACATAAACTACTTTTCTTTTGTAAATACATACTAAAAATACATAGTTAACATCCGAAAGCAGTACAAACATTTGTATGATAATTATAAATATCACACAAATGATTGTGCCGAGCGGAAATGGGAGCCCCGACCTTGTAAACCATCCGTTACCTGAACCACTAGACCACGAGACTGAGAATATAATATTGTGATAATAACTGCACGGAATCTTTTATTTGAGATTCCAACTCGTGCTTGACCGTTTTTTTATTAGTTGTTTAGGCACGACTCTACGACATTTTTATCAACACAAACGCCATACTAAATTGTTTTACAAATGTATATTTTATGTAGGTTTTTCATACGAAAGTAGGTACATAAAATTTTGTGCCCTAGAGCTCCTGTTTTATGCCGTAAATTCTTATAATATAAAAGATTTTATGGCTTTATGACTGGCAAAATATTGTGCCTATTAAAGATAAAATAAAATGTATGTCGATATTTAAAAAGTCTTTGAAAATCATGTTTTAGAATAAATTAAATCTATTCCTGAAATCAGTAATGTTTGCGCCACTTTCTATGCCAATATTGTTTGAGCGCCATCTGTGTACGAATGGGAAAGCTTGTCTTCACCGCCCTCGCAAAGCTACGCAAGCGAGAGTGTAAACCTCTGTAGAAGCTGTCCAAAGAGTAAAATAATATAGATATAACAAGATGTCATCCGCCTGTCACATTGCAAGAAAAATTGGTGTCATGTAATTTTCGCACTGCATATAATTATATTTATAAACCGCATGAACTATCGCTTGGGAGTGCTTAAGCATAAGATCAAGAACCAGTGAACATCACATAGTATGGTGAATGGTGGTACCACCTAAGATGCCTCCTCTATAACTAGCAACACCAGGAAAGGTGCGTGAATGACCAGAGGTGAGTACCATTCAAACATTTGTGTGTTCTACAATATTGGTTCGTCTCAAATCGCATAACTCTACTATAATTTCCCCGCTTTAATTTCTGGTCTATTCAAGACCGCCGCATCCGCATGACCATAATTTTGGTCTTTCGAGTTCGGATACCGCTTCATCATAATTTTGGTCCTTCGAGCCGGATAAAGGACCATGCTATCCTATACAGTCTAGTACATTCTAACCCGCTTAAACAAATGAAAAAACCCGCTATTCGCCCGCTAGTCTTTAGAACATTCTAGTCCGCTTGACCGGTTCAAACCAGTTTAGAACGGTCGTTGAATCGCATTTTATATATAGATATTCTATGTATTTATAGTGATAATATCTATTTATTGCCTAATTATATTCTTATTATCACTCTGTAATCTCCGCAGTACATATATTTGCTCAATAACTTATATTACCACTCAATTTACGTACAGCTTATTATTCTTCACTTTGATAATCTTTGCGGTTGCTTGTGAGTAATTCTATAATACGAGTAAATTTGTTAGAATTTCAAATGGAGTTGCAAATTCAAGTCGTTATTGCAAAAAAGGAAGCTATATTTTCACATATAACCACGTTGTATGATTTATCAAACAAAATAACCCCTTTATCGCATAGAGATACTAGAAGTAAGCAAGAATTTTTGTCCGCTACATCAAATATTGAGAATTTATATAAAAAATTTAACGATCTATGTGACCAGCATAACGTCTTGTTATTTGATGAAGACCCTAACTATAAACCTAATTATAGTAATTGGATGGCATTTGAAGGTTTATATTCGCATATACAACATACTCGTCAGGTGTTGTTGGAATCTAGTAATCACGGCGCTAATGATGATAGGTCTAAATCATCGAATATAATTACCTGTAGGTTACCAAGATTGGAACTTCTAGGATTTTCCGGTCAGCCGGAGTCATGGCCGCTCTTTTATCATAACTTCAAAACAAATGTTCATGACAACCAAGACTTAACAGACGCACAACGCGTTCAATATTTAGTTAGCAAATTAAGTGGTAATGCACTTAACGTATTCGCGGGTGTTATACCTAATGAAACGAATTATCCTACTATATGGAATTCGTTAGTCGCTAAATACCAAGATAAAAGATTACTCGGTTCAATGTATATTAATAGCATACTTGATGTCAAGCCTACTGTCGATTCCGCAACGCAGTTAAATAATTTTATAGAACGAATACATTCATCGTGGGCTGCACTAAAACAATTAGAAATTGAGGATTTATCGGATTTCATATTTACAAACCTTGCGCTTAAAAAGATTGATTCCCAATTAGTAAAGGACTTTGAGTTATTCATTCACGATAAAACTATACCCACTAGCGCTGATCTAATTAATTTTATACGCCATAGAATTAAGGTACTAGAACGTAGCACAGTTCTTCAACAACCAATCATCACGCATCAGTCCCCGAGAGGTATTCATTCTCAGAATAAGTCAACTAAGGCTACATCTAAAGTGTCTCACACCTTCGCTATTTTGAATAATAATTTGAATAAACCTTGCATACTTTGCAAACAAACAGAGCATGATAACTTATATAAATGCCTTAAATTTAAAGAAATGCCTATTAAGGAACGCTTTCTTTACGTTAAAAATAATAAATGCTGTATAAATTGCCTTTCCACAAAACATAACTCACTTAATGCTTGTCGCTCGGGTAATGTGTGTAAAGTGTGTTCAAAAAAGCATCATACGCTATTGCACTTTGAGTCCAAATTGCCACAGAACATTAGTTCAGATAATTCACACGCATTGAAACAAGACGGTCACGTAGACACGACGCGTAGCGCTTTCGTGGACCGTAGCTTGCCCGTGGCCGATACACAGCAGTCTTCGGTATGTATGCATTCTAACCAAATGCATAACAATAATATTGATAAACAATCTCGCTTACAATTAAATAAATCTATTGTTTTGCCTACAGCACAAGTTTACGTTCCTAATAATGGTACATGTACTACAATACGATGTCTAATTGATAGTGCTTCACAAAACAATCTTATTACGCTTGCGTCTTGCGATAAATTAAATCTTAATATTCAACCGCTACAAAACTCATCACTTAATACAGTAGGCTCGCTTTCCGCGCCTGTTATAGGCTACGTATCGCTCACAGTTCAATCGCGCGTCTCTGATGCTTATTATAATTTAATATTATTAGTAGTTACCCAGATTACTGATAAGTTGCCTACGCATGTGATTCATTCAGAGGAAATGAATTGCTTTAAGCATTTGCCGATGGCTGATGCATCTTGGTACTCACCCGGGAATATTGATGCGATTCTCGGAGCGCAAGTATTCGCACATATTATGCTCGGAGGTAAAATACTTCCGCCATCATGCGCTGACAATTCTGATGCTCATCACAACGTACTTTATGCTTTCGAAACAACGCTTGGCTATATTGTTATGGGGGAAACACCTGCGTTCAACCCTGGGAATGTAGTCTGGTCCTTCGGTCCGTTGATAAATGATATAAATAATAATATCGCAAAATTTTGGGAGATAGAGGAGGTACCTGATTTAAACATAATCAGTCCAGATAATAATGAGTGTGAGCAATTGTACAGTTCAACAGTTACTAGATCTTCTAGTGGACGTTATATTGTTTCGCTGCCTTTTAAAGGCGATCCCAAATTGTTAGGCAACTCTTTCTTTACCGCTAAGCGCAGACTAGATGCATTAGAACACAAGTTTAAAGCGCTTCCTGCTTTACATCAAGCCTACAATGACGTCATCAATGATTACTTGCAAATGGGTTATTTATCAGAAATTTCTTTCTCTGTCGCTGCTACGACTACAGGATATTTCATTCCGCACCACGCTGTGGTAAGACCAGATAAGGCGACCACAAAAACTCGCATCGTTCTTAATGCAAGTGCAAAAACCGACACAGGCACTTCTCTTAATGATCTGCTACATACAGGGCCTAATTTGCAGGCTGATTTATTTTCGCTTCTGTTAAATTTTCGTCTTTTTAAAATCGCTATAACTGCTGATATACGACAGATGTATTTGCGAATCCTTTTAACAGACGAGGATCGTAAATATCAGAAGATATTATTTCGTTTTAACTCAAACGAACCCCTACGCATTTTTCAATTTAATTCAGTAGCTTTCGGCCTTCGTTCAAGTCCATTTTTGGCTATGCGAACTATCCGTCAGCTCGCCCAAGATGAGGGTGAACGCTTTCCTTACGCTGCAGAAGTTGTCACTAAAGAATTGTATATGGATGATCTGACTACTTCTGTAAATACTGTTGGAGATGGTGAGCGTCTGTCAGACGAACTACTCGCGCTATTCCAAGCAGGCGGATTTAGTTTGGTAAAGTGGGCAAGCAACTCACCTGAGCTTCTAGCTCATTTACCAGAATCGCATCGCGCGCCTATTGAATTCACTGACGACAAAGACACCTTGAAGGTTTTGGGTGTAAAATGGATACCTACTGCAGACATATTCTCGTACTCTACTTCAAGCGCGTCTGTAGGTAACACTAAACGCGATATACTTTCCACAATCGCTCGGTTGTTTGACGTTTTGGGTTTTGCAGCACCTGTAATTTTGTACGCTAAACTTCTATTACAAGAACTTTGGCTCTTAAAAATAGAATGGGATGAAAATCCACCCTTTGATGTGATTGAACGCTTTATTAAATTTAAAGGGGAATTACCACTATTATCAAAATTACAAATACCCCGTCATTTGGGTATCGGCCCAGGATGTACGATAAACTTGCTTGCCTTCGGTGATGCAAGTCTCAAAGGCTATGGTTGTGTCATATACTTGCATGTGACTAACCCCAACAGGAATATAACCGTGCATATGGTATGTCCGAAGTCTAAGGTTGCTCCATTGAAAACTGTATCGCTAGCACGACTTGAGTTATGTGCTGCCTTATTACTCGCTAAACTGGTCAATCAGGTTAACCGCACTTTTGTTGATAAATTTCCGCTAAACAATATTTTCGCATTTTCTGATTCCATGATCACGCTATCCTGGATTCATTCGCAACCGCATCGCTGGCAAACCTTCGTTGCCAACCGCGTTAGTAAAATACAGGAATTATTATCTCCTGATTGCTTCTTTCACATAAATGGTAATTCAAACCCTAGTGACTGCCTTTCTAGAGGTTTGTTACCTTCACAACTTCTTGACAATGCGCTTTGGTGGAACGGCCCAACTTGGGTTCAGTTTCCAACCGCTGAATGGCCAATAAAACCATTCAAATCTTCTTTCGTGGTCGACAATATACCTGAACTGAAATCATCGATTACCTTAACCGCTATATCTAACTTAGAGACTTCCATTTTTCTTGAGCTCGCACCTCGGGTATCATCCTGGAAGAAATTAATACGAATTATTGTTTATATTTTACGTTTCGTTCGAAAACTGCCCCGATCGACATCCGTACAAGTTTCGGATTTGGATCTAGCAGAAAATATTCTGCTTCGACATTTACAAACTAAATACTTTAGTGGTGAGATTAAAAACATCAAAATTGGTAACTTACCATCACCTACGTTGAGAAAGCTTGACTTATTTATGGACGCAAACGGATTACTTCGCGTTGGTGGACGATTAGCAAACGCTAATTTACCGTTTGAAAACCGTCATCCAATATTACTTCCCCGACATGATCACATTGTTGACTTAATAATCGATGATTGTCACCGCTCTAACTGTCATTCTGGTTCTCATCTTGTCATGTCTTTATTAAGACAACGATACTGGATACTTTGCGCTCGTAATTTAATTAGAAAACGAATAAGGCAGTGTAATTTTTGTTTCAAGTTTTCACCTTCGCATCCAACTCCTATGATGGCTGACTTGCCACCTGCTCGGGTGCAAGAAGCTAAATGTTTTAGTCACACGGGAATAGATTACGCTGGCCCAATTAATATTACTCTTGCACGTAAACGTGGAGTTAGAAGTCAAAAGGCGTATATTTGTCTCTTCGTTTGTTTGACCACTAAGGCTATACATATGGAAATTGTATCGGATTTGACCACGGAGTCGTTCTTGGACGCTTTGAAACGTTTTCTATCTAGGCGAGGACCCGTTTCTTGTCTTTATTCTGATAACGCCAGCACCTTTGTTTGCGCGAAAAAACAGTTGGATGAGTTATATACTTTCTTATCTAACAAAGACACTCATACTGCATTTCAAAACGAATTAAATAATCGTAGAATTACCTGGCATAATATTCCACCTAGGGCACCTCATTGGGGTGGTCTATGGGAAGGAAATATAAAATCAGTAAAAATGCTTTTGTATCGCACAATCGGAAAACAATTGCTTTGTTATGAAGAATTGTTGACTTTATTAACTCAAATCGAATGTATATTAAACTCGCGCCCGCTTTGTTTGTTGTCTGATCAGCCACACACTATTTTAACGGCAGCTCATTTTCTCAATACAACACCATTACAATCGCTACCTGCATATGATATCGATCCGACTGTTAGTCTTTCTAATAGAAAGAAACTTTTAGATAGTTTAGTTCAGAGTTATTGGAAGAAGTGGCATTTACACTATTTGCATACGCTACAATCAAAACAGAAATGGAATACTCCTCAGGCACCTGTTAAGGTTGGAACATTGGTTCTAATTCATCAAGATAATACGCCGCCGCTTCATTGGCCTACGGGTGTTATTGAGCAAGTATATCCGTCGCGGGACGGAGTCGTTCGCGTCGCCTTAGTTCGTTCCACAGCTGGATTATTCAAACGTCCCGTAGTAAAATTATGTCCCCTTCCTACTCAGTAACTCATTTAATTTAGTCTTTTAGTATAATTTAAAATATATATCGCATTGCCGCATATTGTAAAACCGCATACCGCTTATCATTTAGTTAACCATTATTAATGTATTTATACATCATATTAAACACATATTTTTCAAATGACATTCCGCATGTTCTAATTATCTATTCATTGCATATCCCGCATTCACATAGAGATTTTTTGTCTTGTTATTATTTCATATACCCATGATTATTGTGTATACGCATTTATCTTTGAAATCCTTACGGTATTTCAAGCCGGGGAGGATGTTTGCGCCACTTTCTATGCCAATTTATTTATTTATTTATTTATTTATTGAGATAAAAACGAATGAACCACTTACATTTATCTCACAATAACATTAGAATAAAAATTAAATAATATTAGAAGCATGCAAATAAATGTTATACATTTTACAAACATTTATATTAAGATATGAAATAAGTAGTTGGATTTAATTATCCACATCATGCACATCGGCGTTGCGTCTATCCCATTGGTCTATTAAATTTTCACAATATGTTTTGAGCGTTGAAGCTATAATATGCCAATTATCGGCAATAATGTCCAAGTTGCTGTCATTGGCAAGGAGTGCATTAAAGTGTCGACGCGCACGAATTAGCGGTGACATAGAATGTGCTACAGTGCGGCAACACTCGACATGAAACAGATCCGGTAACCTTTCACGTCTATCACGATGAACCCCAGGCTTATCAGGCACGGTGAGAGTACACAGATGGTCGTGCAAGTTCAATGAATCCACCAAACCTCTCAGCACCTTAACAGACGTGATTAACTGTATAAAAATCCTCCTCACCTCAAGAGAATTGCAACCAAGTTGACCAAGCAAAAATTTAGAAGGGTACCTGGACGGGTAATAACCGTAGACTTTCTTATAAAGTGCCCGTAAAAATACTTTTTGGACCTTCTCGAGTAGTCGAGTGTAGGTAACATGGTGTGGATTCCAAACACATGCGCCCACCTCAAGTTTGCTTCTGACTAACGCATTGTACAGAGTTCTCATCACTTGCGGGCTTTGAAAATTCTTAGAATTCCGCAGAACAAAACCCAGACAGCGGAACGCTTCCTCAGCTAAGTTAGATACATGGTCGTGAAAAGTTAATCTCTGGTCAAATATCACCCCTAGGTCCTTGATTACATTAACTCTTTTTAGAGATGATCGTTGCAGCTGGTAATCAAAACAAATTGAGGTGCTCTTACGATGGAAGGAAAGGACATTACATTTGCTAACGTTGAACGTCATCTTGTTGCTAACACTCCAGTCGTATAACTTGTCAATATCATTCTGCAAATCCTCACAATCACTTATTGACTTAATCTCAAGAAACAACTTAAGGTCATCCGCGAACAAAAGACATTTAGCTATAGCCGGTAGCCTTGGGAGATCATTTATCATTATTTGAAAGAGTAGCGGCCCCATAATTGAACCCTGGCTCACGCCAGATCTGGTGTCATATGGTTCCGATATATGCGTACCATATCTCACGTATTGACGTCGATCCCTCAAATAGTCCGCGAAAAATCGTAAAAGACCTGAACTAAAACCGATAGTGGCTAGTTTATTAAGTAGAATGTCATTGTCAATTTTGTCGAATGCCTTCTGGAAATCGAAATATATAACGTCGACCTGGGATCCGCGATCCATTGCGCCAGAGATATATTCAACCAATCCCAACAGATTAGTATTTATAGACCGGCCAGGCCTGAAACCGTGTTGTTCTTCGCATAAATACTGTTTCACCTGTCTAAAAACATTCTTATGTAGGATGTACTCAAAAACTTTCGCCGTGGCGCACAAGATCGCTATAGGACGGTATTCCTCAACAGACATTTTGTTCTTACTTTTTGGAATGGGGGTCACTCTGGATAGCTTCCATGGGATGGGGTAGTTTCCATTTTTGAGCGACAGGTTAAAAATATGGTGCAGTGGATGTACAAGGTGTTCCTTAGTGATCTTAAGAACAGAACCGGGCAAACCATCTGGGCCAGGGGAACCATCGGATCTCAGCCTGTCAATGCTGCTGGCTATTTCCTCGGGTGAAATAGTGGGCAGACTGATAAAACCTCCCGGTCCATCCTGGGCCAAGGAGACGGCCATATCAAACACGGGGGATCTGTCTAAAAAGACACTAGCAAAATGATTTGCAAATGCTTTAGCAGCCTCAATACCACCACAAGTCTTTCCTCTGTAAGTGACATTGGTTTCAAAACCACCTCTAGACCTGAGACTGTTTATACTGCTCCAGAAATCCTTTGGACGACTTTGCAGGTTTCGCTCAATACGAGCCATGTGACGCTCAAAAGCTTCGGCTAAGCAATTCTTTAACCGTGAGCGCAATAAGCTGTATTCTTCATATATCTGACGCCGTCTCTCGGACAACCAGGCCCTGTGTAGCCTGTTTTTACGATGAATACCATTTATAATGTCAGCATCAAACCACACTGGGAACCTGTGGCGTGGGGTTCTGTGTCTTTTTTTTTTGGGAACCGTCCTATCAAGCCATTGATAAATAACATCATAGAATGCGTTAGTAGCCTCGGAAACATCGGTGGACCCCAGCACTGGTGCCCAGGATGTCTCGGCCAATAGCGATTGCAGGAGAGGAATGTTTATGTTAGTAAAATTCCAATCACGGGACCGATCTATATTGCTCGGTGAAAGAGCGTCCCGATTATTTTTACTTAAACGAAGCGTAATCACTATATCTAGGGCAGGATGATACAGCCTGTCAATAGGTACGAACCCATCATTGGCTTCGAACACGTGTACCTGCCGCGCGCGTGATCCATCGCACCCCTGTGCCAACACAACATCCAGGATACTGCCATGTGAGTTAACTATGTTGTTACAGTTTATTAGATTACAATATGTCAAAAAATAACAATAATATTTTTTTATATTATTAGAAGCACTATTTATGTTTAAGTCGCCGAAAACAAAAAGCGAACCATTGAGTTTATGAGCGAGTGATTCAATATTATTAAATACATTCATATATACAATATCAGATGCCTTTGGCTTAATATAAACAACACACACAGTAAAAGAAAACCCCCGATAGTTGACTGTAGCCCATAGGTCTTCTCCCAGTTCGGACTCCATTGACCGCTGACGGTAAATAGCCACGCCAGGCCTTGCGGCTAGCAAAACTCCTCCACCAGGAGACACACGATCACGTCGCAACAATGTCCACTCACTCGGGACCACCTCCCCATCCTCAACAGATCCATCGAGAAAAGTCTCCGTCGCAGACACAAGCAAATGATCAGAAGTCAACATACTGGCATTCCATATCGGTAATTTCGTTTTCAGGCCTCTAACGTTTTGATAAAAGATGTTGACCCCTGAAGACACGCTGGTACGCGGCCCATTAATTGCCGATTCTGGGCTGAAATGTTTGGTTGTTGGAAGATTGTGAATGCGTGTGCTTCTTAAAATTTATCCATTTCCTGAGTCTTGCATTTTCAGGCCAAACATTCACCGAGAAACACTTATCAAAACAGTCTTCAGGAACTCCTATCTTGTATGAGTTGTAGTTATTCGAAGTCCTCAATTGCTGCACAGTACATGCCCTTTTAGGACAAAGTATATTGAGATAATCTTTAATCTCATCCAATTCCGAGAGCATATTCCACAGATGGAAATGTTTCCGTGCCTCTGCAGCCCTCAAAGACGTCACGGTTGGACCCGCAACGCAGCGCAGGGATTGTCGCGATACTTTGCGCGTTACACTCGGCCCGGTAACGTCTGTCTGGGAGTCAGTTACAGGTCCAGAATTCAATCCGGACAGCTCGGGAAATGCCTCAGCTTGGGGTACAGGTAGTGTAGTATTCTTCAAAGTTGATACGTGATTATTGAATGGAACAGGCACCGCGTGGCTGATCTCATCTGCATTCACATTGTTTGTTGCCAATATTGTTTGAGCGCCATCTGTGTACGAATGGGAAAGCTTGTCTTCACCGCCCTCGCAAAGCTACGCAAGCGAGAGTGTAAACCTCTGTAGAAGCTGTCCAAAGAGTAAAATAATATAGGTATAACAAGATGTCATCCGCCTGTCACATTGCAAGAAAAATTGGTGTCATGTAATTTTCGCACTGCATATAATTATATTTATAAACCGCATGAACTATCGCTTGGGAGTGCTTAAGCATAAGATCAAGAACCAGTGAACATCACATAGTATGGTGAATGGTGGTACCACCTAAGATGCCTCCTCTATAACTAGCAACACCAGGAAAGGTGCGTGAATGACCAGAGGTGAGTACCATTCAAACATTTGTGTGTTCTACAATATTGGTTCGTCTCAAATCGCATAACTCTACTATAATTTCCCCGCTTTAATTTCTGGTCTATTCAAGACCGCCGCATCCGCATGACCATAATTTTGGTCTTTCGAGTTCGGATACCGCTTCATCAAGTAATAGTAGGTTAAATGCTGAAATCAGTAATTTAGGTACAATAGTAAAAAGTAAAGTTCTAAATACTATAAAAAATTTAATATAAATAAAATAAATATTCATGGACATTTCTCACCACGTCCTCTGGTTAGTAAGTTTATATGGTTGTGAGATGTGTACCAGAATACTTTTCTTTATATTATAGTAAACACCCAGAGGTTGTACTAACATTTGTATGACATTTAAAAATATCACACAAATTACTGTCCCAAGCGAGAATCGAACCTTCGACTTCGAACGGCAGTCCGTTACATGAACCACTCCACCACGAAGCCCGTCAAAAAAAACTGATTATATTTGTGACAAATCAATAATGTACCACATATGTCACAATAAAAATGTGCCATAAATGTCACATCCACAATGTGACTTATATGTTACATCCAATATGTTACACATATATCACTTCTATCCACGTGCTTGTCCCTTACAACAACTCTTCCACTTACCATAAAGAGCAAACCGTTACCCATGTCACCTCTTAATATATTTCCTTCCCAAAACAATCGAAAATTCTAATATAATTTACAAAGTATTAAGTACTATGAAAGTGGAGCCATACAAGTTGCGGTGTATCTTTATTGACGGACTTCGTGGTCTAGTGGTTCGTATAGCGGACTACTGAGGTCGCATGTTCGATTCCCATAGAGGACAATCGTTTGTATGGTATTTATATTGTCATGCAATTATCTGGGTGTTTATTATGTAAAAAAGTAGTTTATTTAGTCACCATAACATAAGCAAATAAGCTAGGGCTGGGACCAGAAGATCTGTGTAAAAAGTCGATAAATATTTATTTAATTACTATTATTTATTTATTCAGTATGTATATCGAAAAATATAACTTAACTAGCTGTTGCCCGCGACTCTGTCCGCGTAGAGTTTAGAAAATTTTCCCCGTTTTTGCAAAATTTTTCACTACTGCTTAGCTTCTACTGGTTGTAGCGTGATGTTATATAACCTAAAGTCTTTCTCGATAAATGCCCTATCTAACACTGAAAGAATTTTTCAAATCGGCCCAATGGTTCCTGAGATTAGCGCGTTCAAACAAACAAACAAACAAACTCCTCCGCTTTATAATATTAGTATAGATGGTTAATTTGAAGCCTCTAAGTAGCCTCTGTAAGTTTTAATTCCTTTTCACGTTGGGAACATTAAAAACTGCCGTATTTTAGTTATATTTTCCGATTGCGTAAACTTAAAAAGGCAACAGTAACGAACTGAGTTTCATCTTTAGAAAATATAGTTTAGGAGACGGACAGACAGACAAAAGAATACCGCACTGATCTTATAAGTGATTTTTTATGTACAATCAAAGGGTTTTAAGAAGAAACTTGATGAATGAACTTTAAGAAAAATTCTTGTCAAAAATAAGTTTTCTTAAAAATCATTTTCCGTTGCCCCACATTGTGTAGGCGTGTTTTGGTATGACTAATGACAGAGAACGTTATGATGTACATTATTATCTTCAACAAATGTGTGCGTATCATATGTATCAACCTAAAATATACTGAGCGAATATAATATTGTCAACACAGATACAATTCTGTTTTTGGTTGGAGATACGACAATTCGGAAAGAATTTGGTTTTTTGATTGGTTCTTGTGTAATTTTACAAAATGGATATGATTATATGTAGGCCTAGAGACATCTGTATGTACTTTGTATGTGTATATTGTGTACACATACATGGTAATTCAATATGATACCACGCATTTATGTTGGTAATACGGACTCGTAAGAATTTTTACCAGCAAAAAGTGAACAATGAGCTTTTCGCTTTAAAAATGAACATTTACAAATAAATATCTCATTTGAATCGCCACGACTCTCTTCTAGCATTTTCCACTATCGCCAATAATATTATCAAATTTCCAACAGCAAGTCCATTTAGAACGAATTCTGGTAAACATTTATTTTAACTGACTTTTTATTACACTATTTCCACCATATAACTACACACATTTATAAAAAAATCATAAATTCTTATTTGCTGACAAAACCTTTTAAAATTTATTATGATCTGTTCAAACAACGGTTCTAAAATCAATAAACAATAAAGTATTTGGCGTAGAAAGGGTCATTTACCGATATCTTTGTAATGCATATTATTTATTTATTTATTTATGACGAAGAGACTTTTCTGTGTAAGTTGTATTGAAGTTTCACAAACTTTTGTGACTTATAATTAAAAAAAAAATTTTATTTGAAAATCTTTCTCAGTCTATTAATTTCATAATATTAGCCTGACTATCCTCCAGATTGAGAAGACTTTTTAATACTTGAAACGAAAGTCAGTGGCAGATTATTAATCTAGATACCAGAATGTTGTGTCTTGTATTAATTACCGGCCACTTTCAATCACTTGTCACACTCACAATCCAAAGTTGAAACTGAAAAACCGCTAGATTTTTTAGTTTAGTTGTGAATCAGTACCAGTGTCACCCTTTATGTTAAGTAATTTGATAGTAAACTCTGTCAAGAATAAATTTAATAATCTTTCCGATTGTTTAAATTTGTAATGAAATAATTTGATAACATCTTGACTCTTATTAAGCTTTTGTTGTAAGAATTATTACGCCTTGAATACAAAATATGCTTGAGTGCACAAATGAGTTTAATTCAAACAGATGTTTTGTCACAACAAATATTGTAACTAACTTTACATTTTATGTACAAAATGGAATTGAATAATGCCGTTCGGCATTAAGTTTTGTTTCACGTTTACATTTTTATTGATCAATCTTATTCATGTTCTTGTCCATCTTAAAAAATGTTAAGTCTAGAAAAAAGATAAAATAAACAATGAGACTCGTTGGTCTCTATACTAAGCTAGGCCTGTCTCGTAGACAACAAGGTTTTTACGCATTAAGCTCAGATCTGTTTGATAATAGGTAGGTATAATAATATGGTCTGATGGATGATAATTATGTCTAATGACAACCACAGAATATTTCAATCATCAATACCATCTAACAAAGAGTAGCCATATGAAAACATCTAGCTAGATTTAGTTAAACTGTATCTAACTATTGATTCTCATCAATCTAATTTCTATTTACAGTCTCAAGTAAACCTCATTAGGCTGTTACAAAGTCCACTTAACCGTAACGGGAGCACAAGATTAATTCTAGTAAAACCAATGTAAGAGGCACTTTTCTTAATTTTGTTAATTCATCGTATCGGCAAAATAATCAAGGCAGTCTTGAGTAAACTACTTACAAGGAATTAATATAATGAATCGGAAGCTGGTTCTTAAAAGATCGTGATTTTCAAAAAGAAAAACGAGTCCCCTCACCAAGTCAATGATGCAGAAGTTTTTGTAGATACGTTTTTCGATTCGTTATTTTGGGTCGGTTCATCATGCCTATACGATCGGTTTCCGTGGGTAAGGCTTGGATAATTACACTTGTATCCTTTTTGTCCGTCGCCCCACGGACAGATAGGTTGAACTATATGATGGTGAAAAATGTAATAAAGTTATTAATAAACATTTTTTTGGCCGAAATCGCATTCGAAAGGCTAGTCTGACAAAAGCTGTGATCTAACCAAAATTTACCACCCACCTAAAGAAATAATAACTTCAATCACCCACGTTAAATTTCATCAAAGTGATTCCTATACAAACTTGTGGTACTTATCAAATATTTAACATGCCAACAAGTTTGCGAACTGATATCACTTTGACCTATCAACTAGTCACCGCCTCAGAAGTGTTTAGTTATACAAATTTATTTCATAACTTAGTTTATTAATGGTTATTGTTAAAAATATTAATAGCTATTATGTTTTTATTACTGAAATAAATATTTTTATAAAAATACTAGCTGACCGGGCAAGTTTTGCCATACAAAAAAAAGATATGAAAAATAGATGTTGTCCGATTTTCAGACCTACTGAATATGCATGTAAAATTTCATAAAAATCGGTCAAGCCGTTTCGGAGGAGTACGGTAACTAACACTGTGACACGTGAATTTTATATATAAAACTAGCTGTCCCGGCAAACGTTGTTTTGCCATACTAAAAAAAAATTGAAAATGGTTTGAAAAATAGATGTTGGCCGATTCTCAGACGTACTGAACATGTGACACGTGAATTTTATATATAAGATAAACAAAAAGAAACGAAATACAAAAATTTTCTCTACATTTGCATATGCAATGCCAAGGTACCTAGAACGCTGATAGCATTGACACATTAAATGGCATGCGTATGCGTTTAATAAGCTATTCATAGACTAGAATTACTGGTAAAGGGAAGCATCAGTAAGCCGCATGTAGTGGCATGATTGCCAAATTCTCATTAACGTTTAGAAAAGTACCTGTAGGCCAGTACTACTAGTTAATAGTGATGCGTCAGTCAGTCGCATGTCTATTCATGGAGCAATTTTTATCTTTGCATAATATAATATTTTACTTGCTGATTTAAACAAATAAATAAATTGAATTTAATTGATAGCACTAGAATACGCGGTAATATAAAATAAAATCTCCAGCAATAATAACAGTAGACTTTATACCCTACCGGCAAATTATCGTACCTAATTGTTGTATAACCAGATACCGATATTCTTACCGACAAAGACAGTAGTGCTGAAAAGTATTTATTGAAACATATGAGGTATATACCCGTCTGCGAAGGAGCGTCCAACGTTTTATTTGAATAAAAGTATTTTTTACACAATTTTCTATAGTATATGAAGTATTGATATTAAATAAAAGATTTTTTTTTATCTTATAACTAGATTAAAATTTTAGCCGTTATGTAATTATACAATTATATACAAATTGTAGTTTAAAGGTAATAAGATATTTTATAGTTAAATCGACAGTTTATAATCGCCATACATCTATTTTATATTGCCCATGTGGTGACGGATTAGGAATACAAACGTCATCAGTCCATTTGCTTTCAAGGGTATTGTGAGAGCCAGCTATGGGACATAAGCAGACAAAACATTCTATTAAAAACGAAAAAAATTGAAACTAAACTCAACCGTTTCTTAATCTTTTCCCTTCAAATTAAAAGGCATTTTGGCATCAAAAATTGTCGTAGTACTCTAATATGGACCAACATTTTTCACAGAGATTTACTGATATGTTATAAAATATTTTACCTGGTTTATCGAAGTAGGAATAAAACTTTCAACAACGTCAAGTTAAGATTAGCATTTGACATCTCCATCGAGTAAGGTAAGTGGTATTGACAATGTACTCATTCGCGTTCTTGACGAGTTGAGCATTTTTGTACAAGGACGTTCACTTGCCGAATATTCTCTTAGATGCTTCAAAAATGAATTGAAAATTTGGAATATTCTGCTGATATCGAAACCAAAACAAAAATAATGTTTGTCAGTTATTTATAGGCCTAGACCAGATTAAATACATAGATTATTATTCTGTCCGTTTAGGAGTATAATAAATTTTTGATTTTGATTTAAAATATATATAATAAAGTGTTTGTCGCCCTTCTCCTTTGAAGACAGCGTGATCGATTTTTATGCAATTTTGTGTGTATATTTTATACAAGTATTTTTGATACCCGTCTGTCATAAGAGCAGTCCTCTCAAAATTAAAACTATTCACTACTGCCAGTAAGTAATTGAACTTCCAAGAAAAAATAGTTCTCTAAACATCACAGTACTCTTTGAAACTGCGTAGATATCGTGTAAAATAATTACGACTATTTCTATAACTCAATAGATATATAGAAAGGTATTTGTCTATTATCTGTTCGATTGACGTCGGTTTACTTATACGTGACCAATCTTCGCTGGAGGGTGTAACCTAATTTATTGACTTCTATAAAACATATTCTATGAAACAAAAAGGTCGGGTTTTTGAGATATTACAGTCAAAATATTTTAAAAGCCAATTTATATATGTTTAAAAAAAATTTAACCTCTTTGCAGGGCCATACATAATTGAACCTAAGCACTTGCTTAAATGGTTTTATTATGTAGGTATACGGCGAAAGTAACTAGATAAAAGTATATTTAGAAGTAATTTTATGTTAAGACAAACATATTCTAACGTCATCAATAACCAGTTGGTACATTTAATTTTGATGTCATGTATAAATTAGTCAAAAAACTTGAGATCAATCATGAACAAAATTTTCTTTGCATAATAATTCTGAACAAAGCTTTTAGTCTCAACAAAAAGGAAACAAATTACGTTAATATTAAACCTTTATCTCAATTTGTTAGTTATTTCTACTATTATTTGTACTATATATATGTTTCTTAGTGTTTATTAAAAGCCTAACCTCTATACTCTATACTACTACTATCTAGCCGAAGAGTTTGTTTGTTTCTTTTTTGAACGCTCTAATCTCGGGAACCTCAGCTGGTCCGATTAAAAAAATTATTTCAGTGTTAGATAGTACATTTATTGATGAAGGCTATAGGCTATATAAAATCAAGCTGTGACCAATGGGAGCGAAACGTTAGTGAAAAATGTTGCAAACACGAAGAAAATTTTCTGAATTCCACGCGTACGAAGTATTTATTCGATGTATTTAAGTAATTATTTTCTGAGTTAATCTAATTATTCTCTGATTATGAGTTTCTTAGTGTCTAACATTTATAATAAATCACTACACAACATTATAACAAGCGATTCTTTAGAATATTTTTTAATAAAGTAAGTAAGAAATACAAAAATACTTTAGCCAAATTCAATTACACATTAATGAAATTTTGGCACCGTCTGTTGTTCAAGACTAGCTGTGCCCACGACTCCGTCTGAGTGGATTTTAGATTATTTTTCGATCGACCCAATCAATATTTTAATTCTTTGTTTAGCCGCTAGATGTCGTTGCAAGTAACCAAATTGAGAAATTTCGTATTATGTAAATATCTCTTGATTGAATGGACGGATTGCGATGAAACAAAGACTAAGTAATACCTTGAGTTGTGTACAATTTTTACGTATAACATTTATATTTATAAGTCTGTGCACGCATCACTTAAAATATACAACATATTTTAAGTGATGCGTGCACAGACAAACATCTAAACAGACAATCTGACAACAATTTTAATAATGCTGGTAATGGGTTCTGTTGGTTATTATTTAACTATCTGACTATTTTTTTTGAAAATATATTCAATGTACAAAATTTTTTTTCTACATTATTATTATAGGTATGGATTAAAATGTTTATCTGAGTTTGCCTTCATAAAATAGCTATCTGTTGCCGATGACTTCGTTCGCGTGTAATTCGGAATCACTTCACACCCTTTTTTGTATTAAACAAAAGAAAAAAGTAAGTAAGTATTCTACGTACTAAAGTTCAGTTCAAACAATTTTTTTAAATTAAAATAAAAAAAATTTTTTAATACTTACTAAAAGTTTTTGAATACGACGAGACCCTTGTTTAAATTAAAAAAAAATCAAAAGGCCAAACATATAAAAGCAGATCTAAATTTCGGAATTGTGAATTAAATATTCACAAAATACCTTAATAATATACCTACTGACGTATATATCCGTAAAAATAGGATGTACTTAACAACATTTTATAAATATCTTCTGTGTAAAGAAACGCTTCCAAAAGTAATTATGTTCCTACCAGCGGAACTCATTTACTTGACTTGAAGGTAATTAATTTTCTGAAGTTTTGGAAAAATTCTCTTAAAAAATATTAGATAGACATTCATTAATAACACAATTTGGCTTCATATCAATAAAAAAAATTGGTCAAGTGCGAGTCGGACTCGCGCACGAAGGGTTCCGTACCATTATCTATGCAACATAAGGCAGCGTTATTAGTATCGAGCAAGAAACGGTAAAAAAATCATGTTTGTTGCATGGGAGCCCCCCTTAAATCTTTATTTTATTTTATTTTTAGTATTTGTTGTTATAGCGGCAATAGAAATACATCATCTGTGAAAATTTCAACTGTCTAGCTATCACCGTTCTTGAGATACAGCCTGGTGACAGACGGACGGACGGACGGACAGCGAAGTCTCAGTAATAGGGTCCCGTTTTTACCCTTTGGGTACGGAACCCTAAAAAAGACGTGTGGCACTCGGAGACTGCCGCGGTAAAGCTATTGTATAGCATTTTTAGGGTTCCGTACCCAAAGGGTAAAAACGGGACCCTATTACTGAGACTTCGCTGTCCGTCCGTCCGTCCGTCCGTCTGTCACCAGGCTGTATCTCAAGAACGGTGATAGCTAGAGAGTTGAAATTTTCACAGATGATGTATTTCTATTGCCGCTATAACAACAAATACTAAAAATAAAATAAAATAAATATTTAAGGGGGGCTCCCATACAACAAACATGATTTTTTTACCGTTTCTTGCTCGATACTAATAACGTTGCTTTATGTTGCATAGATAATGGTACGGAACCCTTCGTGCGCGAGTCCGACTCGCACTTGACCAATTTTTTATCAACTTCTGCAATTATAATTATTTATTTATGCAAGAATCTAAATATGTACCATAAACTAAAATAAGATTAATAATCCTTATTTACTGATGCTTGCACCTGTCCGTTGTTTATGGTAATTAAGATAAAATAGCGATTGTCAATCAAATGTCAATAAAATAAAATAAACATTATTTTACATTATTAAAATCTAAAATACGCTGTTATCTAAACATTGAGGATGTATGTTGTCGATTCAAAATCCTTATTTTAATACGCTGTTTAATTTGAGGAAGGCTCTTGGTATCAACAGGATGAAATAAATTGTTTCGTTACGGAATTTCTGGATTCAGTCTCCACGCTCAAGGCCCGTGATAGAAGCTATGCAATAGCTTAATAATTACTTAGTTTACAAAGAAAGACACGATTATTATTAATTTTTTAAAACTTTGAATTTAAAACAAAGCTTACATTTTAGTGTCTTTAATATCTGTCTGTTTATTTGTCTGTCTAGCAAAGGATTTTCGAAATTTTAAAATATTACTTAAAAAAAAAATGAGATCAACGTAATATCACGTCTTCACAAAAAGATGTTCAAAAAGCCGAGTACAATAATTAAGAGTTATCACGATCTCATTAATTTAAATGCGGATTGTAAATTAGAGAAACGAAAATAAATTTAATCAAAGTCACTAATAACATTACTTAAACTTGATTTAAAGCTTTTGATTAATGAAAGTTATTTAAAAATTTTAATCCACTTTACTGTTACCTTGATTTCATCTTATGAATCGGAGAGTAACGAATTAAATTAAATTATTTAATTACAAACAGGACAGTTTTACTAAGCCTGGCTACTTTTGTTAAGGTTCTACCTTCGGTTAATGACCTTGAATACTAATGGTCTTATTCATAATGACTTATCAGAGGTTTAAAAGTTTGCTAAAACTGGTTCGCGAAAATCGTCAAAACTTGTTATTCATAATAGTCTTTTTACGCTAAAACTATGAATAAGACCATTAGTCTGTGTTTGTTTATTCTAAGGCTAAATTAGCTATTCGTTGTATCTAGCAGAAGAGACTAGCTGGAGTGGTTATGTAATTAATGTAACAAGAAGTCATTTGATACAATGGCAAAAAACTGCATAATCTAGAGTTTTATCTAATCGATAATCATATAATAAACAATAAAAAGGAAACAACAAACCCTTATGTTGTTATCAAAATGAAATATAACTGATTACTTATTGATTCCGCTTTTAGTATTGAACCTTCTATAACATAAAAGTTTATGGCAACCATTAAATTTTAATAAGGCTGTTTATGTTTCACAAAAATATTGGATTTTTGATACCGTAACAAAGGATTTTGAGAAAACTTTTTTTAACCAACTTTTACAAAAGCAATGGAATTCTGTTTTTGTATTCTATTGAGTCAATCGTAAAATCTCAAAGTATTAAATATTATTAGGTACCGTATATTGACTTATCGGAGGTTTAAATTTAGATTTTATCGGAGAGATAATAAACATTTTAGCGTAAAAGGACTATCATGAAAACAAGTTTTGACAATTTTCGCGAACCGATTTTAGCGAACTTTTAAACCTCCGATAAGTCATTATGAATAAGACCATAAGTGTAAAATGTTTAGATTAGTTCCGTGTGGTGACGGATTAGAAATACAAGTGTCACCCTTTTTCCTTCGCAGGGTACTGTAAAAGCCAGCTAAGGGATATTATACACAGTTGTAACATCCTCTGTTATAGACAAAAATTCGAAAATAAATAAGCGAACACACACAAGGTCTTCTGTACAGTAGACCATATCAATCTCTCTCAAAACGAAGGAGAAACGTGCCCAACAGTGGGACATTAATGGGCTGAATAGAGAGAGAGAGGGAGAGAGAGAGAGAGGAAACATATAGATAAAGCAGAAAATCTCGAAATTTTTTCATCTTAAATCATTGCCTAATTCCATTGACTTTAGAAAATGAAATAAACACCGAAAACAAAGCTCTGTTATCCATTGCCTTAACAATCGGACGTATTCCATCACTCTGCTTAATGAGGTACCAATGTAATGCCAATATCATACATTTTGTGTGTTCTGGTGACGCATGAAATCCATTTGTCAAGAGATGAGATAGTGCCTATAGCAAACCTATATCGATATCAGATTTGTGATATATCAGCTGTCAAACAATAGTGTATGATTTGTTATATTACTTTGTTATTAAAGCTGTTTTATTTACTTGGAATTCTAGAACATAAGAAAGAAGAAAGAGAGAAATATTTCTATTATCTCCCGTAGGAGGAACACAGATTAGAAAGTACAACAGAAGTAGTTAATTAAAACAAACATTGAAGTTAACGTGTCCCATCCATGGGAAACAATAGGACGTTACTCAGCTTATTGTTGTTGGTTTGACCCCACAACGCTGGTTTTCAGTAACGCCCTGTTGCTTGCGACGTATGGCGTCGATCAGCAAATTTAGGATAAATATTAAATAGGATAATAAATTATTAATAGTAATATAAATAAAACAAAAAATCTATTTTCATATACATACTAATACATAGATATGTATTAATAGAAATATTATATAGATACGTTTTAATAGAATTTACTGAAAAAGCAGTAAAGTACGAGTTAGTCACGCATACAAAGGATTACGTAGCGTTATTATCTAATACATATATAAAATTATACTCCTCCGAAATGGCTCGACCGATTTTCATGAAACTTTGTGTACATATCCATTAGGTCTGAGAATCGGACAACATCAATTTATCTACCTAATCAACAATCAACATCAATCTATCTAATCAACAGTCATATTTGACCACCGTTACACATGGCCGGTGACTAGGCACTAGGCATGGATGAAATTACAAATACTAGTTATATTATGACTTTTATGTGTTCATAAATAATTAATTTATTTATTAAATTAATCGATGTTCTTTAAATACAACACTACTATGAGGTCATCTTTTATCGTAAGGTTCAATGCATTCAATAAACCGTAAACATCTCATAATTGATGCGCTCCTGGTAGTTATTTAATAGTAGGCTATAAACAACAAAAATCTTACCAACTGTATTTTTCTATGTGTAACTGTAATATTTATAATATTTAAGGCCTATCTAATGCAACTTTAAATTATGACTACACCTTTCTGCAACACGTTGTATATAAAATTCTCGTGTCACAATATTAATTCCCATACTCCTCCGAAACGGCTTGACCGATTCTTATGAAATATTACATGCACATTCAGTAGGTCTAGAACCGGCTACTATCTATTATTCATACCCCTGACATTTGTATGGCGAAACAGCGTTTGCCGGGACAGCTCAGTCATACTACATATTTGTCATATTTCCGATCTCTAATAAGGGTTTTTGTTGTAAAAGTTTGATGCTTTAACAACTGATATACATAAACTGTGAAATTTTCAGCTCTCTAGCTATCAACGTTCCTACAATACTGCCTTATGACAGACAGACGGCCAGCGAAGTCTCAGTGATAGAGTCCCTTTTATCTCTTGCTACGAAATCCTAAAACGAAATTTAATATCGAAGATATTGTAATTAAAACTTCGGGCTCATAAAATACAAAGATTGTGTTTCTAATAGCAAAAGATATGATCATTTCGATGTTCGTAATTGAATTAAAGAAGGATCTTATCAAGGTCACTTACAAAATCAATTTGTTTTCTGTGCCAATTGGGAAAATTGACGTTTGTCGCAATGCTGGTAAACCAGTACTCACTGTAGTTTATAGTCATCCCGTACTCTGTTTAACACAGCTAGGATAGTGGGACCGCTATATATTGTATTGTCTATAGGAAAGCACTTATATTGTAACTTTGTAAGGGTTTTTCGAGAAAAGTTATAATAGCGCATGCTTTTAAAGATGTCATAATAACTTATAGTCTCATTCATAATGACTTATTGGAGGGTTAAACGAAGATTTCATCGGAATGATAAAAAACGTTTTATCTTAAAACTTGAATAACAAGTTTTGACAATTTTCGCAAACCCATTTTAGCAAATTTTTAAACCTCCGATATGTCATTATGAATAAGACCGTTAGTCTTTATAAGTATCTACATATTATAATTGGGTATTTTAAGAAAAAAAAGTCAAACCGATTTCATGTGCCTTTGAAATTTGAGGGTTTTTATTGAGTACCTCCTCCTTTTTTGCAGTCGGTTACTAAAATATTTTTTTCCACCTAATTATTCTTCTGTTCGCAATATACACATCAACTATGTGAAACTGAAATCTTCCGGAATCGTATGATATCTACTATTTCGTTTCCATACAGTTTCGCGTCAGCGTTGAAGTAATCGTGGTCGTTTATGTAACTGACAAGAGTCACAATAAGCACTCTGTTAGTATGCTGTAGTAGATCTAAATATCTTACCGATACAAAGGTCATGCCCGACTTCTCATAAGACATATTTAATTATTTTTAAAAATACTGTCTTTAATCACTTCGGACTCACTGAGAAAACATTTCTATAAACTTTTCTCAGTAAATTTTAATTACTTTGATTAACAGAAAAATACAGTATTTCATCAAAGTTTTTTATAAATAATATTGTAAGTAATTGCAGATGAAAATTGATATTCCCTAAGACAAATTAACGAGTAAATCTGAGACTTAAGATTCTACGATTTAAATATTAATAAAGATGGCAGTATTAAAGGAACAGATAAATTCAAAATCTTGTTAAAACATATTCATTTATTTTCAATCTATTTTTTTTTTGTTAAATGAAAACGAAATACCGTTTTGATTTAATTTAATAACTTAAACTAGGCTTTTGATTTTATTGTAGTACTCTATTTTATTGTATTGAAATATTACGCGTAGTACTTGGATATTTTTTTCGGAAATCACTTAAGTACACGATATTTACATAGACACGAAAAGAACTTAATAAACTAAATTATAATGGTAAAACCTATCACTATTAAGTAAAAACAAAGTATTCAATTGAAAAATTAATAAATTACGATTTAAGAAATTTAAGTTCTTATTCTAATAATGTTGTTTTTATTGCCAGTAAACACAATCTAATCGAAGTTTTTTAAAATAAAACCAAGCTATCTGTTGCCCCCGAAACCTCTATATACCGTATATTACCGTAGCTCGTTTAAACATGTTAAATTTATTATTTTAAATACACTGGCATAAACACAAAGATTTCAGAGGAAGTTTCAAAACAATATTACATGTTTAGTAGAATTTATATGGTAATATAATAACATTGTAAGTTAAAACCATGTTAGAATAGAATTTTGATACGTAGATTGAATGTTTGAAAATTTAACAGTTGTAAAGTTTCTTACGTAATATTATAACTTAACTTTTAGTAAGTTGTTTCCCTATGAATTAACAACTAGATGTTGCCCGCAACTTCGTACGCGTTTAGAAACCAAACTTTGACAAGTAATTTAAAAAGCCTTCCTTTTGAAACACACTATAATTGTGCGGAGCTTGAACCCACGACTTCGGAATGGTATTCCGAGGTCGTGGGTTCAAGTCCCGCTTGCGGTGATCACTTTTTTCACTATAATTTAATTTATTAAGTAAAAGCATAGCAAGTATGGGCATGTCATGAGACGAGAGGAAAGTAATGTCGTTAGGAGAGTTCTAAGTATAAATGTGGAAGGAAAAAAGTCTAGAGGAAGACCTAAGAAAAGATGGATAGACTGTGTGAAAGAGGACACGAAAGAAAGAGGGGTTGACACAGGCATGACGGCTAATAGAAGACTATGGAAGAAAAAGACATGTTGCGCCGACCCCAAATAATGACCACTATCATTTAAAAAAACTGCTACAAAATCGGTTGCGTAGTTTTGAAGATGTAAGCTCTCATAGGGACATCTTGCCAATATTTGTACTTAAGTAAGTACAAGATGTTATGTCCTTAAATACATTTTATAGCAATAACTACAATATTCTGTGAAATTATTTTCCTTATTTTCAAAACAATGTTATTAAAATTAATTTTCGTATTTAAACATTATCAGAAACCTACCTAATTAGCTTTGCTGTTTTAGATCATGTAGCCCTGAGGCACAACGGCAATGCGCTAGGTGAAAATCATGTATTTTCATTGGAAGATTCTTTTAAAAGTTATTTCTAATAAACCTGTATATTATCATTAAAATAACAAGTATAAAGTCAACATTAAATAAATATCTCATTAAAATTAATTGCATTCTTTTTGTAGCATAAATTAATAATGAATTTTTAATTATATAGGTTCCAGTGGAGACCTGGTGTTCTGTATCACAAGTAAAACATTACCTATTTCACACACCAGCGATCTACAATCGAAAGTATAAATTTAAGTAGTACAAAACTGTTTTGTTTTTTCCTTTGTGTTTATTAGGTATGTAATTTTCGGTTGTGGTGAGAAAATAAAGATTTTATTTATTTATTTAATTTTATTGAGTAGCTTTGACTTGAAAAGTATGCATACCTATGTTTTTAACTACAATCTAAGGAAAAAATATACGGATTAGAAATTCTATTTTAATTGAAATACTATTAACCAACTTTTTTTTTTAAATATCCAATTATAGTAATTGGATATTTAAAAAAAAAGTTGAACTGACTTCATGTGCCTTGGTAATTTGAGATAACCATCATATCCTGACCTAGTGCCAATGAGACCATACGGACGCTTTCAAATAAAAAAGAATTAATAAAATAGCTCCGCCCAGTTAAAAATTATGTAGTAACAAACATATAAAAAAACATACCTACAGACGACTTGCGAACTTTTTTCTTTTTTTGAAGTCGTGTAAAACAAATATTTGGACGAATTGAGAATCTTCTCCTTTATTCAAGTCGGTTGTTATAGGATAGATCAAATATTATAACTGCTATAAATAATTAAATCTAATATTTCACGTATTACAGATTCAGTATTATGACATCGTAAACAGTGAGAAATTATTAATGGTTAACTACAATTTGTTTTCGAGTAGTTTAGAAATTGTTTAATGAGAGATGAAAGCGTTTTAAATAATCACTAATAAAACAGTTTTATCTCTTGTTATACTATGACAAACAATTTTTTTGGTTACTGAGAAAAAATTAATGATTTATTTAAATACTTAGTAGCAGAATTTCATTTTATAGCAAAGCTCTAATAAATTTAAGTTAAGGGCCTACATCAATATTATTGTCGGTACAGAAAATGAAGAATAAGGATTTTTTTTCTGTTTACTCAAAATCTACTAAATATATTTTAATTCCGGCTTACGTGTTTCTTTATATAATATACGCGATAATAGACTGACAAATGAAAAAAATAAAAAATAAGAGAGGTTGTTTCGCTAAGATTTTCTATCGAGAAAACTTTTTTCTATCGCGTTTCTGAGTTTATGCGATCCTAGATTATACATTGAAAAGACATATACCTAAAAATTAGAGCTCTAGCCATACAATCTAAAGAAAAAATGAAAAAAAAAAAAAAAAAAATATACTCTTTATTGCACACCATATTAATTTACAGAACTTACTTACTAGACTTAATAATAGGTACAAAGGGCGGTCTTATCGCGAGCTGCGATCTCTTCCAGACAACCTTAGAATGGACTTGACCGAGACTGAATAGGTAACTTGTGGTGTACTAATATTATGGTAATTATATGCCAAAAATAAGTGAAAGTACTAATAGCTAATACAATATAAATACATAAAGTACAAACACAATTCTACTTTTATACATATATAAACATATACATACATATACATATATATACATACATATACAATACATACATATTTATAGCAAATACATAAATACTAATACTTAGTAAGATTCATATTAAAGTAGATCAGTTAATCGGTAGTGATAAGTAGTGGTCCCTCTTTGAAAACTTCGTAGGTAGAAAAATGCACGAAGCTATTTTGGTATCCTCTTAAGGAATATTTAAAAGAACGTATAATTTTTTTAGATTAAAAGTTAAAACGTCTATCCCTAATTCAAATTTGCTTAGAAATTTCAATATTGACGTTATACAATTTAGTATTATTTCTGTTCTTAAAATTATATAAATTAAATTATGTAGGACATTATAGTGAGTCTTAATAAATATTAATAAGTAGGTATTTCATTCACAGATCAGTAGACTTTATTGTACCAGTATGGTTTTACAAAATAGATTTTTTAATAAAAGTTTTTAACTGTAATGAAAGATCAGCAAGTAACGCACACTCCCACGTACAAATTCAGGGGCCACAGATAGCTGTGGCCCCTGAATTTGTACGTGGTTCGTCGTGTTACACGTTATATTAAATTTATATCTATAGAGAGATAAATTTAATATAACGTGTTTAAATTTTTATTTCTTTATTTATTTGGGACTTCGAAATTACTTTGTTTGAATGACAAACACAATTTAACTTGATATTATATTTTACTCCATCGTAAGAAAAATACTACGATGACATTTGCATTGCTTTACAACACTTTAATGAAAATAAAATTTCTTACTGCTTTTAAAGAATACAAGAAGTGCCACCCAAATGATAAGCTCACTAGTAACCAAATGGGTATAACAGCTCCTATTACACCTATATACATAGCCGAACAACTCACGATTAATACCAAACGTCTTTTTTATCTTGCAAGAACTTATGCCAAAGAAAACAAATACCTTTACTGCTGGACCTCAAATGGACGCGTGTTACTCAAGAAAGATGCCGACAGTCAACCTATTGTCATAAAAAGTGAACAACGCCTAAATCAACTGTCCGTTCTTGACAGAGCATGACTGATATTAGTGTACTGTCCTGAAGCTGGTTATTCTTGTTCTGTATTTCGTTTAAACTATTTGTCAAATAATAACAAATATCTACAAAATAACACACACACACAAACACAATCTATTCACCATATAAATCAAACATTTATCTGTATCTCAATAGCTATAAATTTATCTCTAACCATTCATTAATAACTATATTCCTACGTACTGCCTACGTGATGAAATTATTTCTTGCGTTAAACATAATTTAGTTGCTTTCAATAGTATAAACGAATTGCTTAATGAAGTCGATCACTATCGGCTTTCGGAATCCTTCAACTGTAATCCTGAAGAGTGTAGTAGGTACTTAAAAAATCCGGAAAATTATTTAAAGATTTTACAGCAGAACATTCGTAGCATAAATTGTAATTTTGACAACTTTTCAGCTCTGCTTACTAGGTTTGATTTTGATTGCGATATTATTGTTTTATCCGAATGCTGGCTTTCACAAGTTTCCAATCTGCCTTTGATAAAAAACTATACCTCTTATAAAACTTCTAATAACTTCAACCAAAATGATGGAGTAGTGGTCATGCTTAGAAATAAATTAAATTATAATATAGAAGAACCAGATTTTATGGAAGCAAATTGCCTTGTTATAAAATTGGGAAGTAATACAGTAATAGTTGCTATTTATAGATCACCATCTTTTAAAGTATTGGATAATTTCTTGCTATCTCTTAATAATCTACTTAATAAACTTTCAAATTTCCGAAATATTATTATCGTAGGAGACATAAATATAAATATTCTGAATAATGATAACAATTCTTCGTTTTATTTGGATACTGTATCTTTTCATGGTCTTCTGCCAGCAATATACACCCCAACCAGAGGTATGGCATGTCTTGATCATGTCATCGTAAAAACAAAACATAATGCTTTCACGTTCAACTTGCAAACTACAATAACCGACCACGAAGCTGTACTTTTTTGCATAAACGAGAAATATCCTAAAAAACCTGTAAAAAATAATGAGATAAAGAAAATTAACTGGGACGCTATTTCTCTTGATTGCTCAAACCTGGACTTTACTCCTATTTATACTGAAAATGACTGTAATATGGCAACTAATCTGCTCATATCTATATTGACAGAATTGTTGCAGGGACATACTGTTAAAATAAAAACACCACGACGAAAAACTATTGTAAAGCCTTGGATTACACCTGGACTTTTAAAATGTATTAAAAATAGAGATCTTATGCACCTTAAAAGTAAACAAGATCCAAATAATACAGTTTTACACGTAACCTATAATCGATACAGAAATTTTTGCAATAATCTTTTAAAGAAAATTAAACGGCAATACGACCGCGACTTATTAAAAAATACTAAAGACAACACAAAAAAACTATGGCATTCCATAAAAAACATTACAAATTATAATAAATTATCTACAGATACACATGACCTATTATATATAGACTCATCACCACAAGCATCGGTAAATGTAGCTAATAGCTTTTTCGCCGGCGTTGGCAGTCGTTTGGCAGGAAGTATACCTACAATTTCACTCCCTGCTAATGATGCTATTGGCCAACCTAACATATCACAATGTAATTCTTTTGTTCTTTTTAACACTGACAATGCAGAGATAGAACGCTTTATATTAAATTTAAAAAGTGATTGCCGTCCTGGTTGGGACAACATACCAGCAAGACTTCTAAAAACAGTGGTGCAGTACGTCACTCCTGTACTCACTGCTCTAATTAATCGATGTTTGGAGTCTGGAGTATTTCCTAATGCTCTAAAAAAATCAATTATCGTGCCTATACACAAAGCGGGAGATACTAAGTGTGTCAACAATTATAGACCCATCTCAATTTTAACATCCTTATCTAAAGTCTTTGAGCGTGTTATTAATTGTAGACTTATAAAATATCTAGAGACTAAGAAATTGCTTGCCCCAACACAATTTGGGTTTCGAGCTGGTAAGTCGACGGATGATGCTTTACATGACTTTACCAGCAACTTAGTTAAAATGATAGACAAAAATAAAAAATGCCTAAGTATCTTTCTAGACCTAGCAAAGGCATTCGACACGGTCTGTATAAATACGCTTCTGAAAAAAATGAATACTATGGGTATACGTGGTAAACAACTTGAATTGTTTGCGGATTACCTTTCTAGTAGAACGCAATTTGTGACTGTTGGTGGGTACAGGAGTGATGAGCTTGGGATAACCTACGGAGTTCCACAAGGGAGTATTCTTGGACCTACTCTGTTCCTGTGCTACATTAACGATTTATGCGCTCTCGATCTTCAAAATTGTAAAATAATTTCGTATGCAGATGACACTACACTGACATTTTTTGGTGACTCTTGGAATGACGTCTTTGCGACTGCTCAAAAAGGCTTTAACACCGTGTGCCACTGGTTAGCTGAAAATTCTTTGACACTCAATACTGATAAAACGAAATTCATAAAATTTTCTATATATAACAAAATATTTGAAGAGCCTCGTAAATTGTACGCTCATCATTGTTCCTTGCCTCATGTATCAGACTGTTGTTACTGTCCCGTTCTAAAATCACCTAAAAGTATACGTTACCTAGGTGTAATAATCGACCATAGGCTATCGTTTCAAGAACACATCCATAACATAGCGGTGAAAGTGCGTAAATTAACAAACATATTTAGGCAGCTAAGGTACATCACTGATAGGAAGACCCTGGGCATGGTCTACTGTGCCTTGGTACAATCAATACTCACTTATTGTATTTCTACATGGGGTGGCTCGGATAAAACTAAGCTACTAGAACTAGAGAGGGCGCAGAGGCTAGTGTTAAAGGTTGCCTTTTTTAAACCTAAACTGTTCTCAACCTATCAATTATACCAGGAAACTAGGTTACTAACTGTGAGACAGCTTTATATTCTCGCTAGCACTCTCCGACAACATGGGGATGTGTCTTCATTTGACTATAACATCAGGGACAAAAGAAGATACCACTCTGTGTGCAAAACTTATAATGCTAAAACTAGATTTGCACAAAAGTCTCACATTTTCTTAGGTCCTAAATTGTATAATAAGTTAAACAAAGAATTAGATATATTTACTATGCATAAAAATGAATGTAAGCGAAAGATAATAGAATGGTCATTGAAATTAAATTATCAAGAAACGGAACTGCTACTTGAGATAAGCAAATAAACCTAACACAAACAAAACACGCCCATCTATACATGTACAAACACACGCAGGCGCGCACTAACACGCACGAATATACACACACACACACACACACACACACACACACACACACACACACACACACACATGCGCACACAAACACACATACTCAAAGCATTACTATTACAAATTTATGTGGTGGGATCCTGGTGTCCTGAAATACAGTTATTATTATTATTATTGCTATATAAATTTACGGATATACAGTCCATTACTATACAATACATTAGCATGGACACAAAAGCTCCACATTCAGAACCAGCCGGTCGGTTCTCTCACACACTTCAATAGATTTCTATTGAAATTAGATATACACACAACCATATTTACATTGTAAACGTTTTCTTAGTACATTGAAAGCTATTGTAAATATTCAGTCCCATCTTAGTATTGTTAACCTTCTTTGTACTTCTTGTTAATGTCCTACTGTTGAGCACAGGCCTTATTTACATTTTTTTTCACTTTTTCCTTCTTAGGGTAGGTATCTGGAATAATTTAAAGTCTAGTTCCGAGGATTCCTTCTCTCATAGAAAATACTTTCTATTCTATTCCTCAATTTATATAACAATTTAACACAACACATGACATATTTTCAAAAAGAGCGCGTTTCACAGCTATTATTAAACTTCTTCTCTTCTTCTCCAGCCCATTCACGTCCCATTGTTGGGCACGGGCCTCCTCCACTTTGGGAGGGATTATGGTCTACTGTGCCGCGCTGACCAGGCGTGTTGGCACAGGGTTTATTTTCGAGATTTCCGTCTCTCACAGAAGTTGTTATCTGTGTGCAAAATCCCTTAGCTGACTTTTACAGCACCCTTGGGACGAGATGGGGTGGTGACACTTGTATTCTTAATCCGTCACCACAGGAGATATTAAACTAATGTAATATTAATTTAATTTAGTCCTTACTAAAAATAGAATTTACTTCTTTTTACACTAAAAATAGCGTTCCTACTAAGTATACTCGTATGAAACTCATCTATCTTTTTCCTTTCAGGATACAAAGCTGATGAAAACAATAGGGAACATTCAAACGTATCAAATGCGGTAGGGCGAATATCCTGGTTCGGATCAACGTATTAAGGGAAGTATCTCTTGGGTATTGTTATAAAGTAATTTGCCATGAATAATATAGTGTACTTAACTGAATGTGCTTTTATTTCAATGAACAGTAGGCTTTATTATGATATTATGTTTAGAGTTTTGATTGATATTTTCATCTTTCAGTTTCACCATGAAAGAAACAACACTTCAATCGCAAGAAGAAATACACAAGATGTTATCATCTCATGATTGTAATTCAGTGCGTTAAATCGTTTCGCGCATGCGAGTTTACAGACCTAATGATTAGACACACATTACATTAGATACCTGCATCATTATGGAGTTTATTATAAAAACGTATACCATGTCCTATGAAAGAGACTAATTATTTTGTGGAGTGATAGAGGAATAGTGAAAAATTAATGGACTTGAAAGGGGAATTTACATAGCATACACATTTCTCATAGTTTCTCATCATAATCTATAGTGATTGATGATATTTGGTAAACCTTCACTCGTCTAACTTTCAACTTGTCACTAACTTCATTATAAACGGCTAGCTCGGTAATGACCCACTCTATAGGTTATATTACGTTCAATAAAACTTTAACGATCTTACACAAGGTTAGTTTTCATGTGTGGTGTAAGTTTGTTTTTAATATTATAGTTTCAAAGCTGAAAAGCATAGTTAAAAGCAACCCTTTACCTGAATGTTCCAGACATTTTTTTATAATTTTATCGTAAAGCAACATGTCTTTTTCTTCCACAGTCTTCTATTTGCCGTCATGTCTGTGTCAACTCCTCTTTCTTTCATGTCCTCTTTCACACAGTCCATACATCTTTTCTTAGGTCTTCCTCTAGACTTTTTTCCTTCCACATTTATACTCAGAACTCTCCTAACGACATTACTTTCTTCTCGTCTCATAATATACCCATACCAGGACATCTGCTCGTTCTTCAATTTTTCAGTCACTGGCATCACTTTCAGACTTTCTCTAATATATTCATTCCTTATTTTATCCATTCGCGTGACGCCACACATCCATCTCAACATTCGCATCTTCGCAACGTGCATTCGTCTTTCATGTATCGGTTTTGTTGCAATTTTATCGTACATTAAGCATTAAGAAGGTAGTAAAAATAACGTTCGAGATTGATAGATTAGATAATATAAAATTATTAACATTGTTCTGTGCTTTAATCGATTTTTTGCCTCGTTTTTTACTTCCTTTTTTCTATATTCTTATTAGGAGTGAGGCGTATTTATCGTAACAGGTAGACGTCACAGGTATTTTAAGATACCAAATACTAGCTGTTGCTGCGATTAAGAAATACCTGTTATTAAAAATAACACTATCAACTGTCAATACTCAACGCAGATACTCGATAACAAACTAGTAACAGAACAGCCATGCATTTGCTGTGAAAAATTAACAGTTAAGGTTGTTCATTCCAAAAATAACAGCCTGTTATTTAAGAACAGGTATTGTCACCTGGTATTTTGGTATAACAGTAACAGGAATAACAGATATCACCTTTTTGCTGTTATAACCCATCGCTAATTCTTATCGCTATGGTCTTAAATTCCCATTGCTATCTTGATAACTGACATTAAACTTATAGATCCATACTAATCTATACTAATTTTATAAAGCTGAAGAGTTTGTCCTTATCTCAGTAACCATTGGTCCGATTTGAAGTAACAATTCTTTCGGCGTTGGATAGTACATTTATCGAGGAAGGTTATATGCTATATAATATCATGCTACGACTAATAGGATCGAAGCCTCAGTGAAAAATGTTGCAAAAATGGAGAAAATTTTCTAAATTTCACGCGTAAGAAGTCACGGGCAACAGCTAGTATATAATACATACAGAAAGTTCATTCAAAAGTAGGTTGCCAAATCCGTCGGTTTGATGACAAGGGTAAGAATATCCTTTGGGTTTTCGTAAGTACACAATGCATTTAGAATTTTCTTATTTGCTACCTACTTATGTTAGCAAATGTATGCGCATTGTATGCATAACAAAATAAAGTATTTTCATTCATATGGAAAATGTTTGATGAATAAGTCTAGCAACTTTTAATATTATTTTTGAACTTTTGCGTTATAAATTTACACTTTTAAAGATAACAAATATTAAGATTGATTTTAAACAACATCATTCATTTTCAATAACATAAATACTTGCAAATTCTGGTTTTCTAAAACAACAGAAATTATCAGACAACGGGATAGCTATTAACATCAATGAAAAGTTACTATGTGGCTGGGATCGAGACAAAAGTCTATTTTCAAATTGCCGCCGAAATGAAATTGATTTTGCAAAGACTTGGATAAGACCTATTTTTGATTGAATTGGATAATCAAATAAAAACAGTTTTAACGGTTTTTATGGCTTATTTTGAGTTTGTTGCATATTCGATTTATAGGAGACTTAAGCACCATAGTTACTCACAAAGCTAAGTTTTAAAATATGATGCGTAAAAAACGTTATTGTTTTTTTTTAATATTTATGGAAATTTCACGTAGCGTCATTTCACTTATAGCTTATATGCTTGAGACATACTTTTTGGTTTTACTTTGAGAAGCAAAAAAATGAAATCCATTGCACCTTTTAAAAAAAATAAACATTGCTCTGTCTATTCTAGATTTAGTTTCTGTTTTATGTGAAAAAGGGATTCGTGTAATTAAATATCTGTCTGTACGTCACTCACTTTTGCTTTGCCTCGGTGCACGTGTTCGTTTGTTTTTCTATTTACCAAATGGTTCTCTTTTGAGAGCAAAGAAATCATGAAACAAATTCTCAACAAACGCCATCTTACGATTAAAAAATGATTGATGACAAAATGGAGGCAACTTTTTTGCAAGATATTAAAAATTATAATCACAAAATAATAAGTATTTTCATCGGGACAGTCGTTTGTTGTTTTTTTTGTCATTGATTTTAATCATTTTTTTAAAAAAGATATTTTTTTCTGTGGGTGGTAGAAAGCTAGAAACTAAATTCACATATTTTGCAGGTAGTGGGAACGCGTTTTAGGGTAGACTAGGGTAGACTCGCTAATGTGTACACGTCGTAGAGCCCTATGAAATCACTCTCCGTTTTCTATCGTGTACGAGGTCTATGATATAGTAAAATCTTACAATAATTATAACAAAAGATATTATTTATGTAAGGTAGTCTTACAAAGGACTAAACATAATTATTTATTCGTATTGCATGTCAACTTGAAGCGCTCTTTGTAAACAAAATATAATTATTATTTATTTGAAGCGTACATAATCTGAACCGTAATTTTAACAACCTAGGTCAATGTCTTCTTTTATTTTCAAATTTTTTTTTTTAAATTTGAAAGACTGTTTACTCAAAAATAATCCCTGTGGCAACACGCCTGGTCTGCACGACATAGTCCACCATAATCCCTCCAAAAGTGGAGGACAATGGGACGGTACTGGGCTGGGGAGATAGAAAGAGAATTGCTTTAAATTTAGTCTGACGTGTCGGTGACTTTACACTCACCACGGTCATAGATGGAACTTGGCTTTCTTTGTTTTATGATAGATAGATGGATGGACTAAAGCGTGACAAACAAACACACATATATATTTCTTTAGACGGGTCTTATCGTGCAGTAAATAGTATAACAGAATACCGTTCAGGTTTCTAAAAACGATTCCCATGCATGATAATTATTTCTATGATATTTTTATTTGTCACACAGATATTTATTGATAGTCTAAAAATTTGTCTAAAAACGAGTAGATATATGTAGAATATGTAGATAGCAAAAATTAAAGGAACATTTATATCTATCATATCCGTATTCTGGTTCCTATAACGTAAGCATAAAAGCTAAGCTTAGCATTTAGGATGTTTTGTGAAATATCCATGAATGCCTACTTTTTTTTGTGTTATTAATTTCATTTATTCATTCTTGGATGTTTTTATAGGCAATGCAATAAAACACAGAAACACCAATTGATTATCAAGTTAAAAATATATTCAGCTTTGTTTTTATAGATAAAACCAAACAGAATAGAACTATAAATTGTAGTAAAGTAAATATTTTTGATAGATCTGTTTATTTATACAAAGCACGTAATCCGCGCGTCAAAATTCAGAATAAATTAAATGTAAAAGTTTAATCGTTTTGTTTCTGAATGATGAATAATAATAATAAATAATAATAAATATTCACGGATATTTCACACAACGTCCTCTGGTCCCAAGCTAAGCTTAATAAGCTTGTGTTATGGATACCAGAATACGGATATAATACATAAACTACTTTTCTTTTGTAAATACATACTTATAATACACTAGCTGGCCCGGCAAACGTTGTTTTGCCATACAAAAAACTAACTAACGCATCGTAAAACGTGTAAAAGACATTCTATGATACTAAATTGATCAGAAACACGCTTTGTGCGTCCACTTAAAAGTAGTCAGGCGTTGCCACATGTGAAATCTCGTGAAACGCAGTTTCGGAATTCTGAAATTAACCGAATTTCATTTCCTATTTTCAAACACTTTGAAATGGACGTGTAGTCTGTAGAACAGATGAAATGGGATTTAGTCGATAAATTTTATTAAGGGTACTAGAAAGATAGTATTTAGGAACATTTGTTACAAGTTATGAATTTGCATATAACTACAACATTACAACATAATTTTAAATAACAACAATAACTGAAGTTTGATATCAAAATTTTAATGATTTCATTTTTTTACAGTAACTCTGAGAATATATTGTCGGCCAATATTTGTTCTACTAGATTAAGCAATTTTTAATTTTATTTTTAGCAAATTTTAATTACTGAAAAAGTATTTATTGAACAAAAATATTTTAGTAATTGGAGTAAAATAATAGCATATTTAACTTTAAACTAATAACCTATTTAGTTCAAAAACTAAAAAAAACACGCTTGAAAATTCTGAATATTCTTTTGGAACGAAGTTCCTAATCGCGCGTTGCGAAAGGCGGCTAGACGGAAAAAATTAAGACCAAAAGTTGTAACGACACTTTTTGCTATGTAATATGTATGTAAGCCGTGCGGCGTGCGCATGTTTCTCAGTCTGTCTCTCTCTCTCTCTCTCATAGAAAGCAAGGCAGTTATTTTTGTTACGTCTTTCTATTTCAGATTGAACAGTGTGGTGTCGCGAAGATTATTTTTGTGGAGTGTATACAGGTTTTATGTACATAATAAATAATAAAAAAATATTTATTATGTACAAAAAACCTGTATTTAACAACGGAACTTCTTTCCATTCGGGTTTACCTTGACACCTCTGAAGTTTTTTAAATTATTGCACTGTCATTGGCACTTAATATGTGTGCAAAATTTTAGATCCATCCGACTACTGTAAGTGGGTAAAATCACTTTTAAAAATTTCATGTGAGGAGACTTATATTTAATAAAATCAAAGATGCAGGACACAATGTAGGACTATGTAACAGTATGTTAGCTTCCCCTGATTGTAAGAATGCAAGAGAACTGTATAAATTATTTTAAATAGCAATTAAGGCTAGATTATAAGTTACATATATTGTGTAGTATTACGAGGACGACATGGTCGCTCCCTATTTTGTGAACCAAGTCCTCTATAAATAAATAAAGATTAAAAAAAAAATTCATTACATAGATTAATACATTTATATGCGTGTTAAAAAAAAATTGGGCATTAATTTAATTATTAAAATTAATGCGTATTGCAGTTAGTTTTCTCCGTGAGGTGATGGATTAAGAATACAAATATCACCACCCATCTCCTCCCAAGGGTGCTGTAAAAGTCAGCTAAGGGATATTGCACACAGATAACATCTTCTGTGAGAGATGGAAAACTCGAAAATAAACCCTATGCCAACACGCCTGGTCAGCGCGGCACAGTAGACCATAATCCCTCCCAAAGGAGAGGAGGCCCGTGCCCAACAGGGAATTAAACTAAAATGGGCTGGAGAAGGAGAAGGAAGGTAGTTTGTAGTTTTATTGTTTAGTAGTTAATACGTATTTAGGATTAAGATCATGAGTTCTATTTTATTTTCACAATAAAAATAAACAAAATACTTGGTGCATTTCTCTTGTTTGTAATAAATATGTAGCACGCATTGAGCATAAATCGTAGTCATAAACATACCAGATTACATGAAAATGTGCTGAAAAAGAATCCGTATCATACTGTGCCAGGAATTCAATGATAATAGATGGTATAGGAAGGTATAAGGTAGCAATAAAACAGTACCTTACGACATTTCTTTGATATACGCGTATTTCTTTGTTTAATGTATTTGTATTTTGTAAGCCGATCAGTTTATTTTCTTGAAGGAGTTTAGTGTTCATGATTATAACGTTTCATTTGTAGGGCTAGTCTGCTAACCTGCATGGACATGTCGATTGGACAGTGTTTAAATATAAACAAATACATACTAATAAACGTGTATAAACGGAATGCCGCGCTCGAAGTCGCGGGTTCGATCCCAGCATAGTAAATCGAATTTCCTGGCACAGGATATCGCGAATAACAGCTAGTTTAATGTTTATGTACATTTCTCATTTGAGTATATTTGAAATTGACATAGGTAGTGAACAAACAAGAAAATCACTTTAGTATTTACTGAAAATGCTAAAGAAACCCTTGTCACTACGTTAGACTCACCAACCGACTGTTAAATTGGTATTTTATTTGTCTGTTTTTAACCGATACTGGGTTTCACTGAAAGGTTTACATAGGATGTAAATTTTGTTGATATTGTCACTAAAAGCTAGAGTACTGAGACCATTTACGTAAATTAATTCTCTATACAGCCCATTTACGTCCCACTGTTGGGCACGGGCCTCCTCCACTTTGGGTGGGATTATGGTCTACTGTGCCGCGCTGTCCAGGCGTATTGAGACAGGGTTTATTTTCGAGATTGACGTCTCTCACAGAGGGTTTTAACTGTGTGAAATATCATTTAGCTGACTTTTACAGCACCCTTGGGAGGAGATGGGGTGTGACACTTGTATTCTTAATCCGACATCACATGGAAAATTTAATTAATTCTAAAAAACATTATTTAAATAAAGAGGAGTTAACACAGATATGACGGCTGACAGAAGACTATGAAGGAGAAAATCATGTTGCACTGACCTTAAACAGTGGGATATGGGCAGGAGAATGATGACATGATGATTATTTAATGTATACGAATAATATAAAGAAGTTAAATTTGACTGTTTTAAATTTAAATAATAACGAATAGTCTCCGAAAGTACTGGACCGATTTTAAAATATTTTCACAGCTGGGAAGATACACTTTCACCGATGGACATAGACTATATTTTTGTTTAGTCGTTAGTTAGAATAGTTGGATACCAATCCCAGTAACAGGAGACCGCACTCTTTTGAGTACAGTCTCTAGTATAGTATTTGTCATCTCAGTTATAGGATTTTCTACTCTTTTGATTAGAGAACCCAACGAATCAGGTTTAAGTGTATGTAATTATGTAAGTTTAAGTTTACATAAATATAAAATTAAGTTTAATTAACATTTTAAATATCCCTTAAAGAGTATATGTAACAAGAGTATTTAAAAAAAAGTTCATCTGACCTTTGAAATTTGAGGGTTTACCTCTATTTCTCAGGAGATAACCATCCGATTCTGACCTGGTGCCAATGGGACCAAACAGGAACCACCAGCTTATAAATAAAAAAAGAATCATTAAAATCGCTTCGCCCAGTTTAAAGTTATGAGGTGACAAACATAAAAAAAAACATACAGACAAATTGAGAACCTCCTCCTCTTTTTGAAGTCGGTTAAAAATATTTTCATTTTCAAATGTTATGTGATAATCGAAATATTCAAATGATTTACCACAATGTTACAAATCGTAAGTACTTGAAGGAGTTTACGAAATGCTTTTAGATAAAGGGATAAAGGGTTCCCTTTGTTAATAATTGAGAATTATTTATTTTGCTTAAACACAATGGCTAACCCTTTTGAGTGGATATAAGTGCTTGTGTAAGCTGTTATGCTTGATGTGGTATGGAATAAAATTTTATTAAATCTAGCATAAATTATATTTTCCTGAATATTTATTACGAGAAATGAAATGAAATGAAAAATCATTTAATCAAGTAGAAATAATTTTAAAAAAAAATTATGTGCTTATGACATGTCCATTTTTTTACCTACCACCGGTTCAGGACGCCATCTGCTGAGAAAAACCGGCGTAAGAAACTCAGCAGAGCTTTTAATTAAATCAATATTTTATTAATTTAAATGTCAATTATTATTATACTTAAAATGCTAATAAAACGTTACAATATCGAATTGGTATTGCTCCAGAGCAACCTACTCCCAAGCTTTATCAGAAATAATAAATAAATAAATATTCAAGACATTTCACACAACGTCCTCTGGTCCCAAAGTAAGCTATATTTCTATGCTTGTATTATGGGAACCAGAAACGGATAGACTACATATACTACTTTTCTTTTTGTAAATACATACTTATAAACACCCAGACGCAGTACAAACATTTTAATAACATTTATGGATATCACATAAATGATTGTCCCAACCGGGAATCGAATCATCTATAATATAATCAGAAATTTTATAATACGCCTTTTTACATAATTTAGATTCAATGAATTTTTAAAATTTAGAATTATTTAATTCTCTTACGTCAATAGGGAGTTTATTATAAAATAGTACACAACGACCTATGAAAGAGTTACATATTTTGTGGCGACGGGTTACATAAATCTAGATCTACGGGTTACATAATACTAGAATCTTATTTATATCAGAATTTCGCCAGCCCACTAACATTTCACTTTTGGGCACAAGCCTCTTCCATTTCGGAAGGAAGTTTTGTTTCCGTTTTAACTGATTTTAAATAATTGTTCAAGTGCGAGTCGGACTCGCGCACGAAGGGTTCCGTACCATTATCTATGCAACATAAGGCAACGTTATTAGTATCGAGCAAGAAACGGTAAAAAAATCATGTTTGTTGTATGGGAGCCCCCCTTAAATATTTATTTTATTTTATTTTTAGTATTTGTTGTTATAGCGGCAATAGCAATACATCATCTGTGAAAATTTCAACTCTCTAGCTATCACCGTTCTTGAGATACAGCCTGGTGACAGACGGACGGACGGACGGACGGACAGCGAAGTCTCAGTAATAGGGTCCCGTTTTTACCCTTTGGGTACGGAACCCTAAAAAAGGATTAGGTTCTCAATAGGTCTATTTGTTTTTTTTTTATGTTTGGTACCTCATAACTTCTAGCTGAGCGACGCAAAAGGCACAAACATATTTTTTCACATATTATGTATTTAAATTTGATGATGAGTATAATAATAAATAAATAATAATAAATATTCATGGACATTTCACACAACGTCCTCTGGTCCCAAGCTAAGCTTATATGCTTGTGTTATGGGTACCAGAATACGGTTATAATACATATACTACTTTTTTGTTTGTAAATACATACTTATAATACATAGAAACACCCAGACGCAGTACAGACATTTGTATGACAATTAGAAAAATCACACAAATGATTGTCCCGAGCGGGAATCGAACCCGCGACCTCTTGATCGGCAGTCCGTTACAAGAACCACTACACCACGAGGCCCGTCGAAAGTCATCATACTTTGACATAACGATGTCAAAGTATGATGACTTTCCATGGTTCCCATTGTCAGCAATTTGGAATCTAACGTCTGGATCCCAGTAATTATAGGTAGGTAAAATGTTTTAACCTTCACTCATTCCATTACTAAATTCGATATCAAGTTGGTGTTAATTCGTAGCGTATTTATCTATAAATATAGTATTTATCTATAAATATTTGTCTATAAAAGATTATAAAATACACAAAATATTTTTATAAGCCTCTAGCATGTGTATATTCAGTCTATTGAATCAATCAAAACATCACACTTGGTTGGTTAAATGTAAGCTTCCACAGATATTTTATCAACAGCCCATGCGAATGTAATTTAATTCGTTATTATATTTAAAAAAATATAACAATGAAGTTTTTTTGCAACGACGAGAGGCACAACAACATGTAGTTTGTTTAAATTGAGAGAATTTTAAGGTGGCATTCGGATGTCGTGTAATCCGGTCGCGCGACCACCTCTGATTTTTTTTTAAATGACGTCCAATTCTTCTATTAATTCGATTATTATTTAGCGTGACCAAAGTTGTCACTGTTTTGTAAGAGTAGTGGGCGTAGCTAAGCGCAAAAGTGACCAAAGAATTGGCAATGCTCACGGCACAACGGGGTCACGTTATGACGCACGACTCACATTTGAATTTGCGAAAGCGGTGTGGCTGACATGACAATGTATACTGGTTTTCTTTTGGCAACATTAAAATTAACAGTAGTTTGCTGGGTCGAGCATCACAGTCACACGTCGTGGTCGCCGCAGAGCGTCCGAACTCTACCTTAAATTTTATAAAATATATTTTTCCTATAATATGTTACAGAGCGTGAATGACTATGGGTAAACGATAGATATTTTTAACACACATTTGCTAATGTAATCCATTTCTATGCATCTATGCATTAAAATTTAAAGAGTTTTGTTTTAGTTCTATTTTTTAATTTTGCTCGGAGTATTTTAAACTCATTTTTATCTTTTTGGCACTTTATTTTAATGATATACTTAATTAATGTATACGAAAATACAAAACAAAAGCTATACTTATTTTCGTATACTTATACTACTGCTATATTTATTATTATTCCGTTAGAATCATTTAGAGTTAAATGCAGATTGATCAAAAAATCGTAAAAGGTAAAATATTATATTTTACAAAACGATATGTTTCTTCCAGGTTCTTCCAGTGAGCTTAAATATCGAGTGCTACTTACTTGTGTGGAAATAATTGATTACGTCAATACCTTTCGTTTCAATATTTAGAGATAAACCTTTCATAAAAAGCTTATGAATATCTCACATAAAGTAATCTACCTTCTTTATGTATTTTCAAATAATATGTTGGTACATCTGTTGCGGTTACCCGAATAAGTAAATCGGAGAAATAATCAAGTGCGGGTTTTAGGTACCCGAAAAGTTAAATAACTTACGTTACTTACGTTACGATAAATAACTTACGACGTCCATCATCATCACAACATGACGCCTTTTTTCCTGGGGGCAGGCAGAGACTATAGAGCACCATCTGTCATGATCTAAATACACTTTACTGATTCCATTTACAGTCATATAACAATGTGTATGTCCGATTGTTTTAAGTGCTACGCACTTGACCTGTTGAAAGACGTCGGTCGTTAACTTACGGCTGTTTAAGATTAAAATTATCCTTGTTTTTTAGGAAGTGGAAAACTCCCGTGCCCAACACTGGGACAATAATGGACTAGTTGATAATTTCATAGGAAAATGTAAAAACGGTGTCTATGTTTGTACAGTACTGCATGGAATTTTTCAAACGTAAGAAAATGATTTAGAAATGTCGAAATGCCTACTTTTAATCAACGAAAAGAAAGCCTGCCCAAAAGGTCCTGTCTATACTAATTATTATAAACCTGAAGAGTTTGTATGCGTGGGAACATTGTTTTGTATTAATATCTCTTTGGTTAAAATAGTTATAAACCTTTGTAGTTAAAACGTTTCGGTCTTGACATGTCTAAATTCAAATATTTATAATAGGAATATTAAATCGTCAACTTAATAGCTTAGTCATTTTTATGATTCATTCCGGATAGAGAATTCAGTCTGATTGTACCAATTTATATTCCCTTAGGACGACAGTATCCCTAAGGAATGTTTTAGAGTTAATTATATTTTTTTATGCCTATTTATACCTATCAGTTATTCCGTTAGTATGTTTGTGGTGCATCTGTGAAAAGTGAAATACAATTTTATTATTGAAACCAGTGCCTGTTTAATTTATTACACTAGGATTGAAATCCCTACACACGCCCCTTTCCACATATGTTTATTTGTGTGAACGCGCCAATGTTCTGACATTGCCGGTCCGATTTGAAAAATTATTTCAGTGTTGGATAGTACCTTTTTGGAGAAAGGCTATAGGCAACATCACGCAGCGACTAATACAAGCGAAGCAGTAGTGAAAAATGTTGCAAAAACCGATAATGTTTTTCTAAATTCCAAGCGTACGAAGTCGCGGACAAAAGCTATTATTATAATAAAGAAGATAATAAAATACAACACGAAAATAATGCATAACTCATCCGTGATAAACATAAATTGTTCGTATACTTAGGAGCTTGTGTGTGATGCGTGGAATATGAATACTACCTTTATATGATAACGCACGGAATTCAATTATGTGTGTTCATGCTCACTTTATGATATTGATATTACTTATAAAACTTTTATAAGCAATAAAATAAGAGACGTGAATTATTTATCAAATTTTACCACATTATTTTATTGGGCATAATATTGAAATCGCAAAGAAAGAGTTTTAGATCCTTTATTTATATAATAAACGAACTGTGCCCCGCGGTAACACGCGCGGTAAAAACGATCCAGCCCTCAAGTCGCGTATTTCAATGGTGTCACAATGGCATCACAATGACACATTATAACCTCAAAAAATTAACAATAGACTACCAAACGTGATAAAATTCACTACTAAACAATTAGTTATTTAGTGTTATTGCAAAAAAAATGCAATAACTGATTGCTTAGTGGCTTTTATTATCCCACGGGAACATTGCATTCTTTCGGGAAGAAAAAGTAACCTATATGTTATTCTGATGTATATGCTACACTTTTGTAAAGTTTGTTTAGTAGTTTTTGCGTGAAAAGGTAACAAGTATCCAAACATTTATACTCACTAATTTCACATTTATAATATTAGTAGGATATGATTAGGATAATAAATGAATAAAATATCTGTTGACATTTCACACGACGTCCTCTAGTCCTAAGCTAAGCCAATATGCTTGTGTTGTGGATACCAGAATAACACCAAAATCAACCATATTTTTAAAGATATACCAGATAGTGAATACGCGTTTAATCTTAAAGACACTTACCTAACTAATTTTAGGTAGCGAATTTTATCAAGTTTGGTAGTCCACTATTATTTGATAGTCTATTATGGCGCCATAATGGTGTCATTATGACACCAAACTTGATAAAATTCACCATTATGCCATCAGTGACTGATCATTGTGTGGTGACGGATCCTCCGTGTGGTGACGGATTAAAAATACAAGTGTCACCACCCCATCTCCTCCCAAGGGTGCTGTAAAAGTCAGCTAAGGGATATTGCACACAGATAACATCCTCTATGAGAGACGAAAAACTCGAAAATAAGCCCTGTGCCAACACGCTTGGTCAGCGCGGCATAGTAGACCATAATCCCTCCCAAAGTGGACAGTGGGACATAAATGGGCTGGAGGAGGAGGACTGATCATTATGACAACATTGTAAGAGCAGACTTGGGCCCCTAGTATTCATTGTTTATTGTTCATTTTACAAAATGTGTAAATAAAACAATCGACTTATACAATGAAATTTTATTTCCCAATAACTATTAATAATTTATTCTTATAACTAAATATAATTATATTTACATATTTATATATACTCTGTATCACGTTGGTAATAACATGTTAAGTTCATTTGTTAAGTTTTGCGACGATGAAATTAAAGTTAGAAAAATGAAAATTATTATATGTGAAGATGTTGGAGGTATGCCCATTGTTGGTATTATAAATAAAGGTGACACTTCAGTAATAGTTAACAATGAAATAAGAAGGATTGTTGCAGTTGATGCCAGGTTTTCAGATGGTGATCCCGCGTGGAGTTCTGCTAGACTTTCTGCTGAAACAAATTTATTTGTATTAGTTATTTTATATCCGTTGGATGTTAAAAGGATTAAAAGTAAGAATTAAAACTTTTAAAAAAGAATTAAAATTGTAGTGGAAAATTTGGTAAACATTTGCGTGGACCATAATAGCTCAGTTGGGAGAGCGACGGAACGGCATTCCGAGGTCGCGGGTTCAAGTCCCGCTTATGGTTATCATTTTTTCCATTATAATTTAGTTTATTTAGTAAAAGCATAGCGAGTCAATCGCAAAAATATTAATAAATTAAGTAGGAATTAAAAGTTTAAGTGTACCCTTTTTCCTTCCCAAGGCTCTGTAAAAACCAGCCAAGGAATATTGATTACAGGTTACATCCTCGGAGAGACAGAAAACTCAAAATAAACCTTTTGTCAAAACGGCTGGTCAGAGTGGCATAGAAGGCCATAATCTCCCCCAAAGTTATTTTACTAGTACTGTTATTAAGGAGGTGTTCGTTTGAAGAAGGGGTCAATCATAAAAAACAAAACACCAATAAAAAGCTACAGTCTCCAAGAGTTCTATAGGTCTCTGTTAGGTCTTTATGTAATGATTAAAGATACAAAATTACAGGCATACAAAGTCATACGTAACAGCTAGTTCTTAAATTTGTAGTCTTTTTCAGACATTTACCGTAGAAGTTTTTTTTGCTAGTTTAATCAGTTTCCGATAGTAGGTATATAAAAGTTTATAATATTTGCATAATATTGTCATTTCTACCTTGAGATCAAAACCTGGGGGTCAAGTCTGCTAATTCTGCTATTACAATCATATTACAATCCTATTACAATCATATTACAATCATATTACAATCATATTACGCTGTTGTTACAATGGTCAGTCACTGAAGCTATTATGGCGTCACTATGACAATAAATTAATAGTAGACATTTATATATATACATTTATATGTAGAAATTTGATAAAATTCTGCCATTATGACATCATTATGGTGTCATTATGACACCATTATGGCGTCACTATGGCACCAAACTTGATTTTTTGTCACAAAGGATGCCACTATGGCGCCATAATGGTGTCATTGAACTGTCATTGTGACAACATTGTATTAGCAGACAGCACGATTGCCCAGGCCCCCAAGCCTGGGCATTCGTGCTCTCAACTTAGAATACAGAATTTTATAACGTTGATAGCCAGAGAGCTGAAAACACAGTTTATGAAAATCAAATAATGCTATAACGAACCTACTTCTCATAATCATTTCATTTCTTTTAATTTCATTCTCCTGTCCTTATCCCATTCACAGGAAAATAAAGCTATCGGATCCTACTAGTGCGAATCCCAGCTCGTATTTGACAGTATTTTTAGTTGCTTTCAACATAGTGTAAACTATTTTCCTTTGATCTCTGATCTATCTATTGATTCTCCATTTATATTCACCAAGTCAGTTTCATTATGGATTATATACGATTTCTTATCTGTGTTCTCGGAAGTTATCATAACTTAATCGGATTATATTATCTTAGTTTATGTGTGATGTCTCACAAACATGTCTATATATCTTGTTTATCTCAACTTGAATTATGTATGTGATGATTGCTTGTATTTCCTGATGCAATATATTTGTTTGTTTGTATTTTTTATGTCAATGTTCGGGGACATTTAACTGATACGAATATAGGGCATATTCAATACTAGCTGTTGGCACGACTTCGTATGCGTGGAATTTAGTCAATTTTCCTCGTAATAAATTAGTCGCAGCGCAGAATTTTTTAAAGCAGACCAGTGCAGCAGTGGTTTCTGAGATTAGCGTGTTCGAAAAAACAAACTCTTTAGCTGTATAATGTTAGTATAGATTATAGGGATAGTGTAATTTATATATACGAAAAAAATATTACTGAAGGAGGTATTTATTAATATCAGTGTATCTCAGAGTAATAACAGGAATAGGAGTTGTTAGACAATCCCAGCTTAAAGAAGGTCATAAATAGGGAGTAACAACTCGGGAACATAGATTTGTTCCAAGGCAGGGCCGCCTTGTTTATGGTTTAAAAGTAAAATAGTAAATAGTAGCCTTGCTTTCTCTTTTACTCCCGTTCTAAAAAGAAAGAGTTAGAAAGGCTACTAGATCATTTATTTTTCTTAATGTGTTCAACTAAAAAAAGCAGCAGGCCAGATTCGTTGTACCGAGTGTTACGTCTAGATCTATATCCTAAGTCTAGCTTTAAATATACCATTACTCTATGTTGGAAGTATCGCCTGTATAGTACCCATGAAGGTATAGATAAAAAAAAGGAGGCCATACTTGGAACATCGGTTTGAGGCAAATACCTACGTATCTCTATCTCACTCTCTGTGGTCTGACCTCTCTTTTTAGTGTGGCCTTAGTACTGCTATCTCCTTATTAAAATCTCCTAGTAAATTCTTAAAAAGAGTCACCACACATATCAAATCACAAGTTAAACACTGTCATTTGATAGTGTTTAATCGTAACTATAAATAACTAGTTGAAATACGATGAATGAAATTAAAAATAATAAAATAGTAGATCACGGATGCTTTTCATGGTTGACGAATCAGTGAATTATTTTCCCCATTTCCTAAGGATTTCGTAATTTGGCAACATTGGTCACCATATGTCAAGTTGTCGACAAAATTATGCCAATATGTCGGTTGTTTACTTTACGGTTCACAGCTTCGTTTCAAATTTTCGACTCTAATTATTTTTATAATTAAAGAAATGGTGCAAACTTGTGTAGTGCGTGGTTGCGGTAGTACGTGGTGTCCAGGAGGTGATATACAATTTCACGCGTAAGTGTTTAGATCGTGATTTCTGGCATTGAATAACTGCAAACATATTTCTTTGTATTTTCAATTAAATACTTCATAAAATGATTAAACAATGTTTTCAGCATACTTCTAACTAACTATACTGATAACGATGTAAAGATCTAATAGTCTTACATTGAATTTCATGGACTTAGTGCAATTTTATCTTTCTTGTTTACAAGAAGTAATTTTGAAATAGTGTGACCATACTGAGGACATATCTAGGACTTTCTGTGGGACCTGAACTAAATTATACATGTTTGCTTAGTCATTTAATTTTTATTTCACATTATTTACAACATTAATATACTTACCTACAATATTATTTTTTTAGATTTCCTAAAAATAGTACCCAGAGGAAATTATGGTTATCCATTGTACCATTGAAAATGAAATTTTATGAAAGTGCAAGGATTTTTTAAAACAAACAGCAGTTCCTACTATAATTACAAATCAAGAAGCAGTATCACCTTGCAAGGTAAAATTTCAAGTATCTATTTACAAACTCCTTTAATTGTCTCACATGTTATACAATGTTAAATATTTGAATTTATAAGGAATATAAAAACTAGTATGAAAAAAAATACCCCACCAGTATCAGGAACATTTTCCAAACTACCGGCGCTCAAGGCTCCAGAGATAATTGCTGCTTTCTGAACCAGCCCCCCCCCCCGATCCGACTGCCTAATGAGAGCCTTACATTATTATTATGTTTCAGAAATGTAGTAGTTCGAATATATGGCAAAAGGCTATATTTTGTAAAATATATTATAATTTTCAGATAGACAGTTCATTACAGGAAGAGTCTATGGGGCAAGTAGCTACTCTGGGTGTACCAAATCCTAGCTCTGGCATTTATGAAAGTAATCCTTCCTGATGGGCCAACTCAGAGAAAACAATATAGAAAACAAATTAATTAATGTTGTATCACAACATTTTACTCCTCTGTTGCAAGAAATGTTTAAGCATCCCATCACGGACTCAATTTATTGCAATGATTTGCATGAAAGCGTATTAATTAAGAAAATTGCAAATTCATTTTTTAACACTTAAAGAGTCATACAGAAAATATACTTAGTGATTTACGTGGTAAGAGACAGAAATTACACAAAACAATAATATTTAGTCATGTATAAAAGAAAAGTTATTAAATGATTTTAATTTGGAAAGTGCTGTTGTTTCTTTTTTGCCCTTTTTTTGTAACTTTATTATCGTTCCTATTATAGCCCCCTATGATATATGTCACAGTCAAAACTTATAACCACTCAATAGACTGTAAGCTCTCGACAGTAGTACTTTTGACTGAAATTATTCAAAACTAATTTTACCCAATATAGCTGTTTAAATGTAATTTTAACTGACTTGCCTAGCGCCAAGTAGTGGAACACAAGGCACAGGGAGCCAAGGGCAACCCAACAAGGGTGGGTTAGGTTTTTAGCTCCCGTCATGCCATTCATGATAGGTTCCTTTAAACGCTGTAGACAGAAATATACGTAAAAATTGATTTTGACTGATTCTCCGGACTGATTCTCCGTTCTTCCGTCAGCCACTTTTAACCACATTCATATTGTCAGTTAAAATGACTATTAACTACAGATTTTCCGACAAACTAATTTTAATCAACGTAACGTATTTTTTTTTTCAGAAGTATTATTGACCGAATTTGCCCTTTAACTGACATTAATAAATAGAAATACATTGGCTAACCCAGAAATCTAGGAAAAACTATTGTCCAGTATGTATTCATAATGTTTAATTAATCTGCAAAATTAATGAAACATATATCTTTTGCGATTTCATGGTTGGTCCCTTAATAACAGTACATGTTTAAAAATATGAGTACAATAACCCTTTTTCGTTTTTACGCTACCTACACAAAAAGTTATGTTTCCACTTAGGTATGCCAAATAGATTTTATTGTGTAACTTGTTTTGTTTACTAAGAAATTACTAACACCTTGTTATTTTTAACCGGCTTCAAAAAAGGAGGTTCTCAATTCGTTGGAATCATTTTTCTGTATCTTTGTAACATGTATTTAGGTCTGAAATAAAGGTAAATTATTATTATTTTATCTCAAGCAGATCTCACAATCATTCATTAATTTCGTATTGCCGTAGGAACTACACCTTTGTTCTAGTAATTATCTATTTCCCACCAATATTCTATAGGTACATCGTACATACGAACTAGGAAATTTTACGTGTTTAAAAATGTAAAAAGAATAATAAATTTAACAACCGAACCTCCAGTTACTGTTAAAAAACTAGAATTATCCAAACTTTCACGCGATAACAAACAGTTTGTTTTTTGAGTATTTTTTTTACGCACAGTACATAAAGTATCTCGACATATAAAATCTATACGGGCTAGGTCTTAGAAGTGAACATTTTGTTGACACTATATGGAACACAACTACTTGAAGTTTTGTCCTGGAAGAAATACAATAAAGGTTACCCTACTTAGAAAGAAAGGGTTTGACCACAGTGAGCGAGATAGCCATACATCATTTTTGCTTCAAGTAGGTATTCAGAGTCTGGACTCCATTTTTATCTATACCTTCATGATAGTACCTACTATTCAGTCCGTTAAGAGGGCACGATACCAAATTATGCTCAATACAAAAATATAGGCATCGTAGTCCCCTTTTTACTTCGCGAAAGTTAAAGTGATTTTAATTGTTTTTACGCTATATTATATATGGAGAGTATATCTATGCTTCTATCACTTTTGTTTTTTTTTCAAAACATAATAATTAAAAGAAATGTGACCATCCGAAAATCCCGTTCTTTTCGATTTTCTTTAGATAAAGTTGCAGCGTCAATCACACATATTTGGTAAGGTTCTACCAAAAAAGAAAGTGATAGAAGCATAGATATACTCTTCTTCTGTAATATAGCGTAAGAGCAGTCAATATCAGTTTAAATTTCGCGAAGAAAAAAAGGGACTGTGAAACGTCTGTTTTTCAAAGAATTTGTAGGTAAAATCTGCTTCAGCTATATTTGTCCCTTTCAGCACGGCGCTCGGGAATAGGGATAGCAATACCTAAAGCAAATACCTAAATTAGGAGTACAGTACCCTTTTAAGATTATTTATTTTATTTATTATTTAATTTGGTGGAATATACATACCGTTAAGTACATGAACGGAGACAGTATGTGATCTGGCTCCTCTGACAGCACACGTGTAGTTTCCAGCATCACTACTGTTCACACGAGCTAGACGTAACTGACTATCAGCGCCACCTGGTATTTGCTCCGTCTTCACGCTAGAGAAATAAGAAAAACATACATTATACTAAAAAAATGTCTACGTAGGAACATGTTGCTTATACAAGTATTACCACTCCAATGATGTACCAGTGAAAACTGCGTCTGTGTGGTGACGGATTAAGAATACAAGTGTCATCACCCCATTTGCTCCCCAGGGTGTTGTAAATTCGGCTAAGGAAAGTACATAGATAACATCTTCTGTGAAAGATGGATAACTCGAAAATAAACCATATGCCAACACACCTGGCGTTGCATAGTAGATCATAATCTCTCCCAAATGGAGAAGGCCTATGCCCAATCGTAGGTCGTTAAAGGGCAAAAGGGAGACAAAGAGAGAGATAGAGAGAGGGAGATATGGAGCGATAGAGAGAGAAATATTTAATAAAATTTTATGTTAAAAAAGATAGTCGATTTAGAAAAAGTTCGGCTTTAGTCTCCCACTCATGCAATACATTCTTAAAAGAAACATAACCTGTTGTTGTCAACAAAGCTATTTTTGAATACTCTTTAATATTTCATAAATGTCTCGGCCTGCTTCTGAAGTTTAATGCTTGTAATAAGACGCGGAGTTAAAATTTTACCAGGCTGGATTCCTTTTCGTATTTCCTTATACGTTAATACGTAAACATTGTATTAAGTTGACAATGCAGATGTCACTTTTATCAAATTATTATGTTCAAAAGGCGTTAGTCCCGCAAACCAATTTTAAATATAGATCTAATATACAACGCTGTGCTTCGCATATTTTATAGATAAAATAATAAATAGACAATAATGTTTATATTAACATATTATTTTCTTATATAGTATTTGTAATTACTTTATTAAATATGATTTAATCACTGTCATAATACGTTAACTTCAGTTATGCCTTCTGTGTATAGGCATTTAATAATACTAACTAATTACTTTGCCTTATTTTACTTGTGAGATTCACGTAATATTTATCCACGCCATCTATCGAATAGTGTAGGAACTAATTCCACTCTATTTGATTAAAATTAAATAAAATAAAACTTTTTTAAGTGATATGTCGAAAAAAAATACTGACATAAATTTTCTTTACGGCACTAAAATAAGTAACTCTTCAATTATATCTAACCTGATCCCTCCTCTCGTAGTATCAGCATTCAGTGCCCTACCCTCGTGTAACCACGTTAACACTGCAGGAGTTTCAACATGACGAGCTCGACATAGTAAGGCTAGAGTAGACTCAGCTTCGTAGTACTTCTCTAAGAGTGGGGCCCCAGCTTCATCCACTACCCATACTTGTGGTGCTGTTGATAAAAAAAAACCTGTTAGTACATTAGCATTCCGGAGTTTTACTTTTGAATGTATCCTCTCGTAAAATGTTTTAGACCCATTCTATTGGAGTGGGCTTTGTTCAGTTTTAGACGGACAAAAGCGAATATATAGATGGAAGAACAGCCTGATAGTAATATGTCTACATGTCTACTGTAAATGCTAAAGCAAGTGTAGAATGTATAAATTTTTCAGCCTTTTAATAATGTGTTTGGCTACCTAAAACAGTTAATTATTATTTTAAAGAATTCATAAATGAATATTTTTATACCCGCGTGAATCCGTGGCGAATTGCTTGTCATATATTATGAGATCAATATCTATACTACTGTGATATTCTGCAGAAACAAGAAAAGGTTCACATTCTGGCTGTAATGCCAAAAAATCCTGAACATTAATAATGCCTAAGTATTGATTAAAGCTTACAGAAACCTTCGCGTTCAGGTAAAGGTCAAGTCTCTGGATAATAATGTATGTAACATAGCATAAGACTGGAATAAAACAGGTCTTTACAATTTCTGTAGGATGATTTTGAAGATTTTTTAAGTGTGTGCATATCTGATGATATAAAGGATTTATATCTGACTAGCTCACTCGGCAAACGTTGTTTTGTCAGCCCCCTGACAAAAACCTACTGAATATGCATGTAAAATTTCATAAAAATCGGTCAAGCCGTTTCGGAGGAGTACGGTAACTAACACTAACACGTGAATTTTATATATAAGATTATGATAAATTGGATCTAAAATATTTATTAATATTTTTACCTGTGCCAACACACCAGGACCTGGTTACTGGCATATGTGGGCTAAATACCATCCTAAAGTAAATATATCCTAATATAAATCTTCTAATATATAAAATTCACGTACAGTGTTAGTTACCGTACTCCTCCGAAACGGCTCGACCGATTTTCATGAAATTTTGTGTACATATCCTCTAGGTCTGAGAATCGGCCAACATCTATTTTACAAACCTTTTTTTTTGCTATGGCAAAACTACGTTTGCCGGGACAGCTAGTATTAATATAAAATGGAGGGGAGGTACTGTTACAACGCGCTTTGTGCAGATTTATTGGGGAATTCTGTATTTAGCAGTGGCTAAAGAAGAGCTCATTAATGGATTGCTGAAGCATGTGTGTTTGCATTGTCTGGATATTTAGAGTTTCTTTTTCTTAATCCATAACTGTACTATTTCATGGTCTATTCGTAGGTCTTTTCACTACAGGAATGACAGTCCAGTTGGGCAAATCCCAATTCGAGAAAGAGGTCAACCGAGGAATCCAACTCGATTGGGCAGCGTTCGAGAAGCTTTGGCACATCGTCACGTCCGAAATACCCCAGTGCCTGAAAAGAAAGGCCTTTTACCAGTGCGTGTTGCCAGTGATGACTTATTTTTGTTTACTTACTATTAATATGCAGATATGTTCTGCTAACTCTTGGTGGATGTGTGGATATCTGACACTCGTATACTCCTTCATCATCAGGCTTAACGTCCCTGATAAGTAGTCTCCAGTTACCAGGGTATCTTCTAGCAACTGTCACACGATTATCTGCTGCATAAGTTACAGCACCTACTGTTAGAAGTTCTGGCATCTCATCTTTGCCTCTGCGGCGAACCCAAGATACCTGTAACAATGCATAAAGGTTACTTTGTTCTATGGGGTCCGGCTGTTTGACAAAAGGTCATTTGGCGTACCCTTGACAAACAATGTTTGGCAAAACAATGGATTAATTATTCATCACATTATTGGCACTAGGACAGAGTCTGATAGTGATCTCCTGAGAAATCGAGGAAATCGCTCACATTTTAAAAGCATATGAAGTCGGTTGAACATTTTTTAAAATACTAATTATCTTTGTATAAATTGTTAAGGTTCGGTTTTTAAATTCCACGCGTTCAATGTTGCAGGCAACAGCTAGTTGTTAATGAATTGTAAAACTGATATAATATAGACAAACGCTTTACAATATTTCACAAAAAAGAAAATTAACCTAGATGTACTTAATGAAATTTCATTGTTATTAGGCTTTTACACTTTATTCTGAATTTTAATATAATAAGGTTCTTTAAACGAGGACATCAATTGTTATAAGCTTACCAGGTCTTTATTTTGTGGAGAAATATTAGTTAAACATGACAATGTAGAATTTGAACGGATATTCTGAGTAAAAAGTTCAGTAATTAGCACCAATTTTAGGCCCTGTCTGTACATGACAGGCATTTGTTTATTACGTAGCATAAAAGCAAAAGGGAAAATTTACTAAATCTAAAATGCTTGTCGATATAATACTTTAGTACATAAATGAATACAAAATAATTATTACAAGGCCATTTTCGGGGATTCCCGAAATAATGCATATGTTTTGGCACTCGCTTTAAAACCGAGTAGGGGAATTACAGCGCGTTATTCACTTGGCAAAATTTTCTTTGTCAGTGGTTTTTCTTATTTTTTAAATCATAATGTTCGACAGTTCAGTTGTATTATTTGTGGTGTACTAGAATAGATCTGTAAGGCATTCCGCAGTTTGAGTTTTTAGATTAAATAGGATTTCACGGCGATATAAATAACAAATACAAATTTATAGTAATTTGCAGATTGATTATCAAGCCATTTCCAGATTCTATAGCAACTGGTGCTAAAAAATCTTGAATATTGCTACAAAACTCGTTTATAGAATGACTTAGCGAATGGGTCTCAAAACGAACATGGATAGGAAAGGCTTGTTCAATGTTCCGACCATATAAGTATTTGTTGCTGGTTATTGATTCTGATGGTTATATTCGAGCTGTGACAGATAAAGAATACAAGTTTCACCAGGGTGCAGTAAGAGGGATATTAGAACATTTACTCTGAGAGACGCACAACTCGATACTAAACCCTATTCTAGCAATAGTAGACACCGATTGACATCCTTATCTAGAGCTTAGACAAAGAATGCTAATCAAATTAACTATTAAGATAATTATAAACTTACCGTTTTATCTTGAAGTAGACTGATTCTACAGTTCAAATGTGCGTCTTCTCCTAACTGCACTGTTATCTTAGTAATATTGCCATCAGTATCTTCAAAACTTGGTCCATATTTTCTATCATGATCAAAATATGTGTTTTTCATTGATATAACGTGAGGGACTATGTCTACTTTTGATGGTATTTTTGAAGTACCGTCAGCTTCTTGAGTAGGTTGTGGTACTTTAAAAGATTTGGTGCTATCTATTGTGGAGTTGCCAAGTTTCAGCATAACTGGAGCGGGTACAACACCTGTGCTGAGTGCGTAGAAAGTTGTAACTGTGGGAGTCTCTTCCTTTGACGACGATGATGGCTTTTCTGTTGAAAATTTGTTGGGTAAAACAAAAAGAATTTAGTCCCACTATATAAAGTATTGTAAGATGCTTATATGTTCAAATAAATGTTCAATAGAATCTAATTAAATGTTCCTATAAAATGAATAAATGAGATGCTCCAAAAGAGCAATGAATTTCAAATAAACAAAAAGTGAATATTAAAAAGACCACTTTTGATAGTGTATTTTAACTCTTTATCTTTGAGAATTCAACTCAATTAATTAAACATCCACGATCTTACCAGTAGTAAATTGACAGACGACTATCTGTGTAATAAAGAATACGCAAGCAGTCCACATAGCGCCTGGACGCACCGCGCCCAGCAGGGCTTCATAATCTGAAACAATAGATATTTTTATCAATCAGGGGATCAACGCGAAGTTCTAACCCCAAATCACCCACCATTTGAGGGTAAAATCCCAATTTTTGGCTCAAAAAAGGGGGTTTATGCAACGACGCAGAATTGCGAACACTTCTTACTACACTACTTAATTATAGGTATCACATACACTCATAAATTTACGCATTTTTCTTGGAAGAGCAGCAGTGGTATTTATTAAGAAAAAGTGAAGGGAGTTTTCGATGAATCTTGATCACGTGACAGCACTCCTCTATTTTTATTGTAGGAGCGCTGTCACGTGATCAAGATTTACCGAAAATTCACTTCACTTTTTCTTACTAAATACCACTGCTGATATAAAGTGCCGTCGGCTATTACGAATACTATTAGAATATCTCCTTAAACATAAATTATTAGCCAAGATCATCACAACTAAAACAACTACATATATACAAAATTGGAGACGGTTTCCTGGAAATTCTACTCGTTAAGGTCACGCACGTAATTTTTCATAAACTTTGGATGTATAATCTTTGTCGTTATCTGGTATTGTTCGATGACATGACATCCTTTGTAGACTATCAAAATTTATTAAAATATGGGAATTTCAATTTGATTCCTAACTAGCCGATCCGCAGTTTTATTGCGTAAGTACTCACTGTTATCCGACTGTCCTTGAGACTTCAATAAATAAATAGATATTGGTACCAATTCCACGTGCACAACAAAACTTAACAAAAATTTAAAACTGATTATGTCAATAATATAATTCAATGTAATTCAATGTTAACTGAACATTCTTATTATAAAAACTGGTTTCACAGACTAACGATTTTAATTAATTTGAAATGTTGATTTAATTTTTTACTTCTGTTTAGTTGCAGACGTAGATTTGGTAGCATCTAACGATTCTTAGGCCTGCTGAATACGCACACAAAATATTGAAAGCTCAGTCGAGCCGATGCGAATGAGTTTACTTACGCTTCATTACGAGGAAATTACATTAAAGATTAGTTTTAGCTATTCCAAGCTATACCTTCAGAGAAATAAATAGATCATGAAAATCTAGATTGAAATAGTTTGTCATACAGATTATGCATTTCTGCATATAACTCATTGATCCAGTTCTCAAGCTATTTCTAATTTAGATTATGTAAATTGAACAAATCACGAAAGCGTACGTATTGCGGTGCTTAAAATTCAACCATCACCATAATAGTTTATCTACCCTTATTCTAATAAAAGACTTCGGCGCAATATGTTGTTTGTACTACATGTTTTTCTCTGTGTGTTTATTCATTTTAAAGGTTTCGCACAAAAATTAAATCTTTAATTATGTCCGTCTGTTTGTCGGTCTCCCAAACTTTTTTCTTGCATATTATCCTTTCAATCCGTTCATCTTCTCTATGATTCATAACATTATTAGATAACTAAATATTTTCCGCAACTTCATACCATAGTCTCCACCGATCCCCATGGGACAAAAGGCGTGATGTGACGGTGATGTTTATGACTTCGTACCCGTGATTAGAATCAAAATACACCTAATATAATATTTTCTAACACTTGCGCGACTCATTTGCTTAAATAAAACTACTTATTACGGATTTAGACGCGTATATGTGTTTGTTTGTTTGGGCTAAAATTTAAAACACATATAATACGCGTCTAAATCCGTAAAAAGTAGTTTTATTTACACCTAATTTACAAATAAAATTACAAATAAACAGCATTAAAAAAATTTGCATCCATTTTTCTTTAGATTATCTGTGTAGGTACCAATTTTTTTTAAATTCGTTGCTCAAGTTTTAGCGAGAAAGAAAGACTGACAGACGTTCATTAGTACCTGTGATGACGAATAGAATACGAGTTCCAGAATCCCATTCCTGCCCCAGGGTGATGTACCTACTCGTATGAACATGCAGATACCAGGTATATTACAAGCAGCTAACGTCAACTATTTGAGATGGAAAAAATCGTGACTAAACTACGAGTATATGCCATCACACCTGGTCAGCGCGGCATAGAAAAATGTCATCAGCAGTAAGGCATTATTGGCTGGAGAGGGAATAATAAAATCAGAACAAGAGATTCTTGAAATTGTTATTACGCCTATATATAGCAATCTCGGTCTTCAAATATAACAAAATTACTGTTTTAATAAATTAAGTGCTAAAAATTTTAAAGTTAGACGAACAAAATACGAAGGTAACTTGAATTATTCAAACGCAATGTATAGTACAAATGTAGCCTCAGGGAGTACTTGAGTTACTCTCAATGTTTTGACTTAGCACGCTTATGTGAAGTGGCCTTATGTTTGATGAGAGATGAAAAGTGGTTTCGTTTTCATTTCATATTTAGTTTTCTTTATTAGATCCTGCAAAGAGTTTAAAAGCTCTAAAGCTAAAAGAGTCTAAAATGCAGAATAATTTGATTAAAATGTTAACTGATTCTCTTCTAAAATCACGTTAAGAGCGAGATAAACTCGCACATTTAGGGTTTCATACCCACTAGACTGAAACACATAAAGAACTACTGCATTAGAATAAACAGTTGATTGAACTTGAACCAACTTAATTTTATAGTTGCAATTTACGAAATCGCCTACATTTTAGTTAATTGATAATTTGGTATATAGATTTTTTTATGTGATGTGATAACAAATTATAAGTTTTTGGATTTTTCCTTATTCTTCTAAATGCGTAGATCTATAAGGTGATTGTAATTTTTACAGGCAGATACTGCATTGATCTACATTTTGTATGAGTTTCAAGTTGATACCTTCAGCATTTGCAGAGTAAACATTTTAACAGAGGGACTGCTAGACAGGCGGGCTCCGAAGTAAGACTATAAGGGTTAACATAATATTCTCTAACACTTGCGCGACTCATTTGTTTATATATAAAACTACTTTTTACGGATTTAGACGCATGTATTTGTCCAGTCTCACTCGTGACCATGGTGACTGCAAAGTCTCAGAAACGTCGGCCAAAAATGTAAAACAAATACACGCGTCTATATCCGTAAAAAGTAGTTTTATTTAAACTATAAGGGTTTCTTTTTTGTACGAAACCCTAAAAAGAACGATACCACGAAGTTATTGCAAACGGAATAATACATAGCATAATTAAGTATTTATAAATCGACGGTCCCTACGTATAAACGGACATGTCGAAAATGACATTTTTTTTATTGCACCGTTGGTTTTAGATTGGCTATGCGCACATACCAACGTAAGATTTTTTTTTATCTTATATATTTACCTTGTTTTACAAATTGTATAAGAGGACAAGTATTATAAATACAACCAATAAGTGTAGTAGATGCGGACATCTATACATAACTTCTTATACGTTGTCTTAAAATGCGCGCCACTCAGTGCGGACGCGGTCTTGTCCGACTTATCGCCATATTCGCCGTTTACGGGGGTTCCCAAACGGGATAGATCAATACTTGTCCGTGTGATGAAACAATAATTATGTTATGATACAGTTTAGATTTAGTGGTTTGTTATAAGTACTTATATTATTATTATGAAATGAAACGTAAGACACACATTGATAACAAAAAACTTGCCAGGCAATTGATAAACGTTAATAAAATTGAAGCTTAATCGAATGATGCGATATATGACTTCCAAAAAATAAATAACACTCCACATGGCTAAATTAGTGTGCAGTATTATAAAAAAAAAATATCAGTAAATAGTTTCACTGTTTTTGACTCCGGGTTAAAAGTAGTAGAAGTGGCTAGTTGTTTATTCTTTCGTCCACAACAAGGTTAAAGCTGGAGTCAAAGATTTTACATTCTGGTCCGATTACTGTGCTGGTCAAAACCGCAATCGCATTGTTTTTTCATGTAGGTACTTATATGTGTGAGCGATAGATTTAAGGGTGTCCCATCAATTCTTAGAAAAAGGTCACACCGAAAATTAGGCGGATTGTGTTCAAGCATTAATAGAGAAATATAAACTTATTTACATACCAAATGAATGGTACACACTGGTATGTTAGGCTAAAAAGAATAATTCAACATACATACATATATAGAATTTACTCACAATGTAAACCAAGACATGTCTTTAAATAAAATGATCAGGTTTGTGTTTTATTAATTAAACAAGGCTTATAAATAAAAGCCAAAACGTTATAAAGTAAAATATGTGTAAATGGGATTGTAAAGCTCATAAAATTGTTAAAATATTTTAGAAAGAAAACATTTATTATTAAATAAACTAAATTATAATGGAAAAAATGATAACCATAAGCGGGACTTGAACCCGCGACCTCGGAATGCCGTTCCGTCGCTCTCCCATCTGAGCTATTATGGTCCACGCAAATGTTTACCAAATTTTCCACTACAATCATCTCAATGCGAGTTTTAACATCGTGCGATGTTTTTTCGTACAACGCCATCTATTGAGCGGTTTGCACCAACTCCATCAATCGATCAGTTAGCGTTCTTTACAGAACACAATTGGACCGAAGTAATGGCTGTACACGTATTTCTACATTAATATATTAAGTCCCGCTTATGGTTATCATTTTTTCCATTATAATTTAGTTTATTTAGTAAAAGCATAGCGAGTCAATCGCAAAGTATTAATATATTAACATTTATTATTGTTAATAGAATTATTTCTAGGGCTTGTTGAACACTAATTTCGCTCTCCTGAAAACCACGGTTTTCGACATGTCCGTTTATACGTAGGGACCGTCGAAATATTCCCAATTTAAGCTAAATTTTTTCATCTGATGACGGACTAAGAATACAAGAGCCACCACCCGCTATTAATACAATATACATTCACTCTATAAGAATACTAAGATTTATAGAAACACTATTATTTTAATGACCATTTATACTGCCCATTTATCTCACCATATCTTGGATAATACAATTTTTATTGTAGATTAATTTCACTTGATAAATAACATAGATTCATACAGTATTACAAGGTTCTCGAATGACAGTTATCTTAATGATGTATCACATTTCATATATGTACATAGGGAGTCATAAATAAAATTTACTGCAACATTTTATGTTAGAAGTTGTGAGTTTATGGTAATATCAAATGAGAGCTATTATCTTTATTAAAAATATGGTTCATAGCTATGACAAAATACCTGCTGTAAATAATAAATACCTATATCATTACCATGTTTATCTCGAATGGGCCTCTCTAGTCTCTGCCTACCGCTTGGGAAAGAGGCATGACGGTATGATGATAATGCAAAGGACAAATGTGTGAAGAACACAGATATTTGTGCTAAGTTTGAGTATTATCATAAACATATAGACTTTATTAACATAAATATAGAGAAAAAGCTTAATTTGAGACCAGACTTACAATAAAAGGTCCATAAATATTAAAATATAATGAAAAATTTAGATACAAGATTTTTTATTTTACAAGAAATGATAGTTCATTTAAATATTCTTAAGCTGTTTCTTATGGGATATGGGGTGGTGACGTATCCTTAATCCTTTATAATACGGAAAGACGCCAGTTGAAAACGGCTTTCTATTTACTAACTGGCTTTTGATTATTATACACAATAGGTACTAAGGGCAATGTTTTAGGGTTCAATATCCAATGAAGTCCATTTGTAACTCTTTTATTTAAAATTTAAATTAGCTTGAGAATGTCAACACCTGTGTATTGTGCCTGTACTTAAAATAGATTTATATTAATATAAAATCAGGTATCTACTTTATTTGTTAACTAGCTGTGCCCGCAAATTCGTCCGCGTGGAATTTAGGAATCAAACATTTAGAAACCTTGCAAAAAGGCAATCCTCTTTAACCATTTTATCTATTAGAAAAACCACATCATAATCCATTGCGTAGTTTGAAAGATATAACCTCACATAGGGACATACATACAATTACAACGACGTTTTTTAATAAGTAAATACTAGCTGCGCCCGCGACTTCGTTCGTGTATTAGTAATTTTGGGCAGCATTTACCATTATTAAACTCATTCATTATTGAAATAAAACTAGTAATTACAGGTTTATATGCGTATATATACGCGTATATTTCAGTTGGGTCTCTTCGACGCTTACAAAATCTTTTGCCAATTCCTACAAAAATTGCCCTAGCTCAATCTCTGATTTTGCCAATCTTAGATTACGCTGATGTCAGTTATCCAAATCTCACGGAGGCACAACTTGATAAACTGGAGCGACTTCAAAACGTCTGTATAAGGTTTATATTTGGTCTCCGCAAATATGATCATGTGTCCGAGTTTCGTAAAAAACTCAAGTGGCTTCCAATTCGCCTTCGTCGGAATACTCACATTCTTACAATGTTGTATAACATATTATTCAATACCAATACTCCCCAATATCTCAAAGACCGTTTCGTGTTCCGTCGTGAAACACACCCAAAGTGCCTAAGAACACCTGAAAATTTGAGAATAAATGTTCCAAAGCATGGGACCATATTTTATACCAAATCCTTCACAGTTCAAGCTATATTGCTATGGAATAAACTACCAGTGCATATAAGACAAGCCAAGTCACTTGCAAGTTTTAAAATTAAACTATTACATTATTATTTGTCATTACAGTAAAGAATTCTTGATGTGTACGTTTTAGATTTAAGTATATATTGTATGTATTTATTTATTATGTATTGTATGTATAGTATTCTAGATATCTAAGTATATTATGTATTTTATGTTTTAGTAGCTTATATAGTTTACACTAGTATGTAGCACGCACCACAAACTACCGCGTTATCTATCCTAGATACTTTTATCCATCCTAAGGTTGCCTGGGAGAAATCACACTAGTGATAAGGCCGCCCTTTGTACAATACCTTACTTTAAGAAATTATTATGTAAGTAATTTTACTTACATAATAATTTAGGTGTACAAATAAAGAGTTTTCTATCTATCTATATTTGTTTTAAATTTAAGGCTGACGATTCAGACTTTTTCCAGATCTACCCGTGACCGTGGTGTCTGAAAATGCTGTATCCATTAAATAGTATCACATAATAATATAATATAATAATATTCATGGACATTTCACACAACGTCCTCTGGTCCCAAGCTACGCATATATGCTTGTGTTATGGGTACCAGAATACGGATATAATACATAAACTACTTTTCTTTTGTAAATACATACTTTGAATACATAGTAAACAGCCAGACGCAGTACAAACATGTGTATGACAATTAAAAATTAAAAACATCACACAAATGATTGTCCTGACCGGGAATCGAACCCGAGACCTTGTGAACGGCAGTCGGTTATATGAACGACTAGACCACGAGGCCCGTCAAAAATAAAACATAAAATCATTATTAGTAAAAGATGGTTTGGTAAAGAATAGTTTTGTCTGTGTAGTGACAAATAATGATTACAAGTGTCACCACTTCATTTCTTTAAGCAAAGCCTGTTAAGGAATATTGTATACAGCCCTATGCTGATACGCCTGGTCAGTGTGGACCATAATCCCTCTCAAAGTGGAGGAGGCCCGTGCCCAACAGTGAAACGTTATTGAGCTGGAGAGAGAGAGAGAGAGACGTTATGTGTTTTGTATGGTGCAAGAATAATGTTACTATTTTTGGCTTTTTATTTTTAAACTAGCTATAACCCGAACCTTTGTAGGTACGTATGGAATGTAAAAAGCAAACCTTAACACACTATACAGAAAGCCATCCTCTTGAACCACTCTATCTAATAAAAACAAACCGCATCAAAATCCGTTGCGTAGTTTTTATGTTATAACCTCACATAGGGACATACATACAGAAATAACGAATTTATTATATAAAAAGTGAAAATAAATATTTACAACTAGCTGTTGAATGTATGAAAAATTAATAATGTTGGAATTTAGAAAATATTCCCCGTTTTTGCAACATTTTTCACTACTAGTTCGCTTCTACTGGTCGTAGCGTGATGTTATATAGCCTAAAGCCTTCCTCGATAAATGCCCTATCTAACACTGAAATAATTTTTCAAATCGGTACAAGGTTCCAGAGATTAGCGCATTCAAACAAACAAACTCATCAGCAAACGTCAAAAAAGATCTCGTAGCTACAGAACCCATAACGTGAGACTAAGCTTCGTACTTGACCGGTTTTTTTTAAACAAACCTGTCAGGACGAGAGTTATATTTTGCGTAGAAAATGTAACAGTGTTAATAAACTCCACAAAAACTTTTATTATGTAGACAGCCGCAGAGTTAACTTTATGTCATATTTGTGGCAACACTGCCTCCGTACAAAGGTATAAAAAGTTTCAGTCTAATTTTAGTAGCAGTTATAAACTTTATTTATATGACTCGTGAATTAAATGGAACAAACATTCTATTAGAGACTAAGCTGTCAATTTCTTTTTAGGGTTCCGTACCCAAAGGGTAAAAACGGGACCCTATTACTGAGACTTCGCTGTCCGTCCGTCCGTCCGTCCGTCCGTCCGTCTGTCACCAGGCTGTATCTCAAGAACGGTGATAGCTAGAGAGTTGAAATTTTCACAGATGATGTATTTCTATTGCCGCTATAACAACAAATACTAAAAATAAAATAAAATACGTAAATATTTAAGGGGGGCTCCCATACAACAAACATGATTTTTTTACCGTTTCTTGCTCGATACTAATAACGTTGCCTTATGTTGCATAGATAATGGTACGGAACCCTTCGTGCGCGAGTCCGACTCGCACTTGACCAATTTTTTTTAGAATTTTTTAGATAGTTTTTAATTAGTTACTAGGTAATACTACAAAAGCAAAATTATTGTGACTTCAAAATTATTTACAATAATTTAAACAATTTTATGTACATATATAGATTGTTCGTGTGGTGGCGGATTTAGGTAAAGTTGGCGATCTTATCCCACTGTTGGGCCGTGCCCCCTCCACTTTGGGAAGAATTGTGGTCTGCTATGCTGCGCTTACCAAGCGTGTTGGCATAGTATTTTAATTTCGAGTCTTTCCTCTCTCACAGAGGATAATACTTGTGAACAATATCCCTTAGCTGGCTTTTACGGCACCCTGGGGAGGAAATCGGGTGGTGACACTTGTATCCTTAATCCGTCACCACACGGAAAGCTAAGGGAAAGCTTCCGTAAACAAATGCATGCATAATTATATGTCGGAGTAACATAATAGAGAGCGGAACTGCTATGGTTTATAATTAGTCTACAAATTGTAGAAACTGTTTTTTAGATGTTCATACATCAATCTGACATTCTCTTTCACACACAAAAGGTACCACTGCAGGTCTCCAACCAAATCTCCCTTTAACCAGCCCCTTTACCACCAAGATAATGATGTTCACACAAAACATCACCACTCAATCGTCACTTGACAATTTCTTACTAATACACACATTATAATTATTGGTACACACGCGGTTATACACACGCGGTTATACACACGCGGTTATACACACGCGGTTATACACACGCGGTTATACACACGCGGTTATACACACGCGGTTTTACGAACGATATAAACTCTTTATCACTACTGTGAGTAACTAGTTGGGCAACGATTCGCCCAGTCTAACGTCTCAAACGATACTGACTGTTAGCATGATCCGGGTCTTCACTGCTTTGATCGGATCTGGGCTGGGCCCCCTGCCTGTAGTGGCGAGTCGCCGCCCTTCAACCTAAGGGCGGGTCTGCTGGGGTGAATGTTAGCTCTGTGGCTGTCTCGTATTTATACTCACTGCAAGGTGGGGCTAAACACAAGGTGGGGCTAAAACACGTGTTAGGACTTGTCTATAATTCTTTATGTGAGCAAATCATAGGTTCACAATTGTTTATTTTAATTGTTGCTCCGTCATATAATGTTAAATAACTTCAATAATTAAAAGCTATTTCATTATTCACCAGATAACATGAAAACAATTATGAAACATATTTTGATGATACTCATATTTCATTATAATACGTATCAAAAGTTCATAAAGTGGAGCAGTTGTAGATAAGAACCTGTTTGTGTGACTGTTTATGTTAAAAGCTTTCTGCGGCCATTACCGACACCTGGTGTTGTTTGACACTTATATAATGTAGATTTGGAACATACTGGTGGTTATTACGCATATTATACTTGTATTTGGTTTTATTATCTGTGTGTGACTAGCTGTTGCCCGCAACTTCAGACGCGTTCACTCTAAAAACCTTCAAAAGTTTTTAGAGTGAACGCTCACATAATGACATACAAAAAACGACTTTGTTTTATAATATAAGTAAAGATACTTAAATAAAACTACTTTTTACGGATTTAGACACGTAAATTTATATACGCGTACGGCGTATACAGGGCCCAAAATTTTAAACAAATGAGTCGCGCAAGTGTTGGAAAATATTAAGTAAAGATACTGTAATATTATAAAGCTGAAGAGTTTTTCTGTTTGTTTGTTTGAACGTGCGAAACACTGTTCCGATTTGATAAATTATTTCAGTGTTAGGTAGTACATTTATCGAGGAAGGCTATAGGCTATATAATATCACGCTGCAAATAATAAGAGCGAAGCATTAGTAAATGTGGTTGCAAATACTGAAGAGTTTGTTTGATCGCGCTAAACTTTTGTGACTAGGCGATAAACATGTATCATAAGGATATCATCCGAACCAAAGTTCGAAATGTCTGGCATTTACCACAATTAATGTATTATATTTTACCTAGCTACCTATGTTGCTGCATCCTAGGAAAAAAGTAGGATGGTTACACATTTTTACTGAAACAAAAAAAAAGAGGTGTGGCACTCGGGGACTGCCACGGTAAAGTTATTGCATAGCATTTTTAGGGTTCCGTACCCAAAGAGTAAAAACGGGACCCTATTACTGAGACTTCGCTGTCCGTCCGTCCGTCAGTCACCAGGCTGTATCTCAAGAACGGTGATAGCTAGAGAGTTGAAATTTTCACAGATGATGTATTTCTATTGCCGCTATAACAACAAATACTAAAAATAAAATAAAATAAATATTTAAGGGGGGCTCCCATACAACAAACATGATTTTTTTACCGTTTCTTGCTCGATACTAATAACGTTGCCTTATGTTGCATAGATAATGGTACGGAACCCTTCGTGCGCGAGTCCGACTCGCACTTGACCAATTTTTTATCAATTTATGCAATTATAATTATTTATTTATTTTATTTATGTAAGAATCTAAATATGTACCATAAACTAAATTAAGATTAACAATCCTTATTTACTGATACTTACATCTGTCCGTTGTTTATGGTAATTATGATAAAATAGCGATTGTCAATCAAATGTCAATAAAATAAAAAATAACGCCAAAACGGACATGAGTCACCAGCGATGCAGCGCGAACAGCGAAACGGCGTTGTAGTATTTTTTAGTTACGCTATCTTTGTTACGGAATTTAAATTTCGAATTTTGTGCATTTAGTCTCCACGCTCAAGGCCCGCGGTAGAAGCTATGCAATAGCTTAAAATTTGGGAAATGTAATAAATTTAATTTAGTTGTGCATGTAGAATAGTTACCAATGTATCGTTGTAACAACTAGATAGTTACACTGTTTTTGTAATTTGTACATAGTAAGTCAAAATACAAATTAAATTTGGGTTTATCCACGGGTTACCAATTTCGTATTTTGTTTGTATGTTCAAAGTAATATCGAATTTATCTTGAGTGGAATATAATCCCCTTGAGAACGTTCTATCTTCATTTCAGTACAAAATGCCATCAGCTGCAAATGGCGGCTTTGTAAGATACACATCATTTTACATTTTCCACATTAATGTTTGCTTGTATACACGTTATAATAACATACATGACTTTGAAATTTGAATCGAAATTTAGCACCATAGGAAGGAAAAGGCGTGGTTATATTTGTATTTTTAATCCGTCACTACACGGACACCTTACTCAGTTACTTTTTCTTCTTCCTGTCCTTATCCCAAGCTACTTGGGGTCGGCGCAGCACGTTTTTTCCTTCCAACCTCTTCTATCAACCGTCATATGCTCATCAACTCTTTTTTCTTTTATATCATCTCTCACACAGTCCATCCATTTTTTCTTTGGTTTTCCTTTCCTTTTCCGGCCATGAATATTCAAATTCATCACCTTTTTGCTTAAATCTCCTACATCCCTCCTCATTATGTGCCCATACCAGGACAGACGGTTCTGTTTCGTTCTGGCGCTTAGTAATTTAGTTACTTTTTATTAATCTTAATTGTATTAGCATTCCTTCTCCTTCCCCAGCCCATTTACGTCCCACTGTTGGGCACGGGCCTCCTCCACTTTGGGAGGGACCATGGTCTACTGTGCTACGCTGACCAGGCGTGTTGGCACGGGGCTTATATTCAAATTTTCCGTCTCTCACAGAGGATGTTATCTGTGTGTAATATATCTTAGCTGACCTCTACAGCACCCTTGGGAGGAGATGGGGTGATGACACTTGTATTCTTAATCCGTCACCACATGGAGAGCAATAAAAGTATAAGCATTATAAAAGTATTATTTCACGTAATAGCGTAATAATAATAGACAAAAAAGGATTTGCTTAAAAAATAAGTGGGATTCAGATTATCCAGCATGATATACATACGGTACTGAATAGTAAGCAGGGCACTTTTGCTCGAGGCTCACTGTATTTATTAGGTATTATCCTACATAAAATTTACATAATATATACGGAATCGTTTTAAGTTTATACCTACCTACGTGATTTCATCTATAATAATATGTTTCTTTTTTAAACCTATTTTTAACCGACTTCAAAAAAGGAGGATGTTCTCAATTCATCTGTATGTTTTTTTTTAATGTTTGTTACCTCATAACTTTTAACTGGGCAATGCGATTTTAAAGTTTCCTTTTTTATTTGAAAACTGGTGGATCTTGTTAGGTCCCATTGGCACCAGAACAGGATCTAATGGTTATCTCCTGAAAAATCGAGGAAAACCCTCAAATTACAAAGGCACATGAAGACGGATAAACTTTTTTTACAAATACGCAATTATTTGTGAATATAGCGCTAAATATTAAAAGGCGACACCAAATTCTCCATACAAAAAAAAAATTGAATTCGTAGTCCGCTATTTTCTTCGTGGATATTACCTCCAGAGCAACAAATTTTCCTCACATTATCTGGGTCTTGTATATCTATGCTTCTATTACTTTCTTTTTCTTTAACTTTTTTTTTATATTCGTTTTTTTTTTAGATGAGCGTACAGCGTCTATCACACAAATTAGGCAAAGTTTTACCAAAAAATAAAGTAATAGATGCGTACATATACCTAGCCATCATGTAGAAAATGGCGGAAAAATAATTAAAGTCGGTTTAGCTTTCACGAAGAAAACAGCGGACTATGAAACATCTATTTTTAAAAAAACTTGTAGGTAAAATCTTCCCCAACTACCATAATTATACCATAATAAACTATTATAATTTAAATTCTAAATCTAGAAAATATAATCGTATAATTTTTCAGTCACGTTAAGAGGATACCAAAATAGCTTCGTGCATTTTTCTACGTACGAAGTTTTCATTGTTTCTTTAGATTGAATGGCTAGAGCTCTAATTTTTAAGTATATGTTTTTTCAATATATGATCTAGGATCGCATGAACTCAGAAACGCGATTGAAAAAGTTTTCTCGATAGAAAATCTTGGCGAAACAACCTCTCAAATTTTTTATTTTTTTCATTTGTCGGTCTTTTATCGCATATTAAATAATGAAATAACTTTAAAAACATAGGTAACTATTATGTATAGAAACACGTAAATCAGAATTAAAATATATTTAGTAGATTTTGAGTAAATAGGAAAAGTATCCCTAATTCTTCATTTTCTGTGCCTACTGGCTGTGTTAATATGTACGTGTCGGCGATGATACACGATAATATTGATGTAGGCTCTTAAGCACCGTCTTCGGAGTACCAAACCGAGAGAGCAATGTCATTACTCAGAGGATAAGACGAGGTTACAAATTTCAAGATTAAACCTGCTCAGTGATGTGCACATAGCACCGTCTTTAATATAATTTATCATACATTAACAGGTTACAAAAATTTTGGAGGGTCTTGAGTTTGAAGTGCTTAAATCTTTATAAGCTACTAGCTGACCCGGCAAACATTGTTTTGCCATACAAATGTTAGGGGTAGAAAAATAATTTGCAAAATAATAATATTGCGACTATAAATTTAAATGTAAGCTATCCTATCTTTCAAGTTGAGTTGAATTGTACACGGTGAGCAAATCAAATTTAAAATCGGTTTAGTAGTTTAGGAATCCATCGCGGACAAACATCGTGACAGGAGATTTATATATATAAAGATATACATCTTTATGAAAAACAATAAATTTTAAATAGATTCGATTTGGAATACTAAAACTTTAATTTTAATACATCTACTCTAAAATTTAAAACTGAAGTCTTTTCTTATGGCTTTTCTAATGGAAATATCGTCTTTCTCCTCCCCAGACCATTAACGTCCCACTGTTGGGCATTGGCCATTTTTGAAGATTATAGCTTACAGTGCGGCGCTGGCCAGGTGTGTAGGCGCAAGGTTTATTTACGACTTTTAAATTTCTCACAAGAGGGAAGCTTAGGCATATCTTCTCGTCCAATATTCCGCAGTGCCTGAAGACGAAGGTCTATGGCCAGTGTGTGCTACCAGCGATGATATACGGAACAGAGACGTGATCTTTAAATGTCGGCCTCGTAAACAAACTCAAGGTTGCACAGCGTGCTATGGAGAGGGCTATGCTCGGTATTTCCCTACGGGATAAAATCCAAAATACGGAGATACGTAGAAGAACTGGCGTATCCGACATAGCCCGAAAGGTTAGCACGCTGAAGTGGTAATTGTCAGGCCACATCGCTCGTAGGACTTATGATCGATGGGGAAGAAAAGTAATAGAGTGGCGACCACGTACCGGACGACGCAGCGTTGGGCGGCCCCCGACAAGGTGGAGCGACGATATTGTCAAGGTCGCGGGGAGACATTGGATGCAGGCGGTACAGGCCGCGCGTTGTGGCGTTCTATGGGGGAGGCCTATGTCCAACAGTGAACGGAGAGAGGCTGATGGATGGATGGATGGAATTTCTCACAGAGGATGTTATTTGTGTACAATATCCCTAAGCTAGCTTTTAAAATCAGTACCCTGGGAAGGAAAGGGGTGATGACAATTGTATTTTTAATCTGTCACCAATAGTGAAATACATATAATTTCTCATGTTCTAATTTTCGTTGTAATTATTTTAAAACCATGTTCCAAAGGGCAAATTATTTATGAGGTTTACTAATGTTATATAATACCAACTCTACTTATAACAAATAAATACAATCACGAACAACATTTGTACAGCGTTATCCCTAAGAATAAATTTACAAAACAAACGCTTTCTGAATGCGAAAACAAGTTTGTTATGCAAATAATATGATGGATCACAATATTTCATTGTCTATCTTTTTGTTTAAGCAGATTACATTTCTTTAGTTAATTACATTAACATTTTTACTTACCTAAAATGTCGGGAGGTTTGGCGCTGAGCTAAAATTATGTTGAGTTAAACACAGTCTACCTTAGACTAAAGATTTTAGGATAAGAATATACATAAAAATCTGCTAAATACAAGTTGTACTCGTCCAAGAAGGTTTTCGTGCCATCTTTACAATACATAATTATAAAATAATTGGTCAAGTGCGAGTCGGACTCGCGCACGAAGGGTTCCGTACCATTATCTATGCAACATAAGGCAACGTTATTAGTTTCGAGCAAGAAACGGTAAAAAAATCATGTTTGTTGTATGGGAGCCCCCCTTAAATATTTATTTTATTTTATTTTTAGTATTTGTTGTTATAGCGGCAATAGAAATACATCATCTGTGAAAATTTCAACTGTCTAGCTATCACCGTTCTTGAGATACTGGGTACGGAACCCTAAAAATCATGTTTGTTGTATGGGAGCCCCCCTTAAATATTTATTTTATTTTATTTTTAGTATTTGTTGTTATAGCGGCAATAGAAATACATCGTCTGTGAAAATTTCAACTGTCTAGCTATCACCGTTCTTGAGATACTGGGTACGGAACCCTAAAAATCATGTTTGTTGTATGGGAGCCCCCCTTAAATATTTATTTTATTTTATTTTTAGTATTTGTTGTTATAGCGGCAATAGAAATACATCATCTGTGAAAATTTCAACTCTCTAGCTATCACCGTTCTTGAGATACAGCCTGGTGACAGACGGACGGACGGACGGACGGACGGACAGCGAAGTCTCAGTAATAGGGTCCCGTTTTTACCCTTTGGGTACGGAACCCTAACAAAGTGGTTGTTTTTGTATGCATGGCCCTATGTATACTTATATTTTGAAAAAGAGTGCTTCGCTACAAAAAGAGGTGTTTTATTCTTACCACTGAATTCTTATTTAAATTGAACATCGAAATCACCTTAACGAGATTCAAGACACAGATTCAATACGAAAGCTCAATTTATGCTAACAATTAAGAACCAATCAGTGTCTACAATAATTGGTTTCGATTGCGAATAACGTGGACTTCTTTATTTTGTATTTAATTGCATTGGATTCTCAGTAATTTATTAAAAAGTAATGGTCTTATTCATAATGACTTATCGGAGGTTTAAAAGTTCGCTAAAATAGGTTCGCGAAAATTGTCAAAACTTGTTATTCATAATAGTATTTTTCGGCTAAAACGTTTATTATCTCTCCGATAAAATCTAATGGTAAATGTTTACTAAAAGAAAGTCGTTATTATTGTATGTATGTCCCTATGTGGGCTTATATCTTGAAAACTACGCAACGGATTTTGATGTGGTTTTTTAATTATATATTTTGTTTAATAGTTTGACTTTTTTTTAATTTTTTAAGGCTTGGTTTCTAAATTCCACGCGTAGGAAGTTGAATGCAGTAGTTAGTTTAATATAAAAAATATTAATTACAGGAAAAAGTCATAAGTTGAGCATTTTGTATGCAAAATAAAGCAGAAACCACCTGATGACCATGTATTAACTAGGTATCATTTTTTTTTTAATAATTTGTGTCATACTCACAGGTAATTAAAAATACTAGGTATGAATTACTTTTAATATATTTGGAACGAGAAAATTAGCGAAAGCCCCCGAGAAATAAAAAAATTTTTGACATTATGTTAAAATATACAATAGTTGCGTATTTAATAATATTTTAATGTTTTTTATTTACAGTAAATAAAAATATTAATAAATAAAAATACCTCGAAGAAAATATTCTAAAAATTCCTATTAGAAATAAATATTTAACATTGACAGGCAAGGTTATATTATACCTATCTTTGTAAAATATTTTTAGGAAAGAAACATAACACTCATAAAAAGTTCAAGATAGACACTACGTGTAGGAAGCACTTTATTCTCAGGATGAATGGAGTGTGCGTGCGAAAGACACCTTATTGTTTGAGGTTACCATCATTCAAAAGGTCAATAGATATTTTGAGTTATATATATTTTGATAAGTTTCCAAGGAGTTTGAATAAGAAATACCGATATATTAAATTCATGTATGTTGCGTTATTTATTAGTTTTGTTATACTTTATTGCAAGGGCTAATTTAAAATCTTTTGTTTAGTGTCTTTCTTAATATGCGTTAAATAAATAAAATATACTTATTTATACATTCACATAGTGCTGCAATGTGGCGACGAGCCAAAAGTCTAGCCACATTCAAAGTCAACGCGATTGAAAAAAGTTTTCTCGATAGAAAATTTTAGCGAAACAACCTCTCTAATTTTTATTTTTTTTCAATTGTCGGTCTATTATCGCGTATTAACTAATGAAATAACTTTAAAAACATAGGTAACTATTATATATAGAAACACGTAAGCAGGAATTAAAATATATTTAGTAGATTTTGAGTAAACAAAAAAAATATCCCTAATTCTTCATTTTCTATACCTACTAGCTGTGTTAATAGGTACATGTCGACGATAATATTGATGTAGGCCCTTAAAAACCACTATCTAAGCATGCAGCTGCAACTATTTCCGTTTAGAATTGTCTATGTACGTTTATGTATATGTTTTTATCTATTGTTTTATATATTGTATATATATATTATACTAGCTGACCCGGCAAACGTTGTTTTGCCATACTTGAAAAAAAAAATTTTGAAAAATAGATGTTGGCTGATTCTCAGACCTACTGAATATGTATGCAAAATTTGAGAAGAATCGGTCAAGCCGTTTCAGAGGAGTACGGTAACTAACACTGTGACACGTGAATTTTATATATTAGATATATTATGTATGTGCATGTATATTGAATATTTTATTTCTGATAATTACACCTACAACTATTGCTCTTCTCTCTTCACAAGATCTCTATCCAAAGGTTGCCTGGCAGAAATTGCTTTAAGCGATAAGGCCGCCCATTGTACTATATTCATAATTTCTTGTAATTTTTTTTATGGTGTACAATAAAGTGTATAATAAATAATGAATGTGCATAGTTAGTGTTCTCCGTGTGGTGACGAATTAAGAATTCAAGTACCACCACCCCATTTCCTACCAAGGGTGCTGTAAAAGTCAGCTAAGGGATGTTGTAAACTGATAACATCCTCTGTGAGAGACGGAAAACTCGAAAATAAACCCTGTGCCAACACGCCTGGTCAGCACGGCAAAGTAGACCATAACCCCTCCAGAAATGGAGGAGGAAATAGTATTTTGTGTGTTTTCTTACGCTCTTCATTATCTGTGTAAATTTGTGTATGTGTATCAATTTTCATTAAAATCGGTTGAGCAAGTTAATCGAGAAGAAATTACAGAGAGAAAGAGAAAATTACTTTTGCATTTAAAACTGTGGAATGCGACTTCGTTCTCGTGGGATTTGAAACCACTACATTTAATGACTTAATTAAAGGTAGTAAAATTACAACAATCTTAGAAGAGATGAAAATTACGTATTTATTTCCATAAATCAGTCGAATCGGATATATATTTTATTGCATATCACAAAAGATATCTATAGAGGAAAAGTAATCAACTATAGGTAAAATACACGTTCCCGAACCCTTGAAAACCTCGAAAATCTGAAAACTTTCATGTCCTGCAGAATATTAAAATAAAATACAAAAAACTTTATTTCGAGGTCACGACACATAATATTTACACCCTATAACTTTGTAAACAGGTAATCAAACCCACTAAAAAGCATTAAGCTTACTCATATTAAGTAAAGCAATTTATTCATAATTATATTTACATATGATTTTACTACTCAATTATACATTTCTTCACGAACTCACATTATTTTATCGCTACCAAGGCTACAGTCTAACACGCAGAGGTTTCAGTACTTTCTCGAGTAGTAATTAAAATTCATGAGTGTATTATCAAAATATTTTGAGAAATGTGTTTAATTTTGGTAATTTTGGTGTTGTTACGTATTTATTATTTTAATTATGCTAGATAGATGTTTGTCCATGACGGATTAAGAATACAAATGTCATCACCCCTCTTTCATCCAAGAGTGCTGAAAAAGCTGACTAAAGAATATTGTTCACAAATTCCTCCAATATGGAGCCGTGCCCAACAGTGGGACGTTAACGAGCTGGAAAGAGAGAGAGATAGAATAATGGATGATGGCCACATCTTCGATATGCATTTGATCCACATTAAAAACTAAATAAAACAAGCATATAAAAGCAATTTTAATAGTGCTAATTATTTTTTAAGTTTTAAAATAAAAATGAACATTTTCCGACAGGAAAGCTCTATAGATCTCATTAGAAATAAAATAAAATTTATTAAAGTTTAACTCATCAGACCAGTGTAAGTCGATGTTAAACCATCTCTTACTCTACTTAAAAACAAGCAAAACATGAACGTAAAACATACAAAACAAGGTTTCTCAATAAAATGTTTAATATTTGTATACTGTAGAACTTCTTTTCATGTTCTTTTTCTATCTCCAAATTCTTTTCTTTTTATTTTCAAATTTTAAATTTTTTATTCCTTTTTTTAAAAACAAATCTTAAGTGGCCTGTATCATTGTATAGGTTATATTCAATGATCACAACCTTTACATTCTCCCCCCCTTAGAGGATAAAAAAAAATTTTTTTTTTCAAAAAAAAAAAATTTTTTTTTTCTAAGTTACAAAATACTGGACACCCTACCTAAGGTTGGAAAGCATGATAACAAACTAGAATGAACCAGATTAGATCCAGCTAGGACCTAGCTTTTCGAAGCAATACATTTCGAAAAACTTGAAAAGCAAAAAACCAACCAAAAATTGCCTTTCTAATCTTAGTTATCCGAACCACACTAACTACGATGCCCTTATATCATATCACTCTTTTCATAAAATATTAAACTACTTCATCTTTAAAATTGATTTATCCAATAATAAACAAGAGTGATAAGGCATCCTTAAAACTATCACACCAAGACACAAAGCATATATCATCAACAATCAATCAGAAAAATGTTCATCACCAAACAATTAATGCTCTTATAAAAACTATCGAGCTTCAATTATGAGGTCAGCATCATAGATCCGAAAGATATGCTAATTTAACAGCTTTCCAGCTTAATGAGAAAATTTACATAAGAAACCATTATAATTGATAGAATCCAGAGATTATCAAATTAAAATTTAAAGTATGCTCAGATAATACTCAACCTTCTTTTCAATTATTTAGGTATAATTTCTACTAAGTAATCCTGAATGCTCGGGAATGACCAATTTATTCCACATTTAGAATTCCTTCTCGTGAGATAAATTTACCAACCATTCTTCTACCACAAGTGACGTTTTAAATAATCAATCATTCTATTATCTAAGTAATTATAAACTATTCGCTAATCATTATTATCTAACTATTACCCAATAAATAAAATAAAAATATTATCAGCAACCTCACACTATAATACAACTTCTTTCAATTTTCAACCTTTCACATTTCTCTCCTAATGAACAAATACTTTACTCTAGCACCTACTTTCCTAAATCCTATCTTATGAGTTCTATCTCTAAAATGCGTGATATCCCAAAACAGGATTCCATGACAAATAGCCTATGGCCTTACCATGTTGCATTCAAAGATATTACCCGTTGATACGACTCATCCAACTAACTCTACCAAGCCACTACCTTCGACATTATAACTCAATACAACCCATTATTATACCTATTAATCGTTCTACCTTAATACTATAATCATAATCTAGTACGAAATACTCACTATCCAATTACTATGTTAATATATTTATCTCACATTTTTAACTAAACATTCAAAATATAAATATGAAAAAATAATTAAATTTTTTATGTGGTTCCTTTTCATTGCAACTTTCTTATGTACAAATTTGCTGACGTCATCATGAAGTCTCGCCGATCCCGAACAATATGAAACACACCAAAATAAAACAATATTAGTAAATTATAATTATCACTATATACATAACCTTAATCTAATTGAATCACTAAACCAATTTACATCATTATGCAAATAATTATTGCGAACATTCTTGGTAATTTACGTCTTGGAACTCTTCCCTTAGTCTATCAAATACCTCCTGCACGCTTTTGCACGTGTCTTTAATGCCCCGGAAGAAAAGTAAGGCGTTACCCCTTAAAAATGAGGGTAATAGTGATAATTTTTCTTCTTCAGACGAGCATCTCTTGAAAGTTATTAAAGCGTAAAACATTTCTTCGAATTCATCTAGGCACTCCTGTGCGCAACCACCGAAAGTTATCGTGGCTAGTTCCATCTTAGTTATAAATAATTTATAAAAATTTAATAAAAAGATACGGCTACTTCTCTGATAAATAACATTTATCCTGTGTCGACCCTTTGCTCGTCAACACATCCCTGGGCGTAGGAGCTGGTTTACCAATCGGGCCGCTTTACCCGGCGCCTCCACCATTTGTAGAACTTCTTTTCATGTTCTTTTTCTATCTCCAAATTCTTTTCTTTTTATTTTCAAATTTTAAATTTTTTATTCCTTTTTTTAAAAACAAATCTTAAGTGGCCTGTATCATTGTATAGGTTATATTCAATGATCACAACCTTTACAATACCTATTTGTAAAGAAGGTTGTAAAATTTATTCTCAACACGCTACAAGGTCAGCAAAGTTCAAATACATACCTAAATCTCCAACAATAAATCTAGATTTGTGTCAGAAATAGTTTAGAGTTATGAGAAATTTATGTTACATAAAATACAATATGTGTAAGACATGAGTTACTTGAAACTAAACCGTAATATACAATCGAACATACAACCATCTCCTTTTTTAGACGTCGGTTCTAAGCTGTACATCAAAATATTATTCTTTAGTCCGTCCGTCTTTACGTCCGTCACCAGGCTGTATCTCTGGAACGATGGTAGCTGAAGAACTGAATATTTCACAGTTTAGGTGGATCAGTTGATGACTAATTGCTTTTTTCCCTAATACTGACATTTGATGATATCGCTTGCAGTTCTTGTGTACTGTAATTACACCAAACGGAATACTAATGTGTAGGGTTACAGGCTGAGGAGAAATGCATACTATTTGAATTTCATATCATGGGATAAAGCATTTATTCAGTGGCGATTTAGATTTTTCTAGGCACAAATAATTCAGATTTTTAATCAGCTTAACTGATTTTTTTCAAAATATAAAAAATCTTCGTCGGTCTTCAATTAAATATTACTGTGTACACAAATAGATAATTTATTTATTGCTTGTCTAAAGGAAGGCTGTTCAGTTAAACATCCTACACTGCTTCCTTATGGGAGTTTTCATAAAGTAAAAAGACAATAATAATATATTCTACCTTTGTTCCTACCTCATAGAGAATTGTGAATCACGCAAAATGTTGTAGTACTATGTGGCTATGAAGACACGCACGCCTAATAAACTCCTTGAATATATGAAACTTAAAGGCAAAAGTTTGTGGTGTTATTCGCATTATGGCATGCTAGGTAAACATATATGAGTAGACTCTATTCATTGAATTATTAGGTATTTTTAGCCTCGTGAGCCTTGTTGGTTATAAATATCATTAGTTATTCTTATTATAATATATTTCCTTAGCAGTTGAGTTAAACCAAAATTATATAATTACAACCACTTTCTGTATATTCTATTTCAGTTTCCTTTTTCGATTTTTGGGGACTCGTTTAATTCATAAATAATTATTAATACGTATTATTTGACCGTTGTCACGCCGTTAAAACCAATTTAGATTCACTTTTATTATTAATTCGTTTTTTATTTCGTTCTTTTGTGAAAACATGTATTTATAAACACATATAATTAGTATATACGTATATATATAGTAAACTATACGTAGTATATACGTATAGTTTACTACGATTGTGACAACATGTGACTACAGAAACTTATGTCTCTGACAACATAAACTGTCAACGTTTTGTAAGTAGGTAGCATAGAATTGAGTATTGATGACAAAGCAATCATTTTAAAAATATTCAGGATATTTAAGCGTGTTTTTTAGTTTTTAAACTAAGTAGATTATTTATTAAATAAAGGATTTAGAGGGGATTTCTTTTTTGTATAACTTGTTACCGTTTGGTGGATCAATAAGTTCCACGCGTATGAAGTTGTGGGCAGCAGCTAGTATCCAATATTTAGATACATTATTTACGACATTCACCGTAATATATTTTATTATTTCTCAGTAGCTATCACTTTACTGCCCATAGTTAAAATACCAATTTATCTATCACCCTACAACCATTATGTTATTCTTAAACGTAAAGAACGTGTCTTACTTCAACTAATGAATGCATGATTGTAGATCTTATACGTATATTTCTGTAGTTATATATATTATATTTATGTGTATTATGTATTTGTTTGTATTTTGATATTTATGTATTCAATTATATGTATTATATTAGTATTAGGTATGTTGTAATTTTTGATTTTGAGATTTTGCTGCTTTTTTATACATAATTATATTATCTTTTTTCCTTTCGATTTTGGTCATGACTTGCACCCGCACTTTTATCTCTGCACATTTACCGGTTGGCTGGTAGATAATGCCTCAGGCATTAAGCCCGCCTTTGTACTCTGTTTGTGCATAAAGTCTAAATAAACAAATAAATAAAGAAAAGAAAGCATGAAAAATCTAATAAATCCTACATTCAATCAACTTCATACTGTGTTTATTCTCTAAGGAATCATGTCACTATATTATATGTTGATTTCCCTTGATGCGAATGATTAATATGGCATAAAGCCAACAGGGAAATTTATTTATTAACGATTGCTTTATAAATTTATATGTTTTGAAGAAACTAGATTGATTTGAAACGATTTTCAGGATTTTTTAAAAACCATAATTTCTAAAGTTCTAATTGTGTTTATGTGTCTGTGTGAGTAAGTGAGTGGGCATATAAACTTGTGTATTGTCTCTGTACTATTACTACGATGTTTTATTATCTTCTTATATATAAAATTCACGTGTCACAGTGTTAGTTACCGCACTCCTCCGAAACGGCTTGAACGATTTTTATGAAATTTTACATGCATATTCAGTAGGTCTGAGAATCGGACAACATCATCAACATTATTATTTATTTAATTTATTTTTCAAACCCTCTCCCCCCACTGACTTTTGTATGGCAAAACAACGTTTGCCGGGTCAGCTAGTATTAATTATATAAATGAATGCATGATGTACATAGATAATGTTAGTGTGTTCATACAACCATACTAACATTTTAAAGAGGTAAGCTTAGTTATATATAATTTAATGTGGGCGGTATGTCATAGTAGTAATCGATTATTGAGTACAAGTCAAGTGTTTACGTGGATGAAATCAGGTTGGGTTAGATGAGAATCAGGACTCCACCCGTATCAAGTCCTCTGTTTCCTGGTAGGGTTTATGTTGTAACCAGCTAGTAATATAAGATTTACAGCGATAATTGTTTAGTGTAAGTATATCACGGTTATTACCTACGTACATAAGTGAAACTGCTGGGCACAGCTAGTATTATAACTTTTATTTCATCTTTATAGCTTAAATGCACAAAAATTATATGACTCTAAGAAACAAGTATGTAATATCAAGTATAGAATTTATGGTATCAATAAAATATCACATTTTATTAGACGATCATATATCTTTCGTACATCACGTTCACTTCAACTTGATAGATTTATAGATGAGCACTGGCTATCTATATTAACGTGTCGACCTAAATATTGAACCTTAAGATAAATTAATATCAAGTTACTCTAACATACAACTTACATAAAGGTAGTCTTCACGGTCTTTTCTTATTTCTTATATTTTGTAAATAATAAACTATTTAGTTCAGAAACTTAAAAAAAACCCTTGAAAATCCGGAATATTTTTTTATACTATTTGCATTGTCATCGGTTCTTGATATATGTGATCAATCCGGCTACTGTGAGAGAAAATCACTTTCAAAGATTCCGTTATATAGAAAAATACATTGATAGTTAAATACCGAAATTATTTATGCGTGTTAAAAACAATTACTGTTCGTTAGTCTCGCTAAAACTCGAGAAAGACTTGGCCGATTTTGGCGAATATGGTCTTGAAATATTCGTGAAAGTTAGGGAAGGTTTTAACTGTGACAAAATATATGGGGATTTAAAATTACACGCGTATGGAGCAGCGGGAATCAGCTATTAGGATTATAAATAATTATAAATATGTACGGACATTTCCAACAATGTTCTCTAGTCCTAAGCTAAACCCATTTGCCTGTGTTTTAAATACCAGAATGCGGATATACTGTATAGTTTTTTTTTTGGTAAATATATACTTATTATAAATAGAAAACACCCAGAAGCAGTAGGTACAAATTAGACAAAAATCACGCGAATAGCTGAGATAGATTAGTCAAAGGAGGTAAGTCCATACAGTCACGCTTTTTACACGCTTTATATTAGCTTCACTTGTATGTTTGTTTGTATGTTTGTTTGTATGTTTGTTTGTATGTTTGTTTGTATGTTTGTTTGTATGTTTGTTTGTATGTTTGTTTGTATGTTTGTATGTTTGTAACCGACTCCTTTGGACGCTATTTTGACCCACTTTAAACGGTCAGATTCTATTCAAATTTTGCACACCTGTCAAAGACCGATGACAATGCAATAATTCGATTAAATAAAGCGTGTTTTTTAGTTTTTTTAAACTATTATTAGTATGTAGATAGAGTGAGGTAGGCGGGCCTTATTGTTTAGTGGGTCATGTAACGGACTGCCATGCACGAGCTTACAGGTTTGATTCCCGCACGGGACAATCATTGTTTTTGTGTATTACAAGTATATATTTACAAAAGAAAAGTAGTTGATGTAGTATAGCCGTATTCTGGTACCCATAACAAAAGTATATTATTATAAGCTTAGCTCCGGACCAGAGGACGTAGTGTGAATGTCCATGAATATTTATTAGTATAATATACGGAAAAGGACGCTCAGGAAAGACATTTAAGAAATCACAAATCCGGAACAGAACCTATTCTGAGTGAAGTCAAGAGGAAAAGCTGTATACGCATGTATTTCTTTTCTACGGACGTATATTTAGCTTTCCCTTACGTTTCCCGAGGGCAAGAAACAATCTACGCGTTGACAGGTAACACGTTGGTAAAGCTTTTTTATCTTTACGCCATCTTTCTTTCCGTGAGTAGCTTTATTAATTTGTGCGGTAGATTGAAGCCGACTGCCGCCATTATTTTAGTTATTATTGCTTTCGCTAATTCTTAAACGTCTGTAACATATCCATTTGTTACATATGTTTTAGAATTAAATATCTTAAGTATAATATTAAAGTATAATAACTTAAAAACTAAGAAACTAAGAACAACAAAATATATATCAAAACAAAATAAACTATGCCTATTACCTATTTGACTACTACTATTTGACGGGCTTCGTGGTCTAGTGGTTCATGTAACGGACTGCCGATCAGGAGGTCTCGGGTTCGATTCCCGGTCAGGAACAATACTTTGTGTGATGTTTATATTTGTCATACAAATGTTTGTACTGCGTCTGGGTGTTTCTATGTATTATAAGTATGTATTTACAAAAGAAAAGTAGTATATGTATTATATCCGTATTCTGGTACCCATAACACAAGCATATAAGCTTAGCTTGGGACCAGAGGACGCTGTGTGAAATGTCGATGAATATTTATTATTATTATTATTTATTTATGCTAACATAAACTATACTATAACTTTTACTTATTAAATAAAATTATAGTAGAAAAAGTGACCACCACAAGCGGGACTTGAACCCACGAACACACCCTCAGAATATCGTTCCGTCGCTCTACACTAGCTCAGTCGGAGCTATTGCGGCCGTCCCAACGGTAACTAATTTGTCCACTACATTATTACGTGATTGAGTCTATATCGCATTTGATGTACTACGCCATCTATAGAGACGTTCTCGAATTTAATTTTTTTATTAAATATCTTTTTAACACGTTCTTATTATCTTCATTTGTATTCATCTATAAATCTAGGTTTCATACCTTAAGGGTATTTGATTTTACGTGTTCCTATTAAAAATTAGCTCAAAATAAGTCAGCAACTTTAGACTATTTTTAATGTCATGTAATAACACGAAAGGAATTTAATATTGTTAGTCTAGAGGAAGACCAAAGAAAAGATGGTCTGTGTGAAAAAGGATATGGAAGCAAGCGGAGTGAACACATGAGACATGTTGTGTCGATCCCAAATAATGGAATAAATGCAGGAGAATGACCATGGACTAATAAAAAAGCTCGCACCTAGTTGTACATTAAATACAGGTTATTAAGTAGTTTTCTTTTCATAATGATCTTGGTCTTTGAAGAACGCATACATTATAAATATTACAATCTAGACCTCTAAGGCCAATAAGTAATTTTAAATTGCTAAAGAGTTTAAGAGTTTAATATCACAACATAATCATATAAGCTTTGGTTAGGACCAAAGAACGTTTCGTAAAAAGTTAATGAATATTTATTCATTTAATTAAGATAGTGTCCATATTTTTTATTGTCTTAATTAAGGCAAAGACACTTCATTCGCGTGTTCTTTGTAACTAGCACTTTAATATGAATGGATACAATAGATTCGAACTAAACTGTTAGTACTAATGAGAAGTACAAATAAAGTAAAGAATATTACCCGTAATGTAGAACAATGACTCTACAATTAGCCTTTATTAGCTTTAGCCTTGCGGTCAGCTACTATTTGATCTAGGTCAAACTAAAGTATTTTGTAAGGATTACACTAAAATCTGTTCTCATTTATTATTTACATGCTAGTTAAAGGGTTTATCTGTATAGAGTAAGCCATGTTGTTTCATAAATTTAATTTAAATGGTGTAATATGGAAAATCTCATGAATTGTAATAGTACTTTACGATATTAGTGCGTTAAGATGGATATAACATGCGAAGCGGAATTTCAGCCCAAGGCGAGGGCGTAATTGAGCCGAGCATGTTATAACCAATACGCACGTATATCTTACGACGTTTTTTAACACACTTGCGAGGAAACAGAAAAAAACACATTTAAATAAACTCAATCTGTGAATGCACACTGTTGCTTTCCCGCCATTTTAACAGCGCGCTAGCGCTGCCTACTGACTGGCGCCGTGCGGCGATTAGTTCGAAATTTGAATAGCAACAGCGCGCTGCTCGAGTCGTGCGGCGGCGATCAGTTCCATATTTGAAATGGCAAATAATACTGTTATGAAATTTGTATGGACTATAACTTTAACTATTTGCTTTGGTAACACACGCGTTTTTTATGACCCACTTTACATATTTAAAACCGGTGGAAATACATCAGCTTTACGAGCAAGGATGTTAAAAAATATTTTACAGCAGTTTCAGAAAGAAAACCATAGTTTACAAAACTGTAACTAAAGTTAAAGTTGTACAAAAATATTAACTGGTGTTTTTAGTAAATATAAGTGGATACGCCCAGAGGAGATGTCTATAAAAGACAGACACTGATTTTACCAATCGTCGAGCATGTATGACCAGATGTATAAGTATAAATTAAGCCACAGACCTACTTAAATCGTAGCAAATAGCGCTCTACAGTCTCTACCTAAATATGGATAGCTAATTGATTAGCTTATAATATTTAAGAAACTACTTATTTAGATAAATAAATAAATATTCATGGACATTTCACACAACGTTCCCAAGCTAAGCTTATATGCTTGTGTTATGGGTACCAGAATACGGATAGAATACATTTATTACTTTTCTTTTGTAAATACATACTTATAATACATAGAAACACCCAAACGCAGTACAAACATTTGTATGACAATTAGAAAAATCACACAAATGATTGTCCCGAGCGGGAATCGAACCCGCAACCTCTTGATCGGCAGTCCGTTACATAAATCACTCAACCCTCGTGGTTGAGTGGTTTATGTAACGGACTGCCGATCATAATCACTGCTGCAATAATCACTAAAAGGTGCTCGTCATAATCACTGCTGCAATAATCACTAATTAATAAAATCTTCGTGGTTTTACATAAAAACCTTATTGTTCTTAAACGGAAACAACTGTAAGGAACTATAGCAGATATTGATGTTTTTTGATGAAATAGTAGAATGAATGAGCATAGGCAGAAATCTTTCACATCTTTCCCTATTATGAAACAAAGTCGTTATTTTTGTATGTATTCCTATGTAGGCTTAGGTATATCTTGAAAAATACGCAACGGATTTTTATGTGGGTGGTTTATTTTAATAAATAGCGTGTGTCAAGAGGATGGCTTTTTTTGTAAAATTTGTCAAGTTTTAGGTCTGACTTCCACGCGTAGGAAGTTGCGGCAAAAGCTAGTTGATAACCAATATACCGTATTCGTAAATTGATATAGGTATTTCCGTTCGAATCAATATCAAGCCCAAAAGATAAATACAAATACTTTTGCCTACTGTAACTTTAGCTTTTGTCTTATTTTTCCCAAAGGCAAGGAACAATATAAGCGTAGACAGGTAACACGTTGGATAAAGCTTTTTTTTATCTTTTTGCTATTTTTCTTTCGGAGCCGTGAGTGATTTTATTAATTTGCGCGGTAGATTGAGCCGACTGATATAGCCATCACTCTTCTTTTTGTGGAGAAAATAGAACGTAAGTTTTTAACTTATCAGATTACTGAAATGTTTACAGAATACAGGTTATATTGTAATGTTATTTTAATAAAACAAAGTCGTTACTTTTGTATGACTTGACTGTGAGCTTACTTCTTCGAAATTACGCAACGGATTTCGATATGAATTTTTTAATAGACACAATAATTCAAGAGGACGTTTTTTAGGTATTATTTGTTAAGTTTTTTTAATTATTTGAATTTCAATTATACAAAGTTGCTGGCTTGAAAACACCCAAAAAAATGCAGTACAAATATTTATACGATAAATACAAATATCTCATAAATACGATATGAGAAAAATATACTCCGATATCATCACCGGTACTCTTCAAAAGGGTTAAGTGCGTAGCACTTACAAGCAAATGTATGATCAGATGTATGAGTGTGGACAACCCAAGCATACTTCATTGACATCCAATGAAGTATACTTGGGTTGTAGCAACTGGCGCTATATAGTCTTCCCCTACCCTATAGGAAAAGTTGTGATTGTATAATGATGATGATGACTTATACCGTACGGGGAAAGAACCTGCGACCTCGTGAATGGCAGTCCGTTACATGAGCCACTAGACCACGAAGCATATCCTGTTAATATTATAAATGCGAAAGTTTGTGAGTATGTTTTAGATGTTTGTTATTCTTTCACGCAATAACTACGAATGGATTTTAATAAAACTTTACAATATTGTAGCTTATACATAAGAATAACATATAGGCTACTTTTTATCCCGAAAGAATGGTTTGTTGCCGTGGGGTAATAAAAAACGAACAGATTTTTTATCCTGTTTACCGCGGGACACGGCTTGTCATTGATAATTAAATAACAATTACAACAGCAAAGTGAAAAGTAAAAATTAAGTGTATCGGAATAATAACCTTTTTCTTATATACCTATTATTTTGTAATTTGTTCTTTAGAACCTCAATAATTCTTTGCGACAGAAACAATAGCTTTGTTCTATCCTAGCAGATTTATCCTATAAATGGGTCTTTCTTCTTTATCTTGTTAATTGGTCGTATCGGCAAAATATCTGGGACGTCCTAGGCACTTCTAATTACGTGGGTCGCATTATAAAGTAAAAGAGAATTGTAGTGTCTCTAGTCTTATATCAAGTGGGAGGTTCATTTAGACTAATGGAACTGTAATTGATGTACTTCTAGCTAATGTTGACAAAAGTCTTGTAGAAATGTTTACATTTAGTCTAATTTTGTAACAACAAGTTTCTTAATACATTTTATGATTATCTAAGATCTTTGATACACATGAAAAAACTGACTAACATCATGCTTAATTAGAAGGAAATGAGTTTTTTTTAATATGGCAAACATGACTGCTGTCCGTGACTTCATACGCGTGGAATTTAGAAAAAAATCCCTTTTTACAACACTTTTTGCTGATGCTACATTCGTAATAGTCGTAACGTGATGTTAGATAATATATAGTCTATAGCCTTTCTCGATAAATGTACTACCCATTCAATACTAAGAGTTTTTAAATTTTTCAAATCGGGCTGTTTTGAAAAATTTAAAAATTCTCGTGGTTTCTGTGATGAGGGCGTTCAAAAAAACAAATTCTTCTGCTTTTTAATATTGGTATAGATTTCTTAAAACGCTTTAGCCTCAAACTAGACATAATTAAAGTAATGGATAGCAGAAAGATATATTTAATTATTTTCAATTCAATTACATATTGTATACTGACACTACTGACTACATATTGTGAAATAAGGATCGCTAAAACTAGACTTTCATTTAAAGTCAGATTACGCCGTCACTACTTTAAATTGTTGGCAGTGTAAACCCGGTGGTTTCATTTCCACACATGCATTGTAGATTAAATTTGTATTATATGTATATATATATATTATTTGTTTATACGTATGTATTTGTGTATTTATATGCTCCTATAAATAGTGCTAAGTATGTATAGTCACCTATTATTTTGTGTTTATTTATCTTAAATGTTTGCTTAGTTTTATTCTCATAATTTTTATCTTCTCCTCATTTAGCACTCACACTGTTTATCTCTGCACTATCTTTGGTTGGCTGGTAGATAATGCCTGAGGCATTTAGTCCGCCATTGTACATCTTATGTGCATAAAGTTTTAAATAAATAAATAAAAAATAAATATAATTTATCTAAAGGAAATCCAATGTGAATATACGCGATGTAACGACAATCTTCTTTGTGGACGTATACTTACATATGCAAAAGCTTTTCTTAGCTATATTACTTTTTATTTTCATATCAGTTTTTATGAAACTAGTGTTATAAGTTAAATAAATAAATTTTTATATAAATAAATATCTATACAATGTCCTCTGGTCGCAAGCTTAGCTTATTTGCTTCTGTTATGTATGTTTTATTTGTCCGTTCGGTGACGGGTTAAGAATACAAGTGTCACCACCCCATCTCATCCCCGGGGTGCTGTAAAACCAGCTAAGGGATATTGTACACAGATAACATCCTTTACGAGACACGGAAAATCCGAAAATAAAACTTGTGACAACACGCCTGGTCAGTTCCTTTCGTGGAGGAGGTTCGTGCTCAACAGCGGTACGTTAATGAGCTGGAGAGAGTTTTTACAGCACTCGTCGTTCTCTTGCCCTTATCCCATTATTTGGGGTCGGCGCAACATGTCTTTTTCTTCCATAGTCTTCTATCAGCTGTCATATCTGTGTCAACTCCTCTTTCTTTCATGACTTTCTTTCTTCCTCTAAGCTTGTTTCCTTCCACATTTATACGCAGAACGATACGTTATTTTTCAGCCCTCTGAGGAGGAAATGTGGTGGGGACACTTATATTCTTAATCTATTACACGGACAACATGAATATAATAAAAACTAACAAAGGCTTGTTATAAAATGCTTACAGAACATATTTGTTTTAATAAAAACATTCACAAAAACAACATGTTATACAAATGTAAAAAATCATCTCATTTTTGGCTTAATGCCGTGTAACAGAACATAAAGCCAGGTATGTTAACCCATATCCGTAATGTGTTTAAATTGGCTCTCATCTAAGCCTACACGTATATGTCTTGGAACGAGATGAGTACGTACGGGCTTTTCGGGCTTTTTAGTGTACTGCGGAATAATGAAAAAGTCATTACGTACATTTTTATTCAAACGTATTTGACTAATTCAAGATTACAAAAGGTATGTATATGTATTGTGAAGGATGAAAAGGTAATCTATATGTAAAGAAGAGATATTTTGTATGTTTGTAACCAATATACTCAAGAACTACTGGACGGATATTGATAATTCTTTTACCATTAGAATGTCAGATTATTCCTGAGTAATATATCTTTATATGTATCTATCTACAGTAATATTATAAAGCTGAAGAGTTTGTTTATATGTTTGAACGTGCTAATCTCAGGAATTACTGGATCAATTTCAAAAACTAAAATTCTATCCATGAACCTTTCTACGTCCACTGCTAGATACAGGCCTTGTTTCTAAAGTAATTTATTAATTTTGCAATTGACTTGCTATGCTTTTTACTTAATAAATGAAATTATAGTGGAGTACAATATAGCAAGCAAATCTGATCTGGTGGTAGTATATTAGATAAAATAATAAAACTAAATAATTAAAATAAATACTAATTTTCTATAAATTCAAATAAAATTAACAATTTCTTTTTAATATAAACTAAATTAAATCTTAAACCAATAATTCTTCTTTTTAAAAATTCTTGATATTATGTAAATAATATTGTATTTAAGTATATAAACTTAGTTTTGCTTGCTATATTGTATACTACCTCTATAATAATAATTAAAACTTTAGTCTATGATAAAATTATGTATGTTTCACCTTATATAATTTAAAAATTTCTTTATATTGTTACAATTTGTTAATGTATTTTAGAAACTAAAATAATGTTATTGATTTTATGTAGTCTGAGCACAATGTAATATGATATAGTTTATGGTAAAAGTCTATCTTTATGGTCAATGTAAAATTAAAATCGAATGTGGGTAAACCCTGTAATAACTGATCGTACAAGACACATTACAGCTCAGTCTCACCCGTGACCATGGTGACTGCAAAGTCTCCGAAACGTCGGGCCAAAATTTAAAACAAATATACGCGTCTAAATCCGTAAAAAGTAGTTTTGTCGAAACCATTCTTGGCTTTTCCATTTTGTCTCTAGCCTAGCTGAGCAAGACAGTGGAATTAACTTTCATTCCAACTGATTTCCCTTTGATTAAGTTTGTTTCGATAAAAGAACAATACGGTCTTATTCTGTGAAACAGCGCAATACCGTGGTATTTTCTTTACGAGACAAATCTTGACTTTGGAAAAGTCGCATTGTTAAAGTTTGTAAGAACCATTTTGTAAGAAAATAATTGAAACATAAATAGGAGATTAATGTACCCATTGAAAGACATTTTTGTTATTTTTCTAATTATACGTTTGGGCACTATAAGTACATAGTCAGTTTTAAAGTTTATAATATGACGTGATGTGTCTCGGTATGGTGTTGGATTAGGATTATAAGTCCACCCCACTTCTTTATCGTACTAATCGTATCGAGCTAATATAAGAGTGTTAATTAAAAATGCATGCTTTTCTGAACAATTTACTAATACAGTGACTATCTTGGAATTAACTACTTTCATGTTATCATTATTATTCTATTGCACATTAGTATGATTTGCAAAGGATAAAAGTAACTCTATGAAGTTTATCACTACAACGAAAGACGAAAGTCTAGAAATTGTTGGTAATATAATAAAACTCGGTGGAGAAAATGTATATACATTCTTCTCGTTATTAAATTTGCACATTTCAAACCTATATTTAAAACTTTATCGATAAGGTAAGTATACTTTTTTATATTTAATATTGATAAAATGCTTCCAGAAAGTAAGAATTTTAAATTGAAATGCTTTTTGGCTGTCTCAACTTTGCCTTGACTTACTTTGTGTCGGAAGAGTGGAATAAAAAGTTAGTTAATATTTATTTTTTGCTTGGTTTTTATCTTTAAGCATTAATTCAATAGGAGTTAGGATTGTTTTGAGATTTCCGCTGAAAATGCTACGAGAGCAATGCTCATACTCATAGTGTACAGGTAGCCTCGTCTCATATTCCGTGTATTTATGTGTGTGCTCGACAAACTCAGAAAATAAAGTCATTTTTCAGTAATTTTTATTTTTTTAACTATTCATACATAACAAATAACACTTTTAGTAAATTAAATTCTTTTCTTTCACACCAAAGAACTAGTCGATTCAATAAATCCTGTATTTTGGTATTATATTGTGATTTCTACAGAATTCAGTCAAGCTAGAAGATTTTGTTGAAATTAAAACCTTACCCTCTTTCGAAGTCGGTTTTAAAAGCTCCTGTAAACACTACAACAATATTCTTTAACAACATTTATGAAAAGATATATTTCTATTCGCAATTAACTTTAATTGCAGCAAACAAAGACTGTATACGAACATTGTGCGGGGAAAACTGTTGCAAAAATAAAAAAGAAATAGGTAAGTACTAAGCATTGCTAGCTAACTGCAAAATGCATAAAAGAAAAACTTTCCTGCAAAGATAAGCGCAACACTTTTCTTTTTATCTTTGTCAGCGCTTAAATAAAGTGGCGTAACTTTTACGTTGCAGTATTATAACAGGTGTTTTTTGTGACGTCATTAAATAATGAAAGATTGAGTAGCTAATTGTCTATGTGGTGACGCAAGTGAATGCAAGTGTCAACACCACATTTTCCTTGCCACGCTGCTGTAAAAGCCAGCTAAGGAATATTGTATACAGATTACGTCCTCTGTGAGAGACGAAAAATTTGAAATTAAACCCTGTGCAAACACGCCTTGTCATCGCGGCACAGTAGACTTTACTCCCTCCCAAGGTGAAAGAGGCCTGGCCCGTGCCCAATAGTGGGATATTTATAGACCGGAAATAGAGTGAGAGAGAGAGAGAGAACAAAGGATATAGAGAAAGAAAGAGCAATATTAAAAATATACTTTAAAAATCTTTACATAATTATAAAACAACCTTGATTCGATACCCCTGCAGTCATGTCAGAAATCTCTTAAAAATTATCTTTTGGATGTTTGGAATTTTAACAATAATAGAATAAGCAATTACTTTATTCATGTATAGATAATGTAACATAATTATGGTAGACAGATTTAACTGACTTGTCTGACTTGAGAGGTTTCAGAAACAGTTAGACAGACAGCCCAGTAGACAAACGGACAGAGAATTGAATTTACAGACATATATAAAAATATGTAATAAAATTGCTTCTTAAATCTAACAATTAACTTATCTCATAAAATGAATTATCCTTACTAATTTATAAATGCAAAAAGTGAGATGAAAGTTTGACGAGCTTATGTGTTAATGCGTGTAACCAAACCATAGTGCGATTTAAAAAAAACTGTACAACGCCATCTACATATATCAACAGCAAGTATACTATAATGCGTATTATTTAATAAACAGGCCTATGCTATTAGATTTTCACGAAACTTTATTAGGTTCTATAGAAAGTCTAATAAATGAGTTTAACTCAATAAAGAATCCTTTGTGATATACTTTACAAAAGATCTTTTATTGAATATTATTTTTCATAGTGAATTTGTGGTACGCGAAATAAATTAAAGTAATTAAGTTTCTCGACGTATCAAGGTGATTATATTATTAAAGAATGTATGTTAATATGTAAATGAATGTGGGTAAACCCTGTAATAACTGATCGTAGAAGACACATTACAGCTCAGTCTCACCCGTGACCATGGTGACTGCAAAGTCTCCGAAACGTCGGGCCAAAATTTAAAACAAATATACGCGTCTCAATCCGTAAAAGTAGTTTTTATTTAAACAAATGAGTCGCGCAGGTGTTAGAAAATATTATGTAAATGACTGCCAAAAATACCAGTAAAAGGAAGTTCTGTATTATATTTTTCTCGGTATTATAATTTATAGACGCATATAATCATCGAGTTCCTGCCAATAAAATAGTATTTTCATAGAACTTTGCGTAAAAATAAATTTTAACAACTGAAATCTTATGAATAAATTTTTGAAATGTTTTAAATATAATTTAAATCTACCTTTTCTTTGGTCTTAATTTCGCCGAAGTGTTATTTTATTAAAGTACTAAATATGACTTAAAAAGCGATGTCTTCAGCGATGTGTTTCTTCAAAAGGGTCAAGTGCGTATTTACAACCGTCGTGCATGTATGACCAGATGTATGGGTGTAAATGAAGTCAAAGAAGTGTGTTTAAACCGTAGCAGATAATTTTCTATAGCCATTGTCTACCCCTATGAGAAAAAGACGTGACGATTACTACAGGTGTCACCACGCCATTTCTTTCTAGGGAACTTTAAACGCTTGATAAGAGATATTATAAGCAAAGTACACGTTTTTGTCCAACAGTGAAGGAGACTTGCTCAGCATTGGGCTATTATTAGGGCTAAGAGAACAGGAGGAGGAGGTATAATGATGATGATGAAAATGCGAATGATAGCTATACGTATTTCTGGCAACAAAAATATAAATTATCTGACTATTGGTTTATGAACTAATGTGCGGATAGTTAGTTCTGTAGTTGTTTGCTATCAAGTTTCGTAGAGAAAGTTTTTATATGAGGTTCATTTAAACTATCACGGAACAAATAAAATGTGATAAAACTAGTTGTCTATCAGTAACTACAAGACAACTAGTTTTAATATTATTTTGAAGTTGTTTGTGTTATGTTTATATATTGTACGAGATTTTAACTTATTTCAAGAGCCTACATTATTATGTATAACTTAATATTTTAGAAAGAATTCTAATGAAGATTATGCTTGCATAATATATTTTGAAAATGTACATACATTCAAATGAAAATAAAAATAATTTCTTAGTATTTCACCCAGTTAAATTTTTCTCTGAGAGGCACACTAAGTAACCCGTTTTCGAGTACGTAACACATTTTTGTAACGAAAAAAACTCAACAACTACTGGACAGATTTCGATAATTCTTTTGCCATTTGAATGCTATAATATTATTGCAGGGTAATGTTGGCTATATTTTTTTATGAAATGACTGTTATCTGTGCAAAGCCGGGACGGCCGCTAGTCCCTACTAATATTAGAAAGTAACTCTGTCTGTCTGTCTGTTTCGCTTTACAGCTAAATTTTGATGAATGATTGTGATGAAATTTGACAAAGACAATCTTTAGACCCTGAGAAAGGACATAGGCTACCTTTTATTGCGAAAAAAAGATATGAAAAGTTTTCTAAATTTCACGCAGACGGAGTCGCGGGTAACAGCTAGTTAGTAATAAAGTCGCTCTTTATCTAATAATTTTAACACTAATACCTCGTTGGTGAAATGTAACAAAGTGCTTGTTATTTATTTATCTTGAGCTATAAAATTCCAGCTCACACATTTAGGACTTGTAACAATGAACATTGTCACATAAAATTTAATGCTCCTTAAGATAGACGGGGCTATTGAGGTCCCTTTACACGCAGTTTACAACATTTAGGGAACACGCACTTCAACATTAGGTAAGACCTAATCCACATTAGATAAGACCGTTACCGTTTTAGTTCATATCTATACTAATACTAGTTCTTGCCCCCGACTTCGTAGGAGTGGAATTCAGAAAAATTTTAAGGTTTTAACACACTAAAAAAAAAGTTTGAAAAATACATGTTGGCCGATTCTCAGACCTACTGAATATGCATGTAAAATTTCATAAAAATCGGTCAAGCCGTTCCGGAGGAGTACGGTAACTAACACTGTGACACGTGAATTTTATATATTAGATTTATTCCCAGATAATTTTTGCTCAACTCTTAAGTAGAGATATGCTTTTGATGCGTATCTTGTATGCTATGCTTGTGTGTATGTAAGTATATAATTTCCTTTTATATAACGTACCATAATTTTCAATAAAAATCTGCTGATTGCACAATAATCATGGCTTACACAATATATTATATAGTATTTCTGTAATTGAGTCAACTCATTTATTACGATGAATTCAGCAGAATTTCCAAGAAATTTTTTTCTAAAATATTACGTTCCAAAACTAACAGGTATAAAAACTGTTCCCTATTATTCAAGTCACCTACATCCCTAACGATCTTAGTTACCTTGACGCGATTGATGTCGTAACTACAATTTTATTACCCTAAGTAGTGTTAGAGCAAAAACCTTAGGGTGACAACCCTATAAAATAATAGGGTTGTCAAATTTACAAAAACCCGGAACTTTTTTATATGTATGAACACTGTAATCATTTATTTAACAATTTAATCTGCTTATTTTTTTTAATTAATTGACACTTTATTTGCGGATATGCGTCTATCTAACATACCTAGAAAAGTACATACATACAAGATTCAGACATCAAAAACATGAAGTGTGCCGAGCAGTAGACCTCGATTTTTTCAACTCCAGTGTAACTAGATTAAAAAAAAATTATAGGTAATATTCATTTAAGAAATAGCGACTAATAAAAAGTAATTACTTTGCAATTTTCTCTTATAACATAACCTTTATAGTATATAGCAATATTTCATTTGCATAGCATGTTAAGCTGGTATTATACTATATTTAATGTGACATTTGTATACTGACTCCTTTTACTAAGCTAGTAACGCACGATACCAAATTATGCTCCATACAAAAATATGGGTATCGTACTTCCCGATTATTATTATGTATTGAAAAAAAAAAGAAAGTGACAGAGGCATAGATATACTCTTCATCTATAATATAGCATAAAAACAATCAAAATCGGTTAAACTTTCACGAAGAAAAAGGGGAAGTACGATACGTCTTTTTTTCAAAGAATTTGTAGGTAAGATCTGCTTCAGCTATATTTGTCCCTTTCAGCACGGGCGGTGCTCGGAAATAGGGAAAGCAATACCTAAGGCAAATACCTAAATTAGGAGTACCTTCTTAATTGTGTCAAATTTGTTTTTTGTTAACCCATATTCTGCAAATAAATCATTCATTCATTCAATATCATAAAACTATTAATGTTCTGTGTAATTACTTAATTAGCCATATTTTAACTATTATTTTGTATTATAATTACTAATGTAAAGTTAGCTGTAAGTTATCTTTCTTTGATAAAATAAAAACAAATTAGAACATAATAATATCCTTCCTTCACAGTTATATACAATTAGAAATATATACAGTGGTTTAATATATCAAATAAATGTTTCAGACATCTTAATAAAATAATAAAAATCGTCTAATACATTTATTACAAATATATTGTAATAACAAAGTCTGGACACGTACTACGTAATCTTTATTACTATCTATATAAACAATAAAACTGTATTAAGTCTAGTCATAATAAGATGAGTGGACTTTTCTCTTTCGTAATGACTCAATAACTTTCGATATGAGAGTAGAAAAACCTATTTCTAATTGTATATTTTATTGAAAATACGTGTTTTATTACTTTTATATAGTAATCCAGAAGTAAAAATAAATAGCTGGGATAAAATCAACAGCTAGTTTAGAATAAAATCGACTTCATCATCATCATCATAACAACACGCCTTTTTCCCATGGTGGTAGCCAGAGACTATAGAGCGCCATCTGCTACGATCCAAACATACTTCCTTGGCGTCATCCTCACTCATACATCTGGTCATACATGCCCGACGGTTGTAAGTGCTACGCACTTGCCCCCTTTGGAGTATGTCGGCGATGAAATATCGGACCTTTCACGAAATTTCATCAATTAGCGCAAAAGCTGAATATAGACCATTTTTATTTACTTTTCTTCTTTCGTGTCTGATCAAAGTTTACATAGAATGGATTCATTTAACAATATTACATATCGGAAAGCAAAACAGACGAAATCTTCGTCGTTAACTAATTTATCTATTGCAACAATTGACGATGAAAACTCGCTATTTGACAACACATCTCTGAGTATACCTTGTAGCATTCACGATAACAATGATGTTATAATTAATAACTTAAATGAACAGATTAAGTCTCTTAACATTCAACTAATGAGCGCACATCAAGAGATTCAAAACTTAAATAGCGAAAACAATCGCTTAAATTCAGAATTACTTATAGCATTAAAATCAGCTGATACATATAAAAAAATATGCTTAACACCTGATAGAAACATCACGCCAAAGTCGTCTCGTATGAGGCAAAAGATAGTTTCCAGGTCCTCTCCAATCAGCCTTGCTAATATCATCAAGCTGAATAAAAATACTCAAACATACAATAATCAAAATATCTCACCTAAATTGATAAGAGACACTCAAAATACAGAACCAAGTGCTAATAAGAAACTGTCAGGCACTATAATAAAACAAAAGAATAAAATATGTGTTATGAGTAATAACTGTACAAAAAACACTTTGTCAATAATCGATGAAATTTATTCAAAAGATTTTGAATATTGCCATTATTTACTCCCAAACGCTAATATAAATGATTTGCTGTTAAATTTTAGGCAGAAGTTGAATGGTTTTTCTATGAACGACTATTGTCTGATATTTTTGAGTAAAAATGATATAATAAATAATGACTACATAAGCATACTGGACAGCTTAAAAAAAGCACTGAAGAATATTAATTACACAAATATTATTATTTGCGCTCCAACATATATAAAGGGCGCACTTATTTATAATTATAAAGTTGAGATATTTAATAACATACTATGCCTAGATATATATAGAAACAAATATGCCTATTTTTTTGACAGCAACTATGCCCTGACTCATGACATGTTCTCATATAGAACAGGTAAAATAAATAAATATGGATGGGAATGCATTTATGAACAGATTTTGAAAAACATAAGGACTGACTATGATATGTATGTATGTATGGATAAGGACTCTGACAGACAAAATACACAATTAAATAATAAGGTTGACTGCACATCCCAGACTTTGACATGCACAGAGCTTTTTCTTCCATAAATATTTAATTGTTTTGCACCAAAACATAGCTGGTCTTTTAAACAAGGCTGACTTACTGAGCATTCATCTAAGCGAAATGTCGAATAATCATGAACAAATTGATATAATCTGTATTACAGAGCATTTTGTATTGAAAGGACATGAGAACTTAATTAGCATCCCAGATTTTGTACTAGCCGTGTGTTACTCAAGAAAAGAACACAAACGAGGGGGTTCCTGTATTCTCGTGAAAAATACTTATGAATTTAAACCACTACCAGAGGTAACAAAACTGTCTATCTCTGGTGTCTTGGAGTGTTGTGCTGTAGAACTGGTAAAGCAAAATTTGATAGTTATTTGTGCCTACAGACCACCAAAGTCATCCAATTTCATTTTGTTTTGTGATAAACTAGATTCAATCTTAAAAGTATGTTGCAAAAATAATAAAAAAATTGTATTGTGTGGGGATTTCAATATAGATATTCTCAAGCAAAATAGATTTACATTGGATTTCGAAATGTTACTTCTCAATCACAATCTCAAATTGGAAATAAAACAACCAACCAGGCCAAGTAGCAATTCTTGCATAGACAACTTCGCACATAATTGCAAAAGGAAATGTTCTTCAAATGTAATTGACCTTGCTCTTTCTGACCATTCTGCTCAATTGTTAAAGATTCATGTAAATAAAACATATAAAATAAATTTTTGGCGAATAAAAAGGCGATGCTTTTCCCAGCATAATTTATTAAAATTCAAAAATTATTTGAATCAGTTATCTTTTTCAGAAGTTTTCAGTACTAATGATCCTAATCAATCGTATGACAATTTCATAGAATTATTTCGTTTTCTGTATGACCAGTGCTTTCCCTATAGATTGATTACTATTAAGCCAAACAGAAAAACTAAATGGATTTCGCGAGGAATCCAAATTTGTAGCAAAAAGCAACGAAAATTGCTATGGAGATATAGGCAAAACCCATGTAAGAAAAACAAATATAATTTTAAGTTATATTCAAAAATATTTAAAAAAATAATCAATCTAACACAATTATCGCAGAATAGCCATTTGATAAAAAATGCTTCAAACAAAAGTAAAGCTTCCTGGCAAGTTATTAACGGTGACAGACACTACAAAGAGCCAATATTACAAATTAACACTGGTAGCGTAACTATAAGAAATCCTCAACTAATTGCAGAACATTTTAACAATTTCTTTATAGATCAGGTAGAAGACAAGGAAAAATTTAATAAATCTATGAAGTATAAACTAGAAACCAACATAAACTCAATATTTATGGAACCAGTACTTCCTGAAGATATAATTAAAGTAATAAGAACCTTAAAAAATAAAACAAGCTTTGGCAATGATGAAGTGACTACGAACGTCCTTAAATTCGTATCAGAAGAAATAGCTACTCCCCTAAGCCACATAATAAACCTTTGCATAAGTAACGGCATCTTTCCAGATAGTCTTAAAATCACCGTTATAAAACCCATCTTTAAAAAAAACGATAAAGAGAACATGTCAAACTACAGACCAGTTGCACTCATTTCAGTTATTTCAAAAATTTTTGAGAAACTTATATATAACTCAATTTATTCCTTCTTAAATAAATATAATATCCTTTGTGATGAGCAGAAAGGATTCAGAAAAAATATAAATATTGACATGGCTATATACGATCTTATAAATGTTATATTGACAAACGTCGATAATCAAACACCCATTTGTGCACTATTTACAGACATGACTAAAGCTTTTGACTACGTTAACCATGATATTCTCATTTACAAACTTGAAAAATACGGTATTAGAGGAAATATTTTAGGACTCATTAAATCTTACCTGAGTAACAGATCACAATACACTAAATTGTCAAGAATATGTCCCACACGCAAACTTGAATTGCATTATGTGTCTAAATCTAGGGAAACCAGATCTGGGGTGCCCCAAGGTAGCGTGCTTGGACCTCTGTTGTTTTTGGTTTACATTAACGATTTGCCAAGGCAAGTTCAACAACCTATGGTTTTGTTCGCTGACGACAGCACAGCGGTAGTAAAATGTAATAACAAAAAGAATTATGAAGAAGATATTAATGAGACACTAGGAGATATAATAAAGTGGCTGGAATCAAATTCTCTGATTATTAATCTAGAAAAAACTAAAATAGTACATTTTTACCAAAGAATTTCACCAGGCTCTTTGGCAGTCCAGCATAGGGGTCAATTATTGGACAGGGCCAATGCAATCAGATTCCTAGGCGTATTAATTGACAGTCAACTAACATGGAAAGAACATGCAGAATATATATGTAAAAAATTAAGTAAATCCACATTTGTTCTTTATAAACTGTATAGAAAGGTAAAGATAGAAACTCTTGTTTTAGCTTACCATGGTTTGGTTGCATCTGTTTTGAGATATGCGGTTGTGTTTTGGGGAAATTGTGGTGAGAGAGAAAGAATTTTTCGAGCCCAGAAGCGTTGTTTAAGATCTATGACCGGTATAAAATATAGAGATAGCTGTGTTCCTATGTTTAAATCCCTTAAATTATTAACGTTTCCGTCATTATATATTCTGGAAGTTGCTATTTTTGTAAAATCACACTTGAACTTGTTTAACTTTAGATCTGATAATTCAAACAGACCTCATCTAATGAGATCTCAATATACAAATTTATTAAGCACAGGTAGTTTCAGAACAGCATTGTTAAGGAAGAGCATCTTTCGTATGGGGCCTGTCATTTATAATAAAATTCCCAATAATTTAAAAGATGGGACTTTACTAAATTTTAAGAAAAAGTTTAAGTCTTTATTACTTGAAAAGTGTTACTACTCTGTCAATGACTTTTTAAATGATGACACCTTAAAATGACATACTATTTGCAATGATATCTTCAGATGTGCTAATTTCGACATTGTTTTCTAATATTATTATTACTTGACATATTTTTTTTTGTAACAAAATGAAAACTGCATGCCTAATATTAAATGTTTATATTATCTACCAATGTTGTACGCCTAAATGGCAGGACATAGTGAAACCTGTTTTAATTTCTACGGATCTCAACATCTTATGTACCTATTTGTCCACAATAAAAAATACTTTGACTTTGACTTTGACTTTGATGACATCGGAGTATATTTTTCTCGGGCGTCCTCTCCCAGCATTTCCACTTACCTCCGCCGTGTATATGCCTTTCGTTAGGCGTCTCTCATCCATTCTCTCCACATGACCAAACCACCTAAGCATACTTTTCTCCACCTTCGACCTCTTTACTTTTTATATAACAAAGTCGTTATTTTTTAATGTTCCTATGTGAGCTTGGAACTTCAAAACTACGCAACGGATTTTGATGCGGTTTCTTTTAAAGATAGAGTGGTTCAATAGGATAGCTTTTTTGTATAATTTGTTAAGGTTTGTGTACATTCCTTGCGTGCGAAGTTGCGGGTATCAGCTAGTTTTGTACAACACATTTAAAACGCATACTGCCACACAGAACCTATGAATTTTATATTAACCGATTTTACAGACAGATGGGCACCAAAGTGAACGAAAACGAAAACTTTACATGTGATGAAATATAGCAAACAAAGTTAAGAAGTTAGACCAGCCACTAAGTAGAAGACTATGGAAGAAAATTTACATATTGAGCTGACCACAAAAATGCCAATGTTAATGATAATGAGTGGCCTCCTCTTAAACAACAATGTTAGAACATTTTTTTACTTTTCGAATAGAGTATGGGTACTTAAGTAATGTAAAACACATTTAGGACATATTTTTCGGCGTATACAAGGCAGCCTAGAAGTTGTAAAGCTTGCTAAAGGTCAGAACTGTAAAACTAACTTACACACGATAAATCCGTAAAAGGACTTTTATTTGAGTGCCTTATTTCACTTTTATATTCAGCAGCGGAAGGAAATAAAAAGATTGTGAATCCGCCTTGATTCACACAAGTATATAGCTTTGAGAAAATATCAAAAGTTATTGGTTCTATCTCTAAAATATGTACTAGAATGATTACTCTAAAATTACAGTTCTATGTGAAAGGCTAACTCATCATCAGATTATTAATACTGGTATACTACTCTACTACGACGGGCTTCGTGTTCTAGTAGGTCGCGGGTTCGATTCCCGCCTCGGACAATCATTTGTGTGATGTTTATAAATGTATTACACACGTTTGTTCTGCGTCTGGGTGTTTCTATATAAGTATGTATTTACAAAAAAAAAGTAGTATATGTAGTATATCCGTTTTCTGGTGGATAGCGAGTTCTTAATCCTAAGAAATCAAAATAAGGGGAAATTGCATGTATAGTTTTCACTTATTATAAAACAAAGTCGTTATTTTTGTATGTATTCACCTGTGTGGGCTTCTATCTTCAAAACTAGGTTTTTAGATGAGTTTTTTTATTAGATAGATTGGTTCAAGAAGATTGCGTTTATGTTTTATAATTTGTTAGGGTTTGGTTTCTAAATTGCGCACGTATGAAGTCGCAGGCAACAGGTGGTTTGATATTATAATGAAAATGAAATCTAGCTAGAGCAAATGGAAAGTAACGAAGTTAGATCTAATAATCTCCAAAAACCGTTTTTAATTTCATGAAGATCGTCAAAGCCAGATCGTTTCAGAGATTCACATTACATAAACAAGACTTGCTCGTTTAAATATATTTGATACGATCTACATATAGAAGCAATTTACATACTTAAATACGCACACATAAACATCAACATATTGATGTAACACAAACAAATAGATACAAAGAGAATTCTTACAAAGCCAAGTTACAAAGAAAACCTCAAATGAATAATCAATATGATATACATATTAGTAATTCTAAAAGCAATGGATGTCTTAGAGTGTTAAATCAATGGGAGCTGATATACACGCTGTTTGAAAATGAGTATTTAAAAAAAAAGTTTAACCGACCTTATGTGCCTCTACAATTTGACGGTTGACCTTGATTTCTCAGGAGATAATTATCAGATCCTGACTTGATGCCAATGGGACCACACGGAAGCTATCAGCTTTTAAATAAAAAAAAAATCATTAAAATAGCTCTGGCCAGTAAAAAGTTATGAGGTAACAAACATAAATAAAAAAAGTTTAAAAAAACATACAGACAAACTAAAAATATTGCCGCACCGTCGGTGTAGTACCGAGGTAACGCACACGAACATTATTATGTCATTTTATGTATCGTTAAGCACGCTCCGTGATATATAAGTATGGTCCGTGTGATAAAAGATTAAGAATACAAGTGTCACCACCTCCTTTTGTTTCCCAGGGTGCTGTAAGAGCCAGCTAAAGGACAATATAAGCAGTAAACGTCTACTGTGAGAGACGCAAAACTCGAAATTAAACCCCATGCCAAATCATCTGCAGTGGTCAGCATCCTTCTAAAGTGGAGGGCGCCCGGGGCCGGCATGCGGCAGTGGGACGTTAATGGGCTGGGGACAAAGAGAGGACAGGAAGCACGCCCCAGTCAAAATTGCCTCACGCACACTTAGAGATGCAAGTGTTCGTACACAAAGAGTATGATCATTGATCTCGAAACTTTTTAAGCGGGCGTCGTCTTATAGTGTAAACTCCTGTTAGATAAATGCTCTAAGTAGGGAGTATATCGCAGCCTGTTTATATGAATAATTTATTTAATTCTCATACTCGATGTATAACTTGTTAAATGAAGGATTTGTAAATAATAAATAAATATTCAACGATATTTCTAACAATGTCCTCTAGTCCCAAGCTAAGCTTATATTACTCGTGTTGTGGATACCAGAATACGGATAGAATACTGGTTTTACTGGTAATACATATACTGGTTTTGTTTTGTAAATAATTCGTATTCCTATGTTTAGAATGTTCTTTAATTATCTCTATTTGTTATATATCCATTTGTAAGACATCTTTACTTATTATAAAACAAATTTGATATATTTGTGTGTATGTCCCTATGTGAGCTTAAATATTCAAAACCATGCAACGGATTTTGATGTGTTTTTTTTAATAGATAACAGCGGTTCACGAGGATGGCTATTTTGTATAATTTGTTGAGGTTTTTAATCCTGAATTCCACGCGTACGCAGTTGTGGGCAACTGCTACCCAGTAATGAATAAATGAGTATTTGCGTATACTTATCCTTTTCTAAAATAACTCATAAATTAATGTTACGTCAAATTATTTTATTTATGACCATATAACAAACTACGTTGCGTTTTCATTTGAGCATGGCTCTTGCTATCCGTCGGCATCTATATTACTAACGAGGTTACGATACTACTCCCAATGGGTATTCTATTGAAGAGGAACAGCTATGTTTACTTTATTATCTACTCATATTATAAATCTGAAGAGTTTGTTTATTTTATTAATATTATGCCACTTAAAATCTGACCTCGTAAAATTTTACTCCTTTCTTATTTTACTATGATTTTATTTACCTAATTTTAAGATTGATTAAACTTTGACATTTGTAATAATAATATGATATTACCTGTAATTTCATTTTTTTTATTTAAATGTTGTACACCATCAACAGTGGTAAAATGTAGCGGACAATTCTATATTGACAATGTATTGTAACATCTACTGAAACTTATGTTTACAAAATAATTTAAATATTTGAATTGATTTGATTTGTTGTTCGTACGCGCCAATCTCAGGAACCACTGATCCATTTTGAAAAATTCTTTACTTGTTGGATAGTGAATTTATAGGAAGGCCATAAGCTATATAACATCACGCTGCAACTAATAGGGGTGAAGCAATAGTAAAAAAATTTGAAAATTGTCTTAATTTCCCGTGTACGAAACCGCGGGTAATAGCTAGTTTGTATATATTTGTGGTAAAAAAAAAATTGGAATCATAAAGATTAAAGACCTTTCATTTTAAATTACTTTTACCTTTTCCTGAGAACAAGTAAATACTAATATAAACCGAGAACAGTGAATTCTTCTCATGTTTTTTGAAGCATAAAAGTCCTTTAAGGGTTGTTGACATGAGTTACACGTTTTCCTTATACTGATGTTTGACAACCCTTAGAAGATATCGTAAGGCTCTATTTGTACTGGTCCTGTAACATTCTGTTACGTCAAAGGTAGGGCTGACTTCACTTAAATTGCTGACGATGAAGAAACACTACAAAAATCCTGGACATTCGCGGCAAATATGATTTCTTCTACAGATATCTCTGATAAATTATTTTTAGGAGATTCAAAAAGTATTGTTATAAGTTTTATATTTTTATTTCTTTTGACAATAAGAGTGGCTATTTTCTCAAGATCCTACCATATGGCTCCCAGACACCTTCCTCTTTCCCGCTCTCTACAGCCCTTAAAGTCCCACTGTTGGCCACAGGCTTCCTCGATTTTGAAAGAATTATGGTCTATTGTGCCGCGTTGAGAAAGCGTGTTAGCAAAGGGTTTAGTTTCAAATTTTCCGGGTCTCACGGAGTTGTTATCTGTGTAATATTCCTTAGTTCGCTTTTAAAGCATTCTGGAATGGAAAAGGGGTGGGAATGAAAACTGTTATGACAGTTTGTCGGCGAAAGTAAATGCAATGCACTCTATAGACTATGTATATATACTAGATAATTAAATTTATATTCTAAATATCTTATCTAATTACATTTAGCATCAAAAGCATCTAGTAAATAGGTCCTTAACTTTTTCTTAATTCTATTTATTTTAATATTGTCAGTTCTAATCCTACCCCACGACTCCGAGATACCCAGCACTGTAAGGAACGAGAACAAATCCAAACCACAGACAGCCCTAGTCAAACGCATCAGTATTCCATTACAGTAGCAAGTCTATAACTGTTTACTAAATGTTCAGCAACTAAATGTTTTTAAACAGCCTGATCTTTCAGGTTTTTAGAATGATTACATTTTTATGGGGTTATTTTTCTTATTTAGTTAAGTTTTTTTGCGATCCGAAGTAGATTAGCCTTTCAGCTTTCGTTATTAAAGTCAGTTTAATCTAACGTTCTGCTTCTTTTCACAAAAAAATGTACAAATGATATACATTATGGTTCAGGTTTTTCCATTATTTGCTGGAAAAAATTCTAGATTGTTGATTGTAAACATTGTATTTAAAATACTAACCTCGTAAATTATAGCAAAACTAATAAAAAAATCAGAGATAGTGAATTTCGCGCAAAATCAATCTATCATTTTTTTTTATTTACTTTGCATGCGTAGATGATAGGGTAAAACAGAAATCCAGAATGTTTGTTATCCAGAATTTATGTTTACTAGAGGTTAAATAAGTCATTAAGTCCGACTGTACATTCTATGTATTAAGTATGTAAATAAATAAATAAATAAAATAAAAATTGTTTTTTTTTATTTGTATTAAAATAAAACATGAAAATTTAACTAATAGTAACCTAATAATTTCACAGAAACAAAACTACTTTCATATTAAAAACCACTTAGAATTATTAAAATTTATAAAAAGCTTTGTAATCTCTCAGATAGATGACAGCTTGTGGAATTTTTAATAAAAATGGAGGCCCAAGAGTCCATGAAACCGTGGCATGAAATTAAATTAAATTACACAGCCGTTCTAAATATATAATTATAGCAATAAATATTTGATTTCTGAAGCACAAAATATTATTATTAAGTAAAAACTAAACAATTAACGGTAACAAACGGTACTTATTGCGTGTAAATAATTAATAAAAAAAAATAAACACTACCAAAGTAATTAAAACGAATAAAACAACACTTAAGTTAAAAACAAGAGGGCGATTAAATTAATTATTCTTATAAACTATTAAATACAAACTAATACCCGCAACTTCGTACGCGTGGAATTTAGAAATCAAACCTTAAAATACAGAACTTTACTATACCACTCAATAGATGGCACTGTACAGTTTATTTAAATCGCACTATGGTTTTGTTACACACATTAACACTTAAGCTTTTAAAAATTGTTTATTTTTAATCTGCTTTTCGCATTTATAAATTAGTAAGGAAGGTTTAAGGATTAAATACAAACTAATACCCGCGATTTATTACGCGTGGAATTTAGAAATCAAAACTTAAAAAATTATATCAAAAGGACGGCCGGGACGGCCCCCTTGAGTCACGCGTCGTAGTGAGCCCCCACAGATAGGGGGCCACCCCTAGTCGGGTTTTGGTAATACCTGAGTGCCTAACATGGCCCGGCTAAGGGCGAGGAGGAACAACGTGGGGTTTAGTGGGTAGTCCGGCAGCAATAGGCCCAGAGCCCCACACGAAGTCCGAAGATTGCCCCCGCAACCGGAAAGGCTAAGTGCGTAAATGCATTTCCCACGTAAAAAAAAACATCATCTTGAGTACTGTTAGTCTATCTATAATAAAACCGCACCAAAATTCGTTGCGTAGTTTTGAAGTTTAGCGTTACTACCCCTTCCAGGGTGCTGCAAGAGCCAACTAAAGAATATTTTACACGGTGACGAGAAATTGGAAAATATACCCTGTGCCAAAATGCCTGGTCAGCGCAGCACAGTATATGGCAACATGTCTATGACGAAAAATCTTTTTCTCTATCTCTAAAACTCATTGAAACCCCACTGTTAGTAGCGGGCTTCTCCATTTCCGACAGTTAATCGGTCTGCTTATTGTCATGGTGTATATTTATCGTCTGTGACTATTTAACCGACTTCAAAAAAGGAGGTAAATTATTTTTAGGGTTCCGTACCCAAAGGGTAAAAACGGGACCCTATTACTGAGCCTTCGCTGTGCGTCCGTCCGTCCGTCTGTCACCAGGCTGTATCTCAAGAACGGTGATAGCTTGAGAGTTGAAATTTTCACAGATCATGTATTTCTAATGCCGCTATAACAACAAATACTAAAAATAAAATAAAATAAATATTTAAGGGGGGCTCCCATACAACAAACATGATTTTTTTACCGTTTCTTGCTCGATACTAATAACGTTGCCTTATGTTGCATAGATAATTGTACGGAACCCTTCGTGCGTGAGTCCGACTCGCACTTGACCAATTTTTTTTTGTGTTTTTACCTCATAATTTTTAACTGGGCGAAGCGATTTCAATGATCCTTTTTTATTTGAAAGCTAATTAGTGGTTCCCGCATGGTCTTATTTGCATCAGGTCGAGATCTGATGGTTATCTTCTGAGAAATCCAGGAAACCCTCAAATTTCAAAGGCACACGAAGAAGATTGAACTTTTTTTTAAAATACTCAATTATTTATCTGTCGACTTTTGACGGATCATGAGACATGGTCGGATAGAATATCTACAGAAGGGTAAACAAACGCACAACCGATGTTTAGGTTATCTTCTGACACGACCTTAATGAAGAAAATAATTACAATAAAAACTTTTCCGTACCATCAATCTTTGTCTGCCAAACTTTAGTAAAAGTAATTAACTCTTATGATGATCATCAATTTAATCTCTACGCTGTTGGGGCCAAATATTATTAATAATAGAAAGTGTATTATGTCTTAATAAATTATTACTCATATTCATATTTGCTGGTACCTAAAACACAGGTTCCGCTCCTTTATGGTGCCGGCAGAATCCAATTTTATGTGTTAAGTCTAACTACGAACATCTTATCTCATGTAATTATTTATGGTCATTAATGTCAACAGACAATATAATCATATTTTATTTTATACTAGCTGTTGCCCGCGACTCCGTACGCGTAGAATTTAGAAAATTTCCCCCTTTTTGCAACATTTTTCACTACTGCTTCGCTCCTATTGATCATAGCGTGATGTTATATAGCCTAAAGCCTTCCCCTACAAATGGACTAACCACCAAAAAATGAATTTTTCAAACCGGTTTTTTTCACGCTAAAATGTTTATTCCCTCTCCAATTATTTCATTGGTTAAACCTCCGATAAGTCATTATAAATAAGACCATTAGGCTTTTAACAGGCCCTTGGTAGGTACTAGCAACTTCCGGGCAAGAGATTTTAACTTTGATTCCTTTTGGACAAGTAAACACAGATGTTATTACAGTATCTATCTATTAACTAAGTATTAGTTACTAATGTTACAAGTATGTATTTACAAAAAAAAATACACATTAATACAGTTTATTAGTTCGGTACGTATCTATCAATGTTATATCTTTTTTACTGAATCTTTGAAAGCGATTTTCATTCTTACAGTAGTCGGATTGATTTAAAATTCTGCACACCCATTAAGGACCAATGACAACGTAATGATTCAAAAAAACATTTGGGATTTTCAAGCTTGGTTTCCAGTTTTTGAAAGCAAATTATTTAAATAAAACTACTTTTTACGGATTTAGACGCGTATATTTGTTTTAAATTTTTGGCCCGTCGTTTCGGAGACTTTGCAGTCACCATGGTCACGGGTGAGTCTCACCCGTAAAAAGTAGTTTTATATAAACAGATGAGTCGCGCAAGTGTTAGAAAATATTAAGCAAATTATTTAAATTTAGGCTCAGTGTCCATCACCTAGTACCCATATATACAAGTAATTTGCTTAGTTTGAAACCAGAGGATATTTATGAAATATTTCTGGAAGATCGCTTAATTAAATGCCAAAATTTTGACATTAAGAGTTCTATTTATGTATACTAATAAAATTAAATATATTCTGAAAAATTTTATAGCCGTGTATGTGCGCAACATTGTACAAAGAGTAATAACTTTTAATGTATAAAAAATAACAGAGAGCTATAAAATGACCTCTCGCCTCATGTTAATTAAAAATACAACTAACCTGCAAAATGAAAAGGTCATCGTATGTTGTTTCTGTAAATTGGACAGAGCCGGCCAGCGATCATAATAATTAAAACCAAATATCCACTAACACTTAAAATAATAATATACACTTATTCACTAATATTCACTAATATTTATTTCACTAATTAACACTTGCTCAATATTTTACCAGAAAAAAGTTCGACCACGCTAGTGACTTTAATATTTAGATCGTAGCAGATGTCACGGAGGTCTACGAGTCGTAGCGTTTGTGACGGCTGCCGTAGCAAGACTGATGCTACGTCTACGTAGAACTACAGACAGCGCAAGTCCAAAGTTAGGCTGAGTATTGTGAATATACAAAAGTTAATGTGTTATAATAAAACAGTTTTTCAAAACGTTTTCTTAAAGTCTGTACAAATTGTTTAAAGATTGTTAAAATTTTTAGATTGACTTATGATTTATGTAACAAATTTGACTTGACATCTTAGGATGTTTGCTGACGTTATGGATGAGCTCATCCTAAGCTAACAAGGGATCTCTTTAATGTTATGTATGTACGTGTTACTATGAATAGAAAGGCTTAGTCGTGTGGCACTATGTTTTCATAAATTTATTTCTATCATAAAGTTAAATAATCCATCCCCTTATTACTGTTTTAAGTTGAGATAAGAGATCGAAAAAACGAACCTAATTTCAATATTTCTAAACATTAAAGTTTCACTTATATCTCTATCTCTCTAGTCCAGTAACTTTCCATTGCTGGGCACAGACATCTTATATTTTGAAAGCAGTTATAGTCTAATATACCAAGCTGACCAGGCATGTTAACACAGGGTTTCATGGACATTTCACACAAAGTCCTCTGGTCCCAAGCTAAGCTTCTATTTATCTTTATGTTATGGGTACCAGAATACGGATAAAATACATATACTACTTTTATTTATATTTATTTATTTATTTACACTTTATGCTTAAACTATGCAAAGGCGGACTTAATGCCTAAGGCATTTTCTACCAGTCAACCATAGGGTGGTGCAGAAAAAGGGAAGGTAGAAGTGTAACAAATAAAGCTAGATTATCAAAGATTATAGTTGTTAAAGACTTATTGACATAGATAAATCCTATAAAGAATACATTACATACACATACATAGAGATACACGTAAATCAATACAATTAAACAGATACATACATGTCATACATACATACACAGATATATACGCACATTACACATACCATAAATACATATAATACAGGTACTTAAATACAGATAGATAGTAGTATAGTAGCTTCATAGACTCAGATGTGGATGCAGCTAAACGTGAGGTTGTGTCGATATACGGAGATAGTGCTCACGTATCTTACGCTTAAACGCTTTACGGGAGGTGCACATCCTGATTTCCGGCGGAAGAGTATTCCAGAGAATAATGGTATAATGGTATAATAATGGTATGAATAATACTTTTCTTTTGTAAATATATAATTACAGATAATTAATACACAGAAACACCCAGACACAGTACAAATATACAAATATTAGTATGAAATTTATAAACATCACACAAATGATTGTCCCGAGCGGGAATCGAACCGGCTACCTCGTGAACGGCAGTTAGTTCCATGAACCACAAAATCACGAGGACCTTCAATTTAGGGTTTAATTTCGAGTTTTTCGTCTCTCACAGAGGATGCTATCTGTGTACTGTTTTTATATTGTAAAGTTAAATAATTCCCATAGAAATATAAGGATGTTATTTTAATAGAAAGTCATTTATATTTCCTCAGAAATATTCCTTAGAAAAACCATAAATATTACTTTGATACCCTTTTCTAATCAAAATTCACAAGTATTTTTTCAAAACGCAAACGTAGTCGTACGCAGAAGGTACAAGAAAAAATCAAAAGAGAAAAAATATAAAAAATGAATAATAGGCTCAAAGTCTTGGGGTTGACCGAATTTTGTCTTATACGAGATATTACATCTAAAAGTAAAATGCTCATGATGACCACAGATCACGCGTTATAGATACCGTATAACGTGATTTTTGTGGACTAAAATAAAAACTAATTTAACAAAGCTGAAGAGTTTGAACGGGCCCGTTTCGAAAATTCTTGAAAAATTCTTTTTGTGTTGGATAGTTCATTTATCAAGAAAGGCTATATGACATTACCCTGCAGCCAATAAGAACGGAGCAGTAGTAAAATATATAGCATAAACAAAAAATACTTCCTAAATTCCATGCGTACGATGTCGCGAGGAACAGTTAGTGTATTTAAATAGGTCGTAGCAAACTCACACAATGAATAAACTAACGGTGAAAAAAAATTCATGGAGTATCTTGTCTAATATGCTCCGTAGGATTCACTTTTAGAACAAATGCCTAGCTTCTAACGTTTTAAAATAGCTTGTTAATTAAAAATATTTGGCTTTGACAGTTCTCCACATTTTATGCGAGACAAGCGCATACATTCGTTGTGCGTTGATCACTTTGTGTGTGGAATCTATCGCAGGCGATCTATGATGATGACTCAAGGATAATCTGAACGCATGATTTATTATAGCGTGTGTCGTGGTTCACATAGTAATAAAGTCGTTATGTCCGAGAAGACAGGTTGCTAGAACCTTGACTGTTATTCTTTCACAGTTAGTTTTTATGACGTGAAAAGTATAAAATGGTTATTATCATACTGAAACTTATTTATTAACACGCTTTTATAAGTTTAGTATGTATCTATCAATGTATTAATCTGTGTAACGGAATCCTTGAAAGCGATTTTCAGCCACTTGCAGAGACGGATTGATCTGAAATTTTGCTCACCTAACAAGGACCGATGACAATGCTGTAATTTAAAAGAATAAACCCAATTCCTCGATCAGAATTACTAGAATAGCATGTTGAGGTATCACTATGACCACACTTGTATTTTTTATTATACACGTAATAGTTTAATTGTATATGAGTAGACTCACCAAGATTATTGTGTTTCTACGTATGCCTTTCATACACAATCAGATAATTTTACATAAAAACGCTTTGTTTATAGAATCAGGTAAAAATATCATAATTGTTTACTTGTGTTTACAACGATTGTGACAACAGAAACTTATGTCTCTGACAACATAAACTGTCAACGTTTTGTAAGTAGGTAGCATAGAATTGAGTATTGAAGACAATGCAATCATTTAAAAAATATTCAGGATATAGCGTGTTTTTTAGTTTTTAAACTAAGTAGATTATGAACTTCTATGACTAGCCGTTTGTATTTTTGCGCTCCGTGGTTTAGTGGTAACTGTAATTTGTTATTTAAGGGCCAACATCAATATTATCGTATATCATCACCGACACGTACATATTAACACAGCCAGTAGGCACAGAAAATGAAGAATTAGGGATACTTTTCCTATTTACTCAAAATCTACTAAATATATTTTAATTCTGATTTACGTGTTTCTATATATAATAGATACTTATGTTTTAAAGTTATTTCATTAGTTAATACGCGATAATAGACCGACAAATGAAAAAAAAAATGAGAGAGGTTGTTTCGCTAAGATTTTCTATCGAGAAAACTTTTTTCAATCGCGTTTCTGAGTTTATGCGATCCTAGATCATATATTGAAAAAACATATACTTAAAAATTAGAGCTCTAGCCATTCAATCTAAAGAAACAATGAAAACTTCGTACATAGAAAAATGCACGAAGCTATTTTGGTATCCTCTTAAGTGTGCCTGCCGCCACGGGAAGAAGGCTATACAATCTGTATCTGTACTAATATTATATAGGTAGAGCGTTTGTTTGTACGCGCTAATCTCAGGAACTACTAGTTTGAATTGAAAAATTATTTTTGTGTAGGGTAGTAAAATCGAGGAAAGCTATAAGCTATATAACATCACGCTGCGACCAATAGGAGTAGACAATTAGTGAAAGATATTGCAAAACAGTGAGATTTTTCTAAATTCAAGTGTGTCAAATACCATACTGGTTGTTGCCTGCGATTTCGTGAAAGAATGATTAAAAAAAAACACAAAGTTTTCTTTCAAGGAGAGCCAATTCTAGGCCAATTTAGTATTCAAAATTACCATTTAAAAAAAAAAGTAGTGAAAGGGTTTCAGCACGCTCGTGTAAAGATTAATACGATCATTACACGGTTATGAAAGATAAAACAGAATTGGCTTAAATGTCTTCTTTCATTGTGATTTATTAGTCCAAATATACTAAGTCACTATTACTTAATCCGCAATACAACGTTAAAGCAAAGAACTGGTGTAAACGACTTCTATGATTACAATTTATGACTCAAATGTACTATGTCGTGTAATATTTTCGCGGCATTCATAATATCTATGCTAATATTATAAAGCTTGTGACTTTGTTTGTTTGTATCACGGGTCTGATGTAAATAATTCTTTCAGTGTTGGATAGTACATTTATCGAGGATAGCTGTAGATGATGGAATCGGGGGAGGAAAAATAAAACACGTGCGTACAGTAGTGGCGAATGTCCGAGAAGAAAAGTGAGCCTTACTCGGATACCCCCGTATAATTATTTTTATAAAAAATGATACAGGCCGTATCCTTATTTAATAAGAACTATACTAATTCATTAAAAAGTACACAATCTCAAGTACCTACTAGGTACTAAGGATTATGTATATACTTAAAATGTAATTATAATAAATAATAATAATAAATATTCACGGACATTTCACACAACGTCCTCTAGTCCCAAGCTAAGCTTATATGCTTGTGTTATGGGTACCAGAATACGGATAAAATACATAAACTACTTTTCTTTTGTAAATACATACTTATAATACATAGAAAAACTCAGACGCAGAACAAACATTTGTATGAAAATTAGAAAAATCACATAAATTTTATATGGTATACTAGCTGACCCGGCAAACGTTGTTTTGCCATGCAAATGAGATAGACAAATAATTTGCAATAAAATAAAATTGCGACTATAATTAAAGATCTAAGCTATCCTATCTCTCAAGTTGGACCAGACTGCTCACGGTGTGCCAATTTAATTTAAAATCGGTTAAGTAGTTTAGGAATCCATCGCTGACAAACATCGTGACAGGAGATTTATATGTATAAAGATATAAATTATATAGGTATTATATATAAGTATGTATTTAATTATAATAAGTAGGTATATTTTATATATTTTTTTTGTAGAATTTTTATACATTATAATATTTATGTATATTTATTTGTATATATTTAGAACTTTGTCTTTGTGCACCTACCTTTACCATTTTCTGCACCACCTAGGTTGACTGGTGAAAAATGCCTACTGGCATTAAGTCCGCCTATGTACACTTTGTTTGTGTTAAAGATTAATACTCAATACTCATTTATAAGTAATTATTTTTACACGTCATTAATTGTGTAAAATAAATAAATGATTGTCCCGAGTGGCAATCGAACCCGCGACCTCTTGATCGGCAGTCCGTATATTTTATAGATGTGGTGTACATAATTACATGTTCGCCTATCGGCTATGTAACATAACACTTCGACTAATAGCAGCGAAGTATCATGTACGATGTCGCGGGCAACAGTTAGTATGTACTAATATGATATTAGTACAGTGATATTCACTATTTTTTTATTTATTTTATTTATTCACTATTCACTAGTTTCTATGAAGTTTTGTCACGTATCTATTCTTTATTAAACGTAAGTCATGTTGCTACAAAGAATATGAAGTTATGACTTTCGTAGTCAGTGACTACATGGTCGTTTTCTAAACAACTCTCATAAGATATATACTATCTTCAGACTATAAATGTTTTAAGTTGGGTACAGGACTCCTCCACTATGGGAAGGATTATGGTCTACTGTACGTTGACGAGGCGTGTCGGCACAGAGTTTATTTTTAAGATTTTCGTCTCTCACGGAGGATGTTATCTGTGTACAATATTCCTTAGCTGGATTTTACAGCATCGAACAGGAAATAGGGTAGTAATACTTGTATTCTCAATCCGTCACCACACGGAAATTACGGACGAATATACCGTCAGTCGTCTAGTAAAAAAATAATCTACTTAGTTGTGAAACTAAATAATTGGTCAAGTGCGAGTCGGACTCGCGCACGAAGGGTTCCGTACCATTATCTATGCAACATAAGGCAACGTTATTAGTATCGAGCAAGAAACGGTAAAAAAATCATGTTTGTTGTATGGGAGCCCCCCTTAAATATTTATTTTATTTTATTTTTAGTATTTGTTGTTATAGCGGCAATAGAAATACATCATCTGTGAAAATTTCAACTGTCTAGCTATCACCGTTCTTGAGATACTGCGTACGGAACCCTAAAAATCATGTTTGTTGTATGGGAGCCCCCCTTAAATATTAATTTTATTTTATTTTTAGTATTTGTTGTTATAGCGGCAATAGAAATACATCATCTGTGAAAATTTCAACTGTCTAGCTATCACCGTTCTTGAGATACTGGGTACGGAACCCTAAAAATCATGTTTGTTGTATGGGAGCCCCCCTTAAATATTTATTTTATTTTATTTTTAGTATTTGTTGTTATAGCGGCAATAGAAATACATCATCTGTGAAAATTTCAACTGTCTAGCTATCACCGTTCTTGAGATACTGCGTACGGAACCCTAAAAATCATGTTTGTTGTATGGGAGCCCCCCTTAAATATTTATTTTATTTTATTTTTAGTATTTGTTGTTATAGCGGCAATAGAAATACATCATCTGTGAAAATTTCAACTCTCTAGCTATCACCGTTCTTGAGATACAGCCTGGTGACAGACGGACGGACGGACGGACGGACGGACGGACGGACGGACGGACGGACGGACGGACAGCGAAGTCTCAGTAATAGGGTCCCGTTTTTACCCTTTGGGTACGGAACCCTAAAAACACGCTTGAAAATCCTGAATATTTTTTTTTATTACTGAATTGTCATCGGGACTATTGTCACTATATTGTGTGCAAAATTTCAGATCGATCCGACTACTGTAAGTGGGTGAAAATCACTTTCAAAGATTCCGTTATTTAATACGTTAATAGATACGTTCCGAAATAAGCGTGTTATAAATGAATATTCATGATTATTTTACACGACTTCCTCTGGTCCCAAGTTAAGCTTTTATTTAGTGTTATGGGCACCCGAATACTTTTCAATCTCAAATGCGTGGTAAAATAAATATATGTCGCATATGTTAATTAATTCTTCGCTTCAATAAAATCCAGTTATGTTTTAAGAGGATGTAATATAAATTTATTGTTATGTGCATGCAAATATTATGTAAAAAGGGTTTAATTTCAGGCTTGAATGTTAATAGAAATTTATTTGTATTTTTGTTATGTTATTGTTGTAGTTTTTATATGTAAAAGAGGAATTTTCGTCTGATATTGACAAAGAAATATCGAAATCAACTCGTTTCGGCTTTGATGTCGATACAATATTCCCAAAGTTTTGTTTTTCGTATTAATTAGCAACAATTGTGTGTGTGACACTATCCCCAAGTTGACGACCTATAGAGATAAGTGTCAGCATCCCAATTTTTTTTCAGGGTGCTGTAAGAGCTCGGTAATGGATTTTATAAGCAGTTAACATCCGTGAGTAACATCTGTGAGAGACGGAAAAATGGAAACTAAACCCTTCGACATGGCTGTTTAGCGTGGCATAGTACTGAGACTTTACAGACATTCATCCAATTGTTGCTAACCTATATTATACTTTTACAGCACCCTTGGAAGGAAAGGGGGTGGTGACACTTGTATTTTTAATCCGTCACCACACGGAGGACTCATACTCATATTCGTCTAATAATTAATAATTTTAATATCATTAAATTATTGCATTCATGTTGTTCACAAGTTGATACAAAATATATTTTTAAAATAAAGTTAAACATGAGCCCTGCTAGGGCACAGCAACATGGGTTACAGCTAAACATTGAAAATAAACATAAAATAAATTCATAACTTTTATTATTTTTTAATTTCTGCTTTTACCTATCCTACCCATTTGTCTGTGAGTTTTTTTGTTGATGTCAAATGCTAATATACTTGCATTATTAAGTTAATATCACAAGAAAATTGGTCATAAAACATGACTTTATGTGTCTTGTAGAGGCAGTTAAATCTTTACGTTTCTATTTGGACCCTTTATTTGCTTCCTACTTGGACGGCATTAGACGGAAATATTTGACAACTTTATACGCAGTAAAAAAGTCAATGACGCCAAGAGATTTAATCCTACTACCTATCCTGGTTTAAAACATGAGATATATTAACTCTTAGAAATACTTTAACAACAAAACAATTTTGAGTCTTATTTTTTTAATTAGTAATTTTAGTAATTAGTATTAAAAATTAGAGGAGGCAAAATTTTAATTCGGTAAGAGCACATCTTTAAAATTGATAATTTTCAAAACTCCGGGAAACATAAAACTACCAAAACTCCCCGTTAAAACTACCAAATTATTGTGGTGTAGGAAGGTTGTGCAATCTTATGTATACCTTGGTTCTACTATCACAAACAATGGCGGGTGTGAAGACGAGATTCGAAGGAGATGTGCTATCACACGACCAGCTGTTGACAGACTTAAAAAAGTCTGGCGCAACCGAAATATCACCAAAGCCACAAAAGTCCGCCTGATGAGAAGCTTAGTCTTTCCAATATTTCTGTAAGGCGCGGAAACGTGGACGGTTCGCCTCAAAGAGTGACGAAAAATCGATGCTCTCGAGATGCTGGATGATGTGCTGGCGTCGACTTCTACGGATCGAACACCCCATGGAGCGCCTAGTTGTCCAAGGACAGGTGGAAGGCAAGCGGTTGCGTGGGCGCTCACCCACGCGCTGGACAGACACCATTAAAGCGGCAACGAGGACAAGCCTTGTCCAAAGTTCACGAGACGCCAAGGACCGCAACAAGTGGAGACGCATCGCGGGAGCTGCACTGGCTAATGAAAATGAAGCATCATCAGCCACGACCATTCTGCCAAGATTGAACAACTGAGAAGAAGCATGGTAATTTGGTAGTTTTATCTCTAATGACCGCGACCTCGTACGCGTGGAATTTACAAAATTTTTTCCTCGTTAATGCTGCGCTCCTATTGGTCGCAGCGTGATGATGTATAGCCTAAAGCCTTCCCCTAAAATTGGCGGCCTATCCAACGAAAAAAGAATTTTTCAAATCGAACCAGTGGTTCCTGAGATTAGCGCGTTCAAACAAACAAACAAACTCTTCTGCTTTATAAAATTAGTATTGATAAAATATAATTTTACATACATATTCAGTAGGTCTGAGAATCGGCTAACATCTATTTTTCAAATCTTTTTTTTTTTAGTTTGGCAAAACAACGTTTGCCGGGTCAGCTAGTAATATATAGAAACAAGCAATAATTGAACATTAGCTTATTTGTCTGCTCAGCACAAATAGCAAATACATAACACTAAGTTTATGACTAACTGTTAAGTTTATAGCTGCTACTTAGGCACGTCCTAGGAGGCTTGCATTGTTGGCTAGCATACAAATGTGATGTAATACTGAAATAAAACTAATCTTTGGAGAGATTCGATGTAACTGTACTTGCCAAGTTTCAATAAAGTACATAATAATATACATACATTCATATCTATGGACATTTCACACAACGTCCTCTGGTCTCAAAGCAAGCTATATTTCTATGTGTATATCATGTTTACCAGAGTAAGGATATATTACATAAATACTCTTTTTTTAGGTAATCTGCCAAAGGACCTAGGTGGACGCCATAGCTCGCAAAGCAAGCTTGCTTAAGTGGCAATGGGTTGGACATATTTGCCACAGAACCGATGGCCGAAGGAGTAGATAAACTCTGGAGTGGAAACCGTGACTCGGCGAGCGTAGAGTAGGATGACTTCCTGGCAAGTGGACCGACAACCTGAAGAAGATCATAGTGAGGGACTAGATGCGGAAGGCGGAGGACCGTGTATTGTGGCGTAAATTGGGAGAGACCTATGTCCAGCAGCGGGCTGGCTTTTTTGTAATTACATACAATACTCACAAAATACCCAGACGTAGTACAAACTAAGACGAAATATGGCGATTACAATAATATTCTTAAGTTTGTAACACACATTGAAGTTGAAAAAAGTTGTTTACAATATTTTATAACGTTATAAGTAAATGTTCAAAACATAATTTAAACTTAATTTGCAGTTAAAATTGAACGAGTATTTTAATATCCTATTTATATAAAGTTGAATGAAATAAGACGTCATACTATAAAGCAATATAAATAGTCTTGGCAAACAGCACTTCAAAAACAATGCTTGGCATTCTTAAGTTGTTTGTTTCATTGAAAAATTTGTTGGAACGATGCCTAAAGTTATCAAAAAAAATGCACAGAACACTTTTCTAAATGCACGAAAATAGAAAAATAATTTATAGACAATTGAGTTGATAATAGCTTTTTCGTATTACAAAAATACTTCACAATGTATTTGTAATTTCAGTTTGTAAATGAATGAATTTATTTTTGAAAATGTGTTCAATGAAATAAGGAAAGGAAACGCTTTAAACCATCTATCTCCCTCTGTCTCTCTCTCTCCCGCTTATTAAAGTCCCGCAGTTACACACAGGATTCGTTTAGGAGGGTTTTTGGTCTACTATGCCGCACCGAACCGAGTTTATTTTCAAGTTTTCCGTCTCTCACAGTAGATATTAGCTGCTTATAATATCCCTTAGCTGACTCTTACAGCACCCTTGAGGAACATATCGAATGGTGACAATTATATTCTTAATCCCATAGAAAATTATAATCATCTAAGGATCTATAAGCCATCTTTATATGGCAAAAAATATACACTCACGTATTTCATGAGGTGCAATAATAGAAAGATTTAGAGTACTGTTAATTTTCTACTCTCTACCTATGATCGGTCGAGATAATGGGACCTCAAATAATATTATAACGGCAGAGGAATGATGATTTTTAGTATACGTTATTGCAGCATCAAAGAAAACGTTTGTCTGATGACATTAGAAAAATTGCGGGTCCATTAAAGCACAGAACAAAACAATTTAAAGAAGAATGGAAAAAGCTGGAGGAGGCCTTCGTGTCTCAAGGACACGCCGACAATAATTATATATAAAAAAAGACAACGCGGATTTAATTGTAAATACTGTTGATAATAAAGGCTTAGTAATAAAATTGCAGCATCAACTGATATAGACAAACTGTGAAATTCTCAGCTCTCTAGCTATCACCAAAGATACACGGAGTCTCAATAATATGGTTCTATTTTACCATAAACTGAACCCTAAAAAGCTCTATATTTAAGTAAGAGAAGTTACTTTGTAAAAGCATAAAACGTAAGCATCATTTTATGCAATGTGTCATTTTTATTTTATTATAACTACAACATCTTAAGTGCATTTTAAGCGAAATTGCGCATTGTTTGCTTATCTTGGACGGTTGCCTAATTATATTGCTATGATCTTAAGTTAGATATATGATAGCTTTTTGTATTTTTCTTGTTTACTTATTGTATTAATCTTGTATATTAGATGTAAGTTAGCTAACTACGTCAACAAATTTAGTCAAAGAATTTAGTTTATTATACAAATACAAATATCCTTTGAAGGTAGATTTATACACATTTAAGAGAAATTTCTTCTCGGTTTGTGTCAACCAAAAACAAGGAACTAAACGCCTTGGTGTCGTTGTCTTTTTTACTGTGGCGCGGAAATAAAGCCACAAAACATTTTTGGTGCCGTACAAGTAGTAAAATGTAAGAGTTTTATGAACATTTGTTAAGATACAATAAGGCCTAAAGATGAGTAAGCCATGCGTTCTATCACGTAGAAGTCTTTTACGACTGAATTGATTAGTGTTAAAAATCAATCTGGAAGAATTTTGGAAAAAAAAGAAATATGTATAATGGTAATAGGCCAAATACCTACTACATTTTGATGACTACTTATTGTGTTACACAATTAAAGTAATCACATACAAATACTTTAGAAACAATAACAACTTATTCTTCTTCTTGCTCCTCTTATGCCAAATTATTTAGGGTCGGTTAAAATGAACTGTTGTATAATTCAGGTTCAAATCAATGTTTTCTAGTTTCTTTTAATTATTTAGTTGTATTATATATTTACTTATTATTAATCAAAGTCGATATCTTTGTTAGTATGTCCCCATGTGAGCTTATATTATTATCTTCAAAACTACGCAACAGGTTTTCATGCAGGTTTTTTTTAGTAGATAGAGTGTTTTTTTTTTACTATTTGTTAATGTTTGGCGTGTATTTTGGACTCAATTATAAAGGCGGACATTAGCTAGTAAACCATATAACAAATTACAGTTGTAGGCTAGAGTTTACAATCACATAGCGCTTATAGGTATTCAAATCACGAATCTTTACAGTGATATTAGCTGACCCGGCAAACGTTGTTTTGCCATACAATTGTCAGACCTACTAAATATGCATGTAAAATTTCATAAAAATCGGTCATGTCGTTTCGGAGGAGTATGGTAACTAACACTGTGACACGTGAATTTTATATATAAGACTAGCTGTCCCGGCAAACGTTGTTTTGCCATACTAAAAAAAAAGGTTGAAAAATAGATGTTGGCCGATTCTCAGACCTACTGAATACGAATGTAAAATTTCATAAATATCGGTCAAGCCGTTTCGGAGGAGTACGGTAACTAACACTGTGACACGTGAATTATAAATATAAGATTAATTCTACGTGCACAACAAAACTTAACTAAAAATGAATCAAGTATGTATGGCATATTTTGAATATTTGGCTATTTCGTTGAGCACATTTTTATTAATTAAAATCGTTAGTCTGTAATATACAAATTTTCTAATAAAATAGTTCTGTTGACATTGCCAAATTGTGTTACTGACACTTTCAACAAATTTTTTAGTTATATTTATTGGATCAGTTTAAGATTTGTTCCGCGTATCATCGTAATATAAACAGTTCTAAAGTATGTAACTTGTACCACACATCCGTACTATTGTCGGTAGTATCACGAGAGATATCCGGCCTCATATTAGGAGATTGCTTGTGACCCAGTTACACAGACTCACGACATAGAAAAACTTAGGTCACCGAACTTTAAATGAGTCACAAGAATTTTCTTATCTACATAATTGAGTTACACATAATTCATCCCAGAAACTCGTAAACATAGACTTCATTTCAAATGTATTTTGTATTTTTTTTGCAAAAATTACTTAAACTAAAAGTATATAACTATAAATTAATAAATAAACTAAAAAAAGTATGAAAACTTAACTAATATACATTACTTTTTACGGATTTAGACGCGTATATTTGTTTTAAATTTTGGCCCGACGTTTCGGAGACTTTGCAGTCACCATGGTCACGGGTGAAACAGTCTCACCCGTGACCATAGAACTCTCACTCCAAATTCGAGTTTCAAGTTTCAAGTCGGGCCAAAATTTAAAACAAATATACGCCTCTAAATCCGTAAAAAGTAGTTTTATTTAAACAAATGAGTCGCGCAAGTGTTAGAAAATATTAATATACATTACATAAAAGAATGGATTTTCTTCTTTCTATGTCTTTTTAAACTTAATTTTGTTTTAAAGTCTTTGAGGTATAATAACATAAATGTTTACTTATATAAAACAAAGTCGTTATTGTTGTATGAATATCCCTTTGAGCTTATATCTTCAAAACTATGCCATGGTTTTTAATGCAAGTTTTTCAATAAATAGAATTGTCCAAGAGTATAATGTTTGTGTATAATTTGTTAGGTTTAGTTTTTAAATTCCATGCATACGTAGTTGCGGGCAGCTGCTCCTCTCCTCTCCAGCCCTTTTACGTCCCACTGTTATGGTCTCCTGTGCCACGCTGACCAGGCGTGTTGGCACAGGGTTTATTTTCGAGTTTTCCGTCTCTCATAGAGGATGTTATCTGTGTGAATTATCCCGTAGCTGCTTTTACAGCACCCTTGGGAGAAAGTGTGGTGACACTTGTATTCTTAATCCTCCACCTCGCAGGCAGGAGCTAATTACTTATAAATTCAATTTTCTATCTAAATCTTTTATTAGACTCTATAAATAAAATTCTAATTCTCTTTATAGTTTAAAATATAATTCTTCCAAAGTGCACTTTATGTTATTATGGTATAGACCATTTGCAAGAATTCCATTCAAATTTTATGCAGACGACATTTAATTACTGTTGTAAAGAAGTTAAAGCGAGGATTTTAATGGATTGTTTTTACAAAGCCTTGAGTAATAAAATAAATATGTTGTTTAAAGTTCAAAATGAGCTAACTTTATGTACTAAATGTATAATAAAGTTCTTAATGGTAACATTATGTGTATAATACTTTGAATAAGTACATTTTTCACGAATAAATATATAGGTAATAGGTAGCTATTCTTTTACTGAATTGAATCATTTTTAGACTAGTGCAGATACCTTTAAAAATAATAAAAAGTGAAAAAAAATAATAGGATGAAACCCATTAGATTGGTCGGGAAGGGAATGGGGGGGGTTAAGGATACCCCCCCCCTCATTCCCTTCCCGACCTCAGATCGCCCGTTAATTATTTTTCCTTTCATTTATTCAGGACATTTCACACAACGTCCTCTGGTCCCAAAGTAAGCTATATTTCTATGCTTGTACTATGGGAACCAGATACGGATAGACTACTTATACTACTTTTCTTTTGTAAATACATAAATAAATAAATAAATAAATAAATATTCATGGACATTTCACACAACGTCCTCTGGCCCCAAGCTAAGCTTATATGCTTGTGTTATGGGTACCAGAATACGGATATACTACATATACTACTTTTCTTTTGTAAATACATACTTATAATACATAGTTAAACACCCAGACGCAGTACAAACATTTGTATGACATTTATGGATATCACACAAATGATTGGCCTGACCGGGAATCGAACCCGAGACCTCGCGATCGGCAGTCCATTACATAAACCACTCCACCACGAAGCCCGTCATACATACTTATAATACATAGAAAACACACAGACGCAGTACAAACATTTGTATGACATTTATGGATATCACACAAATGATTGTCCCAAGCAAGAATCGAACCCGCGACCTCGTGATCGGCAGTCCATTACATAAACAACTCCACCACGAAGCCCGTCAAATATTTGTATAATATTCTCCTCTTTTTCTAAACGGTTTCATAATACAATAATTTTTTTTTGTTTTAAAAATTATCGGCATCGGCACGGGACGGGTACGGGACGGCACGGGACTATTCTAACTATAATTTGATTTATTTAACATTTATGGACATTTTACACAAAGCCCTTTGGTCCCAAGCTAAGCTTATTTGATTGTGGTATAGGTACCAGAATACTGACATACTTACTACATATATAATAATGTTATTTTCCAAATACATACATATTTTTATAATAGATAGAAAATACCCAGACGTAGTGGCAAAACTTATATCGCATAGCGATAGTTTATTAGTAGCGAGACGTAATCCTAATGTACCCAGAACCTTTAGTGTGTACGGGGTCTCGAGTACACGGTAAATATTAAAGGACTTTACTCATGAGATCAAAGTACTGTCATTTCTTAAGATTTTATTTTGAAAGATAACATAATATTTAAGATATTCTTAGGCCCAGTTTCTCGTTTTATCTTAGAAATTTTTTCTTACATGACACAGAGATATGCTTTTGATAAGAAGGTCACAAATATAACTTAACTTATCCCTTTTTGTACCATCAAGAACCGAGACCAAAACTAGGTCAGAGTATGAAAAGTCTACGTCAAATTTTATACTTGATTTTCAAGAATAAAATATAATTATGATTAATATGTATATACATTGCGCTTTCCCTATGGGGATAAGTAGAGACTAAAAAACGTCGTCTGCTACGAACTAAATACACTTATAATTAAACCTCTGAATGTACAATTTGAAAGTACAACCTTACACATATCAATATTTGTATGTTTGTATGTATTTCTTTCTCTCTCCCCAGCCCATAAATATCCATCTTAGGCACGGGCGTCCTCCACTATGGGAGGAATTACGGTCTACTAAACCACGCCGGCAAAGCGTGTTGGCATAGCGTTTATTTTCAAGGTTTCTGTCTTTCACATAGGATTTTATCTTTATCATATCTCTTCACTGGTTTTTATAGCACTCTGAGAAGGAAATGGGGTGGTGATATTTGTATTTCTAATACGACACCACACGGTTTATTATTAGACATTTGTTTTTGCAACATTTTTCACTACTGTTTCGCTTCTGCTGGTCGCAGCGTGATAATATATAGCCTATATAGCCTTTCTCGCTAAATGGACTATCCAACATTGAAAGAATTTTTCAAATCGGCGCAGTGGTTCTTGAGATTAGCGTGTTCAAATAAACAAACAAGCAAACTCTTCAGCTTTATAATATTATTATAGATGTGTACAAAATATGGTCGAATTTCTAAAAAAGTATAATGCCATTTTTATACGTTGTTTTAACTCAAGAAAACGAAAAATATATATCAAAAAGGCATTTTCCTAAGCTTCTGTATTTATCTGCATGTTGCTAAAATCCAAACAGCTCCCTTGGTGCCTCAGTCCGACTCAGACTCCACGATTTATTGTACCCTTATATCTTATATAAAGACCACATCTTATAAGCAATACTTTTTCTTGTGGAATATGCAATATTTATACATATATCATGAGTTTAATATACAGTCCGTGTGGTGACGTATTAAGCTTAAAAGATATACCACTCTTCAGTCCAGTGCTGGGCACGGGCCTATGGAGGAGGCCCATGCCCAGCAGTCTACTGTACCACGCTGACCAGGCATGTTGGCACAGTGTATAGTTACGAGTTTTCCGTCTCTCACAATAGACGTTAACTGATTATATTGTCGCTTAACTGGCTCTTACAGCACCCTGGGAATGAAACGGGGTGGTGACACTTGTATTCTGAATCCGTCACCACACGTACTAAATATCTATGTCTGTAATAAGGTAAATGTTGAGGAAATAAGTAGATATAATTCTCAAAATGGTGTAAAAATAGTATAATGATAGTCTTCCACCACAAATTCATATTATCATCAAAAGCCTAAAAGTAAAGTACTTTTTACTCAACATCTGTATGCACAAAGCAATAAATTTACATTTAACCCTTTAATAAACATACACAGGTACCAATTCTAAATGCACAACTAAACTAAACTTAACCAAAAAATTTTAATAAGTTTTTTATTATACGTATATTAATTTTGAATTATTTTGAGAGACGGAAAACTCGAGAAAGGCGGAAACTCGAAAATAAACCATGTTCCTGATCAGCACAGCACAGTAGACCATAATCCCTCCCAAAGTGGAGAAGGCCTGTGCCCATCAATGGAAAGTTAATGGGCTGGTAAAGAAGAAGTATTTTGATGAATGGGCTAGTTCATTGTGCACATTTGTATTAATTAAAAATCTTTAGTCTATAATACACTGTTATGGTCTTATTCATAATGACTTATCGGAGGTTTAAAAGTTCGTTAAAATGGGTTCGCGAAAATTGTCAAAACTTGTTATTCAGTATAATCTTTTTACGATAAAACGTTTATTATCTCTCCGATAAAATCTCCGTTTAAACCTCCGATAAGTCATTATGAATAAGACCATTTATGTTTTAATAAGAATGTTTATTTATCACTACCGATTTGTGTTATTGCCACGATTAACTTTATTTTTTTAGTTTAGTTAATTTTTGTTGTGCACATAAAATTGGTACCATTGCCTTTGTTAAAACGAGAAATTAATTAATATAAATGTGATATTTTCATCGCTACCTACTTGGTTTTATTTATTCAGGATGTAAGTGGTTAACCTCAAAATAAGTTATGGAGAGGTAAATTCTTTAAAATAATAATGTTTCTGTAATGTAAGATTATATTAGATGTTAATATATTTATATTGTTTAAAAAAATATTTTTTTAGGTCGCATAACCACAACTGTCCGTTTAATGAATGAAAATGAAATGAATACAAAGTGTCACCACCCCTTTTCCTTCCGTGGGTGCTGTAAAAGCCAGCTAAAGAATATTGTACACAGAATAACATCCTCTGTGAGCGATGAGCTAACACGCCTGGTCAGCGCAGCGTAGTAGATCATAATTATTAAAATAAATCATTAAAATAATAAATAATTAAAATAAAAATTATTGGCAAGGGCATCCTCCACTTTGGGAGGGCCAAAGTGGAGGATGCCCTTGCCAATAATGACATGTAAAATGGCTGGAGAAAGAGAAATAATAGTTTACATAACACAAATGAGTCGCTAAGGTGTTAGAAATAAAAAGAGTATAATGACAAGCATGTAAAAAAATTACAAGACTTTTATGACAAGCAATAAAAAAATCCCCCCACTGGGTTAAGCCCCACATAATGGGGCTACATCTTACTGGTCATAGTTAAACACAGGGCAGAACATATGCCATGGTTCGATTATGATGAGGCGAGAAAAAAAAAACACAATGCAAAAATACAGCCATAAATATTTACATTATGTTTCTATGACATAAAATTTATAAGTTTCGTTTGTACCTAAATATTTGAATGTGATTTTGACCCATTTTAAATCGGATTGATCAGAAATTTTACACCTTAATTTATGAATTTTTGCAATTGACTTGCTATGCTTTTTACTTAATTAACTAAATTTTACACACTTAAAAATAAGCCTTTACAATGCAAGCGGAAAAAAAAACGTATTAATTTTTGACCCATCGAAATTTTCTGTACGGAACCCTAAGAATTAATATGTATGAAGAAATAAGGAAAGAAAATATAATTATAATTCTGACACCTCAAGTGCTTATATATTCGTGAGAAAAATAAAATTTCTTTATATTTCTTATGAAACATGACATCTGTCATCCTCTGAATTAAGCCTATACTCACACAATTTTAGATTACTTTTTTTAATATTTAGTAAATAACTGCATGAGGCAACGGGTGTGCTTCGGGGCGAATTATTTGTGTGATGTTTTTAATTTATTCTATAGATATTTATCAATTTGTCGGCTGCCTAAAATATTGTAACAACGGCAACAGAACATTACATCCCGCATATTTACCAGATAGTATCTTGTAGATAAGTAACTTCTGCTTGGCTAAACCTCACTTTATGGTCTATTAATATATTATTATAGCATTCATAATTCAAGTGATGTCATATTTTTGCACACAACAAACGTCACTTTTACAAGCTATAAAACAAGCTTATCATTGGGAAGAGAAATCCTATTTTATTAGTCTATGGTTCATAAAACGTGTAGTCTGTATCAGATACACACAGATACGTAATTTACGCTTGCAAAGATATTTATGTGGCTTCAAGCTGGGTGAATTTCTTAGCTATTTACACAGAATCTGGTAAAACTGTGTGAACATCATCTGTGAAAATTGTGATTGGCTATCACCGTTCATGAGATACAGCCTGGTGAGAGACGGACGAATGGACAGCAAATTCTCAATAATATTGTCCCATTTCAGCTATTACCAAGGAACCCTAAAATAACGACATATTTACTAAAAAATATATGAAGTTCACCTGGTCAGCTCTTATTATATAAAAATCAGTACACCTTTTGAAAGTAGGCCACTGGTGTTCAATATACGAATCCAATTAGGATACACCTTGCTGAATAAATTGGTTTATACAAGACTAGTTAATTGAGTCTAGTTGGTTACGGCTTTATTTAAATTAATATTTATCGTATAATATAGAATACATATACTATTTTTTTGTAAATACATACTTATAATACAGTGAAACACCCAGACGCAGTACAAACATTTGTAGAACAATTATAATTTTTTATATATCACACAAATGATTGTCCCGAGCATAATCAAACCCGCAATCTTGTAAACGGTTGTTCGTTACATGAACCACTCGACCACGTAGCTCGACAAATGTCAAATTTAACTTCTGTTGTATTAATGCTGTAACTCACATTGCATCAAATAAAAATATAATCATCACTGTTTTACCCTGACTCAAAAAAAATTTATCAAATAAATCAATTACATTTAAAAATTCCGTATAACTAATATATTCGTAATTTTCTACAAAATAAGCATACAAGCACAGCATAGGTATAAATCAGTATCAGTATAGGTAATCAGCATAGGTACTTGGATGAAGCCGAGGAAGTATGTTTGGATCGTAGCAGATGCCGCTCTATAGTCTCTGCGTACCCCCATGGGAAAAAGACGCGATATTATGATGATGAGTTACATAAACTGAGACCAGGAAACGTCGCGAGAATCTACTAAAATTAAAAAAAATATAATTCTCTAACAAAAATAAATCGAACAGTAGCACTAGCCTAACTATGTAGTGTCTAGTTTCGTTTCACGTCGTAGAGTGCTACGAGACGGCGTAGCATCGTAAAATGTGCTTCGTAGCAAGCTCGTAGAATTATGTGACAGCGTATCGTTATCGTGCAATAGCAAAATGTATTGTTCATTAGTAGATCACATTTTAATGTTTGGTAATCTTTTCGAATGCCAATAATTAGTTTCTAAGTTTATACAATTACAAGCTGATGCCAGCAACTTCGTCCGGGTGGAATTAAAACAAAAATCCCTGTTTTTGCAACATTTTTCAGTACTGCTTCGCTTCTACTGGTCGTAGCGTGATGTTATATAGCTTAAAGCCTTACTCGATAACTGCCGTATCTAACACTGAAAGAATTTTTCAAATCGGCCCAGTGGTCCCTGAGATTAGCGCGTTCAAACAAACAAACAAACTCTTCAGCTTTACGCTTTTTTTTTAATACCCAGTGGCTGTATGATTACATTAACTACTTCCCGTATTAGTTAAAAATCTGTATCACGGTGAAGCAGGCAAAAAATATCTGGCTAGTTTTAAGTACATTAGGTATGTATGCGCGTATTACTTGTATTGCAACCATCGGGCATGTAGGACCATATTATGCAAATCTGTAAATGAAGCTAGGGGAGTATTTTTAAATCATAGCAGATGGCGCTCTAGTCTCTGCCTACCACCATGTGAAAAAGGTATGATAATGATGATGTATGTAATAAACTGGAGAACGAAAAAGGATATAATCTGTGTACAAATTTTCTTAGCTGGCTTTTACAGCGTGATTTCGTTGATTTCACATGTATACCTTATAAACAATAACAGACAGCCCTGACGTAGCTCTAATGAAATTCAAACTACGGCTCAGACTGTCTTTAATAGGGTAAATTATGTAAGACGTATAAACAATAGGGTAAGAGGTCTTGTTGCCAGCCACCCGTTATTTATTAAAGGCAAATTGAGGCTATAATAGCCGGACGTTACTATGTTTGCTACCGGAACGAGTAGGTTGAAATTCCGAGTAAAAGTATGTACGCTATTTGAAGTAACACTTCTACACTTCTTGACGAGCCTCGTGGTTGAGTGATTTATGTAACGGACCGCCGATCAAGAGGTCGCGGGTTCAATTCCCGCTCGGGACAATCATTTGTGTGATTTTTCTAATTGTCATACAAATGTTTGTACTGCGTCTGGGTGTTTCTATGTATTATAAGTATGTATTTACAAAAGAAAAGTAGTATATGTATTCTATCCGTATTCTGGTACCCATAACACAAGCATATAAGCTTAGCTTGTGACCAGAGGACGTTGTGTGAAATATCCATGAATATTTATATTTATATTTATTTATTTATTGGCCTGTTAGGTAAAAGTAATAAATAAAATATTCATAGACATTTTACACAACGTCCTCTGGTCTCATAAGCTTATAATGCTTGTGTTATGGTTACCAGAATACATAAATAAACATACAGACGAATTGAGTACTTCCTCTTTTTTTAAATTTAGTTAATAATATGTATGAACATTTCACACGACGTCCTCCCGTCCCAAGCTAAGCTTATATGCTGGTGTTTTGGGTACCAGAAAAATTTGTTAAGGTTTCTAACTTGCATGCGCACGAAGAAGCGGAGAACAGCTACTTTTAAATAAATTAGGAAAGCTTTTAAAAAAACCGTTATTATTAGTGCTAAGATGTTGGTAGCACTCCTAAGTGCAACTATCTACAACATGCCAAGAAAACGTCTTATACCAAAATAAACTCTTACTTTCTATCTCTTAAAGCGTAAAATCGAGGAAGTTTCCACTTGATCTAGTCAGAACAATTACCATTAAACATTATGTAATATGTAGTTTCAAGATACCCGTTATCATAATGATAGAACAATCTCTCTCCACTCTCCAGTCCATTAACGTCCCACTGTTGGGCTTCCTTCATTTTGGGACAAATTATGTCATAGTTATTATCATAATATTCGTTTTATTTCTGACTCCAAATAACGTAATAAGGATATTATACATAAATTGTGAAATGAAAATCATTTAATCATGTAGACACAACTTTGAGCGAATGTTATGTGCTAATGCAGTTTCCGACTGGGGTAATGCCAATATCGTGAGGTTTAACGCCACTAAAACTCAATCGTGTCTATTCACTAACAAAAAGAGCACGTTCAACTTTGCTCCTACCTTTCGGAATGTATCTGTAGAATGCTCTGACCAACTGAATATACTAGGTGTCGAAATATCCTCCAACCTCAATTTTGGACGGTTTATTGAGTCCAAAGCAAAAGTGGCTGCTAAGAAACTAGGCATTCTGGCTAGGGTGCGACAGTACTTTACTCCTGGACAGCTTTTAACGCTTTACAAAGCACAGGTACGTTCCTGCGTGGAGTATTGCTGTCATATTTGGGCTGGTGCTGCTAAATGCCATCTCTCAGCCTTGGACTCTATCGAGCGGCGTGCCAAGAGGATAATTAACGACACTGAACTTGTTGAGACGAAGTTGCAGAGCCTCGAGCATAGGCGTCGAGTGGCTAGTCTCACTGTATTCTATAGACTGCATTTAGGAGAGTGTGCCGAGGAATTACACGAAATAATTCCCCCATCTCCATTCCTTCAACGCACTACCAGACGAACGGGACGCATGCATCCTTACATTGTGGATATACCTCCTTCCCGAACTAAACGTTTTGCGTCGTCCTTTATTTGGCGGACAGCTAAAGACTGGAACAATCTGCCGGCGTCTGTGTTTCCGGACAGTTACAATGTGGAAGCATTCAAGAGAAGGGTGAATAGGCTTCTAACATAGTTGTTGCGCTTTACCATCCAAGGCCGCATTACCGCTTACCATCAGGTGGAATGTAGTCAAGCATCAACATGTGTTTATGTAAAAAAAAAAAAAAAAAATGACAAATCCGAAATTTTCGAAATTTTCAGTTCTCTAGCTATTACCGTTCTAAAGATACAGCCTCATGACCAGAGGTCGGAATTAGGTAAAGTTATTCATGTACTTGCATCGAAATGTTGATATTAATGTGGACCTTCCCGGGATTTCTAATGGACAATCCCGTGTGGCCAACAAAATTACGAATAAATAATAATAAAAACCTCAGAAATAGACAAAATTTTTATTAGTTTACATTAATTCACAATACAAATTATTGATAGTCTTAAGCAAATTCTCATACGCATATTTCGCCTTTTTTATAAATACAAAGTATGCTTAGGTGGTTTGGTCATGTGGAGAGGATGGATGAGAGACGCTTAACGAAAGGCATATACACGGCGAAAGTAAGTGAAAATGCTGGGAGAGGACACCCAAGAAAAATATACTCCGATTTCATCGCCGAGATACTCCAAAAGGGGCAAGTGCGTAGCACTTATAACCGTCGGGCATGTATGACCAGATGTATGAGTGTGGCTGAAACCAAGGAAGTATGCTTCGATCGTAGCAGATGGCGCTCTGTAGTCTCTGCCTACACCCATGGGAAAAAAGCGTGATGTTATGATGATGATGATGATGATTATAAATACAAGCGAATACTTGGATGGTTTGATAGCGACTGAATCAGTCGCTTTCAGATTTTTATTTAAACAATTACGGGATTTTTTTCTGCTCTTTAAAATTAATCTCGGGATTTGAGGCATATCCACTTTATTCTTTCGCTGTATGAAATAAGTGTAAGTACATGAATAACTCTACCTAATTCCGACCTCTACTCATGACCAATGGCTCGACGGATAGTGAGGCCTCAGTAAAAGGTTTTTAGGCACATCAATAAAACAAAACACTAAACAATTTTGAAAACATCAAATAATTCTCTAGATTTATATAAATAACAAAGTTCATTGAACTTCTGAATTAAAACATGAGCAGCAATAAAATTATATCTACAAGTTTTCATCAGAAATTTCTCTTGGGTACGATTTATAAAGGATTCAGATCACGCTATCATCGAGTAATCTTTCAACAAGAAACTACTAGAAATATTTTAGCTACATTTTTCTTACATAAACCAGTTTATTTATTGCCTTATCATGAAAATCAGCAGCTGGCATCAAATAAATAACTGACTGGTTTAAAATCACGTGCAGACAAAAAATATCAAAGTCAAAAATTTTTATTTAGAGCAAGATTAAAAAGTTATTATAAGAAGTCAGAAGCATGGCGTATGTTCCAAAAGTGAATCCTATGGAGAGAACATACTCGTATAAGAAACTTCAAGACAAAAAAATTATTTAACAGCATGTAAGTATATACCGCCGTGTGGTGACGGATTAAGAATACAAGTGTCACCACCCCATCTCCTCCCAAGAGTGCTGTAAAAGTCAGCTAAGGGATATGGCGCACAGATAACATCTTCTGTGAGAGACGGAAAACTCGAAAATAAACCCTGTGCCAACACGCCTGGTCAGCGCGGCACAGTAGACCATAATCCCTCCCAAAGTGGAGGAGGCCCGTACCCAACAGTGGAACGTAAATGGACTGGAGACGAGAAGTTTATATATCGAATATTAAAGGAGTTCTAAAATCAAAAACTCGCGGCATTGAACTTTTGTAAATATGTCTAACTAGGTGTCAATAGTTTTCATCCCTTTATCCCTGATTGGTACTGATGGAACATGGTTGAGTAAAAAAAAGTTTGATAGACGGACAGACAGACAAACAGATAAATAAATAAATATAATAAATATTCATGGACATTTCACACAACGTCCTCTAGTCCCAAGCTAAGCTTATATGCTTGTGTTATGGGTACCAGAATACGGATATAATACATAAACTACTTTTCTTTTGTAAATACATACATATAATACATAGTAAACACCCAGACGCAGTACAAACATTTGTATGACATTTATGGATTTATGGATATCACACAAATGATTGTCCCGACCGGGAATCGAACCCGAGACTTCGTGATCGGCAGTCCATTACATAAACCACTCCACCACGAAAACCGTCAAATTAGATGGACACTAAAGTAAGATTATAAGGGTTTCTTCTTTGTATGAAACCCTAATGAACATCCATCTCATTATTCAAGGTAGAAACGAGCTATTGCTGCTGAGTTTTCACATAATAAATTACAGTAATAAATCATTGTGTACCATTAGTATTTTAGTGCTTATGAAGGCTTGTGCTAAAAATGTTTCATAACGAGACCGTAATACTCTTATCACATTTTGTTCAACTTATTTAAATTATAGTCTTTTGGTTATAATAATCTAAGTGCAACACGCTTATATAAACCCTGTTCATATCTATAAGCCACGCCAATTGGTAATGCGCTGGAACCTTGTCAAATTAACGCTCTTGTGATGTCATCAGCAAAGAAAAAGTACAGCTAACAAAATGTAATATTCTCATCTATACGTCACTATGACGTCACCAACATGGCCGCCAGGCGCATTACCAATTTGTGTGGCTTATATCTATGTGCATAAAAGCAAAAAAGTGAAGAATTTGATTGTTGAAGGCCATAAAAAGAGAGGAAGATCAAAGAAAATATGGATGGAAAAAAAAAGAGTGACAAGAAAAAAAAGTGTTCAAAAAAAGAACGAAGCAACATTTCTTTTCACTGCTATAATATTTATGTAATAAATAATATACTACATACACAATAATACACATATGTAGTATATTATAAGAAAGTATCAATATACATTCTGTATCGTATTGTATGTATGTAGGCAGTAGTATGTATGTATTTATAAGTTACTAGATAATAAGAATGTTAGTTTTTAAGCTATTAATTTTGTTGTGCACTGATATGCCCATATTCCTCAATGTTCTCCATCATTGTGGTTTGCTGGAAGGAAATTCATTATTGAATTAAGCTCGCCTTTGTACATGTTGTTTCTTTTATCTCTGTAATTTTTTCTGTTTTGGTTTGTATGTGTGCAATAAAGAATAAATAAATAAATAAAAATGGACTATGTGAGAGACGATACGATAGGAAAAGGAGTTGATGACGGCTGATAGGAGAAGTTAAAAGAGAATAATGCGTTGACCGCAAATATTTTGGGATAAGTGCAGGAAGTCGCAAGAGTTTATATCTATTTATGTATTATATTATATTTGTAATGAAATCTGTAAGAGCTTCACACACTTAATTATAGCTTCATATGAATATTCTATGTATGTATATAATATGTATGTTATGTGTATGTATGTATATGTATATTGTATCTGCTACTATAATATTTTCACTTATTTTAGTACACTAAAAGTGGCCTATTCTGCCTCGGTCAAATCCATCTTAAGGTTGTCTGGGGGAGATCGCAGTTCGCGATAAGACCGCCGTTTGTACCTATGACATGTTTGTTATGTAAGCTTTGTAAATCATTATGGTGTGCAATAAAGAATATTTTACTTTTACTTTTGACTTTTTATAGCTGATTTAGATCTGAAATGTTGCACACGTATTAACCATCGATGACAATGCAACATTTAAATCCAAATTGTCAAACGCGTTTTTAATAAAAATGAAAGACACTTATTAAACTCTGCATTTTACAAACTTTTTAAGCAACTAATTATTTTATACAGTAAACAACAATAAACACAAACAAGCTTCAAAAGGGTCAAGCGCGTAGCATTTACAAGCGTCGGGCATGTATGACTAGATTCTGATGTATGAGTGTAAATGAAGCCAAGGCAAATTGTTTCAATCGTAGCAGATAGTGCTCTATAGCCTCTGTCTACCCCCATGGAAAAATAATGTGATGTTGTCAGATGATAGTGACGAAAAGAGCGTAAATTAAGGAATTAATATAAAATTTAATAAACAAATCCTGAAATAAACAATGAAAAATAATATATTTTAAGTGTTTTATAAGTAACGAGTCTAAGTCAGTGAAGTACCTGGCAGGGCAGTCTATTGAGAGCGTAAGAATATAAAATAACATTTTTATTTAAATAATCAAGCGATGGCCGAGTTTTCGGACACGAAATTAGAAAAGTTCCTTCCTACTCTATGTAAAACATTCTGTTAAAGAAGTAAGTGGTTAAATATTAAATTTATTTTATCAAGAGCTGTGTATTTAGCCTCGAATGTTCTATATTTTTGTCAATTTACATCCTAAAGTATAGTTTAACAGAAGTCATATCTATGTTAGATCTTGTTTCTTTTACATTATTCTCATTCACGCATTAATGGTCTTATTCATAATGACTTATCGCTAAGTAATAAGTTCGCTAAAATCGGTTCGCGAAAATTGTCAAAACTTATTATTCATGATAGTCTTTTTACGCTAAAGCGTTTATTAACTCTCCGATAAAATCTCCGCTTAAGCCTCCGATAAGTCATTATGAATAAGACCATCTTTACTTATCATAATAGAAAGTCGTTATTTTTGTATGTATGTCCCTATGTGAGCATAAGCTCACAAAGATATAAATCTTTGAAATTACGCAGCAGATTTTAAAGCGGCATTTTTTAATAAATAGAGCTTCAATATAACGCTTTTCTATATAACTAGCTGACCCGGCAAACGTTGTTTCGCCATACAAATGTCAGGGGGTGGACCACCCTTAACATTTAGGGGGATGAAAAATAGATGTTGTCCGATTCTCAGACCTAACACACAAAATTTCACGAAAATCGGTCGAGCCACTTCGGAGGAGTATAATTACAAACACCGTGACAGGAGATATTTATATATTAGAAAAAGAAGAAGAAGATTTTTTAAGGTTTTGTTTTATAAACTCCACGCGTACGAAGATACGGTAGTATACTAGTATATAACAATTTAGATATAACTTATTTGTCCACCAAAATGCTTCTTTTTGTTACAATTATTCATTATTATGATTTTTTTTTTTCTAGAATGTAGCCAGATTACTACTTCCATTTATTACTTACTTGATTTTATGGCCTTAGTTATGGCACTATGCCAACGATCTCGTATATATCTGTATTTATTTATCCTATATCCTAGGGTTGATATAACCATTTGGTTTATCTGTACTATCTATACTATTATTATTAAGCTGAAGAGTTTGTTTGTTTGTTTGAACGTACTAATCTCAGAAAGTACTGGTTTCAATTGAAAAAATATTTTTGTGTTAGATTGCTCATTTATCGAGAAAGGCCATATAATATAACATCACGCTGCGACCAAAAGAAGCAAAACAGTAGTGGAAAATGTTGCAAAAACGGGAAAATCTTTCTTAATTCTACGCGTAAGGAATCGCAAGCAACAGCTATTTTTTTATAAATACTAGTTGATTCCCGCTACTCCGTACGCGTGGAATTTTAGATCACCATATATTTTGTCATCGTTTAAACCTTCCCTGGACTTCCACGAATATTTCAAGACCAAAATCATCAAAATCGGCCAAGCCGTTCTCGAGACTAACGAACAGCAATTGATTTTTATATATTATAAGAAGAAGAAGATTATATCATTGTGGGAAGTTCTAGAACATCATAATATTAAGTTCTATTGCTATCACCGCTCCAGAGAAACGGTTTATACTAAACTTCAGCTATAAAAATTTGTTTTTTCTAATCGCGGTTTTATATTGATCGTTAACTTACAAAAACATTTGCATTTGCGACGCTTGATCGGGAGCCCAAGTTTGCTAATGAATTGTGTTACAATAGTAGTTCAATGACACCATTATAACCACAAAAAATTATTAATAGACTACCAAACTTGATAAAATTTGCCAATAAGCAATCAGTTATCGCAAACAAATGCAATAACTGATTGGTTAGTGACGAATTTTATCAAGTTCAGATCATCGATCAGAGTTAGGCGGCAGCTTGTATATCCCTATGTGAGCTTATATCTTCAAAACAGCGCAACAGATTTTGATTCGGTCTTTCTAAAAGATAGAATATAGAAATAAATAAATATTCATGGACATTTCACACAACGTCCTCTGATCCCAAGCTAAGCTTATATGCTTGTGTTATAGGTACCAGAATACGGATAGACTACATATACTACTTTTCTTTTGTAAATACATACTTATAATACATAGAAACACCCAGACGCAGTACAAACATTTGTATGAAAATTAGAAAAATCACGCAAATGATTGTCCCGAGCGGGAACCACTCCACCATGAGGCTCATCAAAGAATGGCTCAAGAGGATGGCTTTTATGATCAACTTGTTAAGTTAGATTTGTTTTCTAATGACCACGCATACGAAGTTGCGGCCTACAGCTAGTATTTCATAAATATAATAAGTATAAGATTTAGAATCTTTTTAGTATGCTTTGTACAACAACTCCCTTTGTCTCATACATAAGTTTCCAGTTAGTATGTATATTAGGCTCTCAATAGCTGGAGGCTAGGCAGTAAAGTAAGAAAACCTTGATCTAGTTTTTATTGATAGCATATTAATTCAGTAGTCTATTGAATTACATTACATGTTCACGTTTAGATATTATACTGAAAAAGTGAATGTGATAACAAAACTGGCAAAATAGGAGCCGGAATCACACACGAAGGGTTCTGTGCCATTACTATCTTTCTCTTTCTTCAGCCCAATAACGTCCCACTGTTGGGCACAGGCCTCCTCCACTTTGGGAGGGATTGTGGTTTACTGTTCCGCGCTGACCAGACGATTTGGCACAGGGTTTATTTTTGAGTTTTCCCTTTCTCACAGAGAATGTCATCTATGTACAAAATCCCTTTTACAGCACCCTTGGGAAGAGATGGAGTGGTGACACTTATATTCTTAATCCGTCACCACACTGAGAATATATTTGAACTTTTTTTCACCTTTTTACCATTATGTCTTTTGAAATCATAAAATTACATACAAGATCATTTTATTCTCTAAAATAGCGAAGTATGTTTGAGATTTTTGGCTTTAGCTGTGACAAAATGAGATAATGAAAACGCTCTCTCCTTACATTTACTGCATATTGGGCAACAAATAAGAAAGATACCGGGAATTATGTGACATTATTGTGTACGGTTATACGTACAAGTGTTTTATAAACACATCTTAATATTCTGCATATACTAACCAAGTTATTCTTCTGATAAAGTAAGTAATTCCTAGTCGAATATCACAAAGAAATTACTAGAAACCGACTTACAAAAGGCAGCGCGCTTTATCTCTGGAACGTAGCAGTACCTATCTAGTATAGAAAATAGACATTCGTTCTCACTCTGAAACCAATATTGAACCTCTCTTGAACTTTTGAAAAATCGCATCAAAATCCGTTGCGTAGTTTCGAAGATATAAGTTCACATAGGGACATAAATACGAAAATAGTGACTTTGCTTTATAATATGTAAGCTTATGAGGATACCAAAATAGCTTCAGAGCTCTAATTTTTTAGTATATGTTTTTTCAATATATGATCTAGGATCGCATAAACTCAGAAACGCGATTGAAAAAGTTTTCTCGCTAAAAAGTCTTAGCGAAACAACCTCTCTCATTTTTTATTTTTTTCATTTGTCGGTCTATTATCGCGTATTAACTAATGAAATAACTTTAAAAACATAAGTAACTATTATATATAGAAACACGTAAATCAGAATTAAAATATATTTAGTAGATTTTGAGTAAACAAAAAAATTCTTCATTTTCTATACCTACTAGCTGTATTAATATGTACATGTCGACGATAATATTGATGTAGGCCCTTAAGGATTTCAAGGAGTTTTTCTATGTATTCTATATATCTACTTAAACAGATTTCGGGCAGTTGCCATCATGTACTAGGCACGTGTAGCTTTTAGCTGAAAGCTGCTTAGTGTCAGCTGTGAGTAAGTAATGCGGCCACCAATGATGTATTTATATGAGAGAAAAAACTTCTTACTTTATGACTAAATAAAAACATTAAAAATGAATTTTATTTAAGCCAGAACGAGGGTTTGTTTTTATTACTCATACTTCTGCCCTAACTGGCCGTATGGGTGGCTTGTGCCTTACCATGACCGGGCAATGGTGGCCCCATCACGTGGGGCCCGCCTCAACGAGGAAGGAACAAAAAAAAACCAATAAATTTAAATAAATAGGTTATTTTAACGGATATTAACAAAATACGAATACGATAAGTAAACTTTCTAATTTTTATATAAATAATAATATTGTTCTGACACTTACATGAAAATAGTTTCTTGTTCCATTTAATAATTACGTTATAATATAATACAAACATTTTAACATCGATATGATGGGCTCATCGTGTCGATGTTTAATGTTTAACTCGACTGGCAAACATTGTAGTAGACCTTACCATAATAGCTCAGTTGGCAGAGCAACAGAACAGTATTCTGAAGTTGTTGGTTCAAGTGCCGTTATTGGTAATACTTTTTGCTACTATAATTCGATTTACTAAGCAAAGACATACCAAAAAGTAAATATGTAGCTTTAGATTATCTTAAAAGACACACGAAAAGACAGATTTAAAAGATTGGCTGATGCAAAATTATTATAAAATATTACAAACTTAAATAAATTTTCTACAATATAGCATAGATTGAAATGTTTGAATATTAAAATGAAAGTTCAAAAACACGATGAGTGCTTTCGTCTACATTTTATTTACAAAAAGGAATTGTTTATTAGAAATTAGCTATACTTTGCAGTTTTAACTACTCGAAGTAACTTTATCAAAACTATTTATTTGCAATAGAAGATATTGCTTTTTAAGATATGTTGAATATTGTAAAGCTTCTTCTTTACAAATATAAAAATGAAAAAATAATTAATTTGTTATATTTTTTATAATATAGAAAAACTATTTTACAATCATTTTTCAACATCCTCTCTTCATGTCCTTTTTCATCTCTCAAAATCTTTTCTTTTTTATTTTCAAATTTTAAATTTTTTATTCCTTTTTTAAAAACAAATCTTAAGTGGCCTGTATCATTGTATAGATTATATTCAATGATCACAACCTTTACATTCTCCCCCCCTTAGAGGATAAAAAAAAAAATTTTTTCCAAAAAAAAAAATTTTTTTTTTTCTAAGTTACAAAATACTGGACACCCTACCTAAGGTTGGAAAGCATGATAACAAACTAGAATGAACCAGATTAGATCCAGCTAGGACCTAGCTTTTCGAAGCAATACATTTCGAAAAACTTGAAAAGCAAAAAACCAACCAAAAATTGCCTTTCTAATCTTAGTTATCCGAACCACACTAACTACGATGCCCTTATATCATATCACTCTTTTCATAAAATATTAAACTACTTCATCTTTAAAATTGATTTATCCAATAATAAACAAGAGTGATAAGGCATCCTTAAAACTATCACACCAAGACACAAAGCATATATCATCAACAATCAATCAGAAAAATGTTCATCACCAAACAATTAATGCTCTTATAAAAACTAGCGAGCTTCAATTATGAGGTCAGCATTATAGATCCGAAAGATATGCTAATTTAACAGCTTTCCAGCTTAATGAGAAAATTTACATAAGAAACCATTATAATTGACAGAATCCAGAGATTATCAAATTAAAATTTAAAGTATGCTCAGATAATACTCAACCTTCTTTTCAATTATTTAGGTATAATTTCTACTAAGTAATTCTGAATGCTCGGGAATGACCAATTTATTCCACATTTAGAATTCCTTCTCGTGAGATAAATTTACCAACCATTCTTCTACCACAAGTAACGTTTTAAATAATCAATCATTCTATTATCTAAGTAATTATAACTATTCGCTAATCATTATTATCTAACTATTACCCAATAAATAAAATAAAAATATTATCAGCAACCTCTCACTATAATACAACTTCTTTTAATTTTCAACCTTTCACATTTCTCTCCTAATGAACAAATACTTTACTCCTACTTTCCTAAATCCTATCTTATGAGTTCTATCTCTAAAATGCGTGATATCCCAAAACAGGATTCCATGACAAATAGCCTATGGCCTTACCATGTTGCATTCAAAGATATTACCCGTTGATACGACTCATCCAACTAATTCTACCAAGCCACTACCTTCGACATTATAACTCAATACAACCCATTATTATACCTATTAATCGCTCTACCTTAATACTATAATCATAATCTAGTACGAAATACTCACTATCTAATTACTATGTTAATATATTTATCTCACATTTTTAACTAAACATTCAAAATATAAATATGAAAAAATAATTAAATTTTTGATGTGGCTCCTTTTCATTGCATCTTTCTTATGTACAAATATGCTGACGTCATTATGAAGTCTCGCCGATCCCGAACAATATGAAACACACCAAAATAAAACAATATTAGTAAATTATAATTATCACTATATATATAACCTTAATCTAATTGAATCACTAAACCAATTTACATCATTATGCAAATAATTATTTCGTTATAGAACAATTCTTGGTAATTTACTTCTTGAAACTCTTCCCTTAGTCTATCAAATACCTCCTGCACGCTTTTGCACGTGTCTTTAATGCCCCGGAAGAAAAGTAAGGCGTTACCCCTTAAAAATGAGGGCAATAGTGATAATTTTTCTTCTTCAGACGAGCATCTCTTGAAAGTTATTAAAGCGTAAAACATTTCTTCGAATTCATCTAGGCACTCCTGTGCGCAACCACCGAAAGTTATCGTGGCTAGTTCCATCTTAGTTATAAATAATTTATAAAAATTTAATAAAAAGATACGGCTACTTCTCTGATAATTAATATTTATCCTGTGTCGACCCTTTGCTCGTCAACACATCCCTGGGCGTAGGAGCTGGTTTACCAATCGGGCCGCTATACCCGGCGCGCCTCCACCAATTGTAAAGCTTCTTCTTTACAAATATAAAAATGAAAAAATAATTAATTTGTTATATTTTTTATAATATAGAAAAACTATTTTACAATCATTTTTCAACATCCTCTCTTCATGTCCTTTTTCATCTCTCAAAATCTTTTCTTTTTTATTTTCAAATTTTAAATTTTTTATTCCTTTTTTAAAAACAAATCTTAAGTGGCCTGTATCATTGTATAGGTTATATTCAATGATCACAACCTTTACAATATATTGAATTAAAAATATTTAAATATTAATATCTTCAAGTAAAATAATTATCATGATTTTATTTTAAGTTTTGTAATATATTCTAAGCAAGGAGTTTCAAATATATTTACGGTTCTAACATATACTTACTACAAAACAAAGCCGTTATTTTTGTATGTATATCCCTATGTACGCTTATGAGTTCAAAACTACCCAACGGATATTAACGCGATTTTTAACTGACTTCAAAAAAGGAGGAGGTTCTCAATTCGTTTGTATGTTTTTTTTATGTTTGTTATCACGATTTTAATGAATCTTTTTTTAAATTTAAAACCGGTGGTTCCCGTTTGATCCCATTGGCACCAGGTCAGGATCTGATGGTTATCTCATGAGAAATCGCTAGAATCCCTCAAATTTCATAGGCACATGAAGCCGGTTGAACGTTTTTTAGGGTTCCGTACCCAAAGGGTAAAAACGGGACTCTATTACTGAGACTTCGCTGTCCGTCCGTCCGTCCGTCCGCCCGTCTGTCATCAGGCTGTACCTCAAGAACGGTGATAGCTAGAGAGGTGAAATTTTCACAGATGATGTATTTCTATTGCCGCTATAACAACAAATACTAAAAATAAAATAGATATTTAAGGGGCTCCCATACAACAAACATGATTCTTTTACCGTTTCTTGCTCTCATACAACAAACGTGATTAATTAAGTTTGTATTGTGTGTGTTGTTTGCTCATTTATTAATAACGTGCCTTATGTTGCATAGATAATGGTACGGAACCCTTCGTGCGCGAGTCCGACTCGCACTTGACCAGTTTTTTACTTTTAATAGATAGAGTGGTTCAAAAGGATGGCTTTTTTGTATAATTTGTTAAGGTTTGGTTTTGAAATTCCACACGAACGAAGTTGCGGGCAACAACTAGTATAATATTAGTAATATATTACAAAAATAATAAAAATTGTAAAGATGAAAGAAAAGACGAGTTAACAAGTTGTCTGAAAAGAGTATCCGAGTGTCCGATTTGTAAAATTCTGTCAGCGTTCTTTCAGCCTCTAGGCTATAAAACATCACGCTGCAACCAATAGGAGCGAGGCATCAGTAAATAATGTTGCAAAATCGGGGAACTCAACAGAAACTCGGATTTACACGCGTCTAAATCCGTATAAAGTATTTTTATTTAAAATTCCCTTTTCTATCAAACAGAATAAAGTTTTGTATCAAACAACGTTCTACAGAAATATTTTATGGCTCTTAAGTTCAGTTTTGTAAGCCTAAATCTGTTATATGACCCAAAAGTTGTAATAAAAAAGATAGTTTACTGAATGATAGATTGTTTCCTTTCATAGCATTTATGGATGGTAATTAATTTTGATGACATCGATTTACCAGTGGATACTCGTTAAATTTTGAGGACAAGAAAATTTGCTTTGCTAAATCGTACTTCATAGACTAATAATGTTATAAAAGACGTATAGCATATCAGAGACACACATAGATACATATTTGTCGCATACATAGATATTTACGTGGCTTCAAGCCAGGTGAATAATGTAACCATAGAGACACTAAGTGGTATGTCTGTGTATGATGAGTGATACAATGTTTAAACGAAAAACAAATATGGACATGTATACACTGTCCTCCGGTCCCAAATTAAGCAAGTTTGTGCTTGTATTATGAGTATCAGAATACGAAAATTACCAGATAGGTATAACTTACCACTATCTACAAAACAATTTTGTGTTATAAAAATTTGTATGATATAATAAGTATAAACATCACAAGAAAATGATTGCCTTGTGTGAGAATCGAATTCGCTGCCTCTTAAATGGCAGTCCAATACCTACATAAATCAAAAGACCACGAGGCCAGTAGGTATCAAACAATTTTGTTACCTCGTATCTTCTACACAAAAAAAAAATTGGACATGTATTGTCATAAGCACATAATTTTTCTGAAAAATTGTGTCTACTTGATTAAATGATTTTTCATTTCATTTCATTTCAATAAATAAATAGACTTTAGAAATAAAGTTAAAGAAATAAAGTAAAGAAAACAGAAAAAAAAATTGTGCTTATGGCGCGAAATAGTAAGACAGAGCTCTGATCAAATCGGCAATTGTTTTTGAGTAAGACACAATTCACCATAGCAGGGGCCATGGCTACTATAGATTAATTATCTTTCAATCAATACATTAGCTTTAAGCACACATCCTCCTTTGTAACTATAGCTTCGTAAAATTTCACGCCCCTCTGAGCACATAATTTTCGTAAAAGGGGTTGTTTACTTTTCCCGCATTAGTTACTTATTTTACATATTATAAAATAAAATCCCACGCACGTCTGTCCATATGCAAATCTGTCAAAAAATAATGAACAAATTATACGACACTAAGAAATGACGTCATCACAGAACGTTGCGGTCTGAAAGAGAATGTAGTGAATAAGTTGAAGAAAAGTATGCTTAGGTGGTTTGGTCGTGTGGAGATGAATGATACTTTAATCTTCTTCCATACATACCTGTTCATACCTGTTTCGACAATAACAAAAACAAAAAGAAGAATTATGCAATTTCGTGCAGTCTATTGGAAGACATTCATAGACACATTGTGCCTACACCCATGGGAAAAAGGCGTGATGTTATGATGACGATGATGATGACATTTGAGTATTTATTTTCTATATCTTATACATAAAAATCACGTGTCACAGTGTCAGTTACCGTACTCCTCCCGAAACGGCTTGCAAAACAACGTTTGCCGGGTCAGCTAGTATTACATAGAAGACATTTGCCAAAGAGTAACCTGGGAAATTTAGTTAAAAATGCTAACCATGCGAAGCCGGTGTCGGGAGCTAGTATGTAGAATGTAGATATAGGAAGTAGGGACATTGTTATTAATAGTTACAATAATATTTAAACGCGGAAGTTTGTTAATTGTTATGTTAATGCTGTTATTTACATCAGAACTTCCGACTGAAAATGCAAAATATGTAAAGTTATTTGTTTTGTGAATATAATGTAAATATTTTTGAGGTTAGTATATAGTAATTAGATATCCGTAAAAAAATTAATATTAAAAAAGATTTTCTAACACTTGCACGACTCATCTGTTCAAATAAAAGTACTTTTTACGGTCTCGGTTTAAGTCTCATCCGTGACCATGGTGACTGCAAAGTCTCTGAAACGTCGGGCCAAAAATTTAAAACAAATATACGCGTCTAAATCCGTAAAAAGTTGTTTTATTTAAAAAAGATTTGTTATTAAAATTGAAATTTTGTTTTAGTGATTAGTTTGAGCTTTTTTATATACTAGCTGTTGCCCGCAACTTCGTACGCGTAGAATTTAGTAATTAAAGCCTTACTATTTATACAAAAAAACATCCTCTTGAACCATTCTATCTATTAAAAGAAATCGCATCAAAATCTGTGGCGTAGTTTGAAAGATGCATGCTGACATAGGTACATATATACAAAAATGACGACTTTCTTTTATACTAAGTAAAGATGAGCTTTATGGCTTTTGTTTGGTATGGAACCTTAAATTACTTTTTAAACAAAAATGTAGCCGTCATTACTAGACGAAGAATATTATACTTTTTAATCGGCAATATTTAACTAATACGCAATTGCCAATTTCAGCTTATTATCAGAACTTACCAGTAATTCAATTTAAATGAAATATAACACGCGAAGAATTCAGCCGCCGTTTATCTGCCATTGTCATAAAGTCAAAAAAAAACAAACTTCAAAAATAGTTTATACATAGAACGGCAAATACGTGAAGTTGTAGCTCAAACTTTCTTCCTAGATCTATTTGGTCCGCATTCGAATTTCGAATATTTTATTAGATTTTCGAGAAGACATTTCAGGCGCTACGGATTCGAAATTGGAATGGTTAAAAAGTTTATAAATGGAATAAAAGAATTTGAAGACTGTCTGACTTCGGAAGAAATGTGTTCAGCTCGTATTATTAGTTCGACTGTAGGTTTCCTATAAGGCAATATTGCCCCCAACACGCAACACGGGCGTAGTTAGGAGTAAGGAAATAGGGGGTCAATTTTTATTGAAATATACCTACTTATTCAATCATATTGAACTTAATCTTTATATTTAGAACGACCTGAAGAACACGATTATAGAGAGAAAGAAATAAATATATATTTACATATATAAAGATACTACTAGCTGTCCCGGCAAACGTTGTTTTGCCATACTAAAAAAAAAAAGTTTGAAAAATAGATGTTGGCCGATTCTCAGACCTATTGAATGTGCATGTAAAGTTTCATAAAAATCGGTCAAGCCGTTTCGGAGGAGTACGGTAACTAACACTGTGATACGTGAATTTTATATATAAGATACACGAACAGAAACAGAAAAAAATACATTTACGGACCTAGTGGTATAGTGACTATAGTTCAAGAGGTCACAGATTCCTTACACACTTACGTAATTTTCGACGTTTGTGAAATTTACAAGTAAATGAGCACAGAATTACCAGATGCAGTATCTATGGCTACATCCCTCAGTCGACTTGTCGCCACTAACATATATATGTGTGCGTGAAAACGTATCTATGCGTGTCTATGGCTCTATGGCTACAGGCTATATTTATTTATTTATTTTAAACTTTCAGCACAACTAAGTAAGTACATAGGCAGACTAAATGCTAAAAGCATTATCTACCAGTCAACATGAAACATCATCATGCTATGAAGTACGATTTAGTCAGGCTAAAATTACCTTGTACTCAATTTAAACGTCAACCTACCATCTGGTATATCTAGGTGAATGAGTAATAACTTGTTCACAAATAGTAAAAAGTAGTTGAGAACCTCAGACTTGTACTATTCTTTTATCCAAAAATATATTATTCCATGGTAATAATCCATATAAGTTAAATATTGTAAAAATTGTAAATGTTGATATTGAACTATCAGATAGCGTGACGTAACAATATGGTAATAGCTTTGTTGGTAACTGACACGCGAAAAAGAAATGTTAAAGTACCGTGTCTTCTACGTGTCTTTATTTCAGTGCGTGTGTAAACTTTTATAGTTTACTAGTGATTGCCTGCAACATCGAATACATGGAATTTAGAAACAAATTCTTAAGAAATTATACAATGAAGCAATCCTTTTAAACCACCCTATCTATTATAAAAATGCGCATCAGAATCCTTTGCATAGTTTTGAACATATAAGCTCGCATATGGGACATAAGGTTAGCACGCGGGAGTGGCAATGGGCAGGCCACATCACTCGTAGGACTGACGATCGTTGAGGAAGAAAAGTCCTAGAGTGGCGACCACGTACCGGACGACGCAGTGTTGGGTGGCCCCCGACAAGGTGGAGCGACGATATCGTCAAGGTCGCGGGTAGACATTGGATGCAGGCGGCACAGGAACGCGCGTTGTGGCGTTCTATGGGGGAGGCCTATGTCCAACAGTGGACGGAGAAAGGCTGATGTATGGATAGGACATACATATAAAAATAACGACTAAGTAAAGATGCTTTAGTGCCATTCTAAGAGCTTTAAACTAACTAGAAGTTGGCATTTTCAAGCGACCTCAGCTGAGAAAAGCCCAGAGTAATTCTCATACAAGGGGATTATGGTCTACTGTGTCGCGCTGACCAGGCGTGTTAGCACAGGGTTTACTTTCGAGTTTTCCGTCTCTTCGTTCGTTTTACAGTACCCTTAGGAGGAGATGGAGTGGTGACACTTGTATTCTTAATCCGTCACCACACGGAAATAAAGTCCAGTTAACATTGCCGAATTGTGTTGTTTTAATAGGTATTTTATAAATGAGCTGTTTCCGACGACTTCGTACGCGTTGAACAATTTTCACTGATGTTTCGCTCCTATTGGGCGCAGCGTGATGGTATATAAACTTAGCCTTTTAATGTACTACCCAAAACTGAAAGAATTTTCCTAATCGGTTCTCGAGATTAGCGCGTTCAATCAAATCTTTATAATATTAGTATAGGTTTTTTTCAACCACTTTATTATATGTATAGATTTACGCAAGTGTTAGATATTTGTGATCTCGTTGATAATGACTTATCGGAGGTTTAAAAGTTGGCTAAAATCGGTTCGCTAAAATTGTTTGTTATTCATAATAGTCTTTTTACGATAAAATGTTTATTATCTCTCCGATAAAGTGACATTATTTTATTGTTTAAACCTCCGATAAGACATCTATCTATACAATATAAAGCGGAAGAGTTCGTTTGTTTGTTTGTTTAATCTCAGGAACTACTAGTCCGATTAGAATTTTTTTTTTGTTGGATAGTCTATTTATAGATGAAGGGTTTAGGCTATACAACATCACGCTGCGACGAATAGGAGTGAAGGGTAAGTGAAAAATGTTGCAAAAACGGGGAAATGTTTTGTAAATTCCACGCGTACGGAGTCGCAGGCAGCAGCTAGTCATAAATAAGATCGTTGATCTTATAATATTACTAGCTGACCCGGCAAACGTTGTTTTGCCATACTAAAAAAAAAAGTTTGAAAAATAGATGTTGGCCGATTCTCAGACCTACTGAATATGTATGTAAAATTTGAGAAGAATCGGTCAAGCCGTTTCGGAGGAGTACGGTAACTAACACTGTGACACGTGAATTTTATATATTAGATTATTACCGCTGTTAGGTCTGAACTATGTTTAAATAATAATTACTATGTAAATTATCATTAAGTTTATATAGACTGAAGCATACATATTTATTAGAGCACATATTATTATTTAGTGTAAATTAATATTCAGTTGTCTGCACCTCGACAGATTAAGAATACAAGGGTTACCACCAATTTCTTTCCCAGTAAGCATACTGTGTATGAGCTAGCTAAGATACAAACAGACCATAATCCCTCCAAAAGTGGAGGAGGCTGTGCCCAACAGTGGGATAGTAATGGGCTGGATAGAGAATAATTAAGTTAACTTGTGAGAAATTCACAATATTTGTGTTTGTATGAATAGATAATACTAACGAAAGCTCAGAAATATCTATATCAATATTATAAACCTGAATAGTTTGTTTGTTTGAACCCGCTAATCTCAGGAACCACAAGTCTGATTTAAAAAATTCTTTCAGTGTTGGATAGTACATTTATCGAAAAAGACTATAGGTTCTATAATATCACGCAGCGACCAATAGCAGCGTAGCATTAGTGAAAAAGGTGGAAAAACGGTGAATATTTCCCAAATTTAGCTAGTATTTATAGTATTTATATAAAGTTTTTCAGAGAAGCTTATGTTGTGAATACATAAAGTCTTTTTGACGATTCCTTTCACAGGACCGTTTAGAAAGACATAATTTTGTCCCATCCATCAAGTTAGTAACAGTCACGTCCTCAAAATATATAAAAAAACTGCCAAGTACAAGTCAAATTCGAGCACGAAAGGTTCCGTAATATTTACCACTATCATCATAATTATACCGTAATAAACACATTGTTCGTGTGGTGACAGATTTAGAATACAAGTGTCACCACTCCTTTTCCTTCCTAGGGTGCATTGAAAGGCAGCTAAGGGATATTGTAAACAAATTACGTCCCATTTACGTCCCACTGTTGGGCACGGGCCTCCTCAACTTCGGTAGGGATTATGGTCTACTGTGCCGCGATGACCAGACATCTTGGCACAGGGCTTATTTTCGAGTTTTCCGTCTCTTACAGAGGATGTTATCTATGTGCAATATCCGTAGCTGACTTTTACAGCAACCTTGGGAGGAGATGGGGTGGTGACACTTGTATTCTTAATCCGTCACCACACGGACCTTTTGGTACGGATCTCTAAAAATAGTAGTAAGGACAAAAAACAGTGACGTTGACAAAACGATAAATCACTAGATCCTTTGTGAACCAGTGTATGGAATTGAATTCTTTACGTGTTAGATACGTGAAATCTACGGGGACAGTGTCACAATTTATAGATATTACTAGCCCGTGTTGCCAGTAACTCCGTCGCGTGGAATTTAGAAAATTTTCCCAATTTTCGCAACATTTTTCACTAATGCTTCGTTCCTATTGGTTGCAGCGTGATGTTATATAGCCTATAGCCTTCCTCGATAAATGGACTATCCAATACAAATTTTACAAAATTCCAATACAAAGAATTTTTCAATTAGAATTAGTAGTTCCTGAGATTAAATCGTTCAAACAAACAAACAAACTCTGTAGCTTTATAGTAGGTATATAGATAAAAATGTAGGTTTTCTATCTGTGGAGTGACGGATTAAGAACTAGACTTTTCCTTCCCAGGGAACTATAAAAGTTAAGAAATATTGTACACAGTTAACATCCTTTGTGAGAGACGGAAAAACCTAAAATAAACGCTGTGCTAACACGCCCGGTCAACGCGACATACTAGACATTAAACTCTTTGAAGGTGGTAGAGGCTCGTGTCCAAAAATTGGACTTTTATCTCCTGAAGAGAGAGGGAGAGGTTTTCTATCAAGGATTTTTCTCCAAACAATGATTTTTATACTAATACTAACATTTCAGAGAGGAAAGATTTGTGTTTTTGTATTCTTGTATGTAACGAATAAACATAAAAACTACTGCGCCGATTTCAAAAATTATTTCACCGTTGGAAAATTACATTCACCCTTAGTATGTAACATAGGCTATAAAAATAATATTATGTTCACCCGTGCGAAGCCGGGACGGGCTGCCAGTCTTAAATAAAGACATTTAGCATTCACAATAAATTAATATACATTCATAGCAATTTTACTTAACGTTTTCTGGCCCTAAGTTAAGAGGGCACGATACCAAATTATGCTCCATACAAAAATATGGGTATCGTACTTCCCTTTTTTCTTCGCGAAAGTTAAACCGATTTTCATTGTTTCTACGCTATATTATAGATGAAGAGTATATCTATGCTTCTGATATTTTCTTTTTTTCAATACGTAATAACTAAAAGAAATATGACCATCCGAAAATCCCGTATTTTTTGGTTTTCTTTAGGAAAAGTTGCAGCGTCTTTCACACATATTTGGTAACGTTTTACCAAAAAAAAGTGATACAAGCATAGATGTACTGTTCACCTATAATGTAGCGTAAAATCGGTTTAACTTTCGCGAAGAAAAATGGGGACTACGAAACGTCTTTTTTTCAAAGATTTTGTAGATAAAATCTGCTTAAGCTATATTTGTCCCTTTCAGCACGGTGCTCGGGAATAGGGATGGCAATACCTAAAGCAAATACCTAAATTAGTAGTACAGTACCCAGTAGCTTATTACTTGCATTGTGGTAATCAGATATAGCTGTGTTACAATTTCAAATGTCACTCAAATATTTTTTTCTAAATAGAAACGTATTTTTATATAAAAAAAAAACCATAAGACACAAAATATTCATGATTATAAAACTTTAAGAACCGCTGCGTTTGTAAACTGTTGCGTTTGTAAACTGTTGTCTCTAAGCACAAATAGGGTGGTGACATGGGCTTGCTTAGTCAATCACAAAATGGACCATTTATTTTTATGACCATACTATTAGCAGCCGTGATTAACTGCCTACATAAATATTTTTTCATTCCTCGCAGTGATTAAATATGGGTATAAAAAGCCGCCACAAAATTAACATATTTTTAGTAGAACCCAATTTAGCTTGAAAGGTACAACGTAATTGGATCCGGCTATTGATTGCCAGCGGTTCAGTTTAGAATTTAGGACGTAAAAATAATAAAGGTAACACAAAAATACAGGGAAAGTATTATTTAAAACGTAAAAATAATTTTAAAAACCTTGACCTCTTTATTGAGGTTTCTGAAAATTTGAGGTTAAAAGTATTATAGCAAGACAATTTTACAAGAAGATTTTTCTCTCTCTCTCTCTCTCTCTTTATCTCTTAACGCCCCACACGGGCCACCACCTCTTTACGATGGATTACGGTCTACTGTACCACGCTGACCACACCGTCATTCAAATAAAACCACTTCTTACGGATTTAAACACATATTTTTTTAACACGCTTATATTAGTTCGGTAGGTATCTATCAATGTATTAATCTATGTAACGGAATCTTTGAAAGTGATTTTCACCCACTTGCAGTAGTCGGATTGATCTGAAATTTTGCACATCTAACAAGGACCGATGACAATGCAATAAGAAAAAAAAATTCTGAATTTTCAAGCGTGTTTTTTAGTTTTAACTAAGTAAATTTTTATTTTAATAATTTTGTCCGTCGTTCCGCAGACTTTTCAGTTAACATGGTCATGATTAGGACTGAGCTGGCGGTTTCCTCTGTCATTCGTTCTTAAGGAGCATGTTGTTGTATTATTAGATTTTGAAGGATTCAAGCGTTCCTCAATTTGAAGCGCTGCTTAAATTAGGACCAAAGGACGTTATATGAGGCGTCTAAGACCATAAAAAAATAAACCAACTGACATAGTAAGATTTGGCTTACATCCAAGGTTAGTATTCTTTTATCGTTCTAGATAAACTAATAAATAACGAAAGCAAAATAATCACCTATAAAGTTGTTCTGCTTTTCATATAATTATGACAAAAGGAAACATTTTCACATTGACTCGATATATACGGCTTATTCGATATAAATTGCCTACAATGTATATTACGAGCAAGGCAAAATGTCGGCTATTAGTTACACCAATAAATATTAGGGGTTGGAGGTTTCGCGTGACTTGTTAATAATTCCACACTCAATCGTTTTATATAATGTTATGACGTGACAAAGTAACACGGTGTTATAATGAGGATATTATACGCCTTGTTAGTATTTTTACTTATTTGCAGGTATTTTCACGCTTTATTTATTGTAATGGCAATAGTACCAATGCTACGTGCGCAACTAAACTTTACATAACTAAAAAAATGAAAGTTCATTTTCATCACATTTCACACAACGTCCTCTGGTCCCAAGCTAAGCTTATATGCTTGTGTTATGGGTACCAGAATACGGAAAGAATACATATTGTTACGTCCAACCTGGCGTTTTAATTTGATAATAGGTTAAAAAGTGGAAGCGTGATATGTCTCAGGTTCAAACGGGACGAAACATATGACTGCAATACACAGCGCTAATATTAAGTGTATATAATAATGAAATGTACCTTGTCATCATCTTCAATACAATCTTCACGGTGTCAAGCCTTACGTACAAATCTAATTAATTAACAACAACTACAATTGGCCAACTATAACGTCTAAAGCTAATTGACTATACTTAGCTTATGGTAAAGGCTGGAGACACTAGCAGGTCCCTGAATTCTTCAAATGGCCGAGTTCGGCGTGATTTAAGCAAAGAATTTACACTATCACATATACGATTACAATTATTAGTTCGTAAAACAATTCAATTTTATATAAATATTCACAACAAAGACAACTGTTTTTGTACACAATGAATTTACGTTAACACGTAGGCGACGCACTTTTTTGGCGCTCAAAAGGACCAAACGTGAACACTACAACGCGACGTGAGTTCACTCTCAATGGTAATTATTGACTAGCGGCGCGCGCGCCGGTGCATCTCGACGTCATCGATAGTGATGTTACAACTACTTTAGAGATGTCCGTGCGCATACCTAATATGATAGTTTAATAATAGTTTGGTTCATAACACATATACTACTTTTTTTTGGTAAATACATACTTATAATACATAGGAACACCCAGACGCAGTACAAATATTTGTATGATAATTAGAAACATCACACAAATGATTGTCCCTAGCGGGAATCGAACCTGCGACCTCTTGATCGGCAGTCTGTTACATGAACCACTCAACCACAATATATCCATTATTTGCTATTTCGTTGTACATCTTTTTGTTATTTCAAGATCGTTTGTCTATAATACACAGCTTTTATATTATGAAAGTTTTGTTAACATTGCCAAATTGTGGTAATGACACTATCAATTCACTTTTTAGATAAATTTTGTTTAGTTGCGCGCTTAGATCATTGTTTGAAATAAAATTAAATTCCGATCTATTAAATTCTACATTTTATTTTGGGTTTTGTACCACAAAGTAAAATCGGGACCTTTATTACTGAGACTTCGCTGTCCTGTCGTCCATCCTTTCGCCAGTACGTCCTGAGATACAGCCAGGTGGCAGACAGGCGGATGGACGGACATAGAAGTCTCAGCAATAATTTTACCTACCCTTTTACCTCGTGGAAGTTTCATGATTTAAAAATAATTTACCATGTCCCAGACATCGCGTTACTAGGATAGTAAGAAATGGTTCTAGTGTATGTGTGTGTGCTTTTGTCCGTGTGGTGACGTATTAAGAATACAAGTGTCACCACCCCATCTCCTCCCAAGGGTGCTGTAAAAGTCAGCTAAGGCATATTTCACACAGATAACATCCTCTGTGAGAGACGGAAATCTCGAAAATAAACCCTGTGCCAATACGCCTGGTCAGCGCGGCACAGTAGACCGTAATCCCTCTCAAAGTGGAGGAGGCCCGTGCCCAACTGGCTGGAGAAGAAGAAAGTTCTGGTGTCCCACTTTTATGATGCAATCCATATTATATTGTAGAGATGTACCAAATATCGACCATTGGCTAACTTCCAATGATAACATGACAACGCTCATACATATATATTATGTTTCTGCGAATGCAACGAATAATATACCCTGTCGAATTTAGACGCGTATATTTGTTTTAAATTTTGGCCCGACGTTTCGAAGACTTTGCAGTCACCATGGTCACGGGTGAGACTGAGCTCTAATGTGTCTTCTACGATCAGTTATTACAGGGTTTACCCACATCCAATTTAATTTTACATTGACCATAAAGATAGACTTTTACCATAAACTATATTATATTACATTGTGCTCAGACTATATATGAACGGATGAGTCGCGCAAGTGTTAGTAAATATTATACCCTGTCGAGCTTAAGCAATAGCATATTATTAATTTCATTAAGCATTTATGTAATCTGACAGTCTCTCCAGCACATAAACGTCCGACTGTTGGGCACGGGCCTCCTCCCCTTTGTGAGGACTTATAGTCTACTATGTTGCGCTGACCAGACGTGTTAGCACAGCGTTTATTTTCGAGATTTCCGTCTCTCACAAAGGATGTTATCTGTGTGTTCCTTAGTGAGCAGGCTTTTTCACACTCTAGGAAGGAAAAAGGATGGTGACACTTGTATTCTTAATCCGTCACCACACGGACAATCTGGCAGTGATGCCAGTGACTGAAAAATTGAGAACTAAGCAGCTGTCCTGGTATAGTCATGTAATGAGACGAGAGGAAAGTTTTAGCGGTTGGAGAGTTCTACGAATCAATTTGGAAGGAACAAAGTTAAAAGGAACACTTAAAAATAAATAGATGAACTGTCTGATTGAGGATATGATAGAAAAAGAAAGTAACACAAGACCATAGAAGTCTAACAGAAGACTAGATGAAAACATGTTGCGGCGACTCCAAACAAGTATTTGATGTCATATTATGAAATGTGAAATTTTCAGCTTTTCAGCTATCACCGGCCTAAAGATACAATCTGGTAACAGACAAACAGAAAGCGAAGTCTCTGTAGGTTTTACCCTTTGATACGAAATACTAAAAAGATATGCGGTAGTATTGGGAAGTACCATATTTTTGAGTTCCGTTAAAATAGTATAGGTGGACTGACGATATTGTCAAATATGCCGGGGCCGCTGGATGCAGTTAGCGAAGGACCGCGCGTTGTGGCGTTCTATAAGGCGGCCGATGTCCTGTGGTGGACGAAAAAAGGTTGATGGATGGATAAAATAGTATAAATTATGGTACAAAAAATCGTCTTATATCCATAAAATTTGAGTACGTAGAAGTATCGTACATACTTCATTTACATGGATCGAGATGGCTTTAAGTGTGATATAATGGTATAATGAAAACGTTGTCTGGTTACATTTACTGCATATTGGACTACAAATAACAAGGATAATATATTATATATGTGCTATTACTCTAAACCTTGCTATTTTACATGAAATATATTTTCCTGAAAAATAAAATCCAAATTTTACGCTAAACATACATAGAAAAAACTCTATTCCATGAAATTTTACTAAATTGTGACTCAATTCTCCGTTTTTTTTTTCAATTTGTACGAACGTCCACGATATAAGACGTCACCGGTCGTTGACGTATATCAACGTCCAGATTTTCTGTCACCCTCCTAAGTGAAACATAATGCAGGATTGCAGGTGACCACCCTACTATATTACTTAACTATCTGTTGCCCGTAACCTCGTATGCGTGGAATTTAAAAATCATAACCTTTTATTGTTTCATTACCCGTTTTTGTCATAGCGGTAACTGAAATACAATACATAATCCTCTGTAATAATTGCAACCGTCTAGGTATCAGCGGAGTCTCAGTAATACGGTCCCATTTTCCCTTTTGGTATAGTACCCTAAAAAATGTTATAGATGTTAGATTAATCTTGTAAGTACTCACAAGGTATAAACGTAAACAGTACTAGTCTACTAGGAATCTACTGGGAATGACATCGGAACGTCTCTTTGATTGTGGTTTAGACCACAACTTGGCAAGTTGCCAACTAGTTCTGCGGACATACCTAAACTAGTTGTTTGTTCTTAATAGTTTGTTGTTTAAAGGACCACTGGTCTGTCGTATCAATTAAATGATTATTTCATTAAATAATGTTTCCTCCATCAGGCTTATATGACTAGATGTAAATGTATATTGTATAATACCAATTGTACATAATTTTAAGTAGTTTAAGTTTGTTTCATTTAAATCGTACAATAAAGAATTATCTATCTATATTTTTCTTTTAGTATTTTACTAATAACAAAAATTTGCCTTACCTATTTATTTCAAAATCACTATGGTTGCCTGGAAGAAAATGCCTAAAGCATTAAGTCCGCATGTATAATATTTGGTATGAAGTATGTAAATGCATAAATAAATGAAGCCAAGGAAGTATGTTTACATCGTAGCATATGGCGCTCTAAAGTCTCTGTCTACCCGATAGGACAGAGGCGTGATGTAATGATGATGATTATGCCTTCTTACTGCCGAGATATCGAAAAGTGTTTGTTGATCAATATTAAATAGGGGTGACAGATTAAGATTACAAGTGTCACAAGCCCATTTCCTCTCCATGGAGCTGTATAAGCCAGCTACGGAAATATAATTATTTGTATAGTTAACGTCCTCTGTGAGAGACAGAAAACTCGACGATAAATGTTTTACGAAATCGCCTGGTCGCGTGATATAATCAGGTCAAATACAGTAACGACGCCTTTCAGTTACCATTCAGCTACGAAACTCTAAAAAATAACAGCTCGTATTAGAAACATTTCACTTTTACGCTAACAATTAATATGTCTATAAAGCGATTATAAATAATTAGACGTCAAAGCACGTCAAGTTGGCCGACATGTTTGTATTTATAATAACAACCAAGAACTGACAGGTATAGCCACGGTATTAACATTAATATTTTGATAGCGCATATAATATTTACTATACAGGGCATATTTAAACATCAAACTTAAACTATACAAACCACGATTAAATAAATAAAATAGCAAAAAGCAAAGCATAAACGACGCTCGCGTATTGGGTCCTTTTTGGAATTCCGTACCCAAAAGTAAAATCTCTATTACTAAGACTTTGCTGTGTGTCCGTTCGTCTGTCACCAGGCTATATATCTGGAACGAGTCATGACTAGAGTTACCATTTCATCGATTTATTTATAGGAAATAGTTCTGCTATAATATTCGTGTCCTTTTCCTTCCTAGGATGCTGTAAAAACCATCTAAGGGATAGTACACAGATAACATCTTCTGTAACCGAAGAAAACCTTGAAAATAAACCCTATGCCAATAAGCCTGGTCAGCGCGACATAGTAGACCATAATTCTTCCCAAAGTGGAGGAGGCCCGTGCCCAACTGTGGAACGCTAATGGGCTGGAGAGAAAGAGAGATGGAAAGAGATAATAGTCATTTTGTTTTTTTTTCTCTTTCGTTGTGTCTGTAAGATAATATTCATAAAAGTATTTATATCGGAACATATAAATAGAGAATAACTACCTTCGTAGGTTATAATTTTGAATGTTGTACTAATATTGACTTCAGAACTTAATTCAAAGTCAAACTTACGCCATATTGTCATAGTTATTTCCATAACAAACACAAATTAATATATTCTAATTAAAACATATATCGCTATTCCTGTGTTCAAGTGATAACAAGTATTCAATATGTGGAAAACAATAGCTGGTAAAATATCTAGAATAGACTCAATATTTTTATCAAATCCTCCAACGTTCTCCTTCCTGCCCTTACCCCAAATTATTTTTGAACAGCGTAGCACGTTTTTTTTTACCAAGCTGTTCTGTCCGCCGACACAGTCGAGCAATTACTTTTTAACACGCTTATATTAGTTCGGTAGATATCTATCAATATATCAATGTATGAACGGAATCTTTGAAAGTAATTTTCACCCACTTGCAGTAGTTGGATCGATGTGAAATCTTGCACATATATTTTAAGTACTTATCGATGACAACGCAATAATCAAAAAAATATTCAGGATTGTTAAGCGTGTTTTTTAGTTTTACCACTAAGTAGATTATCTTTCATATCGTCTTTATTAGATAGAAATACTTCTATAGTGCTTATTATTTATTTATTTTTTTAATATCATCAAGTTTAACCGCTACATTTATCATAACACGTTAACCGAGAACGTTTTCATAAATGGTAATCAGCTGAATTTAAATCCACTGTCAAAACGAGTTGTTTTAGGCAATTTATTTTGCGGAAAAAGTCCCTTTTGTGACTAAATCTTGACAGTTAATGTAATGTTAACGTTATAATGTAAATTTATTTATTACATTGTAAAATATTTGTCATTTAAGCTTTACATTAACACTAGCTGTTGCAAGCAACTTCGTACGGGTAGAACTTAGAAACTAAACCTGAACAAATTGTACAAAAAAGCAATCCTCTTGAACGACTCTATGTTTTAAAAAAACCGCATCAAAATCCGTTGCGTGGTTTTGAAGATATAGGTAAGCTTACATAGGGATATATATACAAAAATAATGACTTTGTTTTATAATAAGTAAAGATAGTATACGAAAATCATGCACAAAATAAGTTTAATATATATAAAATTCCCGTGTCACAGTGTTAGTTACCGTACTCCTCCGAAACGGCTTGACCGATTTTTATGAAATTTTACATGTATATTCAGTAGGTCTGAGAATCGGCCAACATCTATTTTTCAAACTTTTTTTTTTTAGTATGGCAAAACAACGTTTGCCGGGACAGCTAGTATTATTATATTAATATTATTCATGGACATTTCACACAACGTCCTCTGGTCCCAAGCTAAGCTTATATGCTTGTGTTATGGGTACCAGAATACGGATATAATACATATATTACTTTTCTTTTGTAAATACATACTTATAATACATAGAAACACCCAGACGCAGTACAAACATTTGTATGACAATCAGAAAAATCACACTAATGATTGTCCCGAGCGGGAATCGAACCCGCGACCTCTTGATCGGCAGTCCGTTACATAAACCACGCAACCACGAGGCTTAATTAGACATATACCTAGTACCTAAGTGTTCGTCAAGAAAACACAATTTATATAAAAATCTGTCAGAGTCATGTCATGTTACATAGTAATAAATATCTGGTAGACCGAACGTAGCTTACGATGGATTTTTGGGAAATTATTTATGTTAAGCAAAGTCTCAATAATAGGGTCCCATTTTAAGTTTTGGTACGGAACCCTAAAAACCAAAAAAAAAATCCTCCAGGTACGAGTTGGCCACGCAAACGAAGCATTCCTTATCGTTATTATCATAACATATTAGTCCCAACAACCCTAAACAATGGGATACGGGCAGGATGATAATATGTTGTATTAAGATTTTATTATGTCAGTTTTCATATAAAAATATCGCATGAAAATCAAACAAGCTATGTAATTACGTCATTTTAAGCGGTTGATAAAAAGAAGCGTCATAATCATAGGTCGGAATTAGGTAGAGTTATTCATGTACTTACACTGGTTTCATACAGCGAAAGAATAAAGTGGATATGCCTCAAATCCCGAGATTTATGTTAAAGAGTAGATAAATATCCCGTGATTTTTTTAAATAAAAATTTGTTAGCGACTGATTCAGCAAGAAAAGTATTCGCTCGTATTTATAAAAAAGGCGAAATATTCGTATCAGAATTTGCTTAAGACTATCAATAATTTGTATTGTGAATTAATGTTTTTATTATTATTGATTGATATGATAAAAAATAAATAAATAAATATTCAGGATATTTCAAAAAACGTCCTCTGGTCCCAAAGTAAGCTATATATCTATGCTTGTATTATGGGTCCCAGATACGGATAGACTACATATACTACTTTTCTTTTGTAAATACATACTTATAATACATAGAAAACACTCAGACGCAGTACAAACATTTGTATGACATTTATGATGATTTATTATTAATGAGGTTTTTATTATTATTTATTTGTAATACATATAATGGCCACATGTGATTGTCCATTAGAAATCCCGGGAAGGTCCACATTAATATCAACATTTCGATGCAAGTACATAAATAAATCTACCTAATTCTGACCTCTGCTGTTCGCAGCTTCAACTGAAAATCAGCGCCGTGATCTAACGTTGCATCATGGCATACGCTGAGCTGGAGCTTTTAGATACACCGCTTTTATATTGTATACCCATTCTAATTATTTATTTATTTTGCTTTTTGGTTATTGATTGTATTTATTCATTTATTTTATTGTTTTGTATTATTCTTTTTAATTGCTGGCTTATTATACACATACAGAAGCACAAGTTACACATACATATTTATGTATGTGTAACTTGTGCTTCTGTATGTGTGTATCTAATAAATGTGTTTTCTTTCTTTCTTTCTCTGGTCATAATAAACGGATTTTATTATTACCACTAAACCACGTAAATGAAAGTCTTGTTTAATGAAGTTATGGTATGGCAGATATTTTCTTAGTTTAATGTATATTGCTAATGTGGTTTTTCGATAATAATAATATAAATCCAAAATAAACATGTTGTGTGGTTAAAGTTGTTCCAAATATTCACTTATTTTTTTTAAATAAATATTCAGGACATTTCACACAACGTCCTCTGGTCCCAAAGTAAGCTATATTTCTATGCTTGTATTATGGGTACCAGATACGGATAGACTACATATACTACTTTTCTTTTGTAAATACATACTTATAATATATAGAAAACTCCCAGACGCTGTACAAACATTTGTATGACATTTATGGATATCACACAAATGACTGTCCCAAGCGGGAATCGAACCCGCGACCTCGTGATCGGCAGTCCATTACATAAACCACTCCACCACGAAGCCCGTCTTTGTAATTTAAACCGTATCAATTAAAACTATATCCATGATTTAATTCAAATAACAGTGAAATTATATTAATGGAATTATTAGTAGGTAGGTATGTTATACTAATTACGCAAACAAAATATGTTTTGTCTGTCTGTACGGACGGAATACTTATGATAATTTAGGGGACAGTAAATCGATCTAATCGTGTGGCGATAGATTAAGGATACAAATGTCACCACCCCGTTTCTTCCCCAGAGTGTTGTAAAAGCCAGCCAGCTAACACAGATAACTTATAACTTCCTCTTCTTACTCTGTGGTAGTGGAAAATTCGAAACTAAACCTTGTGCCAACACGTCTGGTAGTATAACATAATCGTAGAACATAATCCCCCCTAAAATAAAGGGAGCCCATGCCCAACAGTAGCACGTTAATGAGCTGGGGAAAAAGAGAGAGAAGAATTTGATTAAGCTAAATTTCATTTCCAAAACATATGATTTACATAATAGTTATATATTGCTACCAATTCTAAGTGCATAACAAAACCTAACTTGACTAAAAAATGAAAATAATTATGGCTAATTTATTTAATTGACTGTGTCACACATTTTTTTCAATTAAAATTTTAACCACTTTTCTTTTCCTTTTTTTTGTTTTTGTTTTTTGTTTTGTTGTTGTAATAATTTTATAAAATGTAATTAAATAAACCTAACTAAACAAATAAAAATAAAAAAATCGTTAATCTATAATATACAGTTTTTCTATAAAAAAGTTTCGGGATAATTGTGTTATTGACACTATCAATTCTCATTTTTTTAACACGCTTTTATAAGTTCAGTATGTATCTATCAATGTATTAATCTATGTAACGGAATCTTTAAACGCGTATTTCACCGATTTGCAGTAGTCGCATTGATTTGAAATTTTGCATACATATCAAAGACCCATGACAATGCAATAATTTAAAATATATACAGAATTTTCAAGCGTGTTTTTTAGTTTTTAAATTAAGTAAATCATTTAGTTAAGTTTAGTTGTGCACGTAGAATCGGTACTATTGTTATCAAAATTTATTCGTCCTCATGTTATTTGCAAATTATGTCTTACTAGCTCTTACAGTAAATGAGAGAAGAAATGAGGAAGTGGCACTTGTAATATTAATGCAATAAACAAAACTTCAACAATCCGTGTGGTGACGGATTAAGAATACAAGTGTCACCACCCCATCTCCTCCCAAGGGTGCTGTAAAAGTCAGCTAAGGGTTATTGCACACAGATAACATTCTATGTGAGAGACGGAAAACTCGAAAATAAACCCTGCGCCACCACGCCTCGTCAGCGCGAGACAGTAGACTATAATCCCTCCCAAAGTGGAGGAGGCCCGTGCCCAACAGTGGGACGTAAATGGCCTGGAGAAGGAGAAACAAAACTTTAGCATCTTTTTAGGTTATTTTATTAAAGGTATGCCTTCGAAAGATTTGCATATCGTTAATGTGGGTGTAGTCGTAAAACAGATTGTAGCCTCGCGGTAACCCTGATCCGTCGCATTTACTGTTACGGCTGGAATTCCCGTTGTAAAATTGAAGTACCGAACCAGGCTTACGCTACAAAATCACAAATGGTGATTTGCCATATAGGTGCTTCGTTATAAGGTAGTACTTTTGAATTTTTGTCATTATATCGATATACTAGCTGTTGCCCGCAACTTCGTACGCGTGAGATTTAGAAATAAAACCTTATCGAACAGAAGTTTACAGTTTACTATGCCACTCGATAGATGGCGTTGATAGTCTATTAAATCGCGCTATAGTTTCGTTCGACACATTGACACTTAAGCTCGTCAAAATTTCTTTGTAAATCAACTCGTTTCCGCATTTATAAATTAGTTAGGCTTTGGATTAGAATTAAACTGGCTGTTGCTGTTGCCCACAACTCAATACACGTGGAATTTAGAAAATTTTCTATTTTTGCAATATATTTCACTAACACTTCGCTCCTATGCTAAACGTGAAGTTATTATCTTATAGCCTTCCTCGATAAATAACTGAAAGATTTTATCAAATTAGACCAGTGGTTCCTGAGATTATCGCGTTCAAAACAAACAATCAAACAGACTTCAGCTTTATAATATTACGTAGTGTAGGTAAGTCTTTGCTTTTTCAAATAGAAAGAAAGAAAGAAAATAAAAGAAATTGAATAGTGAACACGTGAATTTTATATATAAGATAAAATATGTGTAATATTTTATCTTATATATAAAATTCACGTGTCACAGTGTTACTTACCGTACTCCTCCGAAACAGCTGGACCGCGTATATATATATTATTTTTACTCAAACACATAAGAGAATTGTAACAACACTCATCATTATTAAACAAGAACTTTCAGTTTCTTGTTATTAAAAGTTACTTTTGATAATAAGAAACTGATAGTAAATAGTAACTAACTAGCTTAAAAGAAGAAATAAGTTTAAATGGATTTTCTTGACCCTAAAGTTTTGGGCTCAATTGTATTTGTGATATCTTATTTATTATATAGAATCTTATAAAACACGTAGCAAAGTCGATGACTTGTGACTTTGAAAAGTGTTTATAGAAAAGTAGAAAAATATTGGAAATAATATTATAGAAATAATATTTTCTATATTTATTTATTAAAAATAGTATTTTTTATTTCTATATTTCGAAATATTATTAGAAATATGTTGTTTGCTAGAGTTTTTTTGTTTCTTTGTAATCAGTCTCTTTTATAAAAAGTATCTTATTAGGATTGTACCATACTGGATGCTGTTCAATAGTCCGTGATGCGTTATTGTTGCTTTTATGAAAAAATATATTAATAAAATAATAGCCTGATATCGTGGTGGTAGATCGATCAGCGCGCCGTGCAGTGATAATCGATGTCACCATCCCTCATGACGAGAATCTCGCGAAAGCTGAGAAAGATATACAAATGAAATATCTGAACCTAGCTTACGAGATTGTCGATATGTGGGATGTGGACTCGGCGATCATTGTGCCGATAGTCATCTCAGTCAATGGACTGATGGCCAAGAGCCTCGATCAACATCTTGAGAGGCTCGCGTTAGGCAGTTGGGTCAAGGGTCTGATGCAGAAGGCAGTAGTTCTAGATACGGCTCGCATAGTGTGGAGGTTCCTCTCTCTGGACCCCTAACCACCGACAGCTTGGTCCTTGTACCCGATGCCGGTGGCGAACTATTTTTTATATATTTTTAATAAAGATTGTACTGTGTGTATGTTTTATTAAGTGTGTATATTGTATTTATTTAGTGTGTTTATTGTGTTTTTTAATTGTGAATGAATGTTATTTTTATAATCTTTTTTAAAAAATATGTAAATAATAAGAAAATAAATGAATGAATATATGAAAAATGTAAAGGTATATGTATTCAATATTGTATTTACTGTTTCTGTAGTATATTTTTATGTATCTGTTATTTATGTACTTTTATAATTATATTATATAATAAGTATATGCAGGTATTTAATATGTAGCCACATTCTTCGACAATTGGCTTTGTACTTCTTCTCTTGTAGCTAATGCACCTACTTGTTTTGCTTTCTACATTCCCCAATGGTTGACTGGCAGAGAATGCCTTCGGCATTAAGTCCGCCATTGTACTGTATTATTTGTGCATAAAGTTTATAAATAAATAAATTAGAGAATAATGGAGGTTGCACCTCGTAAACGTCCATTATTCTATCTATTTATTAGTCCATTATAATATTCTATTTATTAGTCCATTATTCGATCACCGCGCCATGATTTGTGTGATATTTGTAAAAGTCATGCAAATGTTTGTACTGCGTCTGTGTGTTTTCTATATATGAACCATTAGACCACAAGACCCGTCAAAGACATGCCACTTTAGATATTTGTGTGAGCCGTAAGTTTACGAGAAGCATAAACCACCAGCTGTACTGCACTTCAAAGAAAATTTATGAAAATCTAACAATTTTATTGCTGTCATAAATTTTCTTACTGCACTGCGTACAGTGAAAGAGGATTTGCATACAAAATGACTACATACTACAATTTTATATATTGATGGGCATCGTGGTCTAGTCACTAGACCGTTGCATGAACCTCTAGACTCTAGTGGTTCATGCAACGGACTGCCGCTCACGAGGTCTCGGGTTCGATTTCTGCATTTTACAATTATTTTGTATGATATTTATAAATGTCATACAAATGTTTGTACTAATATATAATAAGAAAACACCTAGACGCAAGACAAACATTTGTATGACAATCTTTATGTTAAAAGCACACGTACAAAAGTTATAAAACCACTAGCTGTTGCCCGCGCCTCCGCACGCGTCGAATTTAGAATTTTTTTCCCGTTTTTACAACATTTTTCACTATTGCTTCACTCCTATTGGTCACAACGTAATGGTATAAAACCTATAACCTGCCCCTATAAATGGACTAACCAACAAAAAAAAGACTTTTTCAAATCGGACTAGTAGGTCCTGAGATTTGCGAGTTTAAACAAACAAACAAATAAACTCTTCCGCTTTATAATATTAGTATAGATTAATGGTCTTATTCATAATGACTTATCGGAGGTTTAAACGGAGGTTTTATCGGAGAGATAATAAACGTTTTATCGTAAAAAGACTATTATGAATAACAAGTTTTGACAATTTTCGCGAACCCATTTTAGCGAACTTTTAAACCTCCGATAAGTCATTATGAATAAGACTAGTAGATTTTAAAACGATACCGTTTCATAATATTACCCAAAATGAAATGCCTCATTTAAAAACAATCTGTTCTGTATAATTTAATAGATAACAGCAATGAAATATCTACGAACCATTATCAAGTCTGAAATTGTTTCGTTTAAAAGACAAACAAGTTATGAAAATGTACAAAACGATTCTGTCGGACATCATAGTTATTAAATTTAAAGATATATTTAGCTAACGTTATGTATTGCGAGGCTATTTATTTTTAATACGATTTTATTAGCTTCGTTTGTGTCTACCTAGCTATATATACTTCTATACTAATAACCTAAAGCTGAAGAATTTGTTTGTTTGTTTGAACATACTAATCTCTTAATCTCAGGTGCTACTGTTTTGAATTGAAAGCAAATCCTATGCTAACACGCCTCGGCAACGTGCTATAGTAGACCATAAATTGTCTTGAAATAGAGGAAGCCCGTGCCCAACAGTGGGACCTTAATGGGCTGCATGAAGGATAGAATATTTCGATTTCACTCTATTGACACCCATAATATGGAGTACTAGCTGTTGTAGCGTCCTACGCGTGGTATTTAGAAATATTTCCCCGTTTTTACAACATTTTTTACTAATACTTCGCTCCTATTGGTCGCAGCGTAATGTTACATAGCCTATAGCCTTCCTCGACTTAGTGGACTTAGTGGACTATCCAACACAAAAAGATTTTTTAGACTCTAACCAGTAGTTCCGGACATTAACGCGTTCAAACAAACAAACTCTTCAGCTTTATAGTGTAGATTTGTTCTTGAAACGTAAGCTCAAGATACTTTTGCCGAAGGTAGCCGTTATTCAGATTCTTTTATTTTGTTCGTGAACTTGTTAAACATTCCAATTTCATTTTCTTAGTGGCGGAAATGCCTTCTCAAAAATCTAATACAATATTTGGATGTGACCCAAAAAGTTTCAGAAACAAACTATGAGCTACGACTTGGCATCCTTACTAACCGAATTATTTTTAATGTTAATTTTTAGGGTTCCGTACTAAAGGGTAAAATGGGATTATACTACTGAGACTCCGCTGTCTGTCCATCATTATGCTATTTCCAAATCTGCATTATAATCCGTTGCGTAGTTTTGACGATAATAATTAATAAATAAATATTCATGGACATTTCACACAACGTCCTCTGGTCCCAAGCTAAGCTTTATATGCTTGTGTTATGGGTACCAGAATACGGATAGAATACATAAACTACTTTTCTTTTGTAAATACATACTTATAATACATAGTAAATACCCAGACGCAGTACAAACATTGTATGACAATTGAAAACATCACATAAATAAATGATTGTCCTGACTGGGAATCGAACCCGAGAGCTCGTGAATGGCAGTCCGTTATGTGAACCACTAGACCACAAGGCCCGTCACGAAGATATAAGCTCACATAGGGACATACATACAAAAATGACAGTTTTATAATAAGTAAGGATATTTATTGGGCAAATGATTCGATACCAAAATCAATCCAGTAATTAATATTAATAAGTTTTATAGAGAAAAACTAGCTGACCCGGCAAACGTTGTTTCGCCATACAAATGTCAGGGGTAGACAAATAATTTGCAATAAAATAATATTGCGACTATAAATTGAAATGTAAGCTATCCTATCTTTCAAGTTGAGTCGAATTACACATGGCGTGCAAATCAAATTTAAAATCAGTTCAGTAGTTTAGGAATCCATCGCGGACAAACATCACAGTTTGACAGGAGATGTATATATATATAAAGAAGAAAGATAAAAAACATCCTAATTTACTCGCTCTTAATTTACTTGTTACTCTACCAATTTGAACTGTGTAAATAATAATGGAGAACATTTTAGTTACTTTTAACCCAAGAGAATGAAAATTATGCGGGTGTCGAGGATACCAGATCGTCCATCTGATCATCCGTCCATTTAGGTATAAAATTATCAGTCATGGGAATGCTGATAGTATTAAAAGACTAATCCTAACATAAATATCGTCTATATTTATGAATAAGTTAAAAAACATCGCCGGGACTTCATCGTAACATCAACAGGAATTTTTAAGCTTTCTTGTTTCTAAACTAAGCATATTATTCCTCTGTGATTCAGTCCCAAGTTATACAATAGGTGTCAATTATACCTGCCCTTCCTGAATTCTTCTCTCACCAAAATAATGCGGTAGGTACGTGTCAACCCGTTTTATTGTAATGAATATTTTGGTATACCGCAAATCTGCGGTATGTAACCCTCTTTCGCTAATTTTCGAAATTATTTCTAACTAATATCAGCGGTTTCACCCACATTCATAGTAATTGCTCCTTGGCTCTTAACGGGATGATATTTAGCCCATGTCTTATCCTGATAGGCTAGCTATACAGGAGGATTCATTAACATTCATTCGGTAGTTATTCTGTGAAAGATTGATTAATTGATTAAGAATGATTGATTGTACTGATCGACATCATTCTCGCACCCCTGATACAACTATGTATAAAATTATTGAAAAAAAAAAGAACTGAAATGAAAAAAAAATCCATGGAGTTTCTTGTCTGTTCTTCTCCATAGGATTCGCGTTTGGAACAGACACCTAGTTTCTGACGTTTCAAAAGAGCTTGTAAAAATTTGACTTTGACTTAGAGCAACATACATTACATCCATCCATCCAAACATTTTTACAAACGCATTTCTAATATTACTAGCCATTGTCCGAAAGTAATTTATTAATTTTGCAATTGACATGCTATGCTTTTACTTAATAAATTAAATTATGGTGGAAAACGTACGTAAAAATACGATATAAACTCAATCGAGTGACAATTATGGTGGCCTAATTTGATTACTGAAAGCACGACCGCAATAAGCTCAGTTGGCAGAGCTACGGATCGGTATTCCGAGGTCGTGGGTTCAAGTCCTGCTTGCGGTAATCACTTTTTCCACCATAATTTAATTAATTGCCCGAAACTTCATACGCGTGGAATGTGAAAACCAAACCCTATCGAATTATATAAAAGAAATCATCCTTTTGGACCGCTCTATCTATTAAAAAACCCGCAAATCAATTGCGTAGTTTTTAAATATAAGCACACACAGACATACACATAAAGCAACGACTCTGTTGATAAAAGAGAAAGATGTTAGAAAGAAAGAGGAGTAAATACAGAAATGACGTCTGACAGAAGAGCATGAAAGAAAAAGACATGCGGTGCCGACCCCAAATAAAGGGTTAAAGGCAATGATGATGAAAAACGCAAAGTGTGTCAAAAACACATGTCTTGCCAGCCGCAACTAATAGGGTAAGAACCGGAGAATCAATTAATTTTAATATCTACAATAACTGTATAGGTAATCTCGGCATTTTAACACAAAATTTGCAATCTACCCAACTGAAAATGGTATCCAAATATATACGGATTAAATCTAGTTCGGTCCACAAGTTGGCAAGTTTCCAGCCAGCACCTAAATATAAACTCAAACAAGTTATTTATTCTAAATAGTTTGTAGTTTAAAGGATAACTTGTATCATTTCAATTAAATGGTCCTCTGATAAAATTATGGTTCTTTAGTAAAGTAAATTTAGTTAGATGGTGATTCCATAATGATTAAGTTTCAGATTTAATTGCAAATTAAATAATATTGCCAATTGTATATGTAAATTAATACCAAAAACCGGTCATGAACGAGTTGGACTCGCACAGAGAGGGTTCCATATCGTACAATAACATAATAAAATATATATAACCCAAAATAAACATATCAGTTAAATAAACCAAAATAACAGGATCCCAAATAACGGGTTGAGGGCAGGAGAATGGTGATAATAGTCTTTGTCGTTGTATCATCAACTCATTTTGACGGGCTTCGTGGTGGAGTGGTTTATGTAATGGACTGCCGATCACGAGGTCGCGGGTTCGATTCCCGCTTGGGACAATCATTTTTGTGATATCCATAAATGTCATACAAATGTTAGTACTGCGTCTGGGTGTTTTCTATGTAATATAAGTATGTATTTACAAAAGAAAAGTAGAAAGTAGTTTATGTAGTATATCCGTATTCTGGTACCCATAGCACAAGTATATAAGCTTAGCTTGGGACCAGAGGACGTTGTGTGAAATGTCCGTGAATATTTATTATTTATTTATTTATTTACAAACATAAAGTATGAAATTTATATCTCCAATTATATTATTCTCCTGTCCTTATCCCGTTATTAGGAATTGAGAATATGACACGTGTGCGAATCCAACTCGTACATGCGCGATTTTTTAATTTTATTCTAGTCAAGATTTATTTCTGCACAAAATTGCTAGTTTCCACTAAGTTTGCAGTTCAAACGTAGTACTAAACTTTTCAATAGCAAAGCGGTTAGTGTTCTTCAATCTCCCAAGCGAACTGCAGACGAGACTAACTTTGTTTAATTGCAGTCCAACTTTACGAACTTAGTTTAGTCTGTTAGTAAAAATTCACTAGTTATGAATAGACATTTATGTTATAAGTTTTTATAGTAGTTTTAACTATAAAAGGAAGTTAGAGCACTTGATTTATGAGTTTCGTACCAAAGGGTGGAATAGAACTCTGTTACTGAGACTCTCAGACTCTGATATGCGTCCTTCAGTCACTACGCTACATGCTATATCTCATGAACTGAAATTATCACAAATTATGTATATTGTCTATGGGGTTTTTATATAATTTGTTAAAGTTCGGCCTGTAAATTCTACTCGTACGAAGTTGCGAGTAACAGCTAGTTTTTTTAATATTTGAAAAACAAAATGTCTAAAAGTAATCTAGCAATGACCTTAACAAGTTATACTTTTTGAATAATGTAAGTAAAGTTTTCTAATTTCTCTTATAAAACAAGGACAGTGTTAGACCAAGTTTCTTTAGATTAAGTTATAAATTGTGCCTTTTGATATCTCGTAATAAGGCTTTTGGCTTCAAAGCAATTATTAAAAAAAAGAGTTATATTTTGAGAACAAAACATACCTATTAATATTACAAATGCTAAAGTATTTCTCTCTATCTATTTCTAAAACAAGCTAATGCCTTCTGTCTCACTCACGCTTACAGTCTACTAGCCGTTACCGGCGACTTCGTACGCGTGACATTTTGAAATCAAACCTTAACAAACAGAATTTTAGTATAACACTCGATAGATGGCGTTGTACGTTTTTTAAATCGCGCTATAGTTTCGTTCAACACATTAATAAATTAGTTAGGATTACTAATCTATACTAATATTATAAAGCTGAAGAGTTTGTTTGTTCGTTTGTTTGAACGCGCTAATCTCAGGAACTATTTGTTCGATTAGTAAAATTTTTTCAGTGTTGGATAGTACAATTATCGAGGAAGGCTTTACTTTAAGGTCATAGCTCATTAGAGCCACCCGGTACCCACTCCGCACCGCCTCACCTCGTGCGGTTAGTATTTTTGATATGGATTTGTATGGGTATGCGCATGCGCTCACTACATCAACTCCGTAGCGTCACCGGGTCGCCTCTGTCGTAAGCCCTCCACGCGCGGACCAAGGGTCCACCCAGGGTGGACCACTCGGTGACAACTCGCTGCTCGCATGCTTGCCTTGCGCTGACTGCGCATCGCCAACGCGCGGGTCCGAAGCGGACCGCCAATAGACGTAGTGCCAATTGTTAACAGATTACACGAAAATTCCTGGACTAACCGGTCTCCTGTCGTAGATACGATTATTGGTGATAACACGGTGTCCACCCGTGGACCACCTGTCGGCAAGGAATGGACGCCGTGCGACGAGGCGATGCGGGGTGGCTCTAATGAGCACCTTTCGGCTATATAACATCATGCTGCGACTAATAGTAGCAAAGCAGTAGTAAAAAATGTTGCAAAAACGGATAATATTTTCTAAATTACACGCATACGAAGTCGCGGGTGACATCTAGTATTGAAAATATACGATAAGACGATACCTATTACCACGGGGAATGGCGTGACCGTATGGTAATGATTAAAATTCAATATAATATTAATGATTGAAGGATATAGGTCCCGATACTGTAAATGATACGACAACATAATCCGGACCGCAAAGTGCCGCTGAATGCAAGTGGTGCAATGCCGTGCTTTGTGATGGTCAATGGAAGCTTATGTTTAACAGTAAACGGAGGAAAGGCTATAATTTGGGCAGTTCTATCGATTTGTTTGCGCTGTTAGTACAAAACAGAAAGAAAATGCCTTTTAATTTCGATTATTTTTTTAACAGAAACGAGTGTAAATGGATCGTATCAAATTATGCGGGTATTGAAATGAGCCGTGTCGTTTTCCCGATTTGTGAATGTTATTTTACGTTATTTTGACTAAAATAATTATACAAAATGGATATACAATATACATATATTTAAATACGATTTTTGATCGATATTACAATGACTGCTGTGGTTATATTGGGGTCTTAGTCTGTAATTTGTTGATTTATATATAAAATCTTTATTTTTGGACATGTTTATAAATATACAATTAAATATTTTGTCAAGTGTATGTTGAGTATGCAATTCTTATGTAATTTCTTTGTAAATATAGAATGTTTCTATCTATTAGGTGGGCCATTTCTATCTATAAAAGAAATGTTATTTATGTCATGTAACCGTATTCTGGTACCCATGACACAAGCATATAACCTTAGCTTGAGACCGGAGGACTTGTGTGAAACAAATAAATGAATATTTATTTTATTTATTCATTTAAGTAATAAGTAATTCTGTTCTATGTACGTGAAATGACGGACTAAAAATGAAGTGTCACTATCCTACTTCTATTCCAGAGTGCTGTAAGAGTGAGGTAAGAAATAATATGATTCGCATCCTCAGTGAGAGAGGGTAAACTTGAAACTAAACTCTATCCGAACGTGCCTGGTTAGCGCGGAACACTAGACCTTATATTCTCCCGAAGTGGAGAAACTGGAAACAGTCAGTGGGACGGTTAATAGGCTGGAGAGAGAGAGAGGTTGCCCAATTCTTATGTAATAATAATAAATATTCATGGATATTTCACACAACGTCCTCTGGTCCCAAGCTAAGCTTGTTATGCTTGTGTTATGAGTACCAGAATACGGATAGAATACATATACTACTTTTCTTTTGTAAATACATACTTTTATTACTTAGTAAACACCCAGACGCTGGACAAACATTTGTATGACCATTATAAATATCACATATGTGGTAGTCTCGAGCAGGAATCGAACCCGCGACCTCGTGAACGGCAGTCTGTTATCTGAACCGCTAGACCACGAGGCCCGTCAATGTAATTTCTGTATATAATGCTTTAATAAAATTTCTTCAACAATTCCTGCATAATTTTGGATTCAAAATATGTAATACAATTTATCATACCAAAGACTATTTCTGTAACCAAATATAACAATACACTATTAAGCTGTATAACCTCTATGTGTAAGCATGTGGAAAATTGCCTTGAACTGTTTAACATTGTTAGCATAGTTACAGATAGATAATCTTTGCGCTTTCATCTGAATAGTTAATTCAGATGAAAGCGCAAAGATTATCTTTACAATACAAATTTCTGAATATTGTATTTGAGGAATGAGCTAAAAGACCGAAGTTATTTCAATATATCCGAGGCCAAACAAATACAATATATGTATTTGTTTGGCCTCGGAAATCGGTATATGAATTTGGTCATTTTAATCACAAATATTTTTTTAAGTTCAGGAAAGGTTTAAATGGAAATTGTGTTTTAAAACTTAAAAGGTCATAACTTTTAATTGACCATGTAGGAACTATTTTTGACACTTTTCGAATCCATACCCCTCGATCTGGCTACGACTATGGTACCACCGCCTCTAAATTTATAGAAAACGCTATAACATTTTCTAACTAAATACATTTTCGAGGATTTATGTAGCATTTTTGATATTTTTTCGACACTCCACTTTGGAAAAGACCAACCAATGTTTATGATTCATGATTTTTATACACAAACTGTAAGTACCTTCTTAAAATCTCTATTAATTATGTACGCAATAACCATTATTGTTCAAGAAGTCATAAAACAAAGGGTGGACATAAAAACTTTATGATATTACATAAACATCTTGCTAAGTTGCATTACACATAAAACAACTTAGATGTTATTACAAAAGATGGCCCCAACTTTGAAAGAGAAACTAAATATTTATGCAAAAGTATGTGTTTACATAATAAAGTATGAGTTTATACAAAACTAGTGATGGCCATGACTTTGTATGCCTGACATATTGAATCTGTACATAACATATAGATTAAAAAAGCACCGTCAAAAACTACAATTTCTTCTTAGTGAAAAAAAAAACAAAAGTAAAAAAACCTAAGGATAAAAATATGTCTATTTTCTGGCCCTCAGCTATCTTTCCACTAAGTTTCAGCCAAATCAGTTCTGCCGTTCTTGAGTTATAAACAGTGTCACACCCGTGACACACTATTATATAAAAGTGGTATTATTAACTAACTTAACCTAACCTTTGAGAGAGAAATGAAATATTTATCAAATGTGACATTTCACACAACGTCCTCTTGTCCCAAGCTTATATGCTTATGTTATGGGTACGTACTTAAGTCATACTAGATATAAACTACTTCTCTTATGTGAATACATACGTATAATACATAGAAACACCATATAAAACTTAGAAAAGTATTTAAAAAAATAAAATATTTATTTAATACATAGTACTAATTCTACATTTTAACTGTAGGTATGTTAGGTATTTAAAGAAATAATAATATTTAGCGCTAAACCTGACAAGTCACAGTTCTCAATTATTTTCTAAATATTTAATTTGTAACCTGTAGTAACTGGCTTGTAATAACATGACTGTGAAATGTTTTCCTTACCATATCTGTAACACATGTCTATCATTTCTTTCAGCTATTTCGAAATCATGTTTCTAATGATAGCCAATCTATACTGATAGTATAAACCTAAAGAATTTGTTTGTTTGAACGCGCTAATCTCAGGAACCACTGGTCCGATTTGAAATACTTTTTCAGTGTTGGATACCATTTGTCTAGGAAGGCTATAGGCTATGTAACATCACACTGCAACCAATAGGAGCGAAACATTAGTACAAATTGTTGCAAAAACGGGGAAAATTCTCTAAATTCCACACGTATGGAGTCGCGGGCTACAGCTTGTTACTGTATACAACTAAAATTAACCACATTTTCCTTTAATAATTTAAAATCTAAATATCTATCTAAATACTAATATTGATGTAATACTAGCTGTTAGCTATACTACGTATCGTGGAATTTTGGAACAATTTCCGTTTCTGCAATAATTTTCACTATTGCTTCACTCCTATTGGGCGCAGCGTGATGTTATATAGCCTCAAGCCTTACTTGATTAATGTACAATCCAGCACTAAAAGAAATTTTCAAATCATATCAGTAGTTCTTGAGATTAGCGCGTTTAAACAAACAAACTCTTCAGCTTGATAATACTAACTAGCTGTGTCCCGTAACTTCGTAAGCGTGAAATTTAGAAACAAACGGTCTTATTCATAATGAGTTATCGGAGGTTTAAACGGAGATTTTATCAAAGAGATAATAAACGTTTTAGCGTAAAAGGACTATTATGAATAACAAGTTTTGACAATTTTCGGGAACCTATTTTAGTGAACTTTTAAACCTCCTTTAAGTCATTATGAATAAGACCATTAATCTTGACAAATTATACAAAAAGCCATCCTCTTGAACCACTCTATATGATGCGTAGTTTTGAAGGTATAAGCTCACATAGTGACATACATACAAAAATCACGAATTTGTTTTATAGTAAGTAAATATATAGATTAATATATAACAATACAATCTAATACCAAACATCGTAATATCAACTTGAATACAAGCTATAAGATAATATATCTAAGACATTCCATTAATGTAATAGTCATACCTTTCTACATAACTTATGTAATTACTAATGACTGGTGATCAATCTCTGTCGAACAAGATCTGCTATTCATTCCTTTTGCCTATAAATAGACGCCCACATTTACCAAATGTATTCAATTAACTTGATACTTTACCGACTGTATAAATTATTATATAAAATAATTATCATTTTTATGTTGTCTGTGCTATGAGGAGCCTCGTGGTTGAGTGGTTTAAGTAACGGACTGCCGATCAAGAGGTCGCGAGTTCGATTCCCGCTCAGGACAACCATTTGTGTGATTTTTCTAATTGTCATACAAATGTTTGTACTGCGTCTGGGTGTTTCTATGTTTTATAAGTATGTATTTACAAAAGAAAAGTAGTATATGTATTATATCCGTATTCTCGTACCCATAACACAAGCATATAAGCTTAGCTTGGGACCAGAGGACGTTGTGTGAAATGTCCATGAATATTTATTTATTTATCACAACAATAGCCGAGCAGCGTTCCTATTTTTCAGACACACGGGTTGCTGTAATTTTTTTTTGTAATTAACCTTTTTATTCGTATTATGTTGTATTGTTTTTGTTTTTTTTTAATGCATTTTTTGTCCATCTATTGTGTTCCCGGTATTTTCGAGAATTCAACACTTTTGTCCATTTCTTTCTATCAAGCATTGCTCGGGGTTCAGTTTCGAGGTTTTCATCTCATAAAATTGAATTTATCAGCTTATAATAGTACCGATTCCACGTGCACAACTAGTCTAAACTAAAAAATGAAAATTGATAGTGTCATTATGACAATTCGACAATGTTAATAGAATTTTATTATTAGAAGCTCTGTATATATAGACTAACGGTCTTATTCATAATAAGTTATAGGTGGTTTAAACGAAGATTTTATAGTCTCCTATAAAATCTTCGTTTAAACCTCCTAAGATAATAAACGTTTTAGCGTAAAAGGACTATTATGAAATAACTAGCTGTTGCCCTCGACTCCGTCCGCATAGAATTTAGGATATTTTCCCCGTTTTTGCAACATTTTTAACTACTGCTTGAGTGAGAGTATTATAAACGTAAGAGTAAACAAATATAATCAGAATGAACGAACTGCTAAGCTATCAGGAGTTACACGTGTTATTGTGAGTCAACCATAAAATATAGATATGTGCTGTTCCGGGATATTTTTTAGACAATTTTATGTAGAAAATTTCCGTCATACATGATTTCTATGTAACTTTAACCATTAAGACTGCACACGCGACGGAAGCTTAAAAAATGGAGCACCTTTTCCCGTTTTCCCAACATTTCCCTTCACTACTCTGCTCCTATTGATTGTAGCGTGATGAAAAGTATACTATAACCTGCCCACGAGTATGAAGAATAATTGTACCAAGTTTCGTTAAAATCCGTCGGGTAGTTTTTGTTTCTTTAAGGAACATACAGACGGACAGACAGACAGACAGACAAAAATTTTACTGATTGCATTTTTGGCATCAGTATCGATCACTAATCACCCCCTGATAGTTATTTTGAAAATATATTTAATGTACAGAATTGACCTCTCTACTCATTTATTATAAGTATAGACAAGTTTTGACAATTTTCGCGAACCTATTTTAGCGAACTTTTAAACCTCCGATAAGTCATTATGAATAAGACAATTACAATTTTAATTAATAAAAATGTGTACAACGAATTAGCCAATTAATCAAAATACGCCATACTTTCATTTTTTTGTTAACATTAGCTTTGCGCGTAGAATTGGTACCAACATCTCTTAGCTGGCTTCTGAGGACGAAACGAAGTGGTGACACTTATATTCTTAATCCATCACCATACACACATTATAGAATAGAATACTCTTTATTGCTCACCATAAAGTTATACAGACATTATGTACTTTTCAGAATATATATATTTCCGACGGGCCTCGTTTTCGAGTGGTTCATGTAACAGGCTGTTCACAAGGGCGAGGGTTTGTTTTCCGCTCGGGACAATCATTTGTGTGATATTTATAAAATATGTCATACAAATATTAGTACTACGTTTGGTTGTTTACCATGTATTAGAAGTATGTATTTACAAAAAATAGTAGTGTATGTAGTCTATCCGTATTTGGTACCCATAACACAAGCACAATAAGCTTCGCTTGTGACCAAAGGACGTAGTGTGAAATGTTCACTAATATTTATTTATATTAAAGGCAAATAATGATATTTCAACTTTGAACGTTCGTACAGCTATCAAACTTTTACAATCTGTGGCTGGGGAGTATCTAGGTGCTATATTTACAGTTTGTAAACATTTTAGCACAGCAATAAACGTCACTGGAGAAATGCCTGTCCCAGTTATTTATCGGTGCGGTCCTAGAAAGATTAATAGTTAGGGTTTTAATGGCGAAATTTCTTATTTCTTGTCTTCTTTTGTGTTAAACAATAACAAATACCACTACCACATACAAGTCCAAATAGGTTAAAAACTTCATTATCATTATAACATCATGCTTTTTTCCCATAGGGATAAGCAGGGACTACAAAGCGCCATCTGCTATGATCCAAACACATTTCTTTGGCTTCATTTACACTCATATATCTGGTCATACATAGAAAGAAACCACGTATTTGGTGGCTTTCGATTACGTTATTCATCTCGATTTTGTGCTACTTGCATCCAATGCGTATTTCCTATCTGTGTAAATTTCTTTTTCCTTCAGAACCTCATCCACACAATCACCTTTTCTTTGATCTTCCTCTTATTCCTTCCACATTCATTCTCAACAAATTATAACGGCTGTATTTATTTATATCAATGATTTTATATTGAGCTTTAGTAAAAGAATAAATAAAATTATAATAAAAAAAGACGTTGTCCATTCAAGTGTAATATAATGTTGAAGCCTGTTTTGTATTCATATGGATGATGTGGGTCTTTCGATATTCAATAAAATATTGAATGTTTATACGTAAATAATTTTGTATAAGTTTTCTATTATATCATCTATATTTAGGTACGCTTTTTCGTGTCGGATCAAAATTATTGTTATTTATTTCTTCGGTATATACTTGCATCTTTCTAGAGTAACGCTGCTGGGTAAAAACCTATTAGTTCATCCACGCTCCCCAGTTTTAGAGTTATTTAAATAGTTACAAAATATTAGAGAGCTTGTGTTTTTCTGCAAAATCCTTAACGTGTTGGGATGAATAAAACTTGAAAATGTTACATATAGAAAGAGTAAATAGGTATGTCGAATATACAGGGTGTGGCGTAAATGGTGGTCCAACGCTAAGGTGGTTATAGTTCAAGTATTCCCCTATCATATAAAAAAAAATTAACCATTTTTAGCCATTGGTTTCGGAAATATGATTTTTTTTTATTTTTTTGAAAAAAATCGATAAATATTTTATAAATGAGAATGTAACTTCGATAAATGACATTATTTTTTGAGTGTGTTTTTTGTGTTGTACGGGCGAGTACTAGCACTAGCACATGCATTTTCGTTTTTTCATGTAAACCCCAAAAATAAACCAATAAATAAAAAAAACTGTAAATTAATTTCTCGTTTTTTACAAATCATGCATTTTGGATGTGAGTAGTGTAAAAAAAATAAAAATGGCTAAAAATTGTTAATTTTTTTTTATAAGATAGCTGATTACTTGAACTATAACCACCTTAGCGTTGGACCACCATTTACGCCACACCCTGTATACTTACTATTTTTATAAAGCTAGAGAGTTTTTAAGGTTCGATTTGAAAAATTCTTTTTGTGTTGGATAGTCCATTTATCAAGGAAGGCTATAGGTTATATAAGGTGGATACGACATATGGGCTTTTTTTTAAACTGGATATACTGGGTAACTTTTTTAAGCTCTGTACCAAAAATCAAATAAATACAAGTATTAGTTTAGACGCAAATTAAGTTAAAAGTTTTAGTACTATAAGAACACGATGTATCTTTCGCATTACAGCTGATAAGTTTATAGGCAAAGGTCATCTACCTAACAATCTTACAACGATAAATTACGGTACATTTTACGATGTAAGCTGCCATTCTTCACTATTCAAATCACTTGCACTTTTATTACGAAAGTGACCAAAATAACAAAAAAGATGCGCTTGAAAGAGATATAAAGTTGCTATTGTACCTTAGATTATTTACACAGGGTGGATGGAGTTAAAAGATATTTAGTTTGTTTGAAAAAAAAGAAATCTCATTTTTGGTGCTATTTATTTTTATACTGTATCGAATTAATACTATACACCTATAGTATAATAATTATTATACTATAGGTGTATTTATTATAATTTAATGCTCCTATGTCGTATCTACTCCGTATAACATCACGCTGCGACCAACAGGAGCCAAGTATAAGTGAAGCCAGTATTGGTAAATAGTTTATTTTCATGTATTCCGTCATTAAGTCATATCCGGGTGCCTTGTGGATGAATGATGATACATGATATGACTTAATAACGACCAAGACTTTACGTGAATTACCCGACGTCGGTTTTACGTTCCTTACGAATGTCTACAACGCTTGCCTGCGGAGAACCTTTGTTCCGCCACAGTGGAAGGTCGCCGAGGTCATACTTGTTCACAAGCCTGGCAAAGACCCTACAAATGCCAAATCGTATCGACCAATCAGTCTTCTTTCAGTTCCATCTAAAATACTGGAAAAAATACTACTCAAAAGTGTGACTCCTGAAATTATAGCCAATAAACTAATCCCAGATCATCAGTTTGGCTTCAGGCAAGCCCATGGAACGATAGAGCAGGTGCATAGACTTGTTGAGAAAATACACTATACCTTCGAACGAAAATTGTTTTGCTCTGCCGCATTCCTGGACTCAAACTCCTTCTGTATAAATGCGTACTCAAACCGGTATGGACCTATGGTCTGCAACTATGGGGAACCGCATCTACTTCTAACATCGAGATCCTGCAGCGATTTCAGTCAAAGATCCTACGCATGATAACTGGAGCTCCATGGTACATTACAAATAGGCACCTACACCGTGATCTAAATGTTAAAACTATTAGAGAGGTCATTACGGATTCGATACATTCCTACGCAAAAAGAATAGAGAAGCATCCAAACAGACTAGCTAGAAGTTTGATGGAAACAAAACCAAACCACACATTTATAAGACTCAAAAGACAGGCTCCACAAGATATGCTCTGTCACAAATAAATATGAAATAAAATGGACATATCACTGGATATTGTACCATGCACGCCAAAATTGCGAAATACATAATATCCAGCTAAATGTCACAAAGACAGATTGCAGGAATAAGGGGAGAAAAAAAAAATATTCCGTCTCTTACTTAGGATTGTTAACTGTATACAATATCCATTACAGCACCCTGGGAAGGAAAAGTGGTGGTAACACTTGTATTCCTAATAACAATCTGTTATTTCTATTAATCAGGCATTACGAGTTATTGTACGTTACTTAAATGAAATACTTCTAGCTCATTTCAACTACATTTCAAGATGCCTTTTAGATAAATTGAAATCTTCAAATACAAATCTCACATCACGAAGGGGAAAGGCTATTATAGTATATAAGATATTTTAGAGACGTAAGCTGAACATTTTACAATGGAACTCTAGAATTAGATTGGTTAGAATGAAGGCTTTAGTTATAATGAAAGTGCTGTTCTCAAAAGAAGCATTTTACTAGACAAATAGGCTGTAGATATTCTAGACTCAATGAATATCAAATGGATATACGATTTACTGTATAATAATCTACTAATTTACCTAACTAGAAGATGTTTACTATTTGAAAGGAGTTTTAGCTAAGTATTTCTAGTAGATTGTAAATGCTTAATAGCTAGCAGGTAAATATCTGTGCTGAAGACGGCATTAAGAAAAGCTACCCTAGCATTTCTTTTGTCATCATTATTATGAAAACCAATGTCAATCTTGTTGCTTTGTTTCATCTCTCTCTCTCTCTCTCTCCCTTTCTCTTTATCTCTCTCTCTCTCTCTCTCTCTCTGTCTCTGTATTTCTCTGTCTAGCAGTATTACTTAAATGTATTTAATTTTTCATAGGTTTTTTTTACTATTTCAGCTCATTCTCACAGAAGAAAATTGGATGACGTATGGTTTACAATTGATAAAATTGAACAGTGACCGTTGGTGTAGTATATGCATTTATTCAAAGCCACATAATCATTATTCCAGAATAATGTAGTTTTAAAAGTATTATAAAAACGAATCTAACACATTCTAGATATGCGAGAGTTTTTCTAAACGACTTAATTTCCGTTCTAAGAATACTTTTATGGTTATATACATACCCCTTTATCTTTATAGTTATTTTGTATGGTCATCTTTACCAAAATATATTTATAAGCGAACCTTTATAAAGTACGTCAATAAGTAGGGGCATTTATTATCCTACTTATTCAACTGTTTCAACCATACTTTCTAACACTTGCGCGACTCATTTGATTAAATAAAACTACTTTTACGGATTTAGACGCGTATATTTGTTTTAAATTTTGGCCCGACGTTTCGGAGCTGTAAAGTGTCTGCTACGATCAGTTAAAACAGGGTTTACCCACATTGTGACACATGTTTCATCTATACAAATGTTATAAAGCTGACAAGTTTTTTTGTTTAGACGCATTAAGAGGATACCAAAATAGTTTCGCGCATTTTTCTACGTACGAAGTTTTCATTTTTTTCTTTAGATTGAATGGCTAGAGCTCTAATTTTTAAGTATATGTTTTTTCAATATATAATCTAGGATCGCATGAACTCAGAAACGCGATTGAAAAAAGTTTTCTCGATAGAAAATCTTAGCGAAACAACCTCTCTCATTTTTTTCATTTGTCGGTCTATTATCGCGTATTTACTAATGAAATAACTTTCAAAACATAAGTAACTATTATATATAGAAACACGTAAACCGGAATTAAAATATATTTAAGTAGTAGATTTTGAGTAAACAAAAAAAATATCCCTAATTCTTCATTTTCTATACCTACTAGCTGTGTTAATAGGTACATGTCGACGATAATATTGATGTAGGCTCTTAATCTCAGGAACCGCGCGTTCAAACAAACATACAAACTCTTCAGCTTTATAATATTAGTGAGTATAGATTTATTTTCTAAATCCACGCGTACGAAGTCACGTACCACTGCAGTGATGAGGGGATGTGAAATGGGCGTTTTAGGTTCCCGTACAAAGGTTGTCCGTGTGGTAACGGACTAAGAATACAAGTGTCACCACCCCATCTCCTCCTTGGGGTGCTGTAAAAGCCAGCTAACGGATATTTTAACACAGATGACATCCTCTGTGAGGGACGGAGAACTCGAAAGTAAACCCTGTGCCAACACGCCTGGTCAGCGCGGCACAGTAGACCATAATCCCTCCCAAAGTGGAGGAGGCCCATGCCCAACAGTGGGACTAATGGGCTGGAAAAGGGAGAGATGTCGTAACTAAAAGACCTAAAACAAGAATACAGTAAATATACGGAAGCCCCTATAAGCTCCCCCTCCCAAATACATTATGATGATAATGGTATGGAACATAGTATATGAGAGATTTTTAAAGTCATCATCCTCATAATTATCATCATTACATCACGCCATTTTCCCATGGGGTTCGGCAAAGACTATAGATCGCCAGAGTACGTTGAGTGAAATGTTCATGAATATTTATATTTATTTATTTATCTGCTACGATCCAAACATGCTTCCTCCAGAGAGAACTTTTAAAGTCATATTTAGAATTCTTAGTCTAGAATAAATTGCTGTATTTTAAGACAACACTTGGCATCAGACTGTTTTCGGTATATTTTCCTTAATTGAATTCTGATTGCTTTGACAACGCGATGGGTAGTAACATTTGGCTGAAATTTCAGCATAAACTGCAGACATAAGTTCAATGAACGTTGTGTTTATATAACAATATCATCGTCATCATACCATCACCCTATCTGCTGCGATCTCAACACACTTCATGACATTTTTAAGGTTCCGTGAAAATAAGAAACGGTTATAGTCTCACTATGGTATATGGTATGTCCGTCCGTATGTCAAACTTTTGCTATTCAACAACGGCTACTACTTGAAATTCATTCAGTATGTCAATCTATGTGGTCCTTTTTAGCTGCAAAAGATACAATCGACCTTTTAGATCTACGCATTTAGAAGATATAACCGGGTTACGACCATTTTTGAGCATTTTTGAGTTACGCCAGAGAATCAAAACCACGTCTAACCAGTCCACGAAATACTATAAATGCGCACACAACTACGTTGACGATACGCACGTGATTTCCCTCAGAGTAGCTGTGTGCGGATTCATAGACTTTCACAGATACAGCTACGCCGACCGACGATCACCGCTACGGTTGGTTCAACACTGTTTCCAGGCTTTAACTAAATACGGATAACAGAAAGACATCAGTAGAAAGAAAATCTAAATAGCAACTTCCTATCTTTAGAATTACAAAGTAGTTATTTTTGTATGTATGTCTCTATGTGAGCTTATATCTTCAAAACTATGCAACGGATTTCGAAGCGGCTTTTTTAGGGTTCCGTACCCAAAGGGTAAAAACGGGACCCTATTACTGAGACTTCGCTGTCCGTCCGTCCGTCCGTCCGTCCGTCCGTCCGTCCGTCCGTCCGTCCGTCCGTCCGTCCGTCCGTCTGTCACCAGGCTGTATCTCAAGAACGGTGATAGCTAGAGAGTTGAAATTTTCACAGATGATGTATTTCTATTGCCGCTATAACAACAAATACCAAAAATAAAATAAAATAAATATTTAAGGGGGGCTCCCATACAACAAACATGATTTTTAGGGTTCCGTAGCCAGTATCTCAAGAACGGTGATAGCTAGACAGTTGAAATTTTCACAGATGATGTATTTCTATTGCCGCTATAACAACAAATACTAAAAATAAAATAAAATAAATATTTAAGGGGGGCTCCCATACAACAAACATGATTTTTAGGGTTCCGTACCCAGTATCTCAAGAACGGTGATAGCTAGACAGTTGAAATTTTCACAGATGATGTATTTCTATTGCCGCTATAACAACAAATCCTAAAAATAAAATAAAATAAATATTTAAGGGGGGCTCCCATACAACAAACATGATTTTTTTACTGTTTCTTGCTCGATACTAATAACGTTGCCTTATGTTGCATAGATAATGGTACGGAACCCTTCGTGCGCGAGTCCGACTCGCACTTGACCAATTATTAATAGATAGAGTAGTTCAAAAGGAAAGCATTTTTGTATAATTTGTTAGGGTTTAGTTTTTAAAATTCACGGTTATGAAGTTACGGGCAACAGCTAGTTCTGGACCGACAAATTTTTGACTACATATAAATTTTATGCAACATAGAATATTTTTCTAAATTTATTTAATCAAGGGTGGATTTTGCACACAAAATTAAAAAACTTGTAGGAAACACTGTTCAAGGGACAAGTATTTAAATATTAAATTTTCTTAAGTTTAGCACATTCCGAAAGTCTCGAGGCGATAATTTTGAGTAAACGTCTAAAAAAACTGACTTGATAAAAATAATTTCCTTTTTAGGGTTCCGTACCCAAAGGGTAAAAACGGGACCCTATTACTGAGACTTCGCTGTCCGTCCGTCCGTCCGTCCGTCCGTCCGTCCGTCCGTCTGTCACCAGGCTGTATCTCAAGAACGGTGATAGCTAGAGAGTTGAAATTTTCACAGATGATGTATTTCTATTGCCGCTATAACAACAAATACTAAAAATAAAATAAAATAAATATTTAAGGGGGGCTCCCATACAACAAACATGATTTTTAGGGTTCCGTACCCAGTATCTCAAGAACGGTGATAGCTAGACAGTTGAAATTTTCACAGATGATGTATTTCTATTGCCGCTATAACAACAAATACTAAAAATAAAATAAAATAAATATTTAAGGGGGGCTCCCATACAACAAACATGATTTTTAGGGTTCCGTACGCAGTATCTCAAGAACGGTGATAGCTAGACAGTTGAAATTTTCACAGATGATGTATTTCTATTGCCGCTATAACAACAAATACTAAAAATAAAATAAAATAAATATTTAAGGGGGGCTCCCATACAACAAACATGATTTTTTTACCGTTTCTTGCTCGATACTAATAACGTTGCCTTATGTTGCATAGATAATGGTACGGAACCCTTCGTGCGAGAGTCCGACTCGCACTTGACCAATTATTTATCTATTTTGTCTAGAGAGACTTTAATACATTTATGGGGTTCATTGCTATGACTAGTGTTTGTTGCTATGCATTATACAATAGTATATACATATATCATCTGTGAAAATATTACTCTATAGCTACTTATTACCGTAGGTAGGGTTGATCCCTGTGGATTAAGAATACAAGTGTCGCAACCCATTTCCTTCCAAGGGTGCTGTAAAAACCAACTAAGGAATATTACACACGGAACATTTAATGTAGGTAAGAGATGGAAAACTTAAAACTCCCAAAGTGGAGGAGGCCCGTGCCGTAGAACATTATTGGGCTGGAGTGACGGAAAAAAAAGGTAATTATCATTCGCGAGATACAGCCTTGGAGCAGTGTTGTCATAATGATCAGTCACTGATTGCATAATGGCGAATTTTATCAAGTTTGGTTGTCTACTATTAACTTTTTGTCATAATGACGCCATTATGGCACCAAACTTGATAAAATCATAGACTTACGATATAGATCTAGACGTAACACTCGGTACAACGAATCCGACCTGCTTCTTTTTTTAGTTGAACACATTAAGAAAATAAATGACAAAGAGCCTATTTAGTAGCCTTTCTAACTCTTTCTTTTTGAGCTGGAGTAAAAGAGAAAGCTAGTAAGAAGAAAAGAGAAGGCAAGGCTACTATTTTACTTTTAAACCGTAAACGGGCCGGGCCTTGGGACAAATCTATGTTCCCGAGTTGTTCCTCCCTACTTATAACCTCCTTGGATAAAATACGCCATTATGCAATCAGTGACTAATCATTATGACAACATTGTAATCGCAGACTTGGGCCACTGGTGACAGTATCTCAGTAGGTTACTTTTATTTTAATAATTTCTTGTTTTACCTTTCGTTACGAAACTCTAAAAATGTTCTCAAGTTCCACAATAACTAGACATAATGACCATTGGCAATATTCCAATGATAAGGTACTGCTACAAAGCTTATACATAAATCACTGTTTCTGCAAATGCATCGGGAACTGTGCCATATCGCGTCCCATTTTTCTAGGTTTTTCCAGGGTGAGAAATATTATAACTAATGTTACAGAGCATTTTTGCATTTTCTTGAGAGCATTCAATACCTGCACTCTTTGAAGAGCCCTCATCATCATTATAATATCACGGCTTTTCCCATGAGAGTAGGCAGAGACTATAAAGCCCCATCTGTTACGATCCAAACACACTTCTAAAATATATTACTATACATCTTTACATATTATAAAAGTCTATCTGTCTGTCTGTATGTCTGTCCATCTATCCGTTGTCCGTCTGTCCGTCCGTCCGTCCGTCCGTCGGTGTAAGGTTATTTTCTTTACGGAATTTCTGGATTCGGTCTCCTCGCTCAAGGCCCCCGATAGAAGCTATGCAATAGTTTAAAACAGTCGTTATTTAGTATGTATATCACTACGTGAGCTTAAATCTTCAAAACTACGCAACAGATTTTGATGCGCTTTATAAATAAATAGCGTGGTTATAGAGGATGGCTTTTATGTATAATCTGCTAATGTTGGGTTTCTAAATTTCACGCGTATCTACGCAGTTGTGGGCAATGGCTAGTTTAGAAACAAATCATATATCATTTTCTCAATTAATTAAGTTATTATTATTTGATCGAGAAGCCTATGCCCGCGGCATCAGCCGCATTTATACTTATTGCCCTACTTCTTATCATTTAGAATGATACGGTAAACATTAGGGAGTAAAGTAGATAGTCATAGGTATAAGTTTATTTACAGTTTAAGTACAGCATTTACAGTTTCATCACAAAGTGAATTTAACTTCACTATACATTTCAAAGACGCTTCAATGTCTTAGGTATTTCTACTGAATGTCTTTGATGTAAAGTCTGGGTGTTTCTATGTATTATAAGTATGTATTTACAAAAGAAAAGTAGTATATGTATTCTATCCGTATTCTGGTACCCATAACACAAGCGTATAAGCTTAGCTTGGGACCAGAGGACGTTGTGTGAAATGTCCATGAATATTTATTTTTATTTATTTATTTAAAGTTAATTTGACGTCGTAAGGAATGTACGGAACCAAATTCGAGGATTGTAGAACCGTTATATGTTACAAAATCATGATAATTTTCAATATGTAGACATAAAAACTTATCTAAAGTTTAAATAAAACTACTTTTTACGCATTTAGACGCGTGTATTTATTTTAAATTTTAGCCCCTCGTTTCGGAAACTTGACTTGACTCGACACTGATCGTAGAGGACACTTTACAGCTCAGTCTCACCCGTGACCATGGTGAATGCAAAGTCTCCGAAACGTCAAGCCAATATTTTAAACAAATACATCCGCCTAAATCCGTGAAAAGTAGTTTTATTTAAACAAATCAGCTGCGCAAGTGTTAGAAAATATTATGTTGAGTTTTCTATCTAAGTCTAAAGGAAATAATAAGGTTTTAATTGCTATGTAGCGACATCTAGTAGGTTATCGTTGTCACAGTGTTGCTGTAGCAAATGAAGAACGATGATAACAGATGGCACGGAACAAATGTAACGTCACAATTCTGTATCACACTTACGAAGTGAGCTAAAAAAATTGTTTAGCAACAACATTTTTTTAATTACGTAGTGTTTAGATGTGCAAATAGAATTGGGGCTATTTTCTATGTTCCAATACAATCACTAAACTTTACTTTATTTTCTAGAACTAAAATAATATAGTTTTGTTATTTTTGGAAATGAATAAATGATAAACTAAAAGTGTATTTGCCGATATCTGATTAGGAAACACCATAAAATTTATCTTTATTATTTCTTTTATATTTCCTTTACTCAAATATCAATATGTAACTGCAGAAAGAAAAGCACTCTCACATATGTATATATAATAAAAGCACTCTCACATATTGACGGGCCTCGTGGTGTAGTGGTTCATATAACGGACTGCCGATCATGAGGTCTCGGGTTCGATTCCCGGTCAGTACAATCATTTGTGTGATGTTTTTAATTGTCATACAAATGTTTGTACTGCGTCTGGGTGTTTACTATGTATTATAAGTATGTATTTACAAAAGAAAAGTAGTTTATGTATTATATCCGTATTCTGGTACCCATAACACAAGCATATAAGCTTAGCTTGGGACCAGAGGACGTTGTGTGAAATGTCCATGAATATTTATTTATTTATTTATTATATAGTCGAACGAATACGTTTACAAGCTTCATCACTTTTTATGATAGGATATCGAAGTGGTAACATCATTTTCAAAGCACAGTAGATAACCCAAATAACGATTTATTCCTTAATTCTTACGATTAATAGTTATAAATCCTAACTCTTTTTTTCCAATCTTTGCGTTGTCATAGGTCGTTAATATATGTACAAAATTACAGATAAATTCGACTACTACATTTCTTTTCATTTCAATGAAATAAAATAAAGGCTGTTGCTAGTCGTCCGGTTATACGGACGACTAATATTCAATATTTGTCCGGTTATCGGATGAATAAAATATATTAATCGTCCGGTTATCGCATTATTACGCATTATCGCTGATGCTGTTGTTTTCATCAAATTAGAAGGCTGTTGATAATCGCACGACAATCGTATGAATAAAAAATAATTATTTATACGACTACTTTATTATTTGTACTACATAATTACGTTTCATATAACTTTAGAAATTAAATAAAATAAGGTTTTCGAAATAAAAAAAAAAAAACCCTAACCTTCACTCGGTTAGCTTCGAGATCTAGTAACTCCGCAATTTTTTCCTTTTGCTCCTTAGTTAATCTTCTGCTCCGTGGATAGTGTCGAAAAAGATTTTCACTTTTTTCACGAAAAAAATTCTTAGTAATAAATTTAATAATAAAAGAATAATAATATCCGTATGAATATACCTACTCATTCAAAAAAAAAAAAAGCCTTACAAATAGTCGCATCCACGATTGTTACCGGGCGATTCATTAATTTTAATCGTCCGATTATCGGACGATTAGACACGTCGATCCGTATTCTGGTACCCATAACACAAGCATATAAGCTTAGCTCGGGACCAGAGGACTTTTTGTGAAATAAAATACCAGAGATCGTTATTTTCATTCATTACATAGTGGATGAAGCCAAGGAAGTATGTTTGGATCGTAGCAGATGGCGCTCTATACTCTCTGTCTACCCCCATGGGAAAAAGGCGTGATGTTATGATGATGATGATGATGATAATATTATACAGTTAAAGAGTTTGTTTGTTTGAACGCGCTATTCTCGGGAACTACTGGTTTGAATTAAAAATTCTTATTATATATTCCATTTATAAAGCAAGGCTGTATAATATCACGCTGCAATCGATAGGAGCGAAGCATTAGTGACAAATGTTGGCAAAATGCGGAAAAAATTGTCAATTCCACGGGCAACTGCTAAGTTATAAAACCTAGTCTTTATATCTTCCAAATTACGCCACGAATTTAGACGCGGTTTTTTTTAATAGATAGAGTGATTCAATAGAATGTTTTATTTTTGTATAATTTGTTAGGATTTCATTTTTAAATTCAACGCGTAATGAGTTGCAAGTAAATATAAATATATATAAATCTGTACTCTCGAATTTAAGGACCTTAGCTTTTAACTATAAAAATACTAAGGATTTAACAATACCTAAACAATGCCTACATAATAAATTACAATGAAATTAATTTTAAATTATTATCACCTCTCTACTTTTTAATATTTTGTTAGCATAATTATCTTTTACGCGTTACAAAGGTCTAACGAACTATGTAGATTGTAATGAAATAGAAAAGCCTCAATCAACTGCCGATGGTATACTTAAAAGGGTACTGTCCATTCACATTGAACGAAACCTCAATCCAATAATAGATAGTTTTAATCAGTGTAGTATAAAATGAAGGTTGACGTGTAGGTACAGTCTTCAACGAATTTCAGCTCGGATTCAAAGGTTTTCACTTCTAAGTTTTTTTTTCTTTAACACGCTTTCATTCCGTTCGTATCAATCTGACGGGCCTCGTGGTCTAATGCTTCATATCGGACTGCCGTTTACGAGGTCGCGTGTTCATTTCCCGCATGGGACAATAATTTGTGTGATAATTATCGATTATTTGAAAGTGATTTTCAACCATTTTTATTTTACGGATAGAATACATATACTACTTTATTATAATACATAGAAACACCCAGACGCAGTACAAACCTTTGTATGACATTTATAAATCATAACATAAAATCACGCCTTTTTTCCATGGGGGTAGGCAGAGATAATAGAGCGCCATCTGCTACGATCCAAACATACTTCCTTGGCTTCATCCACACTCATACATCTGGTCATACATGCCAGATGTTATTCAAATAAATAGCTATAAAACATTTCAATTCCCAAATCACAGAAAACATCTTCATTACCTCAGATGACAAGGAGCGGTAGCGACCCAAATCTTTTGTTGCCGCTAAAAGCATTAATTATAGACAATGACTGAAGCGAAAACAGGAAAAAGCTATGTTCAGTGTTGGTTGCATAGATTTATGATTGTTCTTTCGCTTCGTTGAAAATAAATGTGTAATCGAGAGGTTTTGTATTGTGTACACCATCTCATTATATCAGAACACACACACACACTGTCGGATTATTTTAATAACTATTATAATTAACCTCCTAAGGTTGACTAAGGTAATGCCCCAGGCATTAAGGTAGGCAAGGCAAGGTAAGGCAATTATTGTATAAAAAGTTTGAAATAAATAAATAAAAATAAATTATTTTGTTTAATTTAAATTTAAATGCATGTATATTATACATTTATTATACAAGAGTTATTCGTTGTTTATTTTTATCTAGATTCTGTATATACAAAAACTAGGTATTTAATTAATTAGCATTGCAACAAACAGTGCCCATTTTTTAACAAACAATGTACATATTATACTTGCACTTTTTTATACTTGTCCTTGGGATGATGGATAAAAAGAATACAAGTGTCACTACCAATGTTCTGCCTGCGGGTATCGTAAGAACCGATCGAGGGAACCACGTCGCAGGATACCTGCGCATATAGCCAAGGAGAGTTGACGTTAGGCAGGCAGCCGGTCGTAAAGATTTTTGTCTATCGCAGAGGATGTTATCTGTCCCTAAGCTGGCTTTTACACCCTGGGATGGATAAGGGGTGGTGACTAGTTTTTTTAACCCGTCACTACACGTACAGTTGACGCTGCTTATAAGACTTTTAATTAATGATAATTAGAATTAAGTTATTAATAAAAGGTTTTTTAATGTTTATCAAACGGATATTTCTTATTTAATATTTTGGTTTTGTTATAGTCCAGTCAAATTACGGCTGAGAATGGGAAAAATAATCACTAAAATACCTAGTTTGGGAATTATGAAGGATCGATCGGGGGGTGTATTCTGAGCTTATATTCCAATTTGAGGGAATCTAGGGAGGTCAGCTCAAGGTCATTTCGATGAAAACGCGTTTAATTCGATATCTCGAGAACGGTTAGTGTTAGGCAAAAAAATTGTAGACCTTTTCTCTTTTAAATTAAATATACTAACTTTTTTATCCGAAACTTTTTTTTAATCATCAATATTTTTCAATTTATTGCTTCTGATAGGCAAAAATTTTACTTTTTTTCCTCCCTTTTTTTATTTTTCGCCATTTTCTCCCCAACCGTTCAATTTTATTAAATTTTACCCGAATATGAAAGTGTTGCTCTTTTAATTATGAACAACTTTATACATATATAAACTTTTTTCTGTAATGCCAATACCTTCGGAGTTATATATTACTTTACCGAGCGAAATCCGTGCCACTGTCGCAATATCATCGACATCAGTGGGTATTTAGTATTTGAAAGAAATATTAAAGTATTCCATGATCATTTATTAGCCAACTTACCTGTATCAAAAGGTGAATTGATTAAACTATTAACTTGAACTAAAATTGAACTTCATTTAAATATTAAATATTGTAATAATTGAAATATCATTTAATATTGTACTTTTTCAATTTGGGTATTTTTTATTCCATTCAATGGGATAATAATGTGAATAAGGATTAGAAAAAGAAGTAAACGAATAATTGGAACTGTTTCACACATTTATTGATAAAAAATAGGTCATAAAATTGGTAAAATTAAGTACGCGAGGTCGATGGAAGTGAATCGTCAATATTAAAGGCCCACACTAATGCACGCGACAATGTGTCTGTGAATACGCGTCGCGACAGTGGCACGGATTTCGCTCGGTAAAGTAATATATAACTCCGAAGGTATTGGCATTACAGAAAAAAGTTTACATATAAAGTTGTTCATAATTAAAAGAGCAACACTTTCATATTCGGGTAAAATTTAATAAAATTGAACGGTTGGGGAGAAAATGGCGAAAAATAAAAAAAGGGAGGAAAAAATGTAAAATTTTTGCCTTTCGGAAGCAATAAATTGAAAAATATTGATGATAAAAAAAAAGTTTCGGATAAAAAAGTTAGTAAATTTAATTTAGAAGAGAAAAGGTCTCTACAATTTTTTGCCTAACACTAACCGTTCTCGAGATATCGAATTAAACGCATTTTCATCGAAATAACCTTGAGCTGACCTCCCTAGATTCCCTCAAATTGGAATATAAGCTCACAATATACCCCCCGATCGATCCTTCATAATTCCCAAACTAGGTATTTTAGTGATTATTTCTTTCGGTAATTTGACTGGACTATTAGTGTTACGTGGCGTTGTAAAGATAATTTCAGCAGCAGCAATATCGCCCCTTTATGTTTACGACTTAAATTCATGTTATAAAAACTAAATCATCGATTCAAGTGTGAGCTGTTGTAAGGACACAAATTGTAGTACCTACTTATGATATTCTTGGGAAAATTATAAATACTAACCGTTGCCCGCGATTTTCCCCGTTTTAGCAACATTTTTCACATATTCTTCGCTCCTATCAGTCGCAGCGTGATGTTTTGTAGCCTACAGCCTTCCTCGATAAATGTACTATCCAACACTGAAAGAATTTTTCAATTCGAACCAGTAATTCCTGAGATTAGCGCGTTCAAACTATCAAACAAAATCTTCAGCTTTATAATGTTAGCCTATAAGTATAGATTTATCCGACATTCTCAAAGGATATTCTATCATATATCTGTGTATACTATCCTAGCTAGTTCTAACAGCACCCTGAGGATGAATTACTTGTATTATTATTCCATCATCTAATTTTCCTTGGACAAAATCATAGTGAAAACTACTTTGAAAATGAAAATCTCTTTGCTTTTTAACTCGGAGCGCAGCCGGTATAATAAAATGTGTCGTTCGTAATTTTGCTTAACATATTTGTTTCAGTTATTCACAATGTTTACGAGACACATAAACCAACAGCTGCAGCAGTAAAAGGTTTGTTCAAATGTAGAAAATTTTATTTTTTCTGCTATAAGCTATTTAGTGTCCAGTTTGAAAAATAAATTGTTGCATTTGGATTTGTAAGTACTACATTTTCTTTGGTTGGTAATGGTATGGTTCGTTTTAATAGATACAGGGCTTCATGAAGATGGCTTATATGTATAATAATTGCTATTCCCTGCGACTTCATACACGTGGAAATAAGAACATTATCCCCGTGTTTACATTTTTTTTACTTATGTTTCGCTCCTATCGGTCGTAATGTGATGTTGTATACGTCAAAGTCCTTTTATCAATGAATTTATTATCCATCACTGAAAGAATTTTTCAAATCGGACCAGTGAGTGGTTCCTGAGATTAGCACGTTCAAACAAACAAACTTTTCAGCTTTATGATATTAGTTATAGATTTTTAACACGCTTTTATAAGTTCGGTATATATCTATTAATGTATTAATCTATGTAACGGAATCTTTCAACGCGATTTTCACCCACTTGCGATAGTCAAATTGATTTGAAATTTTGCATACATATCAAGGACCGATGACAATGCAATTATTTAAAAAGATATTAAGGATTTTCAAGCGTGTTTTTTTATTTATATAAAGGGCTTGGTCGCTTTGCGACTATATCGCCCTATAGCATCGCCCTTAGTTTTTGAACTAAGCAGATTTTATAAGAAAGACAAGCCTCGTGGTCTAGTGGTTCATGTAACGGACTGCGGATCTAGCGGTCGCGGGTTCAATTCCCGCTCGGGACAATCATTTGTGTGATTTTTCTAATTATCATACAAATGTTTGTACTGCGTCTGGGTGACATTCTATGTATTATAAGTATGTATTTACAAAAGAAAAGTAGTATATGTATTCTATCCGTATTCTGGTACCCATAACACAAGCATATAAGCTTAACTTGGGACCAGAGGATATTGTGTGAAATGTCCATGAATATTTATTATTATATTTATTTATTTATAAGAATGTGTAATAATGTAATAATGTGGTCTTAATTGCGTAGCTATCTAGGTCATTATACCATTACATTATCAACAAAATAGTTACCTAAACAATATCCCAGCCCAGCTAATACCAATGACTAACATAAGCTGTATAATGTAACATGTTAGCTTAACCACGAGCTAATATATCAAACGTTCCTTAATGTAATATTCAAATGTTTCTACATCTCTCACAGCTTATGTAATTACTAAATATGTTATAATCAATCTTTGTCTGAAAGGGTCTGTGCCTTATTTTTGGTATGAAGCTTTTGTCGCTATAAAAGCTTCTTCTTTTAATTTTTCTTTTATTGACTCTAAATTTAAAAGAAACCACTTTTTTGAGATTATTTGTTTTAAATTTTAGTTCAACGTTTTGAAGACTTTGCAGTTACCATGGCCACGAGTGGGCCTGCGCTGTAAAATGTTCTCTACGATCACCATAGTGACTGCAGTCTCCGAAACGCCGACCTAAAATTTTAAAGAAATATAAGCGTCTAAATCCGTAAAATGTGGTTTTACATAAGCGAATGAGTCGCGCAAGTGTTAGAAAATATTATGATTCTATATTGTTCAACTATTTTTTTGACCGCTAGGGTACTTTTCCTTATTTTGTTTAATTAATAATAATAAATAATAATAATAAATATTCATGGACATTTCACACAACGTCCTCTAGTCCCAAGCTAAGCTTTATATGCTTGTGTTATGGGTACCAGAATACGGATAGAATACATATACTACTTTTCTTTCGTAAATACATACTTATAATACATAGTAAACACCCAGACGCAGTACAAACATTTGTATGACAATTAAAAACATCGCACAAATATTCGTCCTGACCGGGAATCGAACCCGAGACCTCGTGAACGGCAGTCCGTTATATGAACCACTAGGCCACGAGGCCCGTCAAATTGTATTAAAAGTGTTTGCCATCATCATAAAGTCCATCACCATTACGAATATATTCAAGAATAATAAAAGGATATTTGCTCCGCAACATGTGGTGCCATTGCGATATCATTTCTTTTTCTGTTTTTTTTTATGTGTGTGTTCCCCAAGACTTGTATTAAAGACATGTAGACGAAGAAATAGGTTCTATTCCAGTACTCAGGATTCTATTCCCACTTACCACCAGGTGCAGTGGGATCAAGTTCCAACACGTTTTATTTAAAAAAAATCATATTTCGTATATTTTTTTATTCTAACTCTTGTCTTGGTGGAAGGATGACCAAAATAGGGTAACAGAATAGAACTGAGAGAGGAAGGCAGTGGATTCTCAACAATTTGTTCTGAATTTAAGTTAGAAATTTATTTTTTAAACAAAAAGGTATATTACACTGCTGAAACCCCTCACTCCATATTTCTGGGCATAATCAGATTAATAAATTAAAGAGGTCCCTTGATTTATGCTGACTCGCTAACATATGGGTTGTGGGTTCATAATCCTATCATAAGCCACGTGTAGGCATCACAGATAAGTAATATGGTACGTTACTGTTCACATAATTCATTTCTTGAAACCATCTAACAACATAAATCATGAGAATTAAACCTAAGCTGAAATATTAAAATATGATCAAAAATGCTTTGTTTCTTTATAAAGTATGAGTTTTGTGAAAATTTTTATAATATTTTTCTGCTTAATCTTTTTGTACATGTGAAATTTAAAAAAAAAATCAATTTTTGCAACATTTTTCGCTCCTATTTGTCGTAGCGTGATGTTATATAGCCCAGAGCTTTCCTCGATAAATGGACTATCCAACGCAAAAAGAATTTTTCATCACGTTAGTTGTTTCTGAGATTAGCGCGTTAAGAGGATACCAAAATAGCTTCGTGCATTTTTCTACGTACGAAGTTTTCATTTTTTCTTTAGACTGAATGGCTAGCTCTAATTTTGAAGTATATGTTTTTTCAATATATAATCTAGGATCGCATAAACTCAGAAACGCGATTGACAAAAGTTTTCTCGATAGAAAATCTTAGCAAAACAACCTCTCTTATTTTTTATTTTTTTCATTTGTCGGTCTATTATCGCGTATTAACTAATGAAATAACTTTCAAAACATAAGTAACTATTATATATAGAAACACGTAAACCGGAATTAAAATATATTTAGTAGATTGTGAGTAAACAAAAAAAAATATCCCTAATTCTTGATTTTCTATACCTACTAGCTGTGTTAATTGGTACATGTCGACGATGATATTGATGTAGGCCCTTAAAACCAACAAACTCTTCAGATTTATATTATTAGTGTAGATTATTTGAAAAGAAACAAGATTATACGACAATAGATAGATAAGACAATATAGCATTAGCCATATAGATAAGACAATATAGCATTAGCCATATAGATAAGACAATATAGCATTAACCATATAGATAAGACAATATAGCATTAGCCACAAAGTAAATAATTAGCAAGTATTGTTAACGAAGCTATACGACAACTACGTGCAAGTAATTTATTTTATACATTGCTTTACTATTGTCTACTCTGGGGACATGCAATTGTAATAAACAAGTTAGATTCAGCAAAAGCTTAGAGCATTCATTCAATTAGGAGTCGGCATTGTATTCGCCTTACAATGCCGACCTCCTCACTAAAAGAAGGTAAAGAACTCATAATGTACGAAGAGCACGGTTAGTGTTGTCTCATAGTGTGTGTCAGTTTTGTGATGTGCGTTTGTAGCGACTAATAGCGTCAGCACTGGCTGTACTGTGTACAGTCTTTTTTTCTAAAGGATTGTACATAGTAAAGACAGTTCATTAGCCACGATATTATTATGTATTTTTGTTACCCCCAAATTTAACTTGATTTGAAGTTTTGCTGGAACTGTACAATGGGCGGGGAAATCAGAATGAGCTCGCCCTTTTGAAGGAAAGTATTGAACCTTCCTCAAAAGAGCGAGCTATTTAAGGAAGCGATTATTTTATTCAGAGTTTTCTTCTTCTATTTTCTTCAGCTCGTTAACGTTTCACTGTTGAGCACGGGCCTCCTCATTCCTCACTTAGGGCGGGGAGGGGTATTATCTTACTGTGCCGCGCTGACCGGACGTATTCACATAGTATTTATGATCAAGTTTTCTATCTCTCACAGTGGTTGTTATCAGCCTATGATTTCCCTTTGCTAGCTCTTACAGTAGGGAGCTTCTCTTCTTGTATTCTTAATCCGTCTCCACACAAAAATATGATGATGTTTATTTGGCAAAGAAAACAGGGTAGCTACTCCTGTCGGTTTAATACTCAAAGAGTGAAACCAAACTATAGTTGTAACATTGTCGAGTGCTCAACAAACTCCAGCAATAATTTACTTCAGGCGATTAATACTAATAGATTTTTGCTTCCAAGTTTAAATTGAATGCGGAATTTTTATCAACTGCCTTTTTCATTGAAAACTCCTTCAAATATAGTATTTGTTAGGTTTTTACCACGCTTTTTAAGGTTAATAGACACTTTTTGATTGATGCGTGTGATGCGTAGATAAATTTCATGACAAAAGGATAAGCTATTTTGGAGCAGTATGGTGGCATAAAAATTACAAACTAATAATAGCCTTTTACCCGCGATTTCGGCATTGGATTTATTTTGCTCAGATCGGTAATATGGAAAGTAGGTAACTACGACGGTAGGTACATCTATCTTAAATGTACTCTAATATTATAAAGCTGAAGAGTTTGTTTGTCTGTTTGAACGCGCTAATCTCAGGAACCATTGCCGCTGGTTCTATTTGAAAACTTCAAAAAAATGTTACAAAAATGGGGAATATTTTCTAAAATCCACGCGATTATAATTTAAAAGCAAGAATTAAAATTTCTGTATTTTCCTTTGTTTTTGACGAAAATTTATTCATATTAAATTATTTCAAAAACATTTTCAAATACAAAATAAATCCGTTACAAAATGAAATCGTTAATCCTGGGCTTTACAACTGCCATCAAATTGATCAATCAACAGCCTACTTGGATGATTAAAACATCGTATTTTATTGTAAAATGCACGCCAACCAATAATTTAATTATGCAAATGCTAAAATTAACTGCCCAAGCTTATTTCAATTAACCCAAGTTTGTAATAAAGCTGCCAGCGACCCCGTGCGCGTATTTACAAAACTTTTCCCCGTTTTTGCTACATTTTTTACTTATGCCTCGCTCCTATTGGTCGCAGCGTGATGTTGTATAGCCTAAAGCCTTCCCCTATAAATGGACTATCCAACAAAAAAAGAATTTTTCAAATCGGACCAGTAGTTCCTAAGATTAGCGCGTTTAAACAAAGAAACAAACAAACTCTTCCGCTTTAATATTAGTATAGATAATCAAATAATGCAGTTAAAGTATCCAAGTGAAAATATATTCATCGGGATCCTAAAAATTTAAAAATATGTTTCTGTTCATGTTTTAAGATTGACTAGTTTTCAAATGTGGTTTCCCAGTTATCCAGTATCCTAGGAATTCACGATTTCTCTCTCTCTCTCTCTCCAGCCCATAAACGTCCCACTGTTGGACACAGGCTTTATCGACTTTAGGAGGGATTATGGTCTGTCATGCCGCACTGATCAGGCGTGTTGGCATCTGGCTTATTATCGAGATTTCCGTCATAGAGAATGGCTTCTGCGAAATATCCCTTAGCTGGCTTTTACAGAATCCTGGGAAGAAAAAGGGGGTTGTGGTACTTATATTTTTAATCCGTCATGAAGTCCATTAACTAACACTGTAAGATACCTATTTGTATAAGTCTAAAACAGAGTTTATTTGGAAGTCCATCATTTTCAGTTTAAAATTAAGAAAATCAGGGTTGAGACGGACAAAGCAGGAGAATATAAAAATATAGGTATAACATATTTTGTCTACCCACATTTATAACATTTTAGCATAATATTTTACACAGTATGCTAAACCCTGAACATAATTAAATGGATAACAAGTGAAAAAAATGGCGTTCTGCGCCTCATTGTAACAATGGAACCATTTATCAGCCTCAAGCACCTTCCCATCTGCGAGTCCCTTTGACCCAAAAAACGTGAATAGCAATATTCCGGATGACCCGTCATCGAGATACTAACCCTTGTTATTCGAGTACGGCGGTTTGTCGTTTAGATCGGTACCTATTGTATTTTATATCTAAACGATATATTTTAAGTGGCTAAAATATAATTTTATATTTAAGAAGTTTAGTATAAATAAATAAATAAATAAATAAATATTCATGGACATTTCACACAACGTCCTCTGGTCCCAAGCTAAGCTTATATGCTTGTGTTATGGGTACCAGAATACGGATAGAATACATATACTACTTTTCTTTTGTAAATACATACTTATAATACATAGTATAAAAATGTTTTGATAGTTTGTATATTGGCTTAGTGGTTAGTTGTTTGAAAATGGAAGGACATACAAGGGAGACCTAAAGTCCATCCATCAGCCTTTTTCCATCCACTATTAGACATAAGCCTCCCCCATAGAACGCCACAACTCCTGGTACATCGCCTATTGCATCCATTCAGCCTTTATTGGGGTTAACCGTCTCGAGCACTTTTGGCGTAAAGTGACACTAAGCGGCTCGTACATTGTCCTCCTCACATTTTGGATTTTGTCTCATCGTAGCTCTTAGTAGCTCATGTAATAAAATATGGTGATGATGGATCATTGCATCTTAATCCGTCACTATACGAAAATGTTCTTGCATTAATTTAATAACAGACATTTCCTGTCAGTCCTACGTTCAAACTTAATCTCATCTTCGACCTAAAGTTATTCAAAGTAACTTGAATAGAATATTAAGTTGTAAAAAGGTTGTCATAACAAAAGACTTTCGTTTATGATCGCAAAAAGCTGCGGGAGAGCGGCGAAAATTAATGGTGAAGCTTGTACTCACACGAGCAGAGAATTTCTAAATTTATAGTTGGAGTTAGTGGCAAATAATAAAATGATTATATCTCTGTATTGGTAAATACATGTTTTTGTTTCAAAGAGCTACTCCCAAGATCTCAAGGTGCTCGTCTCGTAAAATGCGCTATAAAATTTAATGTCGTTCCGCGAATCAGTTGACGCATATATGAGTAATTTGTAAAAAAATTACCCCCTTTTGTCTGGGTATAGTTGCTACCCATGACTTCGTACACCTGGAATCTTAAACCACTATATTCAGATATAAAAATATGGCCTGTAACACTCTCAGAGACAGTAGCTTTCTATTGTTAAGAAAAATATTAGGATCGGTCCATTACTTTCGCAGGGGACCCCCCTACATCCAAATTATACCTCTATATTAATAGTATAGATTTAATTAAACATCTGAATAGGTCTTTGTCAATGAAAACTCTAATAACTTTAGGCTATTTTTAAACAAAGGCTTCGTTCTTTAATAATTCCCAAGAGTTATAAAATATATAGCTCGATATTTAATTAATTTTTAATATAAGCCATTTTAATCTTATTACAGTAATGTTGTGAGTGCGTTTGATTTCCCAGCGGTTTATGATTCTGCTTTACAAGGCTTTATGTCTAATAGAATTTGGAAATGAATACCCACTTACTATAATGATGAACAAACAGTTTTATGGCTGTCTACTGAATCTTTGTACTCATATTTTTTATTTTGTTATGGACTTTCTGTACCCAAAGTATATTTCCTCCTAGAATATAATATATTTTTTATATCAATACATGAACCAAAAATTTTTATGTTTTACGATAACGAATTGGACGGGACGGCGTTTTCAATACAAAATTAGAGCTGATCGCGCGACGCTTGCGGTACATCCGAAAGCCACCTTAAGGTTAATACATAACGTAATAAAATGTACGATAAAACACAAAAAGAATATTTGGGAAGATAGTAGGTAACAATTAAACCGATAATATAGTGCGTATTTTTTAATAACAAGGCAAAAAAATTTTTAGCTACCTAATTTGTAAAAAATTTTGATTTAGCTAACAAACAAAATCACAACACTCCATTCGCCTTAATGTGAAATCTCAGTTATTATAGTATGACATTAATCATTCGCAAACTGTATTTAATGTGAGTTCACAAAGAAATGGAGAAATTTTGAATCGGTCATTACGTAGTAATTGAGGAATCTATTAGAAGTATTCACGATAATAGACAGACATTTATGTGATTTCGCTTTTTACACTGGATTAGAGTTTTTAAAATGTCCTAGTTACGAGTATATAGACTACAATGGAAAACGTTAAAATTTTATGTTTTTGATCAATTAGGTACTGTTTAAAGGGCACGACACCAAACTATGCTTTATTCGAGCAACGAATTCTTCCCACAGTATAAAATAATAAAAAAGTGATAGAAGCATCTCTTTCACTTTCTTATTTTTTTAATAGTAACTAAAAGAAATATGACCATCAAGGATCCCGTAGTTTTCGGTTGTCTTTAGATCAACTTGCAGCGGCTATCACACATCCTTGTAAGATTATACGAAAAAAGAAAATGATAGAAGCATAGTTATCTATCATATGGGGTAAAAAATTAAAATCAATTTAATTTAAACGAAGAAAACAGTCGACTACGAAACGTCTTTTTCTAAGAATTTGTAGATAAAAATCTGCTTGCCTTTCAGCGTGGTGCTCGTCGCAATTTTCCCAGTGCTCTCTTCTCTCGGAAGCTACCTTATTTGTATCTACTCAAATCTGTGAAGCCTTCTTATGAAAGAGAATAACAAATATTCTCACAGACATACTGACTGTCGCCATTAAGTACTATATAAAATTATTACAAAAATAATTATTAGGTATATGAAAATATTTCTCAATATATAAATCAACAAAATTTCATAAAGGTATATTATTATATCTAATTTTTAATCCCACGGTACGCTTTATATTTTTTTTTGCCAGAAAAACGTTTGCCAGGTCACCTAGTATTTACCTAAATCTATAGAATATACAGATATTGTTCTTTCCAACAAAATGCCTAAATAGTGTTGGTCGTAGTGTATCTTACTTGTATCATAAATCATATATGGACCAAATTGCTTTCCATTTAGACGTCTACTGCTTAACTTAGATATAGTTTGAATCATGGCATCGGAGTGCTTCACAGAATAATAAATTTAGGCCGTAACTATCGAAGGATAGTGGTTAATTTATCAGTTATTTATTGCCCATGTATTTGTAATCGCGAAAATCCCTTTTACCCACAAAATGGAGCAGCTATGCGTTAAAAAGAAAGATTATTTCCACATAAAAACAAATGCTAGCGTTTCTAAAACTTTCTATTATTTTATGTATTTTGCTTTTAGTTTGTTAAAAGGTTTGTTATCATCATCATCATACAATCACGCCTTTTTCCCACAGAGGTAGGCAGAGAAAGGTTTGTAATACATATAATACAAAATACATATACGGTAAAATGTATTTATTTAAATAAATAAATACATATACGGTTAAATAATAACCTTTATTTGTAATCAATCTGTGTTCTATATTATTTTTAAAGTTTTACATCTTTAGCGTTTTGCAATAATAGAGAGTAAATTTTAACGGTTTTAAATGAAAATTGACCTCCAACATTAAAGAAATTACTTTAAAATAAAGTTTCAATAATATTAGTTACTATTACTTTTAACTACCAAGTACCACTTGGCCTCGCGCGTCGCGTGCATCGAAAGGTCACCTTAAGCAAACAAAAAATATAAGCGTCACCTTTATTGTTATTGTTGTGATTCATATATGAAAGAACATTTTGTTAAAAATATACACATCATTACCTACAAGACCGAATTTTCCACAAAAGTCCATGAGCGGAAATTAAATCGTTTGCGAAGGTTATGTCGTCATGTATGAGATTTTTAAAGTATTTCTAAGCGCTTATTCTAAAGAGCGCTTTTTAAACACGCTGTGTTAAAATAGAACATAATGCAGTCTCATGTTTAAAATTATGACGCCAAGTCTATGCTTTTTAACAGTAACTTCGTAGTGCCGATTCGCAAAAAAGATTTCAGTACCATTGTTATCTACTAATATTATAAACCTGAAAAGTTTGTTTGTTTCTAAAGTAATTTATTAATTTTGTAATTGACATGCTATGCTTTTTACTTAATAAATTAAACTATGGTGGAAAAAGTGACTGCCGCAAGCGGGACTTGAACCCACGACCTCGGAATACCGTTCCGAAGCTCTTCCAACTGAGCTTATTACGGTCGTGCCTGCAACATTCAAATTAACCACCACATTTGTCACTCGACTGAGTTTATATATTTTTACGTACAACGCCATCTATCAAGATTGCTTTACAACATCTCGATCAACACTTTTGTATTCTTTACAGAATACGAATGGGTTGAAAGAATACCGCAATAAGCTCAGTTGGAAGAGCTTCGGAACGGTATTCTGAGGTGGTGAGTTCAAGTCCCGCTTGCGGCAGTCACTTTTTCCACCATAGATTGATTTATTAAGTTTGTTTGTTTGAACGCGCTAATATCAGGAACCGCTAGTTTGATTTAAAAAATTCTCTCAGTGTTGAAAAGTACATTTATCGAGGAAGGTTTATAGGCTATATAACATTATGCCGCGACTAATAGGTGCGAAGCATCCGTGACAAATTTTGCGTAAACGGGGAAAATTTTCTAAATAAATTCTACTCGTACGAAGTCGCGAACAACAGCTAGTTTATAATATACGTTATAATACGGGATACGAGTAGGAGAATGATGCTGATGAGTATATGTTTTTATTGCATCAACTGATGTACATAAACTGTGAAATTTTCAGTTCTTTCGCAATCTCCCAAAAGGACATACACACCCTGGCGATAAGCAGATGGACAGATGTACAGCGAAGTCTCAGTAACAGAGTCTCGTTTTACCATTTTGTACGGAATCTTAAAATTGTTTATGCTAAACTGAAAACAGATATAAAATTCTTGCAAGTTTGTTATAATTGGTTTCTAACGATTTTTGCAATCGGTTGAACATTTTAATGTGTAAAAATAGTGCGTATAAGTACAGAGTTCAATATATAAACTAGCCGAATTTCATAAACTCTACATTAAATCGTCATCAAAATAACTTTTTCCCTGCTTTCCAACCCACCCGTCCCACTGTTGGCCATGCCATGGGATTTCATCTCGGCTAAAAGTGAAGCCAAGGAAATATGTTTGGATCGTAGCTAGTCTCTGCCTACTATGGAAAACAGGAGTGATGTTATGATGATTATGATGATGAAGAAACCTGCGGAATCAAGAAAACATTCAAGTTTCTAGTACAATATATTATTGGAGGTTTAAAGGGAGATTTTATCGGAGAGATAATAAACTTTTTATCGTGAAATAACAAGTTTTGACAATTTTCGCGAACCGATTTTAGCGAAGTTTTAAATCTCCGTTAAGTCATTATGAATGAGACCTTTAGGCTTTACATTAATACATATAAACTTATCATTTAGAAATTGTCAGAAGTGTGATGCATTTGGTTAAAAAAGAGTAGGTACCGTGCAATGTCGGCACTTCGGATTTTATTTACAACAAAAAAATTATTATTTTAGTCACGTAGAGATCAGAGGCGCCCGTTGTGCGGCGCCAAAACCCTAACATTCATCCTTCACCCACATTTTCCAATGTCGATGCGAGTTCTGAATAACTTTCATGTTCTTTCTAAACCAATTATTGATCAGAATATTATAGAAAAAATATAGTATTTGAGTAAATAAAATAATACTACTTTTAATACTAGATGAAAGTTTTTCGTGTGGTGACGGTTTAAGAATACAAGTGTGATCACCCCTTTTTATTAGTAGGGTCTGTAAAATCTAGATATGGAATACTGTACACAGATAACATCCTATATGAGAAACGGAAAACACGGAAGCGGTCAGCGCGGCAAAGTATACTACAAACCCTCCCAAAGTGGAGGAAGCCTGTGCCGAACAGTGGGACGTAAATGGGCTGGAGAGAGAGAGAAAAAAAGCTTTTACATAATTGCTAGTTATGCTCCATAGTTTCGCTTGAGTATTCACTAAAATCGATTCTCAGCAATTCAACATCTGTCTATTAAATTAACCACTGCTCCATGGGTTCCGCCAAATCACTTTTAACTAACACGCTTTTATTAGCTTCAAACGTATCTATCAATGTATCTATGTATGTATGTATCTATGTATATGTGTATATATATCTATCTATGTAATGAAATCTTTGTAAATATTTATCACCCACTCGCAGTATTTTTATTTTATTTTATATTATTTTTTACCCATTGATCTGTAGTTTTGCACACATATTAAAGACTTATGGCAATGCATTAAATTATAAATACGAGTATATTAAGGATTTCCAAGCGTTATTGATTTTAAACTTACGCGATTTGAACTCATAATTTGTTAATATTACCGGAACTATAATCACGTTAATAACTGTTAAAAAGGCGCAATAACTCTTTCCAAGCGTTTTCTTTAGTTTTTGAACTAAGCGTATTATTGTTATAAAAAATCATAATCTAACCTAAGAAATGTAACCGAAAATACCAAAATTACCAATTCTTTTCCACACAATTAATTCTTAGACGTGTCTCTGTAGTAATATGGCAACATTTTTTATAAGATTTTCCCGTATCTCTATTACATGAGCCCACGAGAGCTTGTAACGATTTGTTACAGGAACACCGTCATTTGTAACACTCTTCGTCGGTTGTGTACGCCCGTAATTTAGGCAACGTGTTACTGCTATTTTTGCTATCTATTCTAAGTACACACTTTAATATCATGGTATGTTTTATAAAGATTTTAAATAGTTATTGGTGTCAATTCTCTTAGACTGAAATAAACGTAAATAAACTAAAGCAAATTTTGACAATAGTGTCGAATCTATGCGAACATTCAATTATAATATGAAAACAAATACGGTCAATTTTGATTAAATGGCTATGCTAAAATATTAATGGTCTTATTCATAATGACTTATCGGAGGTTTAAAAGTTCACTAAAATCGGTTCGCGAAAATTGACAAAAATTGTTATTCATAATAGTCTTTTTACGCTAAAACGTTTATTATCTCTGCGACAAAATCCGCGTTTAAACTTCCGATAAATCATTATGAATAAGACCATTAGTCTTTATTAGTTAGTTAATAAGAAAGATTTTTTTACGGACATTTCACATAACGTCCTCTGGTAAGCAAAGCTTATTATGCTTGTGTTATGGGTACCAGAATACGTATAGAATACATATACTACTTTTCTTTTGTTGATTTTAAACTTACGCGATTTGAACTCATAATTTGTTAATATTACCGGGACTATAATCTATAATCAACTATAAACTTAAAAAGGCACAATACTTCTCTTTCGTAAATATTTACTACACACACACACACACACATTTACTAATACATAGTAAACACCCAGACGCAGATCAAAAATTTGTATGACATTTATAAACATCACACAAATGATTGTCCGAGGCGGGAATGGAACTCGCGACCTAGTGAACGGCAGTCCGTTATATGAACCACTAGACCACGAAGTCCTTCGAAGTTTGGTGGAGTCGCGCAAGTTCTAAAGAATATTAAATAAACATTTTGTCTATTACAGTTTTATTACATGTACCTATAGATAGATAGATAGATGAACATTAGACATTTGTTACAGAATATCCGAAAGATCAAATTAAACATGTGCATAAGAATCACGTTTTAACACGAACTTATATTTGAGTGAGTTGAGTCCACTATAACAATATTTTCTTTTTTCCTCCATTTACACTAAAAGCCCAATATATCATCTATATATTATAGTAGTCGCCTCGTTGTCTAGTTGCAAATAATACGCGCAATTGTACTAACATTTTCACTTTTTTTAGATATTTTGTCTAAAAGAAAATACTAAATTGTATTTCGTAGGATTTTTCTCATTTGATTATTCTTTTTATAATTTTAACTAGCTGTTGCCCGCGACTTCGTACGCGTGAAATTTAGAAATTAAAACTTAACAAACTAAAATTTACTATGACAGTCGATAGATGGCGTTGACAGTCTTTTAAAACGTTAACTATAGTTTCGTTCCAAACATTAACACTTAAGCTTGTCAATATTTTTATTGTGTCATCCTCTCGTTTTCAGTTCCACATTTATAAATTAGTAAGGAGTAAGGATAAGGATAAGGATTACTAGGTGTTGTCCACGACTCCGTACGCGTGGGATTTAGAAAAATTTCCCCGCCTATGCAACATTTTTCACTACTGTTTCGCTCCTATTGGTCGCAGCGTGTTGTTATATAACATTCCGCGATAAATGTACTATCCTACATTGAAAGAATTTTTCAAATCGAACCAGTGCAGCAGTGTTTTCTGAGATTAGTGCGTTCAACCGACAAACAAACAATCTCGAAACTAAGCCCTATCAACATTCTTGGTCAGTGCCCCATAATAGACCAAATTCCGTCCCAAGATAAAGGGAGCTGGTAGGAGAGAGAATAAATTACCTATACTTAAAGAGGAACATCTTTAGTCGCACTAACATTTACAAAAGTAAAGGATTTATTTCAACAAAATTGATGGTTTTTCATAAACTTTTTTACAAATCTCTCTATTGGTTTATGTCTCTCGTAAAAAACGACGCCAAATTACGAGTGACATGTTTTATCGTGTCAGCTGTACTCTGTATAAAAACTAGTTGTTTTCGTGACTTCGTACATCGACAATCGTCACACGACCTTTATTCGTATTCGTCAAAGAAATCAGCGGACTACGAAACATCTTTTTTTTCAAAGATTTTATAAGTAAAATCTTGCTGAACTATAGTTGTCCCTTTCGGCGTAATGCTCGAGATTAGAGATATATAGGAATACCTAACACAAATACCTACGTTTTAAATTGGCTGGCTGTGTAGTGGGCTTTTAATATTGGCTTGTTTTAGCTTGACTATAGAAGTTATCTTATAAACATTTTAGATAAAGCCGGGTCCAGACATGAATCATTTGCCCGATCCGGATCGGGCAAATGATACATGTCTGAACCCGGCTTTAGATGCATTTATAAAGAAAAGTATTCTGTATAAATACTACAAAATCTCTTGTTTTAACTCAAATATTAGTTAAAGTAAATCAGAATATAGGAGTATAAATCTTGCGGCGTGTCTCGGTGCTACAATTTTACAACGAGAATTCATGCCATAACTGTAAAAGCGGCGGTTCGGGATTTCTGTAAGTTTACTATCTTTTTTACGACCCTAACTACCACATTAGTAAATAAATCTTTAGAGTTAAATCTACGAAATGTTTTTAATAGATTTAATTTTTTCAATGTAATCAAAATCAAAGCAGTTGAAATATCTACTAATATTATTATGATACACTAATATTACATACTAATATTATAAAGCTGAAGATTTTGATACAGATAAAAATAGAGACCAATCAATCAACTCAAACATAAAAAAAGTAATATTTTCTTAAAAAAATAGTATGCTTAACGTAACATATAACCTTAAGATTAAAATTGAATGATATTATCGTGCATTTTTTTTTGAAAAGATTTTCTATAGTAACTTATTTATTTTTTACCATCGGAAAGTAGAGATTGCAACGACCAGAAAGCATACCAACTTTTTGAAAAAAGCTGATATTTTGACAGGTGAATTTTCGATTGAAAATTAGGGTGCTCTTTCGATATTAATTCAAAATAATGTGAAAAAATAAATATTTCTAATCAAATAAATTACAGAGTATTAAGGACATAAAAAGGTAAGTTTTCACCAAATTTCGTGAATGAAAAAACATTTTTGTAAAAGAAAAAAATAAACTTGGTTTTTTGAATTTTTCACAAAAATTTTGAGGTTATGTGAATAAAGTGTGAATACAAAAGTTTTAGATCTTTTTATTACCTACAACTTTGCCTGTCGACTTTTTTCTATAGGACTATTAATTTTGCCGGAAATCGAGAAAAACCGTTATTTACCCTTAAAAACCCCCCATCCCCTTCCCAAGTTGCATATTCCGCACCACCTAGGTTTGACTGGAAGAGAATGCCTCAAGTATAAAGGCAGTCTTTGTGCCTTATTTGTGTATAGAAGTGATAAATAAATAAAATACCTATCTTACCTTGCCTTATGGATACAATGAGGTTGACATGCCAATATAGCCGAAACCCCCTGACCCTAGTTTAAGTTAAATAAAAGATATTACCAATCAACGATGAGATTATTCTAGAACATTTCTTAAGAACATAGATAAAATTCAAACCACAATACGTACAATGAAAACTTTGCTCTTTGAAGAAAACTTTGTTAGCACAAATCGTTGAAACAATCAGAAGTTACTGGAAGCTAGCGCACTAACGAGCCGAGACTTCTTTTTATGTTTTAAAACTATAACTATGCATACTTATTGTAAAACATTTTTAAGACTTCCGAGTTTGGTACCAATTGGGATTGTTCATAATTTTTGACGTGCTGCTTTTATATTTTTTTTTTTTAAATGTAGAGTATACTAGCTGACCCGGCAAACGTTGTTTTGCCATACAAAAAAAATTGTTTAAAAAATAGATGTTGGCCGATTCTCAGACCTACTGAATATGCATGTAAAATTTGAGAAGAATCGGTCAAGCCGTTTCGGAGGAGTACGGTAACTAACATTGTGACACGTGAATTTTATATATAAGAAGATTAAGCAACTAATTTCAATATTATTGAAATATTCGCTAAAGAGAATTTTTATAAAACACTTAAAGACATTATTTTAAATATTGTGACGTCATCGCTGTACGCATCCTGTGTGTTGCCTTTTACTGATATACTTAAGATAAATATTGCAATACATCTTTTCAAAGTTGTCAAGTTGATATAATAGACAAATTTCACTCCACCACAGAGTAGTATATCCCTAAGAACGCCTTAATATTTTAAGCCCTTTATTTCAAGGCCAAATAGAGGTCATTAGCTTTTTGAAAAATAATCGTTAATATAGCAAATTTTCAGATAAAAACTATTGGATCATGATCAGAAACTCTATACCCCGAAATGGTTTTCGAATTAAGAGTTTTAAAAAAATATAAACAATGCGAATTCTATTTGCACAATTAAACTTAACTAAAAATGAAAATAGTTACAATGTATTTTTAATAATTGCTATTTCGTGGTACATATATAAATTTATTAAAATCTTTAGTCTTTAATACACGACTTTTAAGAAAGTTCAGTTAACATTGCCAAATTGTGTTATTATTGACACTATCAATTTTCATTATTAAGTTTATTTCTTCAGGTAGAATTGGTACAATTGTCTGCAATATTTCATGTTTAAGACGTAAATAAACGCAACCACAACATTCTAAGGAAACAGTTAATCCTAACATTTCTATAAGCCTACCATTTGTAAGTCTTATCCTTCACAAAATCCTAAGAAATGTTATCTCAAACTTATCATGGCTTTTTGATACTTACGAAAAAAATGGCATCCCATTTATTTTGGTTTATCCCTACTTCCCTACTAATATTATAAATGCGAAAGTAACTCTGTCTGTCTGTTCCGCTTTCACGCTTAAACCTCTAAACCGATTTTGATGAAATTTGGCACAGACAATCTTTATACTATACTATACTACTACTACTATACTATACTATACTATATTTACTTGTATTTCTAAAGAAAAATCGAGGAAATCGTATTTCCAAAGAGAACGAGGAATAAGTAGAAAGGTCAATCACAATTTTGACCGAAAGGTAGCAGAACAACGCTCATATTTATGGTGTATAGACAGTGTAATCTCTTAGTGTATGAGTTTAATAGTGTGTGTATACTAAAATTTTATTTTGTACGTCTGCGTGTCTATAGTAGGCGATCCGTAGTACATTTTTTTCACTTGATTACTATCAAGCTGATTTTCAGTGAGTAGCTTTATTTTGATGAGACGCCCAATAATTTCCTATACTAAACTCTCAATTGTGGTAGCTAGCAGAGGTAGCCAGGATAAAATATGTCGATTTGATGATTCTCAAATATTCATTACTAACTGAATTTTATTAGTATCGACGCAATGAAATTACGGTAGTGATTTTATACGTTATTATCTTCGCACATAAACGACTTTGGCAGCATATCTTACTAAGAAAAATTGGTCAAGTGCGAGTCGGACTCGCGCACGAAGGGTTACGTACCATTATCTATGCAACATAAGGCAACGTTATTAGTATCGAGCAAGAAACGGTAAAAAAATCATGTTTGTTGTATGGGAGCCCCCCTTAAATATTTATTTTATTTTATTTTTAGTATTTGTTGTTATAGCGGCAATAGAAATACATCATCTGTGAAAATTTCAACTGTCTAGCTATCACCGTTCTTGAGATACAGCCTGGTGAAAGACGGACGGACAGACGGACGGACAGCGAAGTCTCAGTAATAGGGTCCCGTTTTTACCCTTTGGGTACGGAACCCTAAAAAAAGCGTAAGTTAACTCTCCTACTAATTTAATACTCAAAGAGATCTTTCCCTTTTCGGCACATTACGTCCCAACACTGTTGGACACGAACCTCCCATGCCGTGCATAGGGTTTATTTTTCTTTTAGGGAAAACATTTTTCTTTTGAAAATACCCCTTAGCTAGCTTTTGCAGCACCTTGGAATAGACAAGGAGTAGTGACATTTTTATTTTTAATTGGTCACCACATGGATAAGACATCTAACACTATGTTTATCATAATTAATCATGATTATTAATTTTCAGAGCAGCTTTATATAATTCAGTACAAAAAGTACGTGTCAAAGGTTTGACGAAGCTAATTAACATCTTTGTAAGTCCCTACGTTTGAAGCAGTCACTCATTAATTACAGGAGGACTGGAAAGGGTTGAATATTGAAGCGATTCTGAGGCATTAACTACTTTCAAGTTATTCTATTCTAAAATCTATTAACTTAAATAAAACTACTTTTTACGGATTTAGACGCGTATATTTGTTTTAAATTTTGGCCCGACGTTTTATGTTTATGGTCAATGTAAAATTAAAATCGAATGTGGGTAAACCCTGTAATAACTGATCGTAGAAGACACATTACAGCTCAGTCTCACCCGTGACCATGGTGACTGCAAAGTCTCCGAAACGTCGAATCCGAATTATGCAAAAAAGTCATGTCTTTTATCACTGCATCTATCATCATAGAAACCGTATTAAAATCCGTTGCATAGTTTTGAAGATATAACCTATAGGGACACACATACAAAAATAACGACTTTATTTAATAATAAGTAAAGATTAATAATGGTCTTATTCATAATGACTTATTATCGGAGGTTTAAAAGTTCGCTAATACTGATATTAGCGACCTGAGTCGCGAAAATTGTCAAAACTTGTTAGGTATTCATAATAGTCTTTTTACGCTAAAACGTTTATTATCTCTCCGATAAAATCTCCGTTTAAACCTCCGATACGTCATAATCAATAAGACCATTAATCTTTAATAAATAAGATAATAATCCTAATTAAATTACATATTGAATTTGTAGTTCAATAAAACATATCATTGTTTTCTTGTACATATTTGAACTAAATTGTTAACATTACTGACATTACAAACATTACAAAACATTACAAACATTACATTAACATTATTTAACGTTAATGTTAAGAATCCCTGCGTGAGACTTTACTATTCATTACAAGAACTTGATTATGTTATTTGTTTGAACATTTACATTTAAATTGTTTAATTTGAATACATCACAAATTAATATACACGCTAAAATATAATAATTAAGTTAAGCTTTAATTAAAATTACCAAATAGTTGAGCACAGTAAGAAATACTAATGACTGTGGTAATGGGCAAAAAGAACAAAAATTGTCATCTCCCCATTTCCTCTACGAAGTGTTGTAAACAGCAGATAAGGGATATTATAAGCTGATAACATAATATGTTATAAACTATATGTTAGCGCGCCTGGCCATCGCGGCGTACCTAGTACACCAAACTCTTCTTGAAGGAGGCTGAAGCCCAACATTGGGATATTAATGATCAGGGAAAAATCTAAACATTATCAATTCCTAATAATATTTAATAATAAAGCAATGTTTTTTTTTTGTATATAGCCCAATGTGAGCTTATATGTTTCGAACTACGCAACGGATTATAATACCGTTTTTACATGTTAGAGTGGTTCTACAGGATGGTTTTTTACAACAATATGTTAAGGCATGTTTATGCATGTCTTTCCCTCTTCTTATGATGTGAGGTCTTTCAAGCGAGGCGTGAAGAGGCATCTTGTGGGCGGGTAAGGTGGGGGCGGCTAGTGCTCTGACAATTTACCAGCCATCCTCGCATATGGATTGCACTCTCACTTAACATCAGATGAAGTGTAGTCATTTTCCAACCGCAACCATAAAAAAAAGATTTTGTGTGCATTTCATATACAACGCGCACGAAGTTGCGTTCGACATTTAGTATAAAATAACTGACAAATTTCATGCTCATCACGTCAACCGCGAGGGAAGTAATTTAATTGTGGTATATTCCAAAAATAACCAAGAACCTCGAATCAAGAATTTGAGCAAAATTCTAAGAGCAATGATCCAACAAGAGTAGATAATTATAAGTTGAACTTTGCTGATAAAGGTACGGGAGCAATGATCATACTTGGTTTGTACGGACACTTTCATCTCTTAGTGTGGTTATTTTGGGAGGGGCGTGCGTAGCGACTAATGAAATGATGTATTCGTGTTTATGTCTGTTATGTTACCTCAGCGCCCCGCCAACAGGGCAATCCTAACTAATTTATAAATGTGAAAATGAGCAGATGACACTATAAATGATAAACATAAGTATTAATGTGTGGAAACTAAAGCGCGATTTAAAAAATTGTACAACGCCATCTATGGAGTGGTATAGTAAACTTTTGTTTGTTAAGGTTTGATTCCTAAATTTCACGCGTATGAAGTCGTACGGGCAACTGCTAGTATATTATATTTGTAAAAGAAAATATCGTGTGTATCAGCTCCTATTCATTTGATTCTCTATGGTAAATTTCGATAAAAATGACATGACAATATGTTCATCAAAATAATGTTAAATTATATTTTATCCCTTTTCGTCTTTTCTATACTAGTATTATAAAGGTAAGTGTTTGTTTGTTTGTTTGAACGCCCCAATTAAGTAAGCACTAGTCCGATTTTATTTCAGTTTTGAATAGTATATTCATCGAGGAAGGCTAAAAGGCTATATAATATCACGCTGCGACTTATAGGAGCGAAGCATCAGTGAAAAATTTTGCAAAAACAGGAGAAATTTTCTGAATTCCACGCACGGACGGGCTTCGTGGTCTAGTGGTTCAGGTAACGAACTGACGTTCACGAGGTCGCGGGTTTGATTCCCGCTCGGTATAATCATTTGTGTGATATTTATAATGTTTGTCCTCCGTCTGGGTGTTTACTATCTATTATAAGTATGTATTTCCAAAAGAAAAGTAGTTTATGTATTATATCCGTATTCTGGTACCCATGATACAAGTATAAGCTTAGCTTGGGACCACAGGACGTTATGTGAAATGTCCATGAATATTAATAATTTTTTATACGGAGTCGCGGGCAACAGTTGAACTGTTAGTAAATTATGTAAAGTACACAAAAATAACATTGCAGCCGCAAAATTATATTATTCGTGACATTTCGCCGGAAGTTTTATCGAAACGTTGGCAGAATCAAACTCGTCAAAGTCAACCTTGACACGTATAGAAAAACCTTCGTTTGTGTCCCTCAAGACTTGGATTTATTTACTCCCATAGGCCATAAAATTGATTTTGTGGTAAATTATTATATATTCCGACTGGTATCGGTCTATGTTGGGCATAATATTGTTGTTTAACTAATTTAAAACAAAAATGGAAAATGCTTTTTTTAGGTAAAGTAAGTAAGTATCAGAATAGTGATAATAAAATGTGTATTCAAAACTGAAAAGAAAATGGTAGCTATGAACAATATTCGGAAAAAAGTTAAGACATTTTTATTGTCTTTTACGATTGGTATTCGCTAAAATCGAAATGATACCACTACTTAGTAATCATTTTATTATTTTAATATATAAATGGTCTCATTGGTTACTGTTAGTACGACCGCAATAAGCTCAGTTGGCAGAGCAACGGAACGGTATTACGAGGTCGTGGGTGCAAATCCCGCTTGCGGTGATCACTTTTTCCACCACAATTTGATTTATTAAGTAAAAGCATAGCAAGTCAATTGCAAAATTAATAAATTACTTTAATATATAAATTTTTAAGTTTTATGAGAGTTTTCCAAATCTGTTTAAAATTTTTCAAAGCAATGCAATGTGTATTATCTTTTAAAAACAATCAAATTACTTTACAAAGAAATTAAATGTTAACTTTTATCTATAAACTTAGCAATTCTTTAAGTTCGTATCAAAACCCACGAAATTAACTTTTAATGTCAAGATCTTTTATTAATAACAATATCACAGACAATATTAAAAGTTCTAAGTATTTTAAAGTTCTGTTAAAGTATTAGCGATAAAGTTCTAATGTGTAAAGTTGGCCTGTAAAATTTTATTACCTATGTGTGCAAATATGTTATGATTCTCTCTTGGGCATTGTACGATATACTGGTTACTAGTCATACTTATAATGTTCAACGATTAGTTTTGAAGTTTGGTCTAGTAAGTATACATTTACATCTCCAAGAAGAATAATTATTCTTGGAGATTTAGCTGTATAAATTACACATAGATTTTTGAAAATTTCAACAACTTATCAGCTTTTAACGTCAAAGGCATTTTTATTTCACGCTAGGGCTATAGGGGCCCATGGTCAATTTGCTTTTTCTTCATTAAATCAATTAAAATCCCGTTTTATTTAACCGATATCAATAAATCAGTTCTTGAATTTGGCAAATGAAATGAAAAAAAAAATGTGTTAGAAAAATTAGTTTCTCGGGGCGCCAAAACAAATGCACAAGGCACAAATTTTCAAAATACGTCTGTGATTAGCGTTCATGAAATACAGAATGTTAACAGATGGACAGTCAGACCACGTCAGACGAACGAACACTGAAGTTTCAGTTCCCATTTTCCCATTTTGAATATGGAATCCTAAAAATGGTAAATAACAAAAATACATTCGCAATAAAGTAAATATTGAATTATGATATCATTAAATTTAATAAGATCGTTATTTATCCAGTCATTACGCTACATGTAACAGGATAAAATATTATTATATTTTCTTTCGTTTGCGTTATACTTTAATGGTAGAACTACATAAGCTTGTATAATTACGTCATATAAATATTTGAGAATTATTTAAAAGTATTAAAACCGATAACTTTATACTAAGTATACGAATAAAAGTAACGTACGAAAAAAAAAATTAATTTATTTTGTGTATCTATATATTACTTTCTTGATGACTCCGGTTTTTGGGGGCCACATTCATCAAAATATTACAATCTAGCCAACCAAGGCTAATAAGTAATTTTATTCTAACTTAAATTCCTAAATAGAATAATAACTAAGAACGTGCAAGAAACAAGGACCAAGAAAATGTGAAAATAATTTTGAATTCCGTATCAAAAGATAGACAGAGACTTACTACTATTCACTAGGCTTTAGCTCAGGAACGATGATAGTATCAATTCTCCTTGACGTTAACAAATACTAGGCTATGCTCGGTGTTTCCCTACGTGATAAGATCCGGATTACGGAGATCCATAGAAGAACCGGTGTGTACTACATAGCCCGAAAAGTTACCACGCTGAAGTGGTAATGTACAGGCCACATCACTCGACTATCTGATTAACGTTGAGGACGGAAGGTTCGGGCGACCACGCACTGGATAACGCTGCGTAGGGCGGCCCTCAACAAGGTGGACTGACGATATCATCTAATATGCTGGAGGCCGCTGGATGCAGTTAACGCAAGACCGCGCGTTGTGGCGTTCTATATCCAGTTCTATGTCCAGCAGAGGACGGAGAAAGCTTGATAGATACAGTTGTATCTTATTCCATCAATGAGACACAAATGTAAATAAAAACTAATGTATTTCCTATAAGCGTGTATCAGTTACTTTGATTGACTAAACAAAATATTGTCTCAAAGATACTCAAGCAATGTGAGTATATTTGAGTATATTTGCCTCCTTCTGTAAATATTTGATTTGTTTACGTAAACTACTTTCTGTTCAAATTTAAGTTATACAATCTTGCTTCATACTACGTTACGTGTATACAAATATATTTTCTTTTAAAATAGTTACTTAAGGGCCTACATCAATATTATCGTATATCATCGCCGACACGTACATATTAACACAGCCAGTAGGCACAGAAAATGAAGAATTAGGGATACTTTTCCTATTTACTCAAAATCTACTAAATATATTTTAATTCTGATTTACGTGTTTCTATATATAATAGTTACTTATGTCTTTAAAGTTATTTCATTAGTTAATACGCGATAACAGACCGACAAATGAAAAAAATAAAAAATTAGAGAGGTTGTTTCGCTAAGATTTTCTATCGAGAAAACTTTTTTCAATCGCGTTTCTGAGTTTATGCGATCCTAGATCATATATTGAAAAAACATATACTTAAAAATTAGAGCTCTAGCCATTCAATCTAAAGAAACAATGCAAACTTCGTACGTAGAAAAATGCAGGAAGCTATTTTGGTATCCTCTTAACTAAACATATTACTAACTTAAGGGCCTACATCAATATTACCGTCGACACGTACATATTAACACAGCTAGTAGGTATAGAAAATGAAGAATTAGGGATATTTTTTTTTTACTCAAAATCTACTAAATATATTTTAATTCTGATTTACGTGTTTCTATATATAATACTTACTTATGTTTTTAAAGCTATTTCATTAGTTAATACGCGATAATAGACCGACAAATGAAAAAAATAAATAATTGGTCAAGTGCGAGTCGGACTCGCGCACGAAGGGTTCCGTACCATTATCTATGCAATATAAGGCAACGTTATTAGTATCGAGCAAGAAACGGTAAAAAAATCATGTTTGTTGTATGGGAGCCCCCCTTAAATATTTATTTTATTTTATTTTTAGTATTTGTTGTTATAGCGGCAATAGAAATACATCATCTGTGAAAATTTCAACTGTCTAGCTATCACCGTTCTTGAGATACTGGGTACGGAACCCTAAAAATCATGTTTGTTGTATGGGAGCCCCCCTTAAATATTTATTTTATTTTATTTTTAGTATTTGTTGTTATAGCGGCAATAGAAATACATCATCTGTGAAAATTTCAACTCTCTAGCTATCACCGTTCTTGAGATACAGCCTGGTGACAGACGGACGGACGGACGGACGGACGGACGGACGGACGGACGGACGGACGGACGGACGGACGGACGGACGGACGGACGGACAGCGAAGTCTCAGTAATAGGGTCCCGTTTTTACCCTTTGGGTACGGAACCCTAAAAATGAGAGAGGTTGTTACGCTAAGATTTTCTATCGAGAAAACTTTTTTCAATCGCGTTTCTGAGTTCATGCGATCCTAGATCATATATTGAAAAAACATATACTTAAAAATTTGAGCTCTAGCCATTCAATCTAAAGAAACAATGAAAATTCCGTACGTAGAAAAATGCACGAAGCTATTTTGGTATCCTCTTAACAAAAAAAAGGTCGTAGTATTAAGGTACTCGTTGTTCTTTTATTTCGGTAGTCTTACCGAGGCGGTCTTATGAAGTCGATTCAATATGTTTATATGTTTCCTTTTTAGAAACAAAACTTTGATAATGGTACCGATTCTACTTGCACACAGGGGCGTATTTGGAAAATTTGGGACCCGGGCCATAAAGGTTTTTCGCCCCCATAAATTTATAGAGATAAATGTGTCTGTTCGTGAAAAACTTAAAAACTAGTGATTGAATTTTCATGCAGCTTTAAAATGTAGGTAAGGGGGTTTTTAGATGTAAGTGCGGCTTGCGCCGCCCCTCTTAGACCGGCCGCCCTGGGCCATGGTCCTAGGGCTTAATAAATCAAATTATGGTGGAAAAAGTGACTTTTCACTTTCACTTTTTCCACCATAATTTGATTTATTACGCCATAGTTGTTTTAATTTTTTTAGTTAAGTTTAGTATAGATGTGCACTTAGAATTGGTGCCAATTTATGCGTACTTTTACAGCTTGATAACTCTAATTCTTCCTATATAAAAATATCATCTTACGAATATTAATATTCTAACAATAATCTACCATTCTCTTTGTGACTCTCATCAATGACAAACCGACGTCCTTTGTCATGTCACCCTTTTTACATCTTATTATATTTTCTTGAGTTCCCTCAGGTTAAAAACAAGATTATATCGTAACATATGAATGACAGCAATTGTCTACTTTGAACAAAAATAATGCATATCAAACACTTTTATTCATTTTCTGAGATGTTTCTTGGCTTCTAAAATCAAGGTTACTAAATTTAATTCTATACGGCAAGTAAAACGATACCTACTTTACACACATACACAAACCAAAAGTATACACACATTGGTATGTGTGTATACTTTTGGTTTGTGTATGTGTACCACAGATAATATAACTAACCTAAAATAGTTGTCATGGATTTGAACTAGCTGTAGCCCGCGACTTTGTAAATGTTAAATTTAGAAACCAACCCTTTTCCCCTTTTTTTGCAACATTTTCACTGATTCTCCGCTCCTACTGGTTGCACCATGTTGTTATATAGCTAACAATCTTCATTGATTAATGTAATATCCTATTATTAAAGAATTTCTCAAATCGGACCAGTAGTCCCTGAGATAAGCGCGTTCAAACAAACAAACACCGCTTTATAATAAATTATCGTGTAAGTGATAAGTTTCTAGTCTCAATTATGTGAAAAAATGCTTTTCATTTTAACACGCTTTTATAAGTTTGGTATGTATCTATCAATATATTATTCTGTGTAACGGAAACTTTGAAAGCGATTTTCAGCCACTTGCAGTAGGATTGATCTTAAGTTTTGCACACCTAACAAGGACCGATGACAATGCAGTAATTTAAAAGAATAATCCCAATTCCTTGATCAGAATTACTAAAATAGCATGTTGAAGTATCACTATGACCACACTTGTATTTTTAATTATACACGTAATAGTTTAATTTTATATGAGTAGACTCACCAAGATTATTGTGTTTCTATTTATGCCTTTCATATACAATCAAATAATTTCACAGAAAAACGCTTTGTTTATTGAATCAGGTAAAAATATCATAATTGTTTACTTGTGTTTACTACGATTTTGACAACCGAAACTTATGTCTCTAACAACATAAACTGTCAACATTTTGTAAGTTGGTAGCATAGAATTGAGTAGTAATATTCAGGATATTTAAGCGTGTTTTTTAGTTTTTAAACTAAGGATATTATTCACTTCAACTTCTAAATCACTCCGTATGGTGGGATAAAATAACGACCATATACATCTTCACATTATGGACGAATTATTTCCTTTTACGTGGGCGTAGGTAGGCTAAAAGCAGGCTATATCCATAATTTTAACTAAAAATAACATTTTATTTACCAATAAAATACAACAGTTTCGAGGTCTAAACGACCATCCAAAGTATGAAGTAACAAGGGTTAGTATCTTAAAGGCAGGTCATCCGGAATATTGCTGTTCATGTTTTTGGGTCAAAAAGGACGCATGTGTGGAGGCGGTTAAGGGTGATAAATGGTTCCATTGTAATCATGAGGCACAAACATCATTTTTCACTTTCTATCTATTTAATGAGATTAATGTTGTGGCGCCACCTGCGTTAGTTAAAATTGCTGCGAGCAAATGCACTAGAAAACAACTACATTATAAAATTCAAATTTATTTAATGTTGATAACCATTTGATCAATTCTGTTAAGCATCTAATGAGTCTAGAAATATATTGGAAAACTTTTGGTTTAAAAGTAATTTTATCCTTGTCCTTCTGTTTTGGTGTTCGTAAATGTGTAAATTTATTATCTATATTTGTATGGCAAAACAAAATTAAGATAGTAGTATTAAATTGTAAATAATAATATTATGATACGTAATAAAGCGATTAAAATTAAAACTTTAATTTATAAAAAAAACAGTGTCTCTATTATTAAAATTCCCAGGTGGCGCAGATTTAGAATACAAGTGTCACCACCCCATTTCCTCCCCAAGGTGCTGTAAAAGCCTAGCCTAAAAGCATAAGAAATAGGTCATATAACATCCGTGAGAGAAGGAAAACTCGACAATATATTATACCCTATGCAAACACGCCTGGTCAGCGCAGCATAGCAGACCTTGAACTCTTACAAAGAGGAGGAGGCCTGTACCCACAGCAGGTCGTTAATAAGCTGGAGAGAGAGAGAAATTATGCGTCTGGGTGTTTACTATCTTTATATATAAAAACTAGCTGACCCGGCAAACGTTGTTTTGCCATACTAAAAAAAAAGAAAAAAAAAGGTTTGAAAAATAGATGTTGGCCGATTCTCAGACCTACTGAATATGTATGTAAAATTTGAGAAGAATCGGTCAAGCCGTTTTGGAGGAGTATGGTAACTAACACTGTGACACGTGAATTTTATATATTAGATTACGTGTCACGTTGTTTGACTTTGACTGACTGTTGACTTGACTGTTGACTCCTAAACTACTGAACCAATTTTAAATTTGATTTGTACACCGTGTGCGATTCGACCCAACTTGAAAGATAGGAATATATATATATGAAAGATAGCTTACATTTCAATTTATAGTCGCAACATTATTTTATTAAAAATTATTTGTCTACCCCTGACATTTGTATGGCAAAACAACGTTTGCTGGGTCAGCTAGTGTATTATAAGTATGTATTTACAAAAGAAAAGTAGTTTATGTATTATATCCGTATTCTGGTACCCATAACACAAGCATATAAGCTTAGCCTGGGACCAGAGGACGTTGTGTGAAATGTCCATGAATAGGTATATTTAACAAATTGTGGTCGCTATTATTTTTATTCATTTCATGCGTGGTGGTATGTCAATTTTGGATTACATAAAAATATATACCTACAGAATTATCTAAATACCGGTTTTATGAAATGAAAACCAAACCACAAGTTATGCTTTCAAACAAACTTTGTAATTTAATGCCAAACGTTAAAAAAAATATAAAACAGGAAGCTCGGTTCCAACATAACGAGCTGCTTTTATGTTTTCAAACTACAATTACGTCTTAGTCTACAAGTTTTTTATTTTTATATAACTTCCGATTGTAACTAGAATTTTTAGTCAGTATTTTATCTTCTAAGCTAACAATCTGTACTTATTATAAAAAGTCGTTATTTTTGAATGTATGTCCCTATGTGGGCTTATATCTTTAAAACTACGCATCAGATTTTGATGTGGTTTTTTTAATAAATATAAGGTTTAAATTTGTTGAACAATTAAATAAAATCATCATAACATCATCACACGTATTTCCCATGGGGGTAGGCAGGCATAATTATCAGTGTGAGGATCGAACCCGCGACAGCGTTAACGGTAAAGAATACGATTTGAGATTAAAATGATAGTTATACATATTTAAAAATAATTTATTATGACTGTAAAATTTTAATAAGAAAAGTTGGCAAATGGAAATGGTAAAATGAAATCTATCGTTGACTTACTACAGATAGCACTTATACTCAATAGTAAAATGCAAACTATGGATAGACTGGACTACCTCCACTTAGGAATCGGAGATAAAAATGATCTGTAATTCATAGATCTAAAACTGCATACCTGTTAGAAAAAAACCTTAAGGAAATTTTACTATTCTCAAATAATACGCGGCAAAAGCCATCATCATCATACGTCCGCAGGAGGCCCGTGCCCAACAGCGGGAAGCTAATACACTTCCTCCCCTCTCTCCTGGCCATTTACGTCCCACTGTTGGGCACGGGCCTCCTCCACTTTGGAGGGATTATGGTCTACTGTACCGCGCTGACCAGGCGTGTTGGCACAGGGTTTATTTTCGAGTTTTCCGTCTCTCACAGAGGATGTTATCTGTGTACAATATCCCTTAGCGGATTTTTCTCTTGGGAGGAGATGGGGTGGTGACACTTGTATTCTTAATCCGTCACCACACGAAGGATACACTTACAAAATGTTAATTAGTTTTGTCGGATTTTTGACACGGAAAGCTTTTGTATTCTAATAAAGAGACCCTTCCTGAAAGGGATTGAATTAGTGATTAATCACTTTCGGGAATGTGTTAGACAATTGTAGAATCGGTTGTTTTCCTACTTTTAATTGATAGAAAAATATAGGCTAAGAACCTCTCTCACTAGCCCATCGACGTCCCACTGTTAGGGACGGGCCTCCTCCAGTTTGCGAGGGATTATGGTCTAGTGCGTCTTTCGCGATTTCCGTCTCTCACAGAGAATGGAATCCGTGTGCAATATTCCTTAGCTAGGCTATACAGCAACCTGGAAAGGGGTGGTGACACTTGTATTCTTAATCCGTCATCACACGGACATATGTGATAATTTTCTATGATACCATTATTTTCTCAAAGCTTATAATTTACATGTTTTAATCAATCAAATTCCCCATCAATAGGAAGAATTCTGTTTACTGTTCAATTATGTAATTAGAAGAAATCAAAACATCAATTTAATAAACATTAACACATTTTCTTATGAAAATATAATAAAACTAGCTGTCCCGGCAAACGTTGTTTTGCCATACAATTCTGTGTAAAAATCAACAACCAAAAATTTCATCAAAATCGGTTCAGCCAATTGTGAATCTAAACCATCCTCAAACCCCCTTGAATACACACAACAAATTTCATCAAAATCGGTCCAGCCGTTTAGGAGGAGTTCAATTACAAACACACGTACAGAAGATTTATATATAAAGATAATTTGATTAATTAACCGCTAATAGACTGCTTTTTGATTTAAATAAAGTTCTCCTTTGAACATCGACTATTTTGATGGCTTTCAAAATTCTCGTAGTTGATTATGTTAAGAACATGGAGTTATTAACAAACTGTGAAACTGCGTTCTGTATACAAATATATATACCTTAGTCAATAAGTAAACGATATAGTAGATAGAGGAAACATGCCTGAAGATTCTTTAGTAGGTATGTGCCATACTGAATGACAAAGATGAAAGGCTAAATAGAATGGAGATAGCAACGCTAAGATATTTAAAACTAAAATCATGGCTATCCTTATCGCTATATATCTATTTCTGTCACGATTTTAGAAGCTTCGTACGTAGCTATCAACTTATCTATGATGTCTAGTATTCGTCCATGAACAAGCTACAGCTGCTGACTGGCTGCACCAATTAGATATTTTCATATAAGTAGGATTTTCACAAAACGCACTATGAAATAATGATGACGATCATTTTCAATAGGCAGATTATTGACTGATAATACCGATAATCGCGGATGACAATGCAATAATTGAAAAGTGTTTATTTTTCTTTTTAGCCAAGGACATATAAATAAAATAAAAATAAAATAAATATTCATCGACATTTCACACAACGTCCTCTGGTCCCAAGCTAAGCTTATATGCATAATAAAAATTAAGTGGACATGTAAATTTTAAGGAGTACACTATCCATTTGCAAGTAGTAATTACAACATCCTTGGTTAAAAATGCTTAGTGCTTTATGACGCTGCAGTTCATAATAAAGTTTTTATTTAATCTCCTACTTTTCAAAACTTTCTACTGAGTTACTTTAGCATTATGCCTTAACAATAATTTTAATACATTATAATAATGTACTGTTTTTACTTATTATAGCTGACCTCTAATGTATAGCTATTTAAATAATAACTTATTCAATTAGATATTCTATTTCTTATCGACTTTGTCAAGTAAATATATAAAATCTTAGAAATTTTGACGTCTCTTTGACGATATAACGCTCGACTCATGTATTTAATATACGAGTATTTCTAAATAGATTAGGTTGCCAATATTTTAAAGGATAGCAGATAGCTCTCTATAATCTCTGCCTACCCTTCTGTGACTATGGATTTTTTAAAGGAAAGGTTTACACTTATCAATTTCGAAACTATCAAAGTGAATATTAAACCTAATGGAAACAAACATGCAACTTTTAACCTAAGTAAGAGAAAAGTGTGAACACAAGAACAATAAAACACCAAACATACAGCATTGTTTATTTTACTTAGAACTTGTTAAAAGTAGAATTTGTAGGAAATATTTCTTTATATAATCAATTGAGAGCGTATTTTTTTACTCTACCAAAAATGTTAAGATTAAAAACAAAAAGTAAGTTTAGACCAACGGTCAAGCACGAGTTGGGCGCGCACTTGAAGGGTTTCGTATCTTAGTTATCATAATACAGTATTAGTCATAATCCTAACTACAAAATAACGGGATAAGGGCAGGAAAATGCTGATAACTCGTATTTTTTGTTATAACATCAACTGCAATACATAAACTGTGAAGTTTTCAGCTCTGTAGCTATCTCTGTTGCAAAAATACAGCCTGGTACAGAGAAGCCTCCATCTTTCTTTCTAAATTTTAAGATAATATGTACTGTAAAGCCTCTGCTTCACATAAACCTTCTTCTTGCAGAACAATTCATTTATTTCCCTTCTAAGACTTGTTACATTTACAAAATAAAAACATTAAAGGCTTTATAAATAATTGTATTCTTTTTAAATTCATATTTGTTTCACCATATCTATTTTTTTTTTTCTCATTTTCAATGTCCTCTCCTGTCCCCAAACCCTTTTTTCCCATTCCTTTCTTAAAAATTTTTATTACTTTTTTAAAAATAAACTATATGTGGCCTGTATCATTGAATAGGTTATATTCAATGATCACGACCTTTACAGTACTTTACCTTACAATGCAACAGTTTAACTATATAACAATTTAAAAAAATGGTCAAGTGCGAGTCGGACTCGCGCACGAAGGGTTCCGTACCATTATCTATGCAACATAAGGCAACATTATTAGTATCGAGCAAGAAACGGTAAAAAAATCATGTTTGTTGTATGGGAGCCCCCCTTAAATCTTTATTTTATTTTATTTTTAGTATTTGTTGTTATAGCGGCAATAGAAATACATCATCTGTGAAAATTTCAACTGTCTAGCTATCACCGTTCTTGAGATACAGCCTGGTGACAGTCGGACGGACGGACGGACGGACGGACAGCGAAGTCTCAGTAATAGGGTCCCGTTTTTACCCTTTGGGTACGGAACCCTAAAAATATATATTAAATAAATAAAATAAATAAATATTCATGGACATTTCACACAACGTCCTCTGGTCCCAAGCTAAGCTTATATTGCTTGTGTTATGGGTACCAGAATACGGATATAATACATATACTACTTTTCTTTTGTAAATACATACTTATAATACATAGTAAACACCCAGACGCAGTACAAACATTTGTATGACAATTAAAAACATCACACAAATGATTGTCCTGACCGGGAATCGAACCCGAGACCTCATGATCGGCAGTCCGTTATATGAACCACTCCACCACGAGGCCCGTCGTTATTATGGATTATGTACGTGTATATATTACGAAACAAAAACAACAAAGGATCATTCTTGCTAAATTCAGTCTAAAATTTCGAATTCAAAATGTTGAAATTCTTCAATAAATATTTTAAAACCAAGTTCTGGCTTTGATAAATTTAAAATCTAGTCGTGTTTGATAGCATTGTTAACAAAGAATGCTCTGAAAAGCATCTTAAAGGAGATTGTTAAAATAAAATAGAATTTTTTTGAAATAAAATTGGAAGATACGCTGCGCTCATTGTTGTACGGTTATGATTTTATGACTTAGATTATGTTTACGGTTTATGACTTCTGAAATTACACCACTGTGGTATAGTGTTTTTAGTTCAAAAACTAAAAACACGCTAACTACATTTTGTGGCACCAGAGGGGGCAAAAGCAACACAACTACGGAAACTAAAGCTAAATTTTTAATTTTTTATATTACTGTTTAGAATATACTTATTCTAACCTATAACTAATTGACCTAATTGATCGGCGATTGACAAAAGAAAGAGTGAAGCTCGGTAAAGAGAGTGTCTCCTCATCGACCGGCTGTGGTGTCTTCTTGGTATTGTTGTCAGCAGTTTTGCATTTGTCACGTTAAACAACGCTGGAAGGAAGTGGTGGGGGCATCTTTGCGCATGGGTACACTCTCGCACGAAAGTTATGTGCCTATTATTTTATTTTTGAACTAGGCTTTCTCTGGCGAGTCGTGGCTTGATACCTACATATTTGTTATTGTTATTAGTTAATGCATAGAAAATATATTACATTAAATACATAAACCACCATAAACGAAGCCCGTCATAAATAATGTAATAAAAATAAATAAATAAAATGTTAATTTAAAATAAATTAATGTAAAACCATTTCGTAATTTAAAACTTTTGTACGCGACGGTATTTCTAACTGACGATAAATCGCCTAAACGCAGCTTGACCGCCACCTTTCTTCTTACATGACGCGACCTGTATGTGTGCATCAATGTGCCATTGCAAGTGTTTGAAAATTACTGTTCACGAACTAATAAAAGCGTGTTAAAAATCAGTTACAGTTAGTCTCGTTAAAACTCGAGAAGGGATTTTTCGTAATCCAAGGCTTAAACGAAATAAAACAATTTCATATTGGTTGTCAGTGCGTAAGTAAAACTGCGGAGCACATATAGTATTACATGAACTTACGTGAGTGAAACATTACATTGTAACGATATATTTCCACCCCAGTGAACTAAAACGCCGCCTGTTAGCAGTTGGCGCCCGGATAATTTGCTTGAAAGCCTTTAGAGATCATCGCCGTGTATTCTTCTAAATAGCATCTTTACATAAGAACGCCACTCAAATGTTACTATTATATAGTATGTATTTACCCACAGCCTTATATGGATACTTTTAAAACGGTTTTATTAGTTCGGTAGGTATCTATCAATGTGTTACTCTATGTAACGGAATCTTTGAAAGCGAGTTTCACCTACTTGCAGTAGTCGGATTGATATGGATCTTTGCACACATATTAAGACAATGCAGTACCTACCTAACATAATTTAAATTTCAGGATATTCATGCATATTTTTTAATTTTTAATTCTAAGCAATTTATTTTATGTCAAGAAAAATTCAGTTAAGAAAAGAGGTACAACGCCATCTATCGAGCAATATAGTAAACTTTTATTTGTTAAGGTTTGGTATTTAAATTTGACGCGCACGAAGTCACGGGCAACAGCTAGTCTATTATATAGGTAATAATTAAAATTACAAATAACATAACATAACATAACATAACTTTATTGAGCAAAAATTTTACAATAGTAACTGATTTATTACGAACATTAGCATCTGTACTAAATATTTAAAAACAGTAAATTTATACTTATATACAGATGTAATAAAATAGTATTGATTACAAAACCACAGAAAAAGGAGCCGTGTACATATAAATTATACTGATTTGTAAAGATTTCGTCCTACAAAAGCATATTTAAATGAAATTACTTGAAGAAGATATCCAGTAAGACTATAATTTATTCACTTTTCACCAAAACATAAAATTACCAACATTATTTCATCCTAACTCCGTAATGAAGTGGGTTGGGTATATCCTTCAAGCTTTCATTACGGACTCGGCCAATGACGACAATAGTAGATGACAACTTGTTAGTAATACTGTGGAAGCAGGCACAGTATAATAATTAGCAGTAATGTAATAATTAGATTAATTACACGGCGGATGAGTGAATTAGCTTCTTAAAGTGTTGACCTTGTTCCTCTGTGAGACACGGAAAAATCGTAAATAAACCTTGTGTACATAGTAAAATCCCCTGCTGTGTACGCAAAACTCTCAACCTCGTGGTCGCGAGTACTATTCCATATTTGTTTTAAGGCTAAGGGATTTTACACAGATGACATCCTCCGTGAGAGGTGGAAACCTCGAAAGTTAACCATGTGCCCACATGTCTGGTCAGCGCAGCACAGTAGACCATAATCCCTCTCAAAGTGGAGGAGGAGGCCCGTGCACAACAGTGGGTCGTTATTGAGCTGGAGAGAGAGATTTCATAATACAACACTGGTTTTTGCCCGCAATTTCGTACGCGTGGAATTTAGAAACTAAACCTTGGCAAATTATATAAAAAAGCCATCCTCTTGAACCACTCTATCTATTACAAAAACCTCATCAAAATCGGTTGCGTTGTTTTAGAGATGTTAGCTCACATAGGGACGTACATACAATAATAACAACTTTGTTTTATAATAAGAATAGAAGTAAAACATGTCATATCATGGATTCTGGTTATACTCTGCCCAAGCATTATACTTTACTTTAGGCCAAAGCAAGTTGAACGGCAAAAATATTATTCTATACGGTATTTTATTACTCTGTGACCATAATTGAAAATATAATTTTTAAGCAACTTATATAATTAAGTAGCTAGAAGATTATTTTTGAAGAGATAAAAATATTTAGACAAATTTATGAAACTCTACTAAACTACTAAACTACTTCAAATGCCGTAGAACCCTTTTATTTAATTTGAAGATGCGAAATTAAAAAGTTAATTTAATGGAATGTCGATTGATATTATCTTAATAAAATAAATGTAGGGCGATATAGTCGCAAAGCGAACAACCCTTTAAATAAAATAAAAAAAATAAAATAATGTGTATAATTTCATTTTTTAAGTTTTTTTTCAATTGACGTGGCGTATTCGAGGCGCCTAGGCATCCACCTTTGTTGCACCGACCCCAAATAACGGCATGGGGCGCAAAATAATAATAGTTACAGTATTCTGGTTACATTTTTTCCTCAATGTACAAAGTTTCAATTTTACAAATAATTTTAAACGAAAAACTAGCTTCAATGTTAACATAGAGTCTTAAATAAATAGGAGTTGTTATACATGCTGTTTTCTTTAACAAATGTACCGATATGTTGGCGGGGTGCTGAGTTAACGCACACAAGCACTATAAAGAAGAAAAAAATTCATGGACATTTCACACAACGTCCTCTGGTCCCAAGCTAATTATGCTTGTATTATGGGTAACAGAATATGGATAGAAGACATTATACTACTTTTCTTTTGTAAATACATACATAAAATACGTAGAAACATCCAGACGCAGTACAAACATTTGTATGATAACAAATATCACACAAATGATTGTCCCGGGCGGGAATCGAACCCACGACCTCGTGATCGGCAGTCCGTTACATGAACCACTCAACCACGAAGCTCGTCAAAATGTAATGTAATTTCATTGGTCGGTACGTACGCCCAAAATCACCTCACGCACATTAAGACACGACAGTGTCCACACACAATGAGTATGAGCATCGCTCTAATATCGTTTTCAGCAGAGGTTGCCTCGTAACTCGTAAACAGATATTCTATTTGATATTGAAAAAACCTTATGCCTTGTCTTTATTGTTCTAGATATTATTATATACCAAGTATTGGAAACTTGTTATCATCTGAGCTCAGGAGTAGCGATATGTCAGAATATGAAATTGTGTTTATTATGGAAATGAATACCACAATACGTCGTAAGTTTGAATAACTTTATACACAGTAATTTATTGATTTTGCAATTGACATGCTATGCTTTACTTAACAAATCAAATTATGGTGGAAAAAATTCGGTATTCCGAGGTCGTGGGTTCAAGTCCCGCTTGCGGCAGTCATTCTTTCCACCATAATTTAACTTTATACAGTCAATATTTGTTATAAGATTCTAAGTATAAGGCTAATGAATATAAATATTGATGTTCGGAAGAGGAAAATTTGTTAAAGTTAGATTGTCTTTGTAGAAAATGGTTAACACAAGCGTAAAAAAAATGGGTCGTGCAAACTCCAAATTTAATATTACCCATATTTCACCATAGTGGTTGCAAACTATCTAAGACTTTCACTTTCTTTAACAGCTAAACAATCATTTAAAGTCGTAAAAGATTGATTTTAATTAAGTCGCATTTTATAAGCATATTGTTATCACTAAATTGATTTGTTAGTCGTGGTCTCTGAATGTCGGCTTCAAAACAAAACTCAGAATCGCACAGCGTGCTATGGAGAGGGCTATGTTCGGTATTTCCCTACGTGTTATGATCCGAATTGCGGAGATCCGCAAAAGAAATAGAAATATCTTTATTGACATAAAATATATAACTTACATTTAATTGAAACCCCTGGTCTTTGAGCTAACAGTGTTGTGTTTCAAAGACCAGTACCGTTCCCTTTTTTACACTAATATAATATAAAATTTTACCAATATACTGTGTTTTATGTGCATGTGTGTGTGTTTGTGTATATGTATGTTTCTGAGTGGATTATTTACTCATTATCATCATATTTTCTGTCATATCATAATTATATTTTTGCAGCCAATTAGTAACAGTTTTCTTAAACCTGCTATTATTCATGTTTTTAACTTTGTGTTCCTTGTCTATTTTGATATAAATGTATGGTGCCAATACACTATATTGTTTTTGGGCGAGAGATGTTTTAAACTTGGGTAAAGGGCAGAAATTTAAACGTTTTGATGTCGTTGGAAGGTAAGGGACTATCTTCTGGTGCTATCTTTTGAGTATTTCGAAAATATAGCACTTTCTTACTGACAAAACTTTGGTTTTCTCGTATAGTTTAAAGGTGGAGTAACGGAACGGCAGGCGCATGAGTACTTTAAGTATAGCTCGTTGAGCTCTTTCAATAATTATAAAAAGGGTTTTAGCAGCCCCACCCCATGTGCAAATGCAATATGTAATAAGAGAATGACAGAGTGCATTATATGTTTGGATGAGCGTTTTATAGTTTGCTACATTACTTAAGGTTTTAAATATATAAATTAATTTTCTAATCCTCGCTGCTAATTTTAAAACTTGGGTGTTCCAATTTAGTCTTTCCTCTATCACGATACCCAAATACTTAATAGTCGTGACCCGACTCAAGGAATCGCAACTGAAATTAATATGGTCATTGGTTCTGTTACATGGAAAAGTATGCATTATGAGAGTAGGCTTGTGTGGATGTGCCCGGGAGACCCTCTGGAAACATAGGAATTTAGTTTTGTTGTTGTTAAGTGTCAGAAGACTAACTTCAGAACCGATGTGTACCACATAGCCCGCAGAGTTAGCACGCTAAAGTGGCAATGGGCAGGTCACATCGCTCAACGACCCAACTACCGTTGGGGACCGCAGGTCCTCGAGTGGTGACTACGCACCAGACGACACAACATGGAGTGGCCCCCACAAGGTGGACTGACGATGTCGTCAAATATGCCGAGGGCCTCTGGGTGCAGTAAGCGCAGTGGACAGAGAAAGACTGATGGATTGATGGATGCAAACTGATTTATGTATTAATGTTTCATAAATATTGTTATGAATAATTCGATTCCCCTTCAAGGAACATTAGTTTCCGATAAAGTTAATGTATTTCTAAATGTTCTTTGCAAAGTCATTTAAAAAACTATGTCAAAAGTATTAAATAGCTGACATAGCAATTTTCCACACGCTTACACATATGTGTTACAGATTCTATTTTAATATCAAACTTACTACAAAAATGTGCCTTCATATTATGTGTCATAGAGTTTGATGTGAAATCGCACAATACAACCTCAATTTCGTATTCCATGTCATTGTTTCAAGTTTCAAATTGTCTGGCAATATAATGAAACTCAGTATTGGAAATAACAACATATATTATGTATTTATTTTCTATTTATGTATGAGATTTGGTAACGATCTATTCAGAATGGTATAAACCTAAAATATACTTCGGTTGTCCCCATTAAGTGTATAGCAACATCTACGACTTACGAACAAGATTTCAATTTTTCTATACTTAACAGTTCTTATATCACATAATACACTCTTACGGCCTTATTCATAATGACTTATCGGAGGTTTAAAAGTTCGCTAAAATAGGTTCGCGAAAAGTTACAAAACTTGATATTCATAATAGTCTTTTTACGCTAAAACGTTTATTATCTCTCCGATAAAATCTCCGTTTAAACCTCCGATAAATCATTATGAATAAGACCGTTAATGTATATACACTCCTTTTTTAAAGAGGTGATGGAAATACTGTGTGTTAAGTCAACTTCCTTTTGTGTGATGGCTTTGGTTTTGATTCTGCTATGAATTTGGTTTGAATACCGGGATTATACTGACTTTAATTAATTACTTTATTTTATATTACAAATGTTTTATTCTTGAGAAATAAAAGATACAGAAAAATAGTAAGAGCAATTGTTAGGCACAGGAGAAATGTAGAAAGAGAGAGAGGGCGCGTCGATCGCGAGCTTATATAGTCAAGGCTCACCGCCGCCCGAGGTGTCGCCAGCGCCGCGTTTGGGTTGTCATGCACGAACACTGTGTGTTGGTAAATACATTCCTTAAAGGGAAAACACACGACCACTACAGTTTAAGTCGTTGGACAATATTTTTATCACAAAGCCATTTTGTCCCTGTATCCCTAAAACTGATTTAATGTGGCTTATTATAAACCGTTTGACCCGAATTTTTATTATTTTTGATAGATTCAGTACAAGACTATCCATTTTAAACTAAACACAGAAACAAAAGGACTTCGAGATATAAGATACCAATTATGTTGCGTAAACTTAATGTATGAGCCAACAGCACACACATGGATTAAACTGCACATCAGCACATTTATATTACATTTTCCACACAATACAGTTACACTTCGGTATTCAGTTAGCAGTCGTTGCAATCATACGCGAACAACACTCATAGTCGTCGCACACAGTTAACACTGTTAGCAGTACTCACATCCATAATAACCATAATATTAATATAGTCAAATAAACAGCATCTTTCATCCAGGCTATATTACAGTGTTAATATTTTACAAAACCTACGTGTGTACCATTTACTTAGCGGTGCTCACGTAACAGAACATCATTCAATACAAGGTGTGTGGTGTATGCGACTCACTCAACGCGCATATACTCGTATCTTCTTGGACTTCTGAGATCACTCAACAACTTGGACGTCCATACACTTAACTAAACTTAACTAAAAGCAAACTAACTATGGTGTATTATGATTAAATGGCTATTTCGTTGTACATAATTATACTTATTTAAATCGTTTATAATACATATTTTTTATAATAATAGTTAACTTTGCTCAATCGTGTTATTGACACTTGTACCGATTCTAGGTAATGTTAACTGAACTTTATCATTATAACAACAGTGTATTATAGACTAATGATCTTATTCATAATGACTTATCGGAAGTTTAAAAGTTCGCTAAAATAGGTTCGTGAAAATTGTCAAAAACTGTTTTTCATAATAGTCTTTTTACGATAAAACTTTTATTATGTCTCCGATAAAATCTCGGTTTAAACCTCCGATAAGTCATTATGAATATGACCATAACTATTTAAATTAATATAAGTGCACAACGAAATAGACGATAATTAATTAAAGTACAACACATTTGATTTCATGTTTTGTTAAGTTTGGTTGTGCATGTGGAATTGTTATTAATATTTACGTTTCAGTTAAGTTAGGTTTAGTCATGTCAGTAGAATTGGTACTATTGGCACTTAGTGAAATTTACGTAACTTTGGACATTATTCATCTATCATTGAGTAGGGTCCGATGACTGCTGGTGACAGAAATTACAAAGACAGCGTTAAATAGATTACTTGACCGTTTTGAGCTGTCTTATACTAAAACTAGCTGTTGCCTGCGACTTCTACGCGTAGAATTTAGAAAATGTTCCCCGTTTTTGTAACATATTTCCCTACTGCTTCTCCCTTATTGGTCGCAGCATGATGTTATATAGCCTAAAGCCTTCCTCGATAAATGTACTATCCAAAGCTGAAAGAATTTTTCAAATCGGGCCAGTAGTTCCTGAGATTAGCGCGTTCAAATAAAACAAACAAACAAACTCTTCAGCTTTATAATATTAAGTTTATACTAAAATATTCAATAACTCTAATTAATTGCCAGAAATTATTCAAAATTGGAAGAAAGGATGAAGGATGGATGAATGATTCAAAATTGAGAATAATTTTAATTAGCAGACAGCTTAACTTTTCTATAACTCAAATAAGATACAGACTAATGAGTCTGTATTTTGAGAATTTGAGTTAAGGCAAAGACTGAAAAAGACAGACAAAAAAACTCCTCTTGAACCACTTCATCTAACAAAAACTGCATCAAAATCCGTTGTTTTGTTTTAAAGATATAAGCTCACATAGGGACTTACATACACAAATAACGACTTTGTTAGATAAAAAGAATATAAAAATGGTAAAACATTAAACTAATATATAAATTTATATTAATTATTTTATTTGTAATATTATTTTTTACTATTATATAATACTAATATATTAATTATTTTATTTGTAATATTATTTTTTACTATTATTTATATATATTTTTTTTTTATTATTTTATTTGTAATATTAATATTATTGACGGGCCTCGTGGTGGAGTGGTTCATATAACAGACTGCTGATCATGAGGTCTCGGCAGTGGCGTGCACTCCATACAAGCTGACAGGCTCTGCTTTACTTGCCATTCACAGATATTTTAATAAAACGTTCGTATGATTTAGATGACTTTATTCATGTATTTACTATTAATTAAACAAAATATTATAACTTAAAAACGCCTACCTAATAATTCATAAATAGCACCAATATGTGCTTGCAAATTGTTTTTTGCCAGGCGTTTGGCGAAGGAATAATATTAGCGTAGCGACCAAGCTCCACGCCGCCCGCCTGCCATGAGTTCATATGTGTGTAGAAATTTTGGTGTCCGTGCACAGTTCCCAAACGCACACAGGCTTACATATCCAAGACGATTTATACTGAAAATCCTGCCGTCTGCTTTCGCGATCGGATGTTATCGCGAGTATTCGGCAATGTTCGTTCGTTACTTATAATCTGATTAAATATAGTCGGAAGCAGTGTTGCCAGAAGGTTACATTTTTTACATTTTACGTAACTTTTGATCAGTTCATGTAACATGTATGTAAGAAACAATTTTAGTTAGATTTAAGTAACTTCTCAAGAATTACAAAAGAGGTAAAAATGAAAAAAAAATCTTGAAAAATTAAAATATTCTTATCTAAATTTATTTAATGAAAACAAAAACTACCGCAAAAAATTAAAAAGGTTATAATTATATTGATAAATATAATTTTTTTTAAATTATTGTGTACAAGAAAAAATAAAATAATAATAATTTTTGATCTGCGAGCTGAAAATTACATGAGCGTGAATGTAGCAGACATCAGAAAAATTTAAAACTACAAATAAATAGAGTAAATAATTTAAAAAATAATATTTATAAAAAATGCATTTATTAATTTGAAAATTTTTTAAATGCGCATTTAAAAAAAATCTTTTATTAATTATTTACTCTATTTGTAAATAATTATAAATTTGGCTGATGGCTGTTACATTCACACTCATAAAATTACCACTACGTAAGTTTTAGTTTAAAAATGTAACTTTTCATGGATGCCAACGTAACTTTCGACCAAATCACTCTGGCAACACTGATTTTGGTTCGACGGAAGCCATTTTATTTTTCGTGTGATTCATTGAACTGTTTAATATTGAGTTTCTTTAATTTAATAATTGTATGGATTTTCGTTTGTTGATTTTAAAATGTTATTTGATTGTGAAATGTGTGTTGATAGTGTGTGTTTGTTAAAAATTAAAAATAACAAGTTCTCACAATTGTCGTTCGGTGAAAAAATTCAAATTGTGTCTATAGGTAGATGTATACCCGAGTTACAACTTAATCAACAAAAGGGTAACGTAACTAGAAAATTTCATGTTAAAAGTTATGAAACGTATAACTGGCTATGTGGTTGTGTACACACGAATAAATTATTTTGTTTCCCTTGCATATTGTTTAGTAATTCTAGTACAGTGTGGACTGATTCGGGATATTCAGATTTAAATAATTTCCATTCCGCGACAAAGAAGCATGACCATACAGAAAAACATCTGGAGGCCTGTTTAAAATTAAATACTTTTGGTAAATCTCGTATCGAAACGAGTATCAACAGTCAGTTACGATTAGATATTGAGAGGCATAATTCTAAAGTCGATCGCAATAGAAACATTTTTCAAAGGCTGATCGATGTTGTTTGCTTTCTGGGAAAACAAGAATTAGCTTTTCGCGGTCACGATGAGTCAGTATCATCGGTGAATAGAGGTAATTATTTAGAAATAGTAGATTTATTAGCCAAGTATGATGGAGTTTTAGAAACCCATTTACAGAATGCAAGTACCTCATTCACGGGCATGTCGAACCGTACGCAGAATGATTTGATCTCGAGCGTTGCATCTGTGATGATCGATCGCGTTAAAACCGAAATTAAACAGTCCGATTTTGTCGCCGTCATGGTAGATGAGACTCCTGATGTTAGCGGCCGTGAACAATTAGTATTAATTTTGAGATACTTTCGTGATTCTGAAGTAGTAGATCGATTTATCAAATATGTTGATGTCAGCGCGGATCGGACCGCTGTAACCTTGAGTTCTATAATTTTGGAAATTTTAGAGGAGTTCGATTGTGTATCCAAATTAGTTGCACAAACTTACGACGGGGCAGCAGTTTTATCCTCACAAATTAATGGCGTGCAGGCTTTGGTGAGACAAAAATGTCCACAAGCTATGTACGTTTGGTGTTCAGCACATATATTAAATTTAGTTTTATCGAAATCGTTCGAACGAGTTGCTGAAACAAAACGCTTTTTTAGTATTATAAAATCAATCGCGGCTTTTTTTCATACCAGTACAAAGCGAATGGCCCATTACAACAACTTTGCCAATATGAAAAAGCTGCCTCGTGTCGCGGAAACAAGGTGGACATATCACTCGCGCACGCTTAATGTAATTAATAATGCGTCCACCCACCTCCTGGGATTGTTTGAAAATATGAACGAAAATACACAGGACTGGGACGGTGAAACACTGACACAGGTCAGTACATTTTTATTTATTATGAAAGATTTTGAATTTAATTTTCTTTTGAAATCTTTCGCAGATATTTTTGCAGAAACGGATATTCTGTACGATATTTTGCAAAAAAAACTAGTGACATCGCGTATTGTGTAAGAAAGATAAAAGAGTTGGAGTCATTTTTAGAACGTTTCAGAGAGAAGTTCGAGATCTATTATGATGCCGCCGTTCACATTACCGGACCACCTAAAAGAAAGCGCAATGTCGATGATGTAAAAATACATTATCGGCGAATTTTTGTTGAAATAATTGATAATGTAGTCAGTGAATTAAGAAATCGCTATAAAAACATTAAAGATTTAAAGTTTATTGAGCTACTTTCTTGTGAGAATTTTAAAAAATATAGTGAACGTTTCCCTGAAAATGAAATCAGGGAGTTCACTAATAATTATCAAGCAAATTTTAATTTTGATAAATTGAAAAATGAATTGCGCTGTATTTACAGATCACCTCAATTTACAAATAGTTGTGTATTTAGTATTATTCAAAATTTGTATAAGGACAATTTAAATACAGCTTTTTCTGAAGTGTTACGATTAGCGAAATTCATTGTGACTATCCCAGCAAGCAGCGCATCGACAGAGCGTTCATTTTCGTGTTTAAAACGTATCCACACTTATTTGAGAAACACACAAAATCAACAACGACTCACAGAGCTTTCCATGATTTCTATAGAAAAGGCATTAATGATGGAATTAAAACGCAATCCAACTTTCTATGACGATATCCTAAAATCATATTTAAAAAAGGATAGGCGCATAGATTTAATCTATAAATGAATGAGTAGTTTGTTTTTTTTTTACTAACCCGTAGTTTTATTTTTAAGTTTATTTATATATTTTGCGAATCACATGAAAATCGGCCTTTTCAAAGGCCACATCGGATATCTTGCAAGGGACGTGTTCTGTAACTATCACTCACTTGGATAAGATATTTGAGGTGGCCGAAATCTTACATCGGGATATAGTAATCTTCAGTAACCAGAACTTTGTGAATGTGAACCAGAACGTTTAAAATAAATTGAAGCTGACTAGGTGAGTAAGTTTTACGTATTAATTATCTGCGTTGCCGTAGAATATGTACATAAATAGTAGTACATCTAAGACTTGTTCTGTTGGAATGGTTTCCGACTTAGAGATCCGTCGCGTGGCTATGCTAAAAATCTATAAAAGAAAAAGTTTTTGTGACTGAGTACTGCCCCGCATACCCAGTGTCATAATCCTGTGCACGCCACTGGGTCTCGGGTTCGATTCCCGGTCAGAACAATCATTTGTGTGATCTTTTTAATTGTCATACAAATGTTTGTACTGCGTCTGGGTGTTTAATATGTATTATAAGTATGTATTTACAAAAGAAAAGTAGTTTATGTATTATATCCGTATTCTGGTACCCATAATACAAGCATAAATATAAGCTTAGCTTGGGACCAGAGGATGTTGTGTGAAATGTCCATGAATGAATACCTATTTGAGAGAGTTGCGACAAAGAAGAAGCACTTGTGAAGATATGTTAGTAAAAATAGAAATAAAATCGCGTAAGTCTATGTTGTTTTACGAGAAGCGGCTACATCATGTAGGTACTCGATAAGATACTTAGGGACACATTTATAGTACCTACGCTTCGCATGGATATTATCTATGCTAATATAATAAAGCTGAAAAGTTTGTTTATTTGAACGCGCCAATCTCCGTAACCACAGCTCTGATCCGATTTGAAAAATTCATTTAGTTTTGCATAGTAAATTCATTGAGGAAGGTTATAGGCCAGGTGTGGCTAACTTCTGTGATCTACTTTTTATTTTAAAATTGCGTCGCGATCGACCTATTTCCTAGGTAAGAAGGGGGATGTTTATGAAATGTGCTTTTATACCGCCGTGCACTCTTGCAGCAACATACATGAATATTTATTTAATGGGTTAAAAAACTTTGTCCAGGGGAATTAAAACTACTAAAAGTGGTCACGCTGAACGTCTCCCTACTCGAAGCATGAGCTTCTTGAGGAGCGACTTGTTGGCCACTCCTGCTATAGGCTATGGGCTATTATATTATTATAACATCACGCTGCGACCAATAAAAGAGAAGCATCCGTGCCAAATGTGGCACACGTGATGGGGGGACCTGACGCTCCCCCCACTGCGCTGAGCCCCTCGTAATGGGGCCACCGCTTGCCGGTCCATGGCCAGGCTCAGGGCACACACCATGGCCCGCTTAGGGTGAGGAGAAAAACATAAAAAGAAGAGCGAAGCATAGAAAATGATAATTGATTATGGCTCCTAATCTTGTTAGGCGATATAAAGATAAACCACATCACACTACAAATTGAAGATTAATTATTTGTAAACAAGATGTAATAACTAAGTGAAAACTTGAAGATTTACATAACATTGACATTAAGTTACATCAAATATAGATACAAGAAAGCAATTGGTACTAAAGTCAACAACTCGGTACACTTATAAATATGTATGTCTCATTCAGTACATATTTGATAATAATTAACATAATCATTAATATTTGAAGATGTACAGAACATATTATGTGTATTTGAGATAAAATATATCTATGGAATAAAATATATTATTGAAGTACTAAATAGTTATTTTTGGGACAGGGACTAGAATCGTAAAGGTTTTTTTTTGACATTCCACACAACGTCCTCTGAGCCCAAGCTAAGTTTATGTGCTTGTGTTATGGGTAACAGTATACGGATAGAATTCATACCTATACTAACTTTATTTTGTAAATTCATACTTAGAAACACCCAGACGCAGTACAAACATTTATATGACAATTAGAAATATCACACAAATGATTGTCCCGAGCGGGAATCGAACCCACGACTTCGTGATCGGCAGTCCGTTACATGAACTACTCAACCACGAGGCTTGCTTAACATATACATGTTATGTAACATATACATGTGATCTATCTTTATGGTCAATGTAAAATTAAAATCGAATGTAGGTAAACCCTGTAATAACTGATCGTAGAAGACACATTACAGCTCAGTCTCACCCGTAACCATGGTGACTGCAAAGTCTCCGAAACGTCGGGCCAAAATTTAAAACAAATATACGCGTCTAAATCCGTAAAAAGTAGTTTTATTTAAACAGATGAGTCGCGCAAGTGTTGGAAAATATTATAAAATCTGAATGTTATAAAAGATTAAACATCATAAAAACATTATCTTCAACTACATGGGGATCGGATAAAAAGTGTTTGACATAATATCACGCTATAATAAGGCAAAAAATTTACTATGGATCCGTAATTTATGATTCAGCGAAGAAACGTACACTTGATTCTCTAGAAAGTATCCAAAACACAGCTTTTCGGCTAAGTCTAGGTGCATTTAAAACAAGCCCAACAAAAAGCATACTGGTTGAAGCTGAAGAAATGTCTTTAGAATTTAGAAGAAAACAACTTATTACTTCGTACGCTGTGAATGTATTGTCCCAACCAGAATCCGTGACTTACGATAACTACACTAAAATAACAGCCGTAGATACAGAATATGAATTAAACCCAAATCTATCACAACCTTTACGCATTAGAGCACGGAAGTATTTGAACGAATTTCAATTTAAAGTGCCAAAAATTTTTCAAAAAAAGTTACTTACTTCTGGTCCATGGGAAAACATTGAATTCCCTATTAACTTAGAATTAGCAAAAAATCTTAAAGATGATACTCCTCAATATATATTTAAACAATTATTTCACGAAATGAACTGCAACTTCACAAATTGTAAAATTTTCTACACCGATAGATCTGTTATAAATAAAAAAACAGGTTGTTCAGTAGTTTCAGGAGGAGAATATTATTGCTTTAAGTTGGGTGAATTTAATTCTATCGTTAGTTGCGAAGCAATTGCCATTCTTAAAACTCTAGAACTTATTAATAAAGAATCTAATCAAGTTAAATACATAATTTATACCGATTCAAAATCATGCTAAAAAGCTATACAAAATCCAAAAAATAAGAAAGAAAGAAAGAAAAAAACATTTATTTTGAATCACTCTGCAACATCAAAGGTACAACAAAAACTTAATATAAAATTATAATAATTACTTTAACATAAGATCAAGAGGAGGATCAAAACAAGGTACATTCTCAGCATAAGCTGAACACACTTGCATTAAGCGTGATACAGCGCTGATTTTCAGAATGACCACGAGTGGCCACAACACAAAATTTAAAAATTAAGACAAGTAAGCCATACAGCATTTAATACATAATTAACTGACAATTCACAGCTGAGAGTAACATCCACGATAATTACTTTAAACTAATCTACTATATAAAAATAAGTCGAATTTTCCTTCCTGACGCTATAACTCCAGAACGCACGAACCGATTTCCACGGTTATGCATTCGTTGGAAAGGTCTCGGGCTGCGTGAGGTTTATAGTTAATTATTATAATTTTGTTTTTATTACTTTTTTTTTGGTATGGCAAAACCACGTTTGCCGGGCCAGCTAGTTAATTATAAAATGGGTTATTAAACATCATAAACATACACAGAATACAGATATACTTATACTAGAAATTAAAAATAAAATTATTAACCTACATGATAAAAAATATTAATTGGAGATAATATGGATTCCAAGCCATCAAGGAATAATTGGTAACGAAATCGCGCATAGGTAAGCTAGACATGCCGTCAATGAGGATAATAGCAGGGCTGTAAATGTATCAACACCGTCTGAACTACAAAAATACTACAAATGTAATATTAAAATTGCTTGGGACCATTATTGGAGGAGAGAAAACACTTCAAAGTTATTCAATATTCGAGAATCTGTTTTTGACAAAGCTCCTACATCATTTTTGTGTAGAAAAGATCAATCTCTAATTACCAGATTACGTATTGGTCACACAAATATGACCTACATAAATATAATTACGAAAACTGACAGAAATAAATGCAAGTGCGGACTAGACCTAACTGTTGTACATGTATTAGTAGAATGTTTAGAGTTCAATGAAGAAAAGCGCATCTGTAAACTCCCTAACAATATAAAAGACTGTCTAAATGTATGTGGATATGAACAAACAGTGGAATTTCTAAGAGTGATTAATATGTATAAGTTAATTTAAATAAGTAAAAACTGTAATAATATAATGTGCTGCCAATATGGTGGTCGATAATGACCTTAGTTGTTAAAAAACGACCAATATAAATAATAGATAAATAAAAACAAATAAAAAAAAACAATTTATAGTAAGAAAGTCCTTTAATATTGCCGAATTGTGTTACCCACCTGACACCATCAACTTAAATTTTTTAGTTAAGTTTTGTACACGTAGAATTAGTACTAATATCTCTTAGTTGCCTCTTACAACGACCAACGAATGGTGTGACAAATAAATATTAAATTGAAAACAATACTAAAGAAAAGAAAGCAAATAAGAGCTCAGTTTATTGCCTCATAAAACCTCATCATAGGTGTTATACAAACAACATACTCATATACTGAATTCTGCAAATATAGTTAATATCAAAGCTTGCATGCATGACAAGGTTGAGAACTGTGCAAATAATTATGAAATATATTACTCTATCAAGAGAGAGAAACCTCTTTGGTTTAGTATTTATATACACCAACTAATAACAATCTTAACACTGTATTATGAATTAATTTATGAATTTTTGCAATTGACTTGCTATGCTTTTACTAAATAAACTAAATTATAGTGGAAAAAAGGATTTGGTTTATTTAGTAAAAGCATAGCAAGTCAATTGCAAAAATTCATAAATTAATGTAGAAATACATGTACAGTCATTATTTTCGGTCCAATTGTGTTCTGTAAAGAACACTAAGTGATCGATTGATCGAGTTGGTGCAAACCGCTCAATCGATGGCGTTGTACACAAAACATCGCACGATGTTTAACTCACATTGAGAAGGTTGTAGTGGAAGATTTGGTAAACATATGCGGGAACCATGATAGCTCAGATGGGAGAGCAACGGAACGGTATTCCGAGGTCGTGGGTTCAAGTCCCGCTCATGGTTATCAATTTTTCCACTATAATTTAGTTTATTTACTGTATTATGAAACTTATGTAGTGAAGCCTTCCTTGCAAGATTCGGCAAAGGCGATCAAATGGGGATCAATTCATGTATTGGAAAACCCTTTACATCTAAAATATATAAAATTCTCCAGTCACGGTGTTTGTAATTATACTCCTCCGAAATAGCTCTACTGATTTTTGTGAAATTTTGTGTACATATCCGTTAGGTCTGAGAATCGGACAATATCTATTTTTCATCCCCCTAAGTGGTAAGGGTTGTCCACCCATAACATTTATATGGCAAAACAACGTTTGCCGGATCAGATAGTTTTATATATAACTAGTTTTATATATCATTGCTCATTGTATTGTCAATCAATTGCATTATATTGTCAATCAATTGCATTGTACTGTCAATCAATTGCATTATATTGTCAATCAATTGCTGTTTGTTAGTCTTGCTAAAATTCGAGATCCGCGGGGCCGATTTGGTGATTTTGGTCTAGAAATATTCATGAAAGTCCAGAAAAGGTTTGAACGGTAACAAAATACATAGGAATATTAAAATACCACGCGTACAGAGTAGAAGGCATCAATTAGTACAACTATATAAATATAGTTTAAGGTCTTATCGATAAATCGATAAGACCTTCACTGCGCAGTGTGCAGGCAGCGCACGTTTGGAACCAATTGCCAGTAATATTAAAGCAGGTTAAATTATTGTCCATATTTAAAAAACACAAGTAAGGATCTATGATAAAGCAATATAAAAAAATCTGGATTTTCAAGCGTGTTTTTTTAGTTTTTAATCTTAGCAAATTATTGCACAGAACCTCAAAAATGAAACATGACAAAATTTTTCAAATATAATCGCGTCGAGACTTTTGAAGCCGGCTATGACTTGATAAAACAAACTTAATATTTAAATACTTAACAGAGTGTTTCGTAATAAGAGAGAACTTTTCTAATTTTGTGTCCGAAAAACTCGGCCATAGGTTGTGGTAAATAACCGGTCAAGTTGGACTTCCACACGAAGGTTTTATAGCGGTACAAATTCTAATATTATATACTCTGTGGTTTTACAATATAATATTGGATTATAGTAATAACTATAATCCAATATTATATTTTCTGTGCTATAATCTATATTTCGATATTATTTACAGCCAAAAAAAGTTATTCAAATTTAATTTAGTTTGATTAACAATACTATGCTTCTGCAAGAATTCCGTCAAGGGAAAAGGCCTTCTCCAAAGGCTACCATTTATTTCGATCTTGTGCAATCTTGAACCAATTAGACCCTGCAATGTTTTTGATATCGTCTTCCCAACGTTATTATCGTAATATATTATATTATTTATACTAACTGACCCTCGCTCTCTCTCTCTCCCTCTCTCTCTCTCTCTCTCTATATATATCTCTCTCTCTCCCTCTCTCTCCCTCCCTCTCTCTCCCTCTCCCTCACTCTCTACAGCCCAATAACGTCCCAATGGGGCTTCCTCCATTTTGAGATGGAATATGGTTTACTATACCCTAAATAACCCCAAATAACGGGATAAGGACAGGAGAATGATAATGATGAGTATTTGTTGTTATAACGTCAACTGATATACATTAAGAGGGCACGATACTAAATTATGCTCCATACAAAAATATGGGCAACGTAGTCCTCTGTTTTCTTCGTGGATACTGCCTCCAGAGGAACGAATCCTTTTCAAAATATCTAGGTGCTATATTATATCTATGTTTCTATCAATTTTTATTTTTCAAAATATTTTAATTAAAGGAAATATGACCATTTAAAAATCCCTTTTTGTTCGGTTTTCTTTAGGTAAAGTTGCAGCGTCTATCACACAAATTTGGTGAGTTCTTACCAAAAAAGAAAGTGATAGAAGCATAGATATACTCTTTATCTATAATATAGCGTTAAAAAAATGAAAATCGGTTTAATTTCCACGAAGAAAACAGGGGACTGCGAAACGTCTTTTATTTTCAACGAATTTGTAGGTATTTTACCTACAAATTCGTTGAAAATAAAAGACGTTTCGCTTCAGCTATATTTGTCCCTTTCAGTGCAGTGCTCGGGAACAGGATAGCAATACTTAAGGCAAATACCTAAATTAGGAGTAGGTATAGTACCCTCTTAGCTTTCTAGCTACTTGTAACACTGTTCCAGAGGTTACAAACTGGCGAAAGGAGAGGGTCCCGTTTCACCTTTTGGTACGAATCCCTAAAACGTGCTTTTCATTTTATTAGTTAACTTACAATGAATATACTTTGTAATTGACTTTGGTCATATTATCAGTGTATCAACCCATAAATTGTATAGCAATTTCTCGTGTCACTGCGTTAGTCGCCACTCTACTCCGAAACGGATTGACCGATGCATAAATGCGTGATACTTATAAAATTTTTCCCATTGAAAATTTGAAATCGGATTGAATCCTGAGCTTAGCGCGTTCAAACAAACAAATTCTTCAGATTTATAATATTATTATAGATATGTGCTGCAATATAAAATGCATATTGAGATACCAGATTATCAATACCTACACATATATTGCCGCCAATTTCACTTGCACAACTAAACTTAACAAAAAAATTAAAACAACTATGGCGTATTTTGATTAATTGGCTTTTTTGTAGTGCACATTGTTATTAATTAAAATTGTTAGTCTACAAAATACAGATTTTCTAATAAAAAAGTTCTGATAACATTGCCGAATTGTGTTATTGACAATATCAATTTTCATTTTTTAGTTAGGTTAAGTTTAGTTGTGCATGTAGAATCGGTACCATTGTCACTATAACATTTTCTTTTATGGATATTGTAACTAAAGAATGGCTATTTTTAAGCCTTCTGTTACCCTTCAAAGAAATAATCTCTGCATCATAATAAGGACATGTCGCCCCGACCTAAGCAGAATCCGCTCTGAAAAGTTTAGAGAATTCTTCACAATGCACCAAAACAAAATAAAACCTCTCTCTCTCTCTCTCTCCAGCCCATTAAGGGCCTACTGTTGGGCACGGGATTCCTCCACTTCGGGAGGGTTTGTGGTCTACTATGCTTCGCTGACCAGGCGTGTTGGCAGGGTAAAGTTTCGAGTTTTCCTTCTCTAACAGGAGATGTTAACTGCTGATAATACCATAGCTGGTTCTTACAGCATCCTGGGGAGCAAATGGGGTGGTGAAATTTGCATTCTTAATCCGTCACCACCCGAATCATCACAAAATTCAACATCTAACGTAAATTGATACTGATACAAAGCTTTTGAAGTATATCGACATATCCATGTTAAAATAGTACTATTTGGTATACTTATACGATTCATGACTTATGTCCGCTGTCGAGGTCTAATAAATTATTCATGAGTTCTATTCTAAGGCAATAGAACATCTTTTATGTATATACAGTTTTTAGGATTCCATCACAAAATATAAAACGGGACCCCGTCAGTCAGCCCCAGTAGTCCATCCGCCTGTGACCTGACTGTATCTCTGGAATGGTGATAGCTAGAAAGCTGAAAATTTCAGTTTGTGAATCAGTTGCGACTACAATAAGTACCTACTCATCATCATCATTTTCCAGTCCTTATCCCGTTATTTGGTGATATTTTTGATCGGGATGAATATATATTTGAAGGGTCGTGGTCAAGTGGTTCATATAACGGACTGCCGTTCACGAGGCCGCGGGTTCGATTTCCGCTCGGGACAATCATTTGTGAGATGTTTATAAATGTCATACAAATGCTTGTTCTGCGTCTGGGTGTTTACTATGTATAATAAGTATGTATTTACAAAAGAAAAGTAGTGTACAAAAGAAAAGTAATATTCGGGTACCCATAACACAAGCATAATAAGCTTTGGGACTCTGGTCCCAAGCTAAGCTTGTTATGCTTGTGTGAAGTCGGGTAGACGTGTACGAAGTCGCGGGCAACAGCTAGTTATCATAATATAAAATAAATAAATAAATATTCCATTATTTATAATAAAAAATAATAAATAAATAATAAACACTCCGTGTGGTGACGGATTAAGAATACAAGTGTCACCACCCCATCTCCTCCCAAGGGTGCTGTAAAAGTCAGCTAAGGGTTATTGCACACAGATAACATCTTCTGTGAGAGACGGAAAACTCGAAAATAAACCCTGTGCCAACACGCCTGGTCATCGTGGCACAGTAGACCATAATCCTTCCCAAAGTGAAGGAGGCCCGTGCCCAACAGTGGGACGTAAATGGGCTGGAGAAGAGAGGTATAGATAACGATAAGGAACCCTTCGTGTGCATGTCCAATTCGTACTTGTCCGGCTTTTTACATTTCCATTGGTAAATGTGTAATTCGATAAAAAGATCTTCAGATCAGAAATAAAAAAGATTTGAACAGTTTTAGGCAATATTTTTTTAGGGTTTTCGGACTTTACTAAACCTTAGGGCCAATTGAATATGAGTTTGTTGAATAATTCATAGCTTTGTGATATATTTTGATTTATTACAGATACTTACAATCTATACTGATAATATAAAGCTGATGAGTTTGTTTGTTTAAACGCCCTAATCTCAAGAACCACTGATCTGATTTAAAAAATTCTTTCAGTGTTGAATAGCCCATTTATCAAGGAAGGTTTTAGTCTATATAACATCACACTACGACCAATAAGAGCAAAAAGCAGTAGAGCAAAAAGCTTGTAAAAACGGAGAAAATTTTCTAAATTCCACGCGTAGTTACGGAATTGTGGGCAATCGCTAGTTCATAATATTTTGAGAGCAATACTATCACTCGTATATTCTTGGTAGATATCAACCAGTTTCTTGATTAGTATTTGTTCTAGCTATGATATAAAATAAATTACAACCAAGTATATTATTGGATTATTGCCCAGACTTGAAATAGCAAATGTAAATACAAGCACTCTTGATAGTATCATAAATAGATTGTGATATAAGTTCGAATATTTCGTTTCATCATTATATTAGGGCGAACAGTGAGACTATATAATATCCTCTCAAAGTTAAGGAGGCCCGCGCCCAAATTTCAAAATTAAATGTTATTTTTTATGATGGCTAGTGAAGTTTGCGTATTGGCCACTGAAAAAATAATTGAATTTCAAACCACATTCTATAAAATTTTAATTAAGAACAACAGGGTAATTTAAAAAAACAATTGAAACAAAAGAAATGATTGTGTACCTCATTACGATACAGGTACACCGGAGGCTATTGTCATTATTCCTTTTGTTAATAGACTCTCGAGCTGAAAATATTAATTGTTAAATATACAATGGTAGTCTGGAAAAATGATTTTTGCTTTATTTTGTTTATTTTATAACCTTTCCATTCCTGATGACCTTGTTCGATAAAATTCAATCTCTACAACTTATAGCTCAGAGTTTTGTCCAAATTGCAAAGTGCACATTTTATCATTCCATTTCTTCTAAGTCTAACAGAATAAATACGTTTCACAGGAACTAAAATCCTTAAAGTCAGCCCTATATCAAAGCGCCAGGCCAAGGTGGTGTAGTTAATCCTATATTTTCTTAAATTAGCAAGGTAGCCTATGACTAATAATAGGCCGTTTAAGGCCTAAAAAGAAAATAAAAATAAACCAATATGGTCTTCGAGCTACGTGGTCTAGAGGTTCATGTAATGGATTAACCTTTACTAGGTCGCAGGTTCGATCCCCGCACGGTACAAGCGATTGTGTGATGTTTATAATTGTCATACAAATGTTTGTGCTGCGTCTGAGTGTATTCTATGTACCCAAGGAACTTAATTATAAGTATGTATTTACAAGAGAAAAGTAGTTTATGTAGTTTATTCGTATTCTGGTACCCATAACATTAGCATATAAGCTTTGCTTGGGACTAAAGGACGTTGTGTGAAATGTCCGTGAATATTTATTTATTTATATACTTACATAAATTCTACCTTAAATAAATTTTAATCACACATCACAAATCATGATAATAAAACCTGTTTCAGAACAAAACCTTTTTATTTAACACGATTTTATTATAATACAATAAAATATGTTACAGAGAGGTTTCATTATGAAAAAAACTGCTGACTGAAAACATATGGAATGAATAATGTGACAAGGACGCTTGTGGGATAGTCTCGTTATCATATGATTTGTCAGCGTACCCTTTTGTATTCAGATCAAATACACGGTATTTAGGATTCGGTATCAAAATGGAAAACGGGACCAAAATTCTTATAAAACAAAAAAAAAACACCCAGACGAAAACAAAAATTTGTATGGCAGTTATAAACAATCTACTTAGTTCAAAAACTAAAAAACACGCTTGAAAATGCTGAATATTTTTTTAAATTATTGCATTGTCAAAGGTCCTTGATATAAGTGTAAAATTTCAGATCAATCTAATTACTATATTGTGTATATATCAATCTAACTACTAAACGTTGTGACGCTAAGCTATTCTAGCAATTCGTCGCGACACTATGCTGAGGGATGTACCTATTGCGGTAAGGGTGGACACTATTTTAAGTGACTATTTATAACTTTTAATTTATTTTAGTATTAAAATTTTCGTGAGTTTGAGTCATCTTAAAAATATTTATATGTTACCGGCTAACACTCACTTTTATAGGATCGATGATGTCGACCCAGGTTTCGAGCATATCCGATGCTCATCGTCAGGACGAGCGCGCACTTTTATTTTATTTTGTATTTGTTTAAAATTATTTTGTCTTTTTGTTTCGTGTCTACTCCTCGACCGTAAATAAATATATTTTTCTTTCTTTCTTTACTGCAAGTGGGTGAAAATCACTTTCAAAGATTTCTTTATATATATATAATACATTGATAGATACATACTGAACTTATTTAAGCATTTTAATATCACACAATTATTGTCTCGTGCATGAATCAAACCCGCGAACTCGTAGGGCAGTCTTTTAGATGAACTATTAGACCACAAAGCCCGTCGTTAATATTACTGTTTGATAAAAATTAAGCAATTTTGTTTATTAATTCACTTGACATAATATTTTCAAGACATTATTATGATTCATAAAACATTCCAGTCATGTTTTTCTTTTAATAAAGGTTGTAGATGAAATACCGCTAACGAAGAATTTTTTATTCTCATACCTGACCTAAAAACAATGATATTCAAATAATTTTAAGACGAACTAAGTATTGTCTAATAACACATTTAAATGTTAATAAAATAACAGATTGAAAATTCTTTTAAATGTACGAGTTGGACTCGGACACGAAGGATCCTCTACCGTTATTATCTATAATAATATTATAAAGCTGAAGAGTTTGTTTGTATGAACGCGCTAATCTGAGGAATCGCTCTGGTCCGATTTGAAAATGTCTTGCAGTGTTGTTTATTATATTTATTGAGGAAGGCTTCACGGTTCGGCAAGAACTTCACGCTATGACCAATAGGTTCGCTGGGAAAAACGGGGAAAGTTTAAGCTATTGCATAGCTTCTATCGCGGGCCTTGAGCGTGGAAACCGGAAATTCCGTAACGAAAATAACCTAACACCCCCCACTCCGACCGGCACAGCGGTGATACTCTTTTGACAGACAGACAGATAGACAGACAGACAGACAGACAGATAGACAGACAGACAGATAGACAGACAGATGGACGGACAGACGGACGGACAAACGGATGGACAGACGACCTGACAAAAAAAGAAAAACAAACCAAGGAAAAAAAAAAAAATAATAATAAATAAATATTCATGGACATTTCACACAACGTCCTCTGGTCCCAAGCTAAGCTTATTATGCTTGTGTTATGGGTACCAGAATGCGGATATAATACATAAACTACTTTTCTTTTGTAAATACATACTTATAATATATAGAAAACACCCAGACGTAGTACAAACATTTGTATGACATTTATGGATATTACACAAATGATTGTCCTGACCGGGAATCGAACCCGAGACCTCGTGATCGGCAGTCCATTACATAAACCACTCCACCACGAAGCCCGTCAATATATAAAAAATACTGCAAATATAACATTTAAATAACATTAAACAAAAAGTTGATAAAAAATGCTATGCAATAGCTTTACCGCGGCAGTCCCCGAGTGCCACACGTCTTTTTAGGGTTTCGTACAAACCCTTATAGGATCACTCCGGTGTCTGTCTGTCTGTCTGTCCGTCTGTCAAACTTTTTTTACTCAGCAACGGCTGAAGGTATCAACTTGAAACTCATACCAAATGTAGATCTATGCGGTCCCTTGCTGCAAAAAATACAGTCAACCTTTCACCTCTACGCATTTAAAAGATATAACCGTATTACGACCATTTTTAAGAATTTTTCGACTTATGCTAGGAAATCAAAATTCACAGGTTACTTCCCGTTGCCCTAGAGCCTTGAACTTTAGCATAGATCAAGTCTATATAGTGCTGATATAGGCAAAAATCCAAAAACATATAATTTGTCAACACATCACAAGTAAAAAAGTGTTTATACTAATACCAACTTATGAAGTAGCTGAAATGTAGGCGATTCCCTATATTTCAACTACAAAATTAAGTTGGTGAGTTGTTTTGAGTTTAATTAACTGATTATTTGAATGCCTATATAAACCTATGTTTATATGTCTAGTAGGTACGAAACCCTAAGTGTGCGAGTTTACCTCGCTCTTGACAGGTTTTTTTCTCATAGCATCAACTGATATACATAAACTGTGAAAATTTCAGTTTTCTTGCTGTCACGGTTTCAGAGATGCATCCTATTGATAGACGGATAGATAGACGACAGACACAGTGAAGTCTTAGTAATAGGGTGCCATTTTACCTTGTGGTATGAAATTCTAATAAAAATAGAGAGATATAATCATTATTTTCATTTCAAACTTTGTCCTCCAATAACGACCTCAAAGAAATCGACTTCTGTGATTTATAAGTTCAATAAACTAAATAACAACAAAGGAGTCTTTGTATTTGAAAATTACACAGATAAATAATTTATGAAGCAAATTAGGTAAATATTTTCGCCTTTTCGAAGTTCAGATTTGATTGCTATTTGAAGGGAAAGACAGTAAATCAATTAATTTTTCTTGTTCAATGAATTGGTCGACTTTATATAAAACGACAGAATTTCAGCAGTTTTCTAATTAATTTACATGTAAGCTAATTTCCTAGAGTACTAAGAATTTCTTGATCACCAGAATTATGTTTTATCATCTACTAACATTCTTTTGTTTTTAGGGTTCCGTACCCAAAGGGTAAAAACGGGACCCTATTACTGAGACTTCGCTGTCTGTCCGTCCGTCCGTCTATCACCAGGCTGTATCTCAAGAACGGTGACAGCTAGAGAGTTGAAATTTTCACAGATGATGTATTTCTATTGCCGCTATAACAACAAATACTAAAAATAATATAAAATAAATATTTAAGGGGGGCTCCCATACAACAAACATGATTTTTTTACCGTTTCTTGCTCGATACTAATAACGTTGCCTTATGTTGCATAGATAATGGTACGGAACCCTTCGTGCGCGAGTCCGACTCGCACTTGACCAATTTTTTATTAAAGTTTGTGATGCGCGAGTATTAGCTCTGTTAATGTAGACTCTATAGTCTATGTTGTTACCACCCTTTTCCTCCTGAGGGTGCTGTAAGACCCAGGTAAAGGATATTGTACACAGATAACATCCTGTGTGAGAGATGGAAAGCTCGAAAATAAACTCTACTCTACTAGTCAGCGCGGCACAGTAGACCATAAACCCTCCCAAAGTGGAGATGGCCCGTGCCTATAAGTAAGACGTTAGTTGACTGGATAGAGAAAAAAAAATACGGTGACTGCTTACCAAGCTATATATACATTATATGTATATATGCTTGTTTACTACCTTACTGGCAGGTAAATATAAAACAAAAGCTTAGGGACTTCTGAATTTATTTATTCAGTGTTTAATATAATTGTATCAAAATATTAATTATTTATTTGATAACAAAAAGCTTAAAATCTAAATCTCATGTATAAATTCATTTTAAGTAAAACTTCTGTAATTTTATTTAGAATATGTAAATCAAAAGTAACACTCGCGGTGATTAAAGAGCCGTCCCTTTGAGATATTCCTGTTGAATACATAACTGCGTAATTTATTTGTCAAGAAAAAATACGAGAATCTTTGCTGAATATCCGCGTTATATTTTTTGCTATTTTTACGATGTTACTCTTTTGATTGATAGATACGTTGACAAATATATCAAACTAGCTGTTGACCGCGACTCCATACGCGTGCAATATCTATGTTATGTATATAATAATATTATTTTTGAAATAATGACGGGCTTCGTGGTCTAGTGGTTCATGTAACGGACTGCCGCTCACGAGGTCTCGGGTTCGATCCCCGCTCGGGACAATTATTTTTGTGATTTTTTTAATTGTCATACAAATGTTTGTACTGCGTCTGGGTGTTTCTATGTATTATAAGTATGTATTTACAAAAGAAAAGTAGTATATGTATTCTATCCGTATTCTGGTACCCATAACACAAGCATATAAGCTAAGCTTGGGACCAGAGGATGTTGTGTGAAATATCCATGAATATTATTATACTGGTGTAGTTAACGCAGGACCGTAGAATTTAATTGTAAACCAACAAACAAACTCTTCGGCTATTTTTTGAGTTAAGTAAATTTTTTTTAATAAATATAAAAAAAAAATGTGATAGAAACTAATCAAATAATATCAGAAATATTATAAAGCTGAAGAGTTTGTTTGTTTGAATGCACTAATGTCAAGAACTACTGCTTCCAATTGAAACATTATTATTTTATTATAATTATTTATTATTAAAGTATTCGGGTACCCATAACACAAGCATATAAGCTTAGCTTGGGACCAGAGGACGTTGTGTGAAATGTCCATGAATATTTATTTATTTATTTATTTATCACGCTGCGACCAATAGAGTGAATAATATTATAAGTAAAAAATGTTGCAAAAACGGGGAAAATTATCTAAATTCCACACGTTTGGAATCGCGGGCAACAGCTAAACAGCTATTATATACCTTTTGTGAAATATATGTCAAACTAGCAAAACAGGACACAGGTTTTTCTTAATGTGTTCAACTAAAAAAAGAAGCAGGCCGGATTAGTTGTACCGAGTGCTACGTCTAGATCTATATCATAAGTCTATGACAAAATGTTTCCGGTGACATAGTGACATATAGCTGGCAATGCCAAATCTTCTGCGTGAACCGACTTGGTTTTCAGCCAACATTCTATTCATCTTAAATATGAAATTGTTTTACAAGCTCTAATAAGTAAGTATTGCAGCATAATTTAAAACATAATTTTAGTGAAAAATTTCATCCACAAAACAAAAGTCACATAATAAGGTTAAAGAGATAACTAATTAGCAAAGTTATGTAATACAAAAGCCATAAACTGTGGGACCTGGATAAGTGAAAAAGCTCGGTAATTGGAACTGAAGGGCACCACAAACGGCATATTAATATATATTAATATTCCGAGAAAGAGATAGATGTATGAAATGGAATGAAATGAAATAATACGCCTTTTTACATAATTTACTTTTAATGATTTTTTTAAATTTAGAATTATTTAATTCTCTTACATCAATAGGGACTTTATTATAAAATCGTATACAATGACCCATGAAAGAGTTACATATTTTGTGGATGTATAAAAAAAACCTGTCAAGAGCGAGGTAAACTCGCACACTTAGGGTTTCGTACCTACTTGACATATAAACATAAGTAACTACATTCAAATAATCATTTAATTAAACTCAAAACAACTCACCAACTTAATTTTGTAGTTGAAATATAGGGAATCGCCTACATTTAACTACTTCATAAGTTGGTATTAGTATAAACACTTTTTTACTTGTGATGTGATGACAAATTACAAGTTTTTGGATTTTCCCTATATCAGCACTATATAGACTTAATCTATGCCAAATTTCAAGGCTCTAGAGCAACGGGAAGTAACCTGTGAATTTTAATTCCCTAGCATAAGTCGAAAAATTCTTAAAAATGATCGTAATTCGGTTATATCTTTTAAATGCGTAGAGGTGAAAGGTTGACTGTATTTTTTGCAGCAAGGGACCGCATAGATCTACATATCGTATGAGTTTCAAGTTGATACCTTCAGCCGTTACGGTTGCTGGGTAATAAAAATTTGACAGACGGACAGACAGACACCGGAGTGATCCTATAAGGGTTTCTACGAAACCCTAAAAAGACAAGGCGTGACCTCTATAGTCTCGCTTGTAGCACATGGCGCTCTATAGGCTCTGCCTACCACCAGAGGAAAAAGGCGAGATGCTATGATGTTTTGATTAATCATTCTTTTGAGAGAAACGCTAATATAATTTCTTTGTATCATTGAAATAAAGCTTGGAGTTAAATACCGGCTTTACTCGACTTTGCGCAACCAATTTCTTCAAAGAGTCAAATTAAATACCTATCATGAAATGAAAACATGGCTTTAGCGGTAAATTTAATTTACATAATACACAATGACATGGTACAATATTATAATGAATTGTAACGTTAATACAAAGAAAAAATCTTGTTCCAAAAAAAATTCTTCCGAATTTAATTTGAAATTTATTTTATGAATTTCGTACTTATAAGGTAAAATAGGACCCTAATACTACGACTACGTCAGTATTATTAAAAACAATTTCTGAATAAACTAAATTATAGTGGAAAAAATGATAACCATGAGCGGGAATTGAACCCACGACTTCACGACACACACACACGTTTATTAAATAAAAAGTATAGCAAGTCATTTGCAAAAATTAATAAATTAATGTAAAAACAATTTTCAATCATTTACACATTTGGATCAGACAGAAACTGTATCTTTTTTAACTTTAATTTAAAGTGGACAGTGGCACTCAATATCCAATCCAATTAGCCAATACATTTCAATCCAAATTAGTTTTCACCCAACTAGGTTAATTGTCAAGCAGTTTTATAGAGCCATTAGTTCGCTTTTTAAATGAACTTTGTCACACAATTTATATTCAAAAAGTTTTTTTAAACAGTTGTTAACCTCTTTTTAGGGTTACGCACAAAAGCGAACCCTCAACACAAATGATATATTAATATAGCGAGAAAGAGACAGCTAGGTATATATTATTATACTTAGCTGTCACTTTCTCGTTATATTACAAAATATAAAACAAAAAATAAAAAAAACGGCCAAGCACGAGTTGGCCACGCACACGAAGCGTTCCGTACCGTTATTATCATAACATATTGACGAGTTTCGTGGTTGAGTGAATTGTGTAACGGACTGCCGATCAATAGATTGCGGGTTCGATTTCAGCTCGGGACAATCATTTGTGTGATTTTTCTAATGTTTGTACTGCGTCTGGGTGTTTCTATGTATTATAAGTAACTATTTATTTACAAAAGAAAAGTAGTATATGTATTCTATTCGTATTCTGGTACCCATAACACAAACATATAAGCTTAGCTTGGGACCAGATGACGTTGTGTGAAATGTCCATGAATATTATTATACCGGTGTAGTTAACGCAGGTCTGCGCCTTGCGGTGTTCTATGTGGGAGGCCTATGTCCGGTAGTGGACGGAGAAAGGCTGATAGAAGGATTGTGTACAATAGATCAAACAAATTATATTTAAATTATTAAAGAAAATCAAATTAAATCGATATACATTCTAATATTAGTAAGTTATTTAGGGCATCTATTCTGATATACAATGAGGTAAGAACACAGATCACCTCTAACAGAAAGGATGGTTGGATGCCGCGCTGACCAGGCGTGTTGGCACAGGGTTTAGTTTCGAATATTCCGTCTCTCACAGAGGATGTTAAATGCCTTTAATATACATTAGCTGGCTTGTAAAGCAACTTGGGGGAAAAATGGCGTAATGACACTTTTATTCTTAATCAGTCGCCATAAAGACGACTGTGTGTGATTTTGCTACTACCAATGAACTTTACTCCAACTTTGATGCGTTTAATCGTTAACAAAAATATCGTGACGCTCTACTATTGCAGTTTATTTGTGGCTTAGAGGTTTTGCTACCGGTCAGAGAGGTTATTTATTAATCGCAAATTGAGGGCCTTGCAATAATAGCCGGATGTTACGGTATTCACTTCCGGACCAACCAGGTTATAGATGTCGGATAGAGTGCAGTAAATTATAATGTTTTGTTTATTTATTAGGAATATGTTGTTATTTGTAACTGACTTTAAAATAGAAGGAAGCTTTCTTTACCAAAGGGTTTTGGCTCTATTAGTGATACTCCGTCCGTCTGTAACCAGGCTGGATATGTGGAAGTATTTTAAATTTCTTTTCAAAAATGGCCTTTTGTCTCACTACTGCCCCTTAATAATTGTAAGTGCTACGCACTTGATCCTTTTGGAGTATATCGGCAATAACATCGAAGTATATTTTTCTCGGGAGTCATAAGATTCGCTTATGGAAAAAACGCTTAGCTTCTAACATTTTAAAAAGTTCGTTATTCATGCTTATCCCTCTATAGAGATATAATAATAATATAAATAAATAAGTATAATATATTCATGGACATGTCACACCTAACCTTAGCTTGGGACTAGAGGACTTTTCTAGTCCCAAGCTAAGGTTATAATATGCTTATGTTATGGGTACTAGAATACGGATATAATACATAAACATAATAAAACTGTAATTTTGTTAAGTAGTGCAGAGTAGTCACTAATTCACACGGCTGATGTCGCATACACAGCTAGTTTAAAAATTGGTCAAGTGCGAGTCGGACTCGCGCACGAAGGGTTCCGTACCATTATCTATGCAACATAAGGCAACGTTATTAGTATCGAGCAAGAAACGGTAAAAAAATCATGTTTGTTGTATGGGAGCCCCCCTTAAATATTTATTTTATTTTATTTTTAGTATTTGTTGTTATAGCGGCAATAGAAATACATCATCTGTGAAAATTTCAACTCTCTAGCTATCACCGTTCTTGAGATACAGCCTGGTGACAGACGGACGGACGGACAGCGAAGTCTCAGTAATAGGGTCCCGTTTTTACCCTTTGGGTACGGAACCCTAAAAATGACTTTGACAAAGCAACAAACTTTGCATTTACTTTGGATTTACTAAGCCAATATTGGCTATAATGGTAGTGCAGTGGACTTTCCATTACATCCAACATACAAAATATTACCTCATGATTATTAAAGATATTTGGAATTATGTTTCCTGTGTCGAGTTTTTGTACCCTTTATGAATTATCGCTCGTTAATATTAACAAATTGATCACATAGGAACAATAATTTTCAGAACAACATCCGCACTTTCATAAAAGTTAATGGGGATGGTTTTTTATTGTTAACTAGCTGCTGGCCGCGACTCCGTACGCGTGTAATTTCAAATTATTTACCCGTTTTTGGAACATTTTTCACATTTTTCACCGCCCTTATCACTGTTTCTGATTATTGACTCGGTACGTATCTATAAATATTTATATTAATATATGTAACAGAATCTTTGAAAGAGATTTTCACCCACTTGCAGTGATCTTGCTTGATCTGAAATTTTGCACACGTAATGAGGACCTATGACAATGCGATAATTTAAAATAATATTCAAGAGTTTATCAAATCATGTCTTAATTTTTAATCGCAGGTAATATTGCGGAGCACATTTAGGTACACAAAATATAACCTATGTGTATCAATATGAAATTTAATATCAAATGTGGGTAACCCCTGTACCAACTGATTGTAGAGGACACTTTACACCTCAGTCTTAGACGTGGCTATGTCTACGACTTCGGATACTGAATAGTCTCCTAAACGCCGGGCTAAAATTTAAAACAAATCCATCCATCCATCCATCCATCAGCCTCTCTCCGTCCACTGTTGGACATAGGCCTCCCCCATAGAACGCCTCAACGCGCGGTCATGTGCCAACTGCATCCAATGTATCCCCGCGACCTTGACGACATCGTCGCTCCACCTTGTCGGGGTCTCCCAACGTTGCGTCGTCCGGTACGTGGTCGCCTCTCTAGGACTTTTCTTCCCCAACGATCATCAGTCCTACGAGCGATGTGGCCTGCCCATTGCCACTTCAGCGTGCTAACCTTTCGGGTTATGTTGGACACAACAGTTCTCCTACGGATCTCCGTATTTCGGATTTTATCCCAGAGGGAAATACCGAGCATAGCCCTCTCCATAGCACGCTGTGCAACCTTGAGCTTATTTACGAGGCTGACATTTAAGGGCCACGTCTCTGTTCCGTTAAAACAAATTCACGCAGTGATTTTATTCAAACAAATGAGTTGTGCAAGTGCTAAAGATTAAAATATAACTTATTTATCATAACATATTTTAGCAGTTCCATACTAGCAAGATAACAAATAGCTATATTTCACAATAATTTAATTAAGACTCGGTTTATTATTTAAATTAAAGTACGCTTCAAGTTTTTAAATAATATATAGCTGTAATAAATCACAAAGTACTTTAGTTACGCTAGTGCTTCTGAACGTTGAAACTTAACATTTATTATCCTTACTTATATATAAAAGTGAAAGTGAGTTTGTTTGTTTGTTTGTGACGTTTTCACGCAAAATCCACCGAACGTAATTGCACGAAAATTAGTATAGAGATAATTTATAGTCCTGGAAGTAACATAGGCTATATACTATTTCGCTAAAAACTCTGTAGGAGACAAAAAATGAAAATGTTTATGAAAAACGGTATAAAATAATAGAACCGCCATTTTTGTTATTATTTCAGGTTCGATTTCAAATGCGAATCGGCTACTAATGCATGCGAAGCCGCGGGAAGAAGCTAGTAGAGTTATATAACAAACTCGCACACGTGGGGTTCCGTACCACTATTATCACAATACTAGCTGTTTCCCGCGACTTCGTACGAATGGAATTTTGAATTTTTTTCCTGTTTTTGCATCATTTTTCATTGATGCTTTTATCCTATTAATCGCAGCGTGATGCTATTCGTGATAGCCTAGCTTTCCTCGGTACACGTTTTAACCAACACTGATTGAATTTTCCAAATCCGTTAAACTAAAAACGTTTAGCGTCAGAATCACGAGTTAGGGTTTAGGGGTTCTAGTTTCACGTAGATACAGTTTAAATTATATAATTGTGTCTCTTTCTGGGGAATAATAAAGTTTACTTTCTTTCTTTCTTTCTATTGTATGTGAGCCCCCTTATTCGCTGTTATAGCGATAACAGAAATTCATCTATGAAAATTTCAACTACTTAGCTACGCAGTTTATGGGATACAGCCTGGTGACAGACGAACGGATGAAAAGCAATTTGTATTTGTTGTTATAGTGGCGACAAAAATACTGTATCTGTGAAAATTTCAGATGAGTAGTATTGTGTAGCTACGACAGTTTATGGAGACAGACGATCAGATGACCATCAAAGATTCAGTGATCGAACCCCCTGTACGGTTTGGTGTGGAACCCTAAAAACCGACTCCGTTTCTTTTCACAAATACAGGCTACAGGCGTAGTGACAGACGGACGAACAGCGGAATCAGTAATAAAGTCCCGTTATTCCCTGTGGCACGGATCTCAAAAAAAATATCCATAAATCCATCCATTATGTTCAAATGCTCCGTCCAGCAGTGGACAGAGAAGGCCATAAAAATACATACCAACATGTTATCAACATTGTACTAAGTACGAGTTAATCGCTTCAAACCATCATCAATCTAATGTTTTGTAATTACTAAGTTAACGAGCCGACCCACAGAAGCTGTCCCAAACGCATTCGCAAATTGTCTGGGTGAACCACTCGAGAACTTATCAACATATGCTTTTAACTCATAACAAAGCTTATGTTTTGAACACACACAGACACAGTAAAGTGATATCATAGCCTTTATTCATTCTAGTTTTAAAAAGTTTATATCTTTTCTTTTTTTTTCTTTTTTTTTTGGATTCGATTCCCGGTCAGGACAATCATTTGTGTGATGTTTTTAATTGTCATACAAATGTTTGTACTGCGTCTGGGTGTTTAATATGTATGTATTTACAAAAAAAAAGTAGTATATGTATTATATCCGTATTCTGGTACCCATAACACAAGCATATAAGCTTAGCTTGGGACCAGAGGACGTTGTGTAAAATGTCCATGAATATTTATTTATTATTATTTATTTTATCTTCTTTCTGACCAGGCTTGACAGCAAGCCGTGCTCCATACAAAAATATGGACATCGTACTCCGCTGTTTTCTTCCCGAATATTTTTTCAAGAGTAAAGATTTTTTCTACAGTATTTAGGTGTTATCTAAGATTTTATTACTTTTTTCCAAAACATGGTTACTAAAAGAAATATGAACAATGGAGAAACATACACGAAATAGTCGATAGTCCGTTTTCCAAAAATTCGAAAAATCATTTTTACAGAAAAACTATTTTCTTACCGACTTGGTCAATTCTTAGCGAAAAAACATTTTCTTTATTTGTTACGTAACTTTTCCTGTTGTCATAGATCAATAATAAACCACACTGGGTAGAAATTTACGCATTTCTGGCGAAAAAGACCGATAAAATTTATCTTTATTCGTTCTTTTATATTTCCTTATAGCTTCCAATACTCCAATAGTTGCAAATATCGATGTGTATCTGTTAGCTATTGGAATGTACTCTGATAAATGAAGACGAATAAATAGTTATTTTTATAACTAAGTACCTACTTCAGGAGAAGGCTCATTTCCAACAGCATAAATAGATACGTACGATTAAACATCTCTCTCTCTTTCTCTCTCTGCAGCCCATTAACTTCCCACCGTTGAGAACATTGAGAGAGATTATGGCCTCCTGCAATAAACCCTGGCCTGACCAGGCGTATTGGTACAGGGTTTCTTTTCGAATTTTCCATCTCTCAAAGAAGATGTTATCTGATATTCCATAGGTATCTTTTACAGCACCATGGGAAGGAAAAGTGTGAACAAATGCGACTGTAAAAAGGTATGGACATAATCTGCACAAAATGTTTTGATGAAATTAAGGAGGTTGGCTAAAAATAAAATAAAAACTTGTACAAATACATAAATATAAAGTGTATTTTACTTTTTTTTAGAAAAAAAAATCAATATAATTATGTTTACGGATTTACTTACATATTTTTATTATATTACATAGAGATCTCGCCAATAGCCTAGGGTTTGTATTTTACAAGATTAAATTCAGAAATTGGCAGCTCGAGATATCCTCACAACGTTTTATGTTATTACTAAGATAAATAAATTTTGTTGAAACCTTTGCTTCGAATATTTATAAAATAAATATTTTGACTCTCTCTTTCCTTCCAGCTTATATACGTCCCACTGTTTGGCACAGGCCTCCTTCACTGTGGGCGGATTATGGTCTACTACGTCGTCGCGCTGACCTAGGGACCAAGTCTGTTATTACAAATATTGTCACAATGATAAGTCACTCATTGCATAATGGCGAATTTTATCAAGTTTGGTAGTCTACTCTTAAATTTTTGTAACAAATGAAGCATTATAGCGCCATAATGGCGTCAGTGACTGATCATTGTGACAATATTGTAATAGCAGACTTGGGCCCCAGGCGTTTTCCTTAGGTTTTATTTTTGAGTTTTCCATCTCTCACAGAGATTTTTTTTTGATAACAATGCAAATTATTATCAAAAAATATTCTTTTCAGCTCTCTCTTACAGCACTCTCGGGATCGGGAGGGAAAAGGGTTGGTGACACTTGTTTTGCAGCAGTGGTATTCAGTAAGAAAAAGTGAAGTGAATTTTCGGTGAATCTTGATCACGTGACAGCGCTCCTCCAATAAAAATAGACACTACTGCACTGTTTCGGTTGCGTGCGAACAGTTTATATTTAAAAATTAAATTGATGATTTTACTTCGTACTATTTCAACACATATTTCAAAACCAAACTTTTTTACTTTTTTATATTTTACTGAAATCTATTAATGTTAGTATACTTAACATACCAGACGGTAGAATGTCATCTTAAAATCAAAAAGACTAGGGTACCAATTCTATATGCACAACTAAACATAAATAAAACTACTTTTTACGGATGACGCGTGAATTTGTTTTAAATTTTGACCCGACGTTTTGAAGATCCGTAAAAAGTATAGTTTTGTTTAAACAAATGAGTCACGCAAGTGTTAGAAAATATTAAACTTAACATAACTAAAAAAATGAAAATAACTAATGGCGTATTTTGCTTAATTGGCTATTTCGTTGTGCACATATTTATTAATTCAAATCATTAGTCTATAATATACAGATTTTCTAATAAAAAAGTTCAGTTAACATTGCCGAATTGTGTTATTGATGTTATCAATTCATATTTATTAGTTAAGTTTACTTAGTTGTGTACGTAGAATCCTTTTTCTATTACTATTCATAACGTTGAACGATACTATAAAACCCCATGTCAAAAAAATGGCGATTATGCGAAACTAATGCACCATTCTTTTATGAGATATGAATTTAAAATAGAGGATGAAACTCTACATAAAGTATAGATTCGCCTCAAAAACCTTTTATATTTCAGCACTAACATCGATTTTGGATGGGATGTTGAATATTGCGAAGGGTATAAAGGGTTTAATAGACCCAATCTGTTACAAAGGTCTATGGACGAAATGGTTGATAAATACAAATTTGCGGTGTCACATCGTGAAATTTCAACATAATAATATAATTTCACTGTATATGATATCGATATAAGCAATGGTTATGCGGTGAAATCTTTAGAGACACCGAACTGTTTTTAGCGATCATGATACATAATGGTACCGATTCCTGTAAGGTTGTGTATTGGAGACAAATGAAACGCTCAAAGTTCAATAATGCACTGGCTATATTTTAGAGAATATATGCTTGTTATATACCTTACATCTACTACATCACAGTACACAACTAAACTTAACTAAAAATTTAAACAACTATGGTGTAAAACTACTTTTTACGGATTTAGACGCGTATGTTTGTTTTAAATTTTGGCCATGTTTAAAGAGAAGATACAACTACACGTTTAAGTACTAACTAAAAATCTATACTTATAATAAATCTGTAGAGAGGTCAATTCTGAATTGCCGCAAATGTGCATGGTTTTTTAAAAGCTAATAATACGTATCTCATGAACAATAACAGCATCTGGTACATGGCCTGTTTTTTGTAAATACTAAAATAAAAAACATCTAGACATAGTACAAAAATCTAAGTTTATCACACAAGTTATTGTTCTAAATGGAATTATAATCTACTAGCTGTTGCCCGCGACTCCGTCCGCGTGGAATTTGGAATTTTTTTTCGCAATAAAAGGTAGCCTTTGTCCTTTCTCAGGGTCTAAAGATTGTCTGTGCCAAATTTCATCAAAATCGGTTGCGAGGTTTAAGCGGGAAAGCGTAACAGACAGACAGACAGAGTTACTTTCGCATTTATAATATTAGTAGGGATGACTTCGAATACAGAATGTATTACACGTTTCATCTGAGCATAGGATTGGCAATGACCTTTAGTTGTCAAAAGTGATTAGAAAAGTACTGTCAGCAAAGTTACGTATCAATAATATTTTTTTTCTTTTACCTAAACTCAGTAATTTGAAGCGAAAAACGTCTTAATTTATTTATTTTATTTATTTATTATTTATTAAAACTTTATGCACATAAGACATACAATGGCGGACTTAATGCCTTAGGCATTATCTACCAGCCAACCAAAGTTAGTGCAGAGATAAACAGTGTGGGTGATAAATGAAGAGAAGATAAACATTATGAGAATAGAACTAAGCAAACGTTTGAGGTACATAAACACAAACATATACAGGTAACTATAGATACATATCAATACTTATTCAGGGGTATATAAATACACAAATACATATACAAATAAGTACATATGCATAAACAGATATTAAGTAATTATACTTATAATATTATTAAAAATGAAATACTATTTTCTTTCAATAATTTCGTTGTTGGATACAATATTAAGTTATATTAGGATATAATATTAAGTTGAATGGCAATTCAACTATATAACCGCCATTTTTTTTGTTGTTTTGTGCCTTGTCGAGAATAATATGAATTTTATGGCATTTTATTTTAAATTCTGTTAGTTATGTAGTTGTTTCCCGTTAAAAAAATTAATTTGTTGTTATTTCTCATTGTTTTTGTTTATTAGTGTTGTTATTTTGAACTTGTCGTTATTTGTTATTGTTTTTAATTGTATTTGTCTCGCTAATTGCTCGAAAATTAGCAAACGATAACGACAAAGTGACTGATAAATTATATGATAAAAATGTCTTCTTTTGGTGACGCGGGGTCAATCCTATTCTCATTTGAACGGCATAGTAGTTTCACTGCCGTCACGACATCCACTATTTTTCTACAGTAATATTTTATAAACTTTAATAACGCGTTTTCACCCTACATTTTCCTTATTGGCCAAGTGTTTCTAATGAAAACTTCTAAGAAATATCCCATCTATTTTATTACGAAGTTAGCTTAAATAATATTTGTAAATTAATGTATTGAGAACTCTAAATAAATTTTAGTCTTTGTAAGCCTTTTACGTAACAAGAAAAGTTATTTTAGAGATTTAAATTAAATATATTTCTGTGGTTTCAAATCTTTGAAATGAAATGATTAATATTTAATTAGTTGCTTTGCTGTTTTTACACTAAAATTTAATCGAAGATCTGTACAGGTTATACTTAATAGCGTGAAAGCGCCACAGATTGTACTAATCATCACGAACATCAGTTTGTCTCTTACTTTGCTATTGCATATCTACAAATAAACTAGGGTATATTGTTGTTATAATATGACTGAATCTCTCCTACAAATTACTTAAATTTGAAATGATACATAAATTTTTGAGTTACAAATATTTTTAAAAAGATTGTGTTAAAAACTAATAAAATAATATCAGAAATATTGTAAAGCTAAAGAATTTATTTGTTTGTCTGAACGAGCTAATCTCAGGTTCCACTTGAAAAATTCTTTCAGTGTTGGATAGTACATTTATCGAGGAAGGCTATAGGCTATATAATATCACGCTGGGACTAATAGAAACGAAGCATCAGTGAAAAATATAGTAAAAACGGCGAAATTTTCTAAATTCCACGCGTACGAAGTCGCGGGCAACAGCTAGTAATATCAAAAATTGAATTTCTAAGTTTAGGTGTCAACTTTTTGATCAACTAAATTATTCTTTATTCCAAATTAAATCATTTATCATTCAAAATTAAATCAATCCATCATAGTCCCATTCGTACTCTGTGTAAATAAGGTCAATGCTCAATCACACAGATTAGTCGCATCACGTTAACCATCGGTACTCGTCAGATTGCAAATGGTGTGTACCGGACTGATTGTTTGATGAAACAATTTGTTGATTTATACGGCTTGATTACAGCTTACACTAATTATGTATATTAATCCATTTATAACTCAATTGTTCACGTACAATTCATAAAGCAGACAATTAGTCTGGCAATCTATACTTTAGAGAGGAAAATTTTGTGATACGTATGTAGGGGGTATTCTCTAAAAGTAATGGTCCCGTACTAAAACTTTGTTCCCTAATAGACAGTTACTTTATCCCTGAGTGCTATAGGCTATTTTATGAAAATTAGAAGCCTACAAAGAGTCAGTAGTCACGAGAAAAAGGTTAGTTCAAAATAAAAACTAGTCTTTAATTAGGTAGACTCGCAGACTGAATACCGTTTGCATGATTTGCAATGATTTACATTGCATTGTCATCGGTCCTTAATATGTATGGAATATTTCAGATCAATCCGACGACTGCAAGTGGGTGAAAATCACTATTAAAGATTCCGTTATATAGATTAATACATTGATAGCTACGAGTATGTACCGAACTAATAAAAACTGTTAACAAGTCTTTCTCCGTCTAATATTGGATATAATGCTCCCCATTACACTCAGTCTTTTCCGCTTGCATTTGTTGGTGATTTAGACAACATTATCGCTCTACCTTTTATGGGCAACTCTTTGTATCGTCTTTTGATTCGTGGTTGCTATTCGAGAACCTTTCTTCCGCAATGGTCGTCAGCCTGTCCATTATCACTTCAGCAAGCTAACTCTTCGGAATCAGTCCGTAAGATTTCTTTTAAGTAAGAGATCCTAAAAATATAAAAATTACGGTTCCGAAAAAAAAAAAATCTCCGAGTGCTAAATTATGCCCGCACATAGCTTATGAAGTACGTTGTAAATGATGATGTTTCTGTAACAAATCGTTACAAGCCTTGTTGGGCTTGAGTAATGGACTTGCGGCAAAAGTGTACTTTACTTATATAAGTCTGCGAAGAAATGATTACGTTTTGGTGAATTGGATTTTAGCCAATTTATAATTTTTTCAGGTTTCTACTTTATTTTTGTTACAAAATTACTGACTTAACAATATTTCGAATAAACAGACGCTTAAATTAGACTATGCCAGGCCTCGTGCTCTCATTCATATAACGGACTGCTGTTCACGAGGTCGCGGGTCCGATTGCCGCACGGGATATTTGTGTGATATTTGTAATTGTCATGCAATTGTTTCAAACATGCGTCTGGATGTTTACTATGTATTATTATAAGTATGAATGTATATTTACAACAGAAAAGTAGTTTAAGTAGTATATCCGTATTCTGTTACCCATAACACAAGCATAATATAAGCTTAGCTTGGGACCAGAGGACGTTGTGTGAAATGCCCATGAATATTTATTATTCATTTATTTATTTACTTTTTGCTACTAACTTTACTAACTCAATGGTATGGTGACTTATTTTATTTATTTTTTGAAACTGGGTTAACAAACATAATTTGGCATCGTTGCTAAAAAAACGGGAAATAATACCTAGAATTTAATATCAATTTGTCTTCATAAGGATTTATAGTTTTATTTCGTTAGCCAGAGATGTCATTCTAGTTCCAACTTGAAAAGAAAATTGGCTGAAAACCAACTTAGTTTTTTGTTATAAATCGACATTGCAGATATATGTCGTGAGTAACATTCTTATTGTAATGAATATCTGTCCTATACAGCTATTGTTAGTTTGTCTGTGTCAAACTATATCAAGATATAAAGGAAAATACAATTCTTCAAAAACATTTGATACAATTGGAACTGTAATTGCAACCGGAACAGTTTATTCGACTGGATTCTATTCCTTAGTATTGTGGAAAAGAGACACCTTCATTTTTTGTCGGAAAAAAATAACGCAACCAAATATAGATTTTTTTTATTTAAATACGGACTAATCGGGAAATATATAAAACAACTAGGAAATGGGATAGTGGCGTGACCGCGTTTTACTAATAAAACACAGTCAGGTCATCATCCGTATCGTAGAAGGACCCGTGTATACGACATAGCCTGAAGAGTTAGTACGCTGAAGTGACAATGGGCAATCCACATCGCTCGACGGTCTAATGACCGTTGGAGACGGAAGGTCCTCGAGTGGCAAACCACGTACGATGCAGCGTAGGGCGGCCCCCAACAAGGTGGACTGAAGATTTCGTCAAATATGCCAGGGGCCGCTGGATGCAGTAAGCGCAGGACCGCGTATTGTGGCGTTTTATGGAGGAGAACTATCTGCAGCAGTGGGTGGAGAAAGGTTGATGGATGGATGGATAGAGGTCATCTTCCAATTTCCTTGCATGGGCATTATAAGCGCTTGAAGCAAAATTGATTATAACTGTCTTTTCTAGATTGATTTAAAAAATAATTATCGGACCTAAGTAAAACTCCAAAACCACTTTTACTATAATAGATTAAATAATAATAATAATTTTACATACGGTACTAGCATAATATAAAATTTCAACGGTTTAGAATGAAGGTATATAATCCAAAGTAGGTCACACGTTCTCAACACGTTAAATCTAGCTTGTTTAAAGCTATTTAGTTTAAAATAACCTTAAATATTCACTAGATAGTGCTAGCAAAATGTTGTTTAAATAACCAGTGGTTTCTACAAACACAGAAATACAAACTGTTGTAATTTCGGGTTTTAAATGTTGGCAGATATTTTACAATCTCAATTGTACTTTGTTTTACTTTAGTTAAACTTTACTGTTTGTTTACTGCTAAGCAAATTATTATATAAAACATTAAATCTTACAATAAAAACTAAAATTAATAAAAAATCTTGAATATTTTTGAAAAGTGTTGCATTGCCATCGCTCCTTATTCTGTGTGCACCATTTCAGATTATTCTGACGACCGCAAGCGGGTGAACATTTTTTACAAGTTTTGAGACGTTACTATAATTTCACAGATCTTTTCTTCGTGAAATATATAAATATAAAATTGACGAACTTTACATTTGAAAATATTTCGGCTCGATGATATCCTAATCTCACGATGCTCTTCCTCGTGAGATTAGGATATCATCTAAAGAAGAATAGATTGTATAATAAAAGAAAAGAAGGTCGTTAGAAGAACAAAAATGTCGAAGATGGAGAGAGAAACGACTGCGAAAATTACAAGATAATTAGTTGGGAGCAGTAGGAGAGTTAAGTAGTTCTTTTTTTTATAGCTTGAGTTGGCAAGTGACTACACTTCACCTGATATTAAGTGAATGTGCAATCTATACATGAGGACGGCTAGTACGTTGTCAGAGCACTAGCCGCCCCCACCTTGCCGACCCACAAGATGCTTCTTCATGCCTTGCTTGAAAGACCCCATGTTGTAGGAGCAAGGAGCAAGTGTAGTGTGTATAAAGTAGTAACTGTATGTAGACTGCGTTGCTGTTGATTTTTACCATACTCTAAAACGGATTCTATTAATTTATCGAAGATAAAGTAAGCAGTTTTGTTTACATATCTTCCGGTAAAACAATGTCATTAAGTTAACGACGGAAGACATTACTCGCAAAAAAGCCCTTTTTAGTTCAACAGTTGACATGCTAATCTTAGCTCAAAATGTACCCGAAACCGCGACATGAATCACTGCGGATTGTGTCCGATAAAAGGGAAACGAACTCTTCCCCTACATAATAGTGATGTACCAAAGAACATCTAATAAATAATTTTGTCGCCAAATGATACCTAGATAATTTTCTAACGTTTTACCATGGGAAAAAGCGGTTACCGCATCGAGAATTCACGCTTGGGGTGACTACTTTTACATTATAATTTAATTTGATAAGTAAAAGCATACCAAGTAATTTGCAAAATTAATAAATAACTTTTCTTTTGGTGTACAGCGTGTATAATTTTTTGTACGATTATGAGGGCACGCCACCTAACTATGCTCCATACAAAAATATGGGCACGGTAGTCCGCTCTTTTCTTCGTGAATATTGCCTCCAGATCAACGAGCTTTTCTCACAGTATTTAGGTCTTACAGATTTATGCTTCTATCACTTTCTTTTGAAACATAATAATTAAATGAAATATGACCATCCAAAAATCCAGTTTCTATCGGTTTTCTTAAGATGAACTAACAACGTCTATTGCACAAATTTTGGTAAGGTTTTACCAAAAAAGAAAGTGATAGAAGCATAAATATACTTTTCAAATTTAATCTCTCTCCAGCCATTTACGTCCCACTGTTGGGCACGGGCCTCTTCCACTTTGGTAGGGACGATGGTCTACTGTGCTGCGCTGACCAGGCGTGTTGACACAGAACAAATTTACTATGGTGTAAAAAAATAAAAACGGTTTAATTTTCACAAAGAAAACAGGGGACTACGAAACGTCATTTTTTTTTAATTTGTGGGTTTAAAATGCCTCAATTTAATTTGTTCCTTTCAGCGTGGCGCTCGGAAATAGGGACAGCAATACCTAAGGCAAATACCTAAATTGGGCCTGTAGTCTCCTCTTATGTAGATACGATACGTAGTCACGCCTTTTTCCTAGGACAGAGACTAGAGCGCCATCTGCTATGATCTAAACACACTTCTTTGGCTTCATTTACATTCAGATATCTGGTTTAAAAATATCGACTGGTATATTGTTATCGATAACTTATAGCACATCTCTAATCATTGCTGATATAAAATTCGGGAATAAAAAAGGAAATTTGTGTCGCGACAGACGGCGCCATCAGCCATTACTCTGTTTCTGATATAAACGAAACGTCAAAAGGAATGTTTTAGAATATTTTTCGTATACAAGAGCCTTACTACGATATGATTACTTTAACATATTTTATAGTGAATATTTTCATGATGATGTGGGTTTTCCTTAAAGAAATAACCCGACATTCTTGTTAGAAAACTCATCCTACTTACTACAAATATTATAAAGTATATACGAACGTATGAACAGATGTTTAGCTTAATAGGTTTTGAAAAATATTACAACAGCAATTAATCAAAATCTTATATATGAAATTCTCGGGTCGCGGTGTTTGTTATTCCATTTTTCCGAAACGGTTAAACTTATTTTAACAAAATTTTGTAAGCATATCGGATTGGCCTGTTCAATAATTATATTACACCCCTGAGTATTACGGGTTCCAATAAGTACACAAGTGAAACGGCGGGATGCTATTAGTATATTTTAAGCTTCGTATAAATCAAAGCTTGAATCTTAAAGGGCGGAACCAACAACACAAATCATGACAGTGAAATATGTTTCAAATGATATAATAAAACCTTTTCCATAAATATACATATATCTCGTTTACCTCAAAAAAGGGTACCCCAAATATATTGATATGCACAATATGACAAAGAGATGTCTTTTTGTAAAGGGATCCGATACTTTATGTTTTGTACAACATTATGGAGTTTGCAATTCTTCTATTTTTAATAAAACTATTTTTATGGATTTAGACGCGAGTATTTGTTTTAAATTTTAGCCTGACGTTTCGGAGACTTTGCAGTCACCATGGTCACGGGTGAGACTGAGTTGTAAAGTGTCCTCTACGATCAGTAATTACAGGGTTTACCCACATTCTACTTTTAATTTTACATTGACCATAAATATAGACATTTACCATAAAGTATTATAACATTATGCTCAGACTACATAAAACTAATAACTATTATTTTAATTTTATAAATACAACTAGCTGACCCGGCAAACGTTGTTTTGCCATAATAAAAAAAAAAGTTTGAAAAATAGATGTTGGCCGATTCTCAGACCTACTGAATATGTAAGCAAAATTTGAGAAGAATCGGTCAAGCCGTTTCTGAGGAGTACGGTAACTAACACTGTGACACGTGAATTTTATATATTAGATATAAAACAGTAACAAATTACAACAACATGAAAAATTAAATCTATATAAATAAAATATCTTACTTAATTTTATCTTTAACTAACGTTTGTAATCTTAATATACATATTATATAAATCTCGTGTCACAATGTCTGTCCTCAATGGACTCCTAAACCACTTAACCGATTATAATAAAATTCGCACACCATGTGCAGTTTGATCCAACTTGAGAGATAGGATAGTTTAAATCTCAAATTATAGTTGCAATTTTAATTTATTGCAAATTATTTGTCTACCCCTGTCATTTGTATGGCAAAACAACGTTTGCCGAGTCAACAAGTTATTATATAGATTCTTCTATTTCAGTTCGCATTCGTCGCAATGCTGAGCACGGACATTCTTTTAAATGGGAGAATAATTCGTTTACTTTTATCGATTATTAGACATGTATGTGATCTTTCAGTTTTAATCTACAAAAGGCGAATATACCATGTAGCTCATTATCATGATTTCGTATGGCGTTTTATGAAAGTCCTTTTTATAATTGACATATTTCATTTTTTTTTTAAACTCGTAATTAGAAAACCATTTCGGGGAATAGGGTTTCTAATCATAATCTATAGGTTTATTTTAGTAAATTTGCTATACTTAAGATTATTAAAAAAAAAAAGCAAATGACATTTGTTTGCCCTCGAAATAAAGGACTTACAATTTTTAAGCGTACTTAGAGATATGCTACTCTGTATTAGAGTTGTAATGACAATTTTAAAAGATACAGTTACAACTAGTCTGTGGTTACGACATACGTCAGCGCAGTCAAACAAAAATAAAAACAAATAAACAATGTAAGAAAAATTTATAAAAAAGTACAAAGTAAAAGTAATTAAAAATCAGGAGATTTATTATGTTAAGGATACTAAAAAAATAGACAAGAAACACTAGATAAAAATAAAACAAATTAAAAGTTTACGTGACCGACTTCCGCATAGACTAATAAATCGACTTGAAAAGGTATAGATTAATTTATTTATTTATTATTTATTTATTTATTTTATTTATTTAATATTATTACATGCAAATAGTATAAAGCAAGAACAAATTGTTATAAATAGTTTACAAGAGTTATACAGCAACTATACTAAATTGGCTTTGGTACCCATGGTAAGATTTAACTTGTGTTATGGGTACCAGTACCTCAAACGTAACAATTTAAAAGGTAATATAATATGTATTGTATACTAGTTAAACAGATACAACATTAAAATATGTCCTGTGTATGTTTACAATAATATTATTTTAGTCAAATTATAGACAAATGTTATAAACCTGGGTGTATTTGATATGAATGAGTGGGGCGTGTGTGTGTGTGTATGTATGTGTGTGTATGTTTACTGTAATTTATGAATTTAGTTTTATATAGGAGTGATTTTTAATAAAGTTTCAATTTGTTCATAGTCTTGTTCCAGCAGCCACTCTAGGACTTTTGTTTTACATTTATATTTTGTTAGTAAATAAATTCCACAGTATTTATTTATCATATTGTATAAATGACCAGCGATAACAGAATAATGTCGTTTTGCAAGAGAACTTCGGAAGGTATTAGTTGGGCACACGCTATACAATCGACGACCAACCAATACGCTGGAGTCATAGGGTAAGGTGTTGTGTTTACGCAAAACTGTTTGGAGCACAAAGAGCTTGCGAACAGTGAGGACTTTGCAGTCGATATATAGCTGGGTAGTTGGGTACCGAAATGGCTTAAAACTCATCACCTTCAATACAGCCCTCTGCGCCCGTTCTAGTTGTAGGAAAACTGTTTTACCTGCACCACCCCATACAGTGATGCAGTACGAGACAACTGACTGACAGAGCGAGTAGTAAACCATTTTAATTGTATTTTTATCTGCAGAGTATCTTAATTTTTTGAAAATATGTATGAGCTTTCGTACACGGGAGGTGAGATTATTAATCTGAGTTTGCCAGTTTAAGCGATTGTCGATCACAACACCAAGGTATCTGGTGTTACTAGTTCTATCCAATTCTGGACAATTGCATTGTGTAGAGACAGTGGGGTCACAAGAGTGAGCTCTAAGCGTAAATGAATCAGTATTGGGCTGCGTCACTAAGTTGGGGGAGAAAGTCATATACTGAGTCTTTTTCACATTAAGTGACAGAAGATTATTACGAAGACATATCATGACCCTCCGCAAGGCAGACTCAGCTAAATAGTGCGTCTCGGACCAAGTAGGGCTAGATATTAGGAGAGCGGTGTCATCAGCGTAAGTAAACACAGAGCAGTTTTTTGCAGATATATTGCAGAGGGAATTAATGTACAGCAAAAAGAGCGTCGGGCCAAGAATAGAACCTTGCGGAACACCAAAATCAAGAGGTAGGTCATTACTAATAGCAGATTCTATTTTCACACATTGCGTTCTACCAGTAAGGTAACTTTTAAAGATGTTGAAAGAGTACCCACGAATGCCCATCTTTTCCATCTTGTTAAGCAGGTGGGGGATAGAGACAGTGTCAAAAGCCTTTGCAAGGTCTAGAAAGATTCCAATACATTTTTGTTTATTATCCATCTCATGGACAATTTTATCAATAAATGATGCTACAGCGTCCTCAGTAGATTTGTTATTTCTAAATCCAAATTGATTACAGGCTATGATCTTATGTTTATCTAAGAAGGCATTAAGTCTTTTGTGCAGAATTTTTTCTAAAATTTTAGATAAGCAGGGCAATACCGATATTGGGCGATAATTATTGACACTGTCTCTATTCCCGTCCTTAAAAATAGGATGCACTATTGCTCTTTTAAATACCTTAGGAAAGACACCAGTTTCGATGGATATGTTGCAAATGTGTGTAATAGGGGGAGCTAAGATGTCAGAATAAGACTGAAGCATGCTGGCAGATATGCCGTCCCATCCCACCGCCGAGTCTCTCCGAAGACCAGCTATTATAGTCTTAACCTCATCTTCATCTGTTGGTAGGAGCACTAATGAGTTAGGAAGATTAATTTCTTGTGAGTTCTCATTAAAAGATTGGGGGTTAAATTTATCTGCCAAGACACGACCGATGTTTGCAAAGTAGGAATTTACTTTGTTGACAGAAGCTTGAGAAGTCGAGTCTAATTGTAAAAGTTCCAATGGTGAGTTTTTCTTGGTCTGAGTATTTATTATATTTTTAACAACATTCCAAGTAGCCCTAATATTATTTTTTGCTTTTGAAAATTCGTTTTTCTCATAATCCCTTTTCAGGTTTTTTAACAGTTTATTGCAAAAGTTTCGGTATCTTTGATAGGTAATTTTTAACGTGTAATTTAGATTATCAGTCTTTAGTTTACGGCCCATGTTGTCCCTATGGCGTATACACCGAAGCAACCCAGGTGTTATCCATGGTTTTAGAATATTATTTTTAGATGGAATGTGTGTTATCACTGAGTGTCGCTCAATGGTGGCTTTTATCGTATTGACAAGAAGTTCAGCAGCTTGATCAGCATTGCTAATACACATTATTGGGATAAAGTCTGTGTTCGATATCGACGTGGATAATGCGTTATAGTCGATTTTATTCTTAGTTATTCTAGGCTTTTTTACAGTTTGTTCAGATTCTATGCTGAAAACAATAGGTGCGTGATCAGTAACAAAAGTGTCAAGTAACAAAGTCGTGGTTGCCTTATCCGATTTTAAAAGGACATGGTCCAGACAATTTTTGTCTCGAGTTGGTAAAAGGTGCGTAGGTAGAAAACCATGTAAGGCAGTGAGATTGAGGTATGTATGGGCATTTGGAGTCAGATCGCTCGAATAAATGTTGATATTCATATCACCAATGAGGACAACATTTTTGAAATGTGATGTAGATGTAAGAATATTGTTGAGGCTATCAAAAAAGCTACTTAGGTTCCGATAAGATGGTGAGCGATAAAGGGAGATTATGGCTAATTCCTGATGACATAGCGTAGTGAGTAAGCAGCTGGAGTCCTGAGTTTGTGGTTCTTCAACCTTGTGGTTTAGCTGGGATGCAATATAAACTACAACGCCATCGTTTTGATTGCAATTATTTTGCGTTTTGTAGGAAAGATACCCATCAAGCAATGGGATAGCCGAGCATTTGTTAATCCAGCATTCAGATAAAACTATTATTTCCGGGGAAAAATTTATATTATGCAACAACACTCGTAGTTGATCGAAGTTCTTAGAAATACTACGTATATTCAAATGTAATATCTTTAGTGTGTTATGCCCTTTAGCACAATACAAAGAGCAGTACTCCGGTTTGCAGAAAAAGGAATTAGAGCTTCCGTAAGAGTCCAATTGGTCGTTCACCAAGTTAACTGAATTTAAATCGAACATTGTTAAATAATAAAAATAGGCAGTGGTGTCACACAAGTCATACCGAAGGAGTTATTACATGTTGATTCGTCTGCTAAAACTGAGGAGATACATAACATGTGGTATTTATAATTATTTAAGTGCTTTTGTATATTTCGGTTTATAAGATTACTAATATTCGGGCTATGCATCAATCCGGAGTTATATTCTACAGCTGTACCAATAAAGTTATATTGTTTGCGACGAGGAATTGAGGGTAATGTATTTAAATGTTTAAGTTGTGACATTAAGTGTTGTTGTCCTGGGTAGGAACCTAGATGCAATACAATAGGTATGGAATACATAATAGATATTGTAATTACAGATTTTATAGTGTATTTTTGTAGCGAATAGTTTGTAAAATGGTATTTAATAGATTTATAAAATCGGATTACGATTACACACACAGATATCACACTTAAATTGAGTGAGTGAATATGATGTTTATATAGAATACTTAGTATCTGTGAACGAATATAGTACATAGAATTTAAGAAGTTAGTGTGTATAAAATTGCTTACACACATAATTAACAAATAGAAGGTAATGACATAGGATAACAAAAGTATTTTAAATAAGCTTAGTTTATAACTACTGTTTCTTAACAAGATTATTAAGGTCGATAGACGAGCTAATGTAGATCGGAGGCATGCCTTCCTGTTGACGTAGAAAAATTTTATTATTTCGAAACCAGCAAAACTTATATTCATGTCTCTCGGCAAATTTTCTCGCTTCGTAGAACAGCTGCCGGAGACTGCCTGGGAGGTGATCGGCGACATATATAGGAATTGCTTCGGAATTAATTCCAATTATTTTTGTGTTCAGCTTATCCTCCCGTTTACGCGACTGGTTGAATTTTTTATTAGCTTCAAGTACCTGTCTCTTCAGGGGAACAGTCATCATCTCAACTACAATCGGTCTATTGGTTTCCTTTTTTCCTGGTACGCGATAAACGTCTCGCACATCCCTTGCAGTCACCGAGAGCTGCAATGCATTGCAAGTTTGTAATACCAAGGAAGTCAGATGTTCAGTACTTTCTTTTTCGACGCAGGGTATATTGCGTATCTCAAGACTGGATGATCGAGAATACTGTTGCATATCGAGTACTTTTTTTTCTAACTCTTTGATATAATCTTTTTGTGCATGACATGCCTTTTCCAATTTATCAACAGATTTTTTCATATTTTCGTAACAACCGTTCATAAATTCTAATGATTTTTCGATCTCTGAATTTGTTTTACGTATCTCTTTATTCTGTTTCTTAATATCCGTAACATCTAAAACCAGTTTGTTCAGGACAGTCTTCTGTTCACTCAACATTTCCATAATTCTGTCCTCAAAGCCCGCCTGGCGACCAGACTCAACGCCGGGGGAGAAGTCAGGTCGCAAGCGCTTACTTCGAGATGTTACGTGTGCCTCCGCATCAAGGTTGGACAGGTCGGGTGACGACATTACGCGCTGATTGACACTGGGTGATGAACGTTGTGATCTCGGCATAGTAAGAGTGTAATACGTATCAATGAGTTCACTTTAAATAAGAAAGTAAATAAATTATAGTTATCTGTGACAATAGTCGTAGCCGATAGCAGTGTCACTGCGTCACTCAGGGTGTATCAGCGCGAGGCGCGGCAGGCGGCGAGCGGCGGTATGCGAATCTCGTAGCCGTAGGCAATGAAGTGGTGGGGCTCCACGCCGCTCGTAGCACGTAGCACCGCAGCTCGACGAGGTTGTTAATTTCACTGGCTACGGTAGCGTACCGGTGGCGGAGTGGGATATCACACTCGGTCGTAACTTGAATGGCTCGCGCTCGATCCCCAGCTCCAATCACTTAATCAGCAAAAAGCACAGAAACAAGCCCAAACCGACACAACATCAACCATCCCTTTCGAGGGGTGGAGCTATTCCGTAAAACAGTCTAATGAGTAAGCGAGAATCGAAAATAGGTTTAAGCGACCAATGAGAATTTTATAATTGGATTTAATATTCAAAATATTAGCACTGTTAGCACACACACAACACACGTCCAGTATCAACAGCGAGCAAAGAGGTAAAAGGTAAATTAATGTGTTGTATCATAAGTTTATTAGGCAAAGGCAATACACAGTCTGCATACGATGACGTCACAACATTTGTAGAAAATATTTTCTTAAGAGGATACCAATATAGCTTCGTGCATTTTTCTACTTGCGAAGTTTTCATTGTTTCTTTAGATTGAATGGCTAGAGCTCTAATTTTTAAGTATATGTTTTTTCAATATATGATCTAGGATCGCATAAACTCAGAAACGCGATTGAAAAAAGTTTTCTCGATAGAAAATCTTGGCGAAAAAACCTCTAAATTTTTTTATTTTTTTCATTTGTCGGTCTATTATCGCGTATTAACTAATGAAATAACTTTAAAAACATAAGTAAGTATTATATATAGAAACACGTAAATCAGAATTAAAATATATTTAGTAGATTTTGAGTAAATAGGAAAAGTATCCCTAATTCTTCATTTTCTGTGCCTACTGGCTGTGTTAATATGTACGTGTCGGCGATGATATACGATAATATTGATGTAGGCCCTTAAAGTATTTTTTTAAAGTTCAATTTAATGAATTTTTCGATAATATTGAAATTTGTTTTTTAGAATGGTCTATATTTTCTAAAAAAATATAAATACAGCATGTCAAAAATTATGAACAATGCCAATTATAGGATTGTGGAGCCAGTCAGTAGCAGCTCTAGTTAGCTCTTGGAGCTCAATCAGACCTTCGAGGAGAATAGGCATAAGCAGTCGTTAAAGATGTGATTGACCATGCAGCAAAAGACTAAAGTTTTAACGTATAATCATAGACTAAAGTTATAACTAAAGTTTCTATGATAAAATTATGTATGTTTTACCTTACATAATTTAAAATTTAAAAATTTTCTTTATATTGTTACAATTTGTTAATGTCTTTTAGAAACTAAAATAATGTTTTTGATTTTATGTAGTCTGAGCACAATGTAATATGATATAGTTTATAGTAAAAGTCTATCTTTATGGTCAATGTAAAATTAAAATCGAATGTGGGTAAACCCTGTAATAACTGATCGTAGAAGACACATTACAGCTCAGTCTCACCCGTGACCATGGTGACTGCTAAGTCTCCGAAACGTCGGGCCAAAATTTAAAACAAATATACGCGTCTAAATCCGTAAAAAGAAGTTTTATTTAAACAGATGAGTCGCGCAAGTTTTGAAGATAACAATTCCTTCTCTTTCTCTCCAGCTCTTTTACGTCTCGCTGTTGGGCACGGGCCTCTTTTACTCTGGGAGTGATTATGGTCTACTCTGCCGCGCTGACAACGCGTGTTGGCACAGGGTTTAGTTTCAAGTGTTCCGTTTCTCACAGTAGACGTTAACTGCTTATATTGTTCTTTAGCTGGCTCTAACAGCACCCTGGGAAAGAAATGGGGTGGTGATACTTGTATTCTTAATCCTCAATATCTCTGATTATTTTTCAATTGGCGCATTGTAGCTGCACTAAAAAGCCCATAAAGTTAGTAAAAAATACACGCCATAAAGTCCACTAAAACAGCAGTTCTATTCTAGATATACCTACAATAATATGTCCCCAGTGTACGTAAACATTTTCAAATACATCACGTACCAAGTTGACCATAGTTGTTGGAAACATTTCCGAGTGTTCAACAAACTCTAGCTATAATTTACTTCTATGTTTACTTTTAATTGGTTTTTTGTAGTATATTCGACAATATTGTAACTAATTGGATTTGGCGGACAATAATACATTAAGCACTAATTAGCACGGGATGAATATATGAAAATTAAAAAAGAATATCTTCTTCTCCAGCCCACTTACGTCCCACTGTTGGGCACGGGCCTCCTCCACTTTGGGAGGGATTATGGTCTACTGCGACGCGCTGACCAAGCGTATTGGCACAGAGTTTATTTTCGAGTTTCCCGTCTCTCACAGAAGATGCCATGTGTGTACAATATCCCTTAGCTGACTTTTGGGAGGAGATGGGGTGGGGACACTTGTATTCTTAATCCGTCACCACACGGAGGTTAGAACTTAAATAAAAAGAATATAACTTATCATAAATAATAACTAAATACTTAGGTATTAACTTAGTTGAGTAGTACACAAATACGGACCCAACTTAACATAATGCTGGTTAAAAACCAGCGCTGGTCTTCCCCGTGGGGCTCCATGTAGGGCTTGTCGTCGCGAAGTAGCCGGCGGCCTCTCCCGACGAGGTGGTCACGCGCGGGGTGTCGAAGCTCAGCCGATGACGGGAGGACCTAATGCTCTACCCGTCGAGTCGAACCACCTTTGCCGGGTTATGGTATGGCACAAGGCACCACCTTGGCCCGGTAGCGCTAAAAGCGGCATAAAAAAAACCAGCGCTGGTCTTCTGTTGGGCAAAGGACATCGCGGATTCAACGAGCAACAGAAGCATATAAGTAAATAAGTTTGCGTGCAAGTACTCAAAAATAGTTAGTTATAAGTGAATTTAAGTACAAATAGACATAAGTTAACCATGCGTTGTATTATGTTGTTCTTAAAGCTAAAAAGTAAAGTAAACTAAAGTAAAGTTAAGTAAAAAGTTAAGTTAAGTTTTTTAGTTTTGTAAAGTTGTTTATACTTAATAAAGCCTGTTGGCATCCGTGACACCACTCGAAGGTCCCATTCGAAAACCAGCGTCAAGTCTTTGTAAAGACTTGACAATATGCTGAAATGGGACCTATTGCTGCTGCCGCAGGTACGGTGTCTTACTTATATATGTTTTCATGTTTATGTAAGTGTATTGTATGTGTTGGTTTAGCGGTAATAAAAATATTTTTTTTCTTTCTTTCTTATATATTAAACCTAAAAATCGTAGTTGTTAAGAATTTTCATAAAATTTGCAAGATGAAAAGTAGGTACGCACGGAAAACATCTTTGACAGTTGGGCAATAAAGAATACCATAGAACAAGATAAATAAAAACATTTATTCTAGTAATATTTTAAGTTAGTATTGCAACAGAATAAACAATATAATATTTGTACAACAACTTTTGAAAATATATAGTTGAAGTTTTGCCGAAGAATAATACATTTAATTTTTAACACGCTTTTATAAGTTTGGTATGTATCTATCAATGTATTCATCTGTGTAACGGAATCTTTGAAAGCGATTTTCAGCCACTTGCAGTAGACGGATTGATCTGAAATTTTGCACAACTAACAAGGACCGATGACAATGCAATAATTTAAAAGAATAATCCCAATTCCTTGATCAGAATTACTAGAATAGCATGTTGAAGTATCACTATGACCACACTTGTATTTTTAATTATACACGTAATAGTTTAATTTTATATGAGTAGACTCACCAAGATTATTGTGTTTCTACGTATGCCTTTCATATACAATCAGATAATTACACATAAAAACGCTTTGTTTATTTTTCAAGTAAAATTATAATAATTGTTTACTTGTGTTTACTACGATTGTGACAACATGTGACACACAGAATAGATAGAAGATACTACGTATCAGAAGGGAAACTTAGAAGAACGGGTAAATTATAGAGGAGGGGTATTTTGCATTCTGACAACTGTCATTTGACTGTCATTTGATTGTCATTTGACTGCTCAACTGTCAACCTTCTGTCAACTGAGTACAGCCGTAATAATTAAGCCATGTTAGATATTAACCACATGCTTAGACCACATGTTATAGCTATGTAGCCACATATTTTACACAATAGATAATTATTTAGATGCAAAAATAAAATTACAACTATGTGGTTACCGAATTATTTTATTGTAAATGACAAAACAGAATGAACATATCTACGAAAATACACTTATAAATATAAATATTATATAGGTACACTTATTATCAAGGTCAGAGCAAGCCAATATACTTTTAAAAACTAAACAATATGTATTGCCCCAGAACTACTTACTCCAAAGATTTATTTTAATATCATTAACATAGTCGAGTTACATGCATTACAAGATTGTGCTTATGCCTCGTGTTAACAAATGGCGGACGATTATTGAAAATAACAATTTTATTTTTTATAACGTACAATAAATTTTCGTCTCTGACAGAGGATGTTATATGTGTACAATATTCCTTAGCTAACTTTTACAGCACCCTAGGAACAAAAAGGGGTGGCGACACTTGCATTCTTCACTATACGGACAACAGAAACAGAAACAGAATTTATAACAGTAAATTGTAAATTGTTAACTTTAAAATTACCTAGCTGACTTAATAAATTAAATTAAAGCAGAAAACCCGGGTACTAACTGATACCCTGAATAGCCGATGGGCCTTGAGATTCATAACTAGTAGCAAGTGCGTCAGTCTCAATTTCCTCTTTTAAGAATATAGTAGAATATGAGAATTGCCAGCGTCGTAACAAATCGTAGTTCAAAGTGTTTGTTACACACATATGACGATCTTACTTGATCTTCCGAAAGGCCCTTCAAAAGAGCAGAGTCAATACTCTAAATACACTTCTTGGTGACTGTTTCTCGAATCGGAAATTGGTGCAGAGCCACATTCTTTCGCTTGCTTTTGCATTTAGGAATACAGCATGTCGTCTTCATGATAAAACATATACGGAATATTGCAGTTTTGATGAGAGAAGATATGCTCGCAGAATATACTCCTGATACATTCAACTTATAACTAAAATTATAATTAAAAGAAATAAGATGTAAAAAATTGCTAATTCAATTCAATTCAATTCTTCTTTTAATGGCCCATATGTGACTATCTTAGGACTAGTCACTTTCCGCCAGTGTTTTGTATTAACTTCAGACAAGAACATGCTAGTATCATGATCTATGGAGAGAAAACAATATTTGGCCGAAACAAGTGAAAAAGTTAAATAATAAACTGATAACTGATTATTCTTAGAAAAATTAATAGATAAAAATAAAAACATACATTAACAAATAAGAAATGTTAAATATATACAAGTATTATAGGAATTAAATACATAAATATGAATGTAACATAATACTCATTTTATATAATGTGTCTAATTATTACAATTTAATTTTATGTTTTTTAATATAGTTGCAAAGTATGGAATTTATTTCAAATGAAAAAATAAAAGATAAGAGAAATTTAAAGGAGACAGGACGCGGGATATTGTTAGGGATTAAATCATAAAGTGATTGTTGTACAAGTGAGCAATTGAAAAAAATATGATCAGCTGAACCTTCATCTAAGCCACATTCGCAGAGTGAGTTATCCTTTATCCTAAGTTTAGCCAGATGGGAAGGAGTACAAGAGTGACCCAATCGGAGACGGCAGATTACAGAAGTTACGCGTTTACTAGCCTTACGAAATTTAAAAAACCATGGCTTTGCAGGTATCTCGGATTGGACATCACCATAGTACTTGGCTTTTGTTTGTTTAATTGACATCCAATACCGATTCCAGGATTTCTGGAGCGTAGATTTAGGAAGTAGGCACAAATCATGAGAAAAAATTTTGAAATGTCCTAACGAGCCAATTTGGGATGCAGATTTAGCACAAGAGTCAACCGATTCATTACCGGATATTCCTGAGTGACCAGGTATCCACGCTAAAACGACAAGGATGTTGGAGACATGGCATTCATAAAGAGCCTGTCTAATCTGAAAAACTAGGGGAAATTTAGATTTGGAATAAAAGGGATTAGAAAGGATGACTTGCAGACAGCTTTTAGAGTCAGTGAATATGATTGAATTATTAAGGTTATGTGATTTAACGAAAAGGATGGCTTCCAAGATAGCCAAAGTTTCTCCTGTGAAAACCGAAGCGATAGGCGGACATTTAAAACTCAAACAGATGCCAGTGAAAGGAATCCAAACAGCGGCACCAACATCACTAGTCGCGGATTGTTTAGAGGCGTCTGTGTAAATTTTATTCCAACCTTGAAAACGAGTTTGTACAATATCCAAAAACATAGCATTAGCATTAAATGATGATTTTTCAACTCCTAAATCAAGAATAACGTTAGGTTGAAAAACGAGAGATTCATATGGAGAAGAAAAAAGAGGGTTTAAGGGGAATTGAACAATTTGATAGGGTAATTTAGAATACCTGATAAAACTGAGAAGAATGCAGGGGATTTTGTCGGGATCAGATGATTGATAAAGATTAACAAGGACGCTCAATTTATGAAGAAGGGGATGACTAGAATTTTGTACAAGTTTAAACATAAATCTGTCAGAAAGAAATTGCCTTCGTAAATTTAAAGGGGGGTCCCCACATTCAATCTGCATAGCAGCAATTGGCGAAGATTTCATGGCGCCGATAATAACCCTAAGAGATTTAGACTGTATTTTGGAAAGTTTATTCAATGCAGATTTGTGACAGAGGTTAAGTAAGAAGCATCCATAGTCCATTTGACTGCGGATTATTGCATTATATAATAATTTCTGTGAATAAGGGTGAGAGCCCCACCATACTCCGGACAAAGCCCGAAGGATGTTGAGGTTCCTCTCACACTTATTCGCTACATAATCAAAATGAAGGGCACCCGACATTTTACTGTCAAGATAAAGGCCTAAAAATTTTGTACTATTGTGTTGAGGAATTTTTTCTCCATTTAAAATCACATCTATCACGGGAATTGACCGCTTTTTCGTGAATATCACGACAGAACTTTTAGAGGGAGACAAGCATAAACCATGGTCCACAAGCCAGTGACTGAGATAATCTAAAGCTGAATTTAATCTATTTGTTGCGCTCGGAATGTTATCAACCTTTACATACAGTGCAATATCATCAGCATATTGAAGGACACCACAAAAACAATTAACAGTTAGTTCTAAGTCATACGTGTACAGGCTATACAGCAGAGGGCTAAGAACTGAACCTTGTGGTAAACCACGCCATACTGTTTTAGGGGATAGAAGTTGCTGGTTAAATTTTATGACAATCGAACGTTCAGCTAAAATGTTAAAAATAAAACGAACAAGTTTTACAGGAATACCTAACCGAATAAGCTTGCTTCTAAGCACCGGTAAAAGAACGTTATCATAAGCAGCTACCACATCCAGGAAGACTCCTACCAGGTAACACTTTTCTTTAAAGGCTGCATAAATGTCAGAAGTTAAAATAGCCAAATTGTCACTAGTGCTCATACTTTTTCTAAATCCAAATTGACTACTTGCTAAAATAGATTTATTTTCTACTAGCCATTCCAGGCGCAATTTAATGAGGTGCTCGGTTATTTTACAGAGAACAGATGACAATGCAATGGGTCTCCAGCTAGAAGAAGAAGCTGGGTCCTTACCTGGTTTCAAAATAGGGACTATTATTTGAGTCTTCCACTGGTTTGGGATGACACCATAGTCGAAGAAGTGATTGACAAGCTCGAGAAACGATTCTTTTGTATGGGAAGAAGATTTAGTGATAAATGAATACGGAATGCCATCTATACCAGGGGACGAGTCTTTTAGTTTATCTAAAACGAGAGATAGTTCATCAAAAGAAAAAGGACCATCAAAGATATTAGAAGAATGAAGAAAAGAAAGAGGAGAAGAAAGTGAGTCCAAGGAAGGTACACAGGGAGGGGCTAGCTTATCTGAAAAAGCTTCTAAACAAGACAGGGAGATGTTGTATGGAGAATCCAGAGAATTCATGGATCCACGAAAGCGTCTGATTTGTGACCAAACTATGGCAGATGGGGTTTTGGGAGCAAGGGACTTACAGAACGCTTGCCAACCAAGCCGTTTCTTTTTCCTAACCAACCTTTTAAATTGCGCAGCAGCTTTTTGATATTTTATAAAATTTTCAGTGGTCATTGCCGAATTATACATTCTCTCAGCTGCTTTGCGGGCAGCAATAGCGTCTGAGCATTCGGAATCCCACCAGGGTGAGGAAATTCTGAAGTTTTTGAAAGGTTTTTTAGAGGGAATATGGAGATCAGCAGCTGATAGAATAGATTTAACAAATAAATTATATAGGCTTAGTGGATCACTGTTTGAGGAGTCTGCAAAAGATGATTGAATTTTATTATCAAGGGACAGAGAGTATGACTTCCAGTCAGCAGATGACAGTTTGTATTTCTGCAAAGGGCTGGGGTTGGAAAAAGGGATAGGCCTGATAGAAATAGAGGAAGAAATGGGATAGTGATCACTGCCAAACGTAGATGATAATATACTCCACGAGAAAATAGAAACCAAGGAGGAAGAACAAAGAGTTAGGTCGACTGCACTCATAGGATTTTGAGATGGATATACTCGACGAGTAGGGGAACCGTTATTCATCACACACACGTCAACCTCATCAAATACATCCAAAAGTGATAAACCAAAAAAATCTGAGTGACTAGAACCCCACATAGTATGATGGGCATTAAAGTCACCCATTACAACCATGGGATGGGGAACGGAGGAAAGTAATGAAAGAATATCTGCAATAAGACAAGAGTTAGGGCGTGGAATATATAGAGAAACGAAAGAAATGTCATGCAATCTGACACCAACAATATTGATATCAGGAGGATGAGAGGGGAAAGTGATTAAAGAGAAGGGAAGGGAGCGCTTTATAAACAAAGCGCAACCTGCATACCCATCGGCTCTGTCATCCCGCAGACAGCAGAAGCCAGGGACCCTGAACCGAGAACCTGGCCTCAACCATGTCTCCGAGATGGCAATCAGGCATGGGTGGAATTTTGAAATCAAATGAACCAGCTCGTGCTTCTTACGAAACACGCTCTGGGAGTTCCATTGAAGAAGACTTATCTTGTCCATCCGTGGAAGGGAAAAAAGTGAATTGGGAAAGTTTAGAGGCGACGTTGGACGGTAAACTATGTGGATTAGTAATAATAAAGTCAATGAGAAGAGAAAGAAGAGATTCTAATGAGTTGACAGGATGAGAGTTAGACTGAGGAGTGCTACAAAGGGCACTACCATTAGGTAAGTGATATGATGGAGAGGCGATTATATTATTATGTGCAATTTTGTCGTATGATTTACCTAATGGACTTTTAGGGCGTAATGGAGATGAGATTACCTTTGTGTACGAGCGGGTGGAAGTGGAAGGTGAATGATTTTTATGGCCTGAAACTGGATGAGAATTTTGATTGACTGGAGGAGCTTCCTGAGTGGCTAGCGCATATGACCTTGTGACGCGAGGAATTTGCAACAGAGCTTCTTGATATGAAATACTACTTTGAGCCATTACAACTTTAATGGCCCTCTGCCTCTCAAACTCTGGACATTTGTTGCTCGTAGCAAAGTGACATCCGGAACAGTGGAGACACGTTGCCATATTTTCTGGAATATCACAATTTTCACCGGCATGATCCTTTGAGCACCGAAAACATCTAGGCTTCGAACGGCACTTAAGCTTAGTATGCCCAAATCTGCAGCACGAATTGCACTGTATGGTCGGGAAATGATAAAGTTCCACACGAAGTGAAGTGAAATAAGAGAAAATTTTGGAAGGAAGAATTTGTCCTCTAAATGTCAACACAACAGTCTGAGTTGGGACCCAGGATGGGTTGCCATGCTCAATGATCTTCCTGTTTAAACGTCTGGCTTTTAATATCTTACCGACACCACAGGGTAATTCTAAAGATTCGACGAATTCTGTCATCGACAACTCAGTGGGCACATTGCGAACCAGGCCCATCCGAGTAACATTATATGTTGGAATAGTAGCCACATATTTATAGGTCGCGAGAATAGGAAGGGAAACAAATGAATTGGCATCCTCAGCTGTGCTAAACTGAACCGCAATTTTGTTTCTACCTAATTTTTTTAAACCGTCACGGCAAACGTTTTTGACATCATGTGTTTTAAGAAACTGCCCAAATCTGATAGGTTTAAAGGAGTTTGAAATCAGTTCAGACTCAGATCTGGAAACATGCACGATAAAAGGTCCAGCATCTGATTTCAAATAAGATAGCCCACCGACAATCAATGACGGGTCATTATAGATTGTATCAATTGATGCCGCCGCTAGCTCCGGAGACGTAATAGTTTTTTTTAAAACTGGGGCCTGAGAACTAGGCTCAAGACGGCGCTTAGTACTTACGTTAGCCTCGCGCTTGGGGTCAGGCGGATCTGGTGGTCTCGGAGGATCCTCCTCCATGGTTAATAATTTTGTGGTGACCAGACGATTTAATAAACTAAACACAATATTTACTAATAAATATACAAAATAATGACTAATAAATAAGATAAATAAGAATAATCAAGTTAAAATTAAAATATTTTTGAAAATTCCCGCTGACAAGATCAATCGCTATCCGTCCAAAAATTGCTAATTAAAATAAGGGCAAATTATACAATGGTGACAACCATGTGACGACACAGGTGACAAGTTGACAAACGGCGACAGTCACAGAAAAGAAACAAAAGTTCTCTAAAAAGCTCTTATTCTTCCCCTACATCACATAGGGCTCCTTAAAAAAACGCCGAACTTCGAGACCCTGCGCCGTTTGCACTCCTTCAATCCCAAGACCTCAAATAAATCATCACAATGTATGAAACAAAGACAAAAATCGTCACCCCTTTTATAATTAGATTTTTTGGAGAATTTAATTTGATGAATGAATTTAATTTAGTTTGAGAGGTTAGTTCTTTGGAGGAGCCCTATGAACCAGAGGTGGTTCCAAGGCTACTATCAATCCTCGTCTCCCGGTTTGTGGCCGCCGCATATGTACTTACAAATTTGAATCATGGATCAAATCTGTGCTCTTAAAACCTATCACAGAAAGTTTAGAACATATTAGTCTGTGCTGAACAATGGCAACACTAAAATTAATGTCATGGACAGACATGACGCCTTTCAAAACCTAAGTTTCCTCAAATTTCCTCTGACGTCCGCTGTCGCAAAATAGTTGTCTATGGTTTCTTCTAAGATTCCGGGCAGTGATGTGACAACAGAAACTTATGTCTCTGATAATATAAACTGTCAACGTTTTGTAAGTAGGTATCATAGAATTGAGTATTGATGACAATGCATTCATTAAAAAAAAATCAGGATATTTAAGCGTGTTTTTTAGTTTTTAAACTAAGTAGATTATTTATTAAATTTGTTACGATATTATGTCTTTCATTTGATTTAATAACCAATAGAGGAATTTTGAAGTTTATATTTTAATCACTTGACAGTAATATTTTCTAACACTTGCGGGACTCATCTGTTTAAATAAAACTACTTTTTACAGATTTAGACGCATATATTTGTTTTAAATTTTTGGCCCGACGTTTCGGAGACTTTGCAGTCACCATGGTCACGGGTGAGACTGAGCTGTAATGTGTCTTCTACGATCAGTTATTACAGGGTTTACCCACATTCGATTTTAATTTTACATTGACCATAAAGATAGACTTTTACTATAAACTGTATCATATTACATTGTGCTCAGACTACATAAAATCAATAACATTATTTTAGTTTCTAAAATACATTAACATAATATTATTGTAATACATCTCCCTATTTCACACCTCTCTATTTCGCTGAAGCAGTGATATTCTCCATATAGCTATATGGAGAATGTCCATAAATATGAATGAATGAATGAATATCCATATGCATTCTCTATATGAATGTTATATATTGAAAGTGTATCTTGTATGTATATATGTATTTTATTGTATGTATGTATTTATTTTATATATATGTATTTTAATCTGTATCTATATATTGTAATATAATATTTATGTATATACATATAGAATAGAATTATAAATTAATGGACTGTAACACACTTAATATAACTGTTTAATAAATACTTGTATTGTCATCTAGGACAGGGCTGTCCAAACTATACACCTTCACGGGCTAATTAAATTTCATACAAAAGCTGGAGGGCCAGAAAAATATTTTCAGTTGTCAAGTAAATAAAATACAGGGTAATTTTGTCTTTCTATGTTTATTGATTTTTCGTTAATTTATCTTTAACAATAGTATCGTAGTCTTTAAAATGCGTGTCGCGGGCCGCATGAAAACAAGCCTTTGTGGGCCTTTGTTTGGACAGCCCTGATCTAGGATATAAGACGTAATAGATAGGATATAATCTCGTTTGTGAGACTGAAAGTAGAGTAATAATAAATAAACAACTGTTAATGTGCTAAATAATTAAATAATGCGTGCCCTAATATAGGCTCTGGTCACCATGCCAGAGAATAGTGGAGGAGGACGGGTAAAAAAAAAAAAAACAAACAAATCATAATATTTTCTAACACTTGCGCGACTCATCTGTTCAAATAAAACCACTTTTTACGGATTTGTCTCACCCGTGACCATGGTGACTGCAAAGTCTCCGAAACGTCGGGCCAAAATTTAAAACAAATATACGCGTCTAAAACCGTAAAAAGTGGTTTTATTTGAACAAACAAATCATTTAAAAAAGCAAAATTCGTTGCGTAATTTTGAAGATATAAGCTCACATAGGGACCTACATACAAAAATAACGAGCTTGGTTTATAACTCGCCAGGTTCAAGAGGATGGCTTTTTTGCATAATTCTGTAAGCTTAGTTTAAATTCCACGCGTACAAAGTTACAACTAGTAACAGAAAATTATTAAAAAAATAATAATATTGTGTAGTAATGATTATGATTACACCACATCAAACTATATCTACATATCAATATACAGTTCTTATTATGATAATTATTGCATAATCTTTTCAAAACTGTAATACAAATATGACGACATATTTTGTTTGCTCTGAAAATATTAAAACGTCAAAACCATTAACACATTCTCCGTGTGCTAAATTGTTTAACTTTTCCTATTAAATTCTTGAGTTTCTGGTTGCATGGCTTATTATCTAAGGCTAAGTGTATCCGAGATATTATTATATTTGATGTCGGATAAACAGTTATTCAACCGACTTCACAAAAAGGAAGAGATTCTCAATTCGTCTGTATGTTTTTGTTTTTATGTTTGTTACCTCATAACTTTTAACCGGGCGAAGTCATTTTAATGATTCTTTTTTTATCTGAACGCTGGTTATTCCCGTGTGGTCCTATTGGCACCAGGTTAGGATCTCAGATTTCAAAAGCGCATAAAAATGGTTAAATTTTATTTAATTAAGAATTTTTATTAAGTTTTACAGACCTTATTTGCCTTTGAAATTTGACGATTTTCCTCGATTTCTCAGAAAATAACTATCGGATCCTGACCTGCTGCCAATGGGATCACACGGGATCCACTATCTTTCAAATAAAAAAAGAATCATTAAAATCGCTTCACCCAGTTAAAAGTTTTCAGGTAACAAACATGAAAATAAACATAAAGACGAATTAAGAACCTCCTCCTTTTTTGAAGTCGGTTAAATATGCGTGTATCTGACATCAGAATATATTTCGGACGTCTACACTAAGCCTTAAGTAATAAGCCATACAGCCAGAAACTCAACTCAACTCTTACGCCGGTTCTTCTCAGCAGATTGCGTCCAGAACCGGTGGTAGGGAAAAAAATAAAAAATAATTTCGACATGTCATAAGCACATAATTTTTCTGAAAAATTGTGTCTACTTGAAGTGATTTTTCATTTCATTTCATTTCAAGAATTTTATAGGAAAAGTTAAACAATTTAGTACTTGGAGAATGTGTCTTCTCCTTTTTTTGAAGTTGGTTTGATAAATCTTAGCAAAAGGCAGTATGCACTAAGCTTTATGATAAAATCTTACTACAGTTGAAATTACAAGTTCACTGAGCTATTGTTGTGGAATTAACCTAAATTTCAGGAGTCTGTGTAAACGAATATGTGTGCCAAGGTTCATTTATTGTGGAATTATAAGCGAAATGGAACAGGTCGTATGTTGCGTACTAATTAAACTTTATTAGCTGAAAGTAATTCTGAGTTTAGAATTTAAATGAGTTTTTAATCACTTTAGATACAATTCTCTTATTTCAACTTTGTATAGAAGTGAAATTAAATAAATCAGTCTCATATATTACTTACTAGCTTCTTACGTGTGGTGACGGATTAAGAATACAAGTGTCACCACCCCACCCAACAACAACTACAAGTGTCACACGCTTGGGAGGAGCCCAAGGGTGTTGTAAAAATCAGCTAAGGGGTATTCCACACAGATAACAACCTCTGTGAGAGACGGAAAACTCGAAAATAAAACGCCTGGTTAGCGCGGCACGGTAGACCTTAATCCCTCCCAAAGTGGAGGAGGCCCGTGCCCAACAGTGAGACGTAAATGGGCTGGAGAAGAAGAGAAGAAGAAGCTTCTAAAGCGCAACTTCTTACGCGTGGAATATTAAAAGCAAACTCTAACAAATGCAACAAAATCATTATCCACTTGAACCACTCTACGTGTAAAAAAGGGCATCAAAATCCGTTGCGTGGTTTTTAAGAATTAAGCTCACAAAGGAACATACATACAAAAGTAACGAATTTGTTTTACAATAAGTAAAGATATTTATATACTAGCAAAGGATGAGAAAAATTTAAAAAATATGATGGCATATTTTGCAATAAAAGTATAAATAGTGAAACTTTCTTTTTAAAGCTAGCTTTTATATCATTGCAACAGAAGAAGAATTAAAAGTGATCAAACTTAATTTCAATTCAATTCTTCTTTCAGGTTTCTTCAGGCTTCAATACAGAAATTCTTTAGAACACTTTTCTCATGGAACAAATTCAATCTTTTAGGAAGGATATAAACAATTTATTTGAGAAAAAAAATGTGTATAAAAAAAGAATTTGTTTCAAATAAAATAAAATAAAACCGTTACTAACAACGTTTTAAACATGTCGGTACTGAAGTTGTCGGGGTTTGCGAACCCCGACAACTTCAGTACCGACATGTTAAACGCTGAACTTTTTTCCAAAGTGCAGCACTTTTCGAGAATATGTAACCTATCAAATTGTATTTAAAAACTACAAAAGTTGATGTCAAAAGCCAGTGAAATACAATTTACATACTTTTGTATTTGATTTGAGTCTTATTTCTTACTTTATAAGAAGAAATATAAATGTCAGATTAACAGTCAGATTAATTTTATGTTTTGCATTCTTATCAAGGAACAAAAACAATGTGGTATTTAAAAAATTTAGGGTTTTAGCAATAAATAAATAAATATTCATGGACATTTCACACAACATCTTCTGGTCCCAAGCTAAGCTTATATGCTTGTGTTATGGGTTAAGTTTAGTTTATTTTTTGCGTTCCATAATGTATACAATCATTGCTTAAATTAAATATTTACAATACAATTATGGACCCTGTCGGGCACAGCAATTTAGATCAGAAGAGAGGTAGAGTGACAGCGCGACAACTTTATCATGTTTTAATGTATTTCTACAAATTGCAATTGTACATAACTTTATAGATTATTGATACATATGTCTCATTGATTAAATGTCTATTTTCTTTTATTTTATCAATAGTTAGTTTTATTTCCAAGTTATATTAATCACGTATGCATATTAGTCAGGTTATTTTTTTATAAGTCATGTGTTAGTAAAATTTATTATTTATGAGTTCCGTCAAAATCGTCAAAATATTCTTTTACACTATAGTAGCTTTTATTAATCAAGAACTGTTTTAATTTTTTTACAAACGGTCCATATCATTTCTCGTTTACTGATAGGTTCTGGCAACTTGTTGTAAATTTTTATCGACATAACCAAAGGACTTGAGGAGTGTAGCTAGTTTAGAAGTAGGTAAGTTTAAACGATCTTTATATCTTAAAGTAAAATTATTTTTTAGATGTTCTCGCGTGGTATAGTTTTCGTTGTGTTTTTATGTTAAATGTAATAACAGGTCTTTACCTTTTAAGGTCTTTACCTTTACCTTTAAGGATACGAAGAAGAACAAGATTACACGTGTCTATGAATAAAAATAGATTTTATTATTATTTCCGTGTCTATTTGAAATATCTGCGTATTCGCTTATTTATTGTTCAAATAGAATAAATAAATCTTTCTCTCTATCTCTCTCTCTGTGTCTCTCTCTGACCAGGCATGTTGGCACAGGGTTTAGTTTCGAGCTTTCCATCTCAGACTAGATACTAACTGCTTACAATATCCCTTTGTATTCTTAATTCGCCATCACACAGCCATGTTCTATAAGATCATTGCTAGTTTTCTATTCGAAGCTACTGATACGGTAATTATTAAATTGCATCCGTTTAAAAAATATGAATTATAAATAAATTTACTAACATATACACACAAGAGAGGCACGCGTAAAACCCTTATACTTCCTTTTCAGTCGAGAAATAAACGTATCATAACATCGTCTAGAGAATGTAAACTTTATAACTTTATAAGGAGTTGCCTTCTAAAGCGTAATGATAATATATGAAAATGTGTATAATAAGATTATTAACAGCGTATATCGTTCCCACAGGCATCTCTTTATGTGACAATTCTATCCTGTTTTGTAACAAATCTAATATGAAATGATGGTAATGGAATTATTTTGTTTTGTTTTTCTTAAGTCTTATGTACGTATATATATGTAATAAATTATTAACTGTTGCCTGCGGCTTTGTACGAGTGAAATTCAGAAAAAAATGGTACATATGAACCACTAACGCAGCGCACGCAACGGAAGAATATGCTTCGCTCTAATTGATCGCAGCGTGATTTAATTTACCATATAGCCTTCCTCGCTAAATGTAATATCTAACACTGAAAGAATTTTTTAAATCGGACCTGCGGTTCCCGAGATTATCGCGTTCAAACAAACAAACTCTTCAGGCTTATAATGTGAGCTATAAAATCTCTCCTACTTTTTAACACCTTAATAACTTCAATTCTTTTTATGTAGTTAATTTATGGTTAGTATAGACCAGGAGTGGCCAACAAGTCGACCATTTTTAGTCGATCACTCGCAAGTTCCACGAGTGGACACGCATTCAATGCCAAATGTTTCTAGTACTTGATACAGGAATGAACATGTACGCAGCTCATGCTTCGTGTAGGGAGATGTTCAGCGTGACCACTTTTAGTAGGTTTCTATTTTCAAGAATGCACGGCGGCGGTATAAAAGCACATTGCATAAACGTCCCCCTTCTTATCTAAGAAATAGGTCGATCGCTACTCAATTTTAAAATAAAAAGTAGATCTTATGTCCACAAAAGTTGGCCACACCTGGTATAGCCTACATGGTTTATCATACAGTAATAAATCAACACGAACTGTGAATTGCAGTTAATTGTTTATGTTTCCATCAATCAAACCAGTCAGTGTTATGCACCGCAATACTTGGGTATATCAAGTTACCTGGTTTTTTTTTTTTAATAAATATTCATGGACATTTCACACAACGTCCTCTGGTCCCAAGCTAAGCTAATTATGCTTGTGTTATAGGTACCAGAATACGGATATAATACATAGGTAAACTACTTTTCTTTTGTAAGTTGTTGTCGTTCACGAGGTCGCGGGTTCGATTCCCGCACGGGACAATCATTTGTGTGATATTTGTAATTGTCATACAAATGTTTGTACAACGTCTGGGCCTTTACTATGTATTAATTTCAAAATTATTGACTTAATTAAAAGCTCTGCTGAGTTTTTTACGCCGGTTCTTATTAGCAGATTGCGTCCTGAACAGGTGGTAGGTAAAAAAATGTTTGGACCTGTCAAAAGTACATAATTTTCTCAAAAAAATTATGTCTACATGATTAAATGATTTTTCATTTCATTTTATTTTTATTATAAGTAAGTATATGCAAAAGAAAAGATAGTTTATGTAATATATCCGTATCCGTACCCATAACACGAGCATAATAAGCTTAGCTTGGGACCAGAGTATGTTTAGTGAAATGTCCATAAATTTTTATTTATTTATTTCTTTTTTAATTTTAAGGACTGCCATCTTTATCAGAGTACCAAACTATAGTTATATGTACGAGTATAAGTCTATTAATAATTTACAAATTCAAGCACTATGAACAATAAGCACTTAGCACCTGAGATTCCAATTAATTATTCTAAATTGTAGTGATTTAATTTCAATTACAATAAGACTTAACAAATGTAAATTGAAATTAATTAATTTGAATATATTACATTACGTATCTATTATTATCGAAGGTAAACTTTAAGCAAAACTTAAAATAATATTATTGTGTATGTATAACTAAAAAGCTCAGGTTTATCCTGTCTTCAATTTTAAGATTTTATGTACCTACCGTAGCGATCTCTGCACTGCAATTGATATTTTTATAAGCTATTCAATTTAATATTAAAACTTAATTTAATATTTACACAGTATCTGTTTAAAAATATTCTGCTTTTACTGCTCTTTTTAATGTTCCCAAAAATTTTTTGCAATCTTCTCAGGTTTCGAATTAGCTATATTTCTATACTAGTGTTAAGGTTATTAGGGCCATTTGATTTGACACCCCGGGCCAATTTCATTAGCCGCTCTATAAATTAATAGAAATAGAGCAAAATTTTAAACTTGAAGGCTTTCGAAATGTATGAGCACAAAATTAAATGATACCAATGTTATTTTGAGCGTTTTAAACGGCTCAGTCTACCTGGAAAAATGTCGTGTTTGGTATTATGTTTGGAAATGAAGCAGAGTTCCTTTAAAATGTGAGTTATGTTTTATTATGTTCCTATAGAACTTTACACTTAAAATAAACTAGAAAGTGACTAGTTCTACTGGTTCTACTGGTTCCATACATCAATCAAATCCGCCTACTGCAGTCCACTGCTGGACACAGGCCTCTCCCAATTCGCGCCACAAAACGCGGTCCTCCGCCTTCCGCAAATCCGCATCCAGTCCTATCCTGCGACCTTCTTCTGGTCATCGGTCCACCTAGTTTGCCGAGTGGCGATCTTCACTCCAGAACCCGTCTGCCCCATCTACCATCGGTTCTTCGACAAACATGGCCAACCCACTGCCACTTTAGCGAGCTAGCCCTGCGAGCTATGTCAACCATTTTGTCACCAAAGACCAATGTGCTCTATCAGGCACCGCTTACCAGAGCACTCATATATACATATTTTCACCAGTCCTTAGGCTAAAATTACAGATAGGGGTATGAGAATTGTTACAAATTCTTAAAATATGTCCATCTCTTGGAGTGTAATATATATTATGTATGTAACATTTAATTATAATGTCGACTTGGTTTTTCTACTGTAATGGCATTCTAAACTTAATTTAATAAATAAATATATAAAAAAAATTTTTGTTTATGACAGTTTCGTAGACACATTTTACTTTTTAAAAAATTAAACTACCGATGTAGATATTATATCAACAAGGTTAAGAGGAGTTTCATTTAAAATCTTACCCTGTTAAGATCTTTTTATAAAATAATAGCGAGTCATCACATTTTTGCTCCTAATATTACGTTATTAAAAAAATTTCAACAAAGATAACAAGTCACTGGAACAGCTAACTGATATTTAGATATTGGTTAATTGTGATTGGTTTGTTGTTATGGTCAAACTATATGAGAAATAGCCGAACCTATTACCTTTTTTTAAAGACTTTTATACTCTTAAAGCGGTAGAGGCTTCATATTTTAATATGGAAATTATTGTGAATTTGAGTCATATTTTGTTTTGAGTCATATTTTGTTATTGCTTGTTAAAAATGTATAGTTACAATTAGTTGCCACAGGGCAACAATCCGCAAAATACAGTTGGGCAACTATCCGATTTGATACGGATACTTGCCCTTTTTATTTACGAAATAAATAAAACATATTTAACAATAAAACCAAATAAACAGTGCAATTTAACCTCTAATGCACTCAAAGAAATATATCTTTGGCTGAAATCGCAATCAGTTATAAAAATATTTAACAGAGATAACTTACCAATATAATTATGGCGCTCGTCAAAGTATCGCCGCGGAAGATGTTTTCTCACACGGACAAAACACGTGGGCCTACTTCAACGGTATATGCGGCATTGAGGCCTGTGCGGGGTACGCTTTTAATTATGATCAAAAAGAAACACTGACAATACGTCTAACATAGAGCATTTGAAACTGAGGCATGTATCCGTCCGAGGCAACTATCCGGCTTTTACCCTATATCTGTGTTTATGCTTATACTATCTCTTACAGAATTATCCACAAGACAATAATTTGTCAATCATAACTGTCATAAAAAAAATTGTACTGCGTCTAGGTGTTTTCTATGTATGTATTATAAGCTTTGCTTTGAAAGGACGTTGTGTGAAATGTCTACTAAACTAAAATCTTTCTTTTCTAACACTTGCGCGACTCATCTGTTTAAATAAAACTACATTTTACGGATTTAGACGCGTATGTTTGTTTTAAATTTATGCCCGACGTTTCGGAGACTTAGTAGCAAAGTAGACAAAGTAGACTGCAAAAAGTAGTTTTATTTAAAATCTTTCTTATTTCTCTTGGATGGAAAGTGTTGACACGACACTTGTATTCCTAACCCATCGCCAAAATGACGATTTGTCTCATCTAGTAAATTTTTATATCAATGTCTGTAATACTAAACCATTTTTCAAGCTATTCACTTACAAAATTCTTTGTTTAACGCAGACTTTATGACTTTAATAGAAGTAAAATTTTGAAAGGCTCTTCCATATGTTTTGTTGTAAAAAGCATCAGCGCTTTGCAATGTAAGTAATGAAACAAAACTTAATTTTGACAAATAAAAAGTCTATTAATATTTCTCATAACTTTGTGCACAGTAAAGATTACAATAAATAAATAAAAAATAGAATATATAAATAAATAAATATTCATGGAAATTTCACAAAAAGTCATCTGGTACCAAATTAAGCTTATATGCTTGTGTTATGGGTACCGGAATACGGATAGAATACATAATGATATACTACTTTTCTTTTGTAAATACATACATAAAACGACCCAGACGCAGTACAAATATTTGTACTGCGTCTGGGTGGTTTTATATATAATCTGGGACCCAGAGCACACGAGCGCGAACGCTCCGGTGGCACTTTGCCCAGAGCCAAGCAGGGCCCCGGGCAGGAGTCGTCGGTGCCCAACAACCGCAGCAAATATGGCTGTCGGCAACGGAAACGCGACAGGGGGACCTAGTGCTCCCCCCGTCGGGTCAAGCCCAGATTAGCGGGGCCACCCCTCGCTGGGTCATGGTAAAGCTTAGACACCATCATGGCTCGATAAGGCAGGGGGCGGAAAAAAAAACAGTTATTATGCTTATTTTAGGACCAGAGAATGCTGAATCAACGGTCTAGTTTCTTTAAGTAAAATACATGACTTTTTTAACACATAAATCCTTGAAAGTACTCCCGGTAGTACTAGAATGGACAATATTTTATACTGATACGTACATCTTACATTCTAATGTAAAAGCCAGTTCAACATTCTTTTTATCAAGATACACTAGATATTCAGATCTTAGACAGACATATACTTTACATCGCTGGATTTCAACAAATAAAAATGTAGGTGAATACACTCTGAGAATGAAGGCAACAGGAGTTACAGCCGCTTTTATTCTTTTTAAAATACCAGCTGGTGCCCGCTTCGTACGCGTGGAATTTAGTAACCAACCATACAAATTACACAAAAAGCCATTCTCTTGCGCCACTTTATCAATTAAACAAAACACATCAAAATCCGTTGCGCACTTTTAAGGATATAAGCTCACATAGGAATATCCATACAAAGATAACAACTTTGTTTATATTAAGTAAAGATAATGACAAAATCAAGCTGTAACACACACAAACACACTAACGTAATTCCATTACGTCACTGCGCGCACGGACTCGCAAAATTTGGCACACATTAATGAATTCTGCATTATGTTTAACGAACAAAATAAAACACAGACTAAAAGGTAAAACTGTCTTTCTACTATGAGCATGAGCATTGTTCTTGTATCATTTTAGAGTTCCGTGTTAAAAAGGACACTATTACTGAGACTGCTGCCGTCCATCAGTCTATCTGTCAATGAATAGTGATAGGTCGAGAGCTGAAATTTTCACAGTAAATTTATTTCTATTTGCTATAATATTTCTATTAAGTCAAATGCTCAAAACCAGTATAAAATAAATAAATAACGGGATTCCCAAAAACAAACGTTTTCAATTAAACGTGATGTCACATGATTGTGACCATAAAACATTATGATGATGATGATACCTGATATTGGGACGAAAACCTTCGTGCATGTCCATCTCGTACTTAGCCGGTATTTCAGAAGAGATTCTCCAACAATTCCAACTCCTGTTGTTAAATACTCAAAGAACTTTTCTTGGAATTTCAAAAATAAATATATGGGTTGTATACATGTCTAGGATGTAAAGTAGTGAATGTTTAGCGTCGGTTAGGAGACATGCCTGTGTTTGATGTACGGGATACAAAATCAAATGCATTTTGTCGTCTGCTGAGAAATCGAGGAAAAACTCTCAAATTTCAAAGGCACAAGATATCGGTTGATTTTTTTTACATACTCTATTAAAAAGCACTCTGGGAGAGAAAAGAGGTGATGACACTTATATTCTTATTCCCTCACCATACCAACACGGAGTTTAAAATTACTTAAATAAATAATTAATACAAAACAATAAAACTTGTAGTAACTTGTTTACTCTACAAAACATCAATTTCACGAAAATGATACTTTCATTTAATTAGAATGAAACCTCAGGAGGCTCTGTGGTCCAATTAAATTTAATTCTAAATATCTAGTTACAGGACAATTTCGGTTTTACTTAACAAATTGGTTCCTTTAAAAGCAGTTTGAATTTAAGTATAGAGTATAAACCCTTAGTTCTGGAAATTCTTACAATTCTGCAAATTTCTTCCGCACTTAAACAGTATTTATTATGTATTGTATTCTATTTGTATCTTTTACTACATGTTGCCCGCGACTCCGTAAGAGTGGAACTTTGAAAATCTTCTCCGTTTTTTAAATATTTTTCATAAATACTTGGCTCCTTTTGGTCGCAGCCTGATGTTATATAGCCTATAGCCTTCCTCAATAAATGTACTATCCAACATAAAGAGAAATTTTTCAAATCGGTCCAGAAATTCCTGAGATTAGTGCGTTCAAACAAACAAACAAACAAACTGTTCAGCTTTATTTAACGCGCTAATCTCGGGTACCTCTCGATTCCGGTCCGATTAGAAAAATTATTTCAGTGTTGGATAGTACATTTATCAAGGAAGGCTATAGGCTATATAACATCATGCTGTAATTAATGGGAGCGAAGCATTAGTGAAAAATGTTGCAAAACTGGTGCAATGTGCATTTTTTTTTATAAAATCTGTAATCGAACTGCAAACATTTTCCATTTAAAGTTGGAACTCAAAGAGACTATTTATGTTGCATCAAAACTACGTAATGAATACGTACCTACACGTCATTTACGGTCACTGCATACACTTGTACATTAGTTATACAAAGCGACAGTTTTGTTTGTGGCAAATATTTACTAACCAGAAAATAAAAGACTGAATAAGAACTACATTTGCATATATGTGTATATGTTTCCTATGGGTAGGACGCATATACTTAAATATTTGTTAGTTTTTTTTACCAACTAATTTTTATTATAAATAAATAAATAAATATTCATGGACATTTCACACAACGTCCTCTGGTCCCAAGCTAAGCTTTATATGCTTGTGTTATGGGTACCAGAATACGGATATAATACATATACTACTTTTCTTTTGTAAATACATACTTATAATACATAGTAAACACCCAGACGCAGTACAAACATTTGTATGACAATTAAAAACATCACACAAATATTTGTCCTGACCGGGAATCGAACCCGAGACCTCGTGATCGGCAGTCCGTTATATGAACCACTAGACCACGAGGCCCGTCAAATATATTGTGAATAATTTGATTTGTGTGGTATGGTAATGTAATGAAAAGAAAATAATTAACAGTGTTCCAAGAATGATTATACTATCGCAGTAATTAAGTCCAAAGGGAAGAAAGATGGCTTACCTATCTGAAAAAGAAAAAGGATAGGAAAGAATAAGTTATAAATAGGCCATAAAATAAAATACCAAATAATAAAAAGTAAGAATAATAATTCACTTAAAAAACTTAAAAACACGTTTGAAAATCCTAAATATTATTTTACATTATTGCATTGTAATCAGTTACCAAAGTACGTAAATCTTGTTATTCCTAAAAGTTTTCAGGAAACTGTATAACGTTCTTGCAATAAAATGCAATATTCCGTACGAGTTCCGGATATATTGTCAATAAATAACCAATATATTTACTACCACACTACGATAGAAAATCTCTAACGGCTTATATTTATTATTGTATGAACAACTTTGACACCATGATTCATAAACTAAGGCAGTGGACTTATAGAGCTGGAAAGCAATTTGGTCCTGTATTGATTTATGATGTTCCAGAAAAGTAATCAAATTGTATGAATTTGGTGAACTAGGATAGTAATACTCGAGCCGTATGGTCAGGGTCAGGGATTAATAATTCATTTGTCATTCACCATTTACTTTCATGCTAGCTTTAGCCAACAGAAGTATTATCTATCATTGGCCCGGGGCGGTCAGCCTGAGAAGGGCGGCGAAAGTATTCAAGTTTAAAATTTTACTCTATCTTTATTAATTTATAGGGTAGCTAATTAAATTGACCCGGGGCGTCAAATCAAATGGCCCGTGGTGCTAATTTTCAAAATACGCCTATAAGTATAAATCTTCAAAAATGCGCAATAATTCTTGATGCGGTTTTTCTAGTAGGGCAAATGGTTCAAAAGAAATGTTTAAATGCATAATAAAAATTGTGCTTTTAAATCCACGTGTCGCGTGCAACAGCTAGTAGGTAGTGCATATAACGTTAACATCAACTTCTAATACTAGTAGAACGAGGAAACAAATGTCGATGTGTCATAACTTTATAGATGTATCAGGTGTGTTCATAAAGCTTAGAAAGTTCCCGAAGTTTCAATTATTATATAGGTGTTTTAAACTGAAGCGACGGGAGCCATGTTATGTGGTTTGTATTCAGGTTATTTATTTATTCTTGAACTTTATTCACACATATTAACATAGGACATAGGCGGACTTAATACCAATGGCATTTTCTGCCAGTCAACCTTTAAGAAAGATTATATAAGAGCCCGCGACTTCGTACCCGTGGAATTCCTACTTACTTGACACTTATCGTCACATTTCTGGACAATTCACACAATGGTACCAATTCTACACGCACAACTAAACTAAACCAAACTAAACTTAACAAAGAAATTAATTTTGATAGTGTCCATAACACAATTCGGCAATGATAACTGAAGTTTCTTTTTATAAAAACTGTTTATTATAGACTAAAGATATTAATTTATATAATTTTTTTCTATCTATCTCTCTCTCTCTCCAGCCCATAACTGTCCCACTTTTGGGCACAGGCTTTCACATTGGGAGGGATTATTGCCAATTATGCCGCACTGTCAAGGCGTGTTGGCATAGGATTTACTTTTGTTAGTTCTTCGCAGAGGAAAACATGCACGGTCAGCGCAGCACACTAGACCGTAATCGTGAAGAGAAGAAAGGAAACTACTAGGTACAACATCATGGAGCTTTCCAAAATAAGTAATTTTACACTTTAAATAACAAAATTGCAAATAATTATATTGCCACTCTATGTAATTATTTATGCTATTATATTATATTTATATCAATATACTTCATAGTAATTAAACATAACATCCAAATAACATAAATTCCGCCGCCATATTATTATTATATGGTTCACTTATGAAAGCATATTTTGAGGAAAACGTGTACGTATAAAATCACTACCTTGGCAAATTTTACTCGAAATTGATTACACAGTACATAAGATATAGCAGTATAGAAACTAAAACGATTTTTTATTCATAATCAAACTGAATAGCGTTTAGTAACGTTGGCAAGATTCTTTTTTCAAAAGTTTGTTCATGTCGTAGTCCTTTGTTTTGTAAATAAAGGTTAAAGGTAACTTTAAAATTGACAGACACCATTTATCAAATCAAATTATGGTGGAAAAAATGACTGCACCATAATTTGATTTGATACGTAAGGCATAGCCTGTCAATTGCAAAATCAATAAACTACTTTAGACACCATTTTTTTTTTTTTTAAATTGTCACCATATATAAAATTCACGTGTGACAGTGTTAGTTACCGTACTCCACCGAAACGGCTTGACCGATTTTTATGAAATTTTACATGCATGTAGTAGGTCTGAGAATCGGCCAACATCTATTTTTAAAACCGTTTTTTTAGTATAGCAAAACATCGTTTGCCGAGTCAGCTAGTGATTTATAAAAATCGAAAAGTTTTAAAAAGTTTAGACTTGGTGCTTCATTTAAACGATTTACGTATAACATTTAAATTAAACCAATAGATTACTTTTTTAATTTAAAAGTATATAGTATTAGTATTAGAGTGATAGCTACTTTTTAATAATTAAAAATATTGCCTGCGATACGGTCTACTAGATTGTTTACTAGATACGGCAGGATCACTACACTCCACCCTATCAAACAACGTCTGTGATAAGTAAATGCATGAGTCTGTTCTAAAGAACTGACTAAACAGCTTTACTTTCCATACTGCTTATTTGTCAACTGTGGCATTTACGAGCAGAAATTTAAGTCTTCTTGCGTAGGTTGAATCGCGCATATTTTAAATTTGTAAGATTCTTTTCAAGCACCTACAGTATTCCAGACATGAATAAATTATTTAAAAACAGTATTAGATGGTCGAGTAAAATTCAGCTATAATTCTATAACATTAATCTGTAATAAATTGCCCTTGTTGTGACGGATTGAGAATATAAGTATCTCCACTAACACGTCTGGTCAGCGCGGCATAGTACATCATAATCGCTCCCAAAGTCGAGGAAGCCGAGCTCAACCCGGGGACGTTGGTGGGAAACAAACAGTAATCATGATTTCCTTGAGATTGGAGTTGAACCTAGTAATGATAAGCCTGGATAGAGCCTAATTTAAAACCAAAGTCCAAAGACTTTGCGTGAAATGTCATTTACGTCCCACTGTTGGGCACGGGCCTCCTCCACTTTTGGGAGGGATTATGGTCTACTGTACCGCGCTGACCAGGCGTGTTGGCATGGGGTTTATTTTCGAGTTTTCCGTCTCTCGCAGAGGATGTTATTTGTGTGCAATATCCCTTAGCTGACTTTTACAGCACCCTTGGGAGGAGATGGGGTGGTGACACTTGTATTCTTAATCCGTCACCACACGGACAAACAAAAAAATATAATAGAGTTTAATTCGTATTTTATTTTCAGTATAAGTAAAAACAAGTAATATTAACAACGGAAAATGGTACCGATTCTACGTGCACAACTAAACTTAACTAAAAAATGAAAACATAACAATAACAATTCGGCAAAGGGCAAAGTTAACGAAACTATTGATTTAAATGTGATTCTCCGTGCGGTCACGGATTAAGAATACAAATGTCACCACCCCATCTCCTCCCAAGAGTGTTGTAAAAGTCAGCTAAGGGATATTGCACACAGATAACATCCTCTGTTAGAGACGGAAAACTCGAAAATGAACCCTGTGCCAACACACCTTGTCAGCTCGGCACAGTAGACCATAATCCCTCCCAAAGTGGAGGAGGCCCGTGCCCAACAGTGGGACATAAATGGGCTGGAGAAGATGGCGTCATTATGACACCAAACTTGATTTTTTGTTACAAATGATGCCACTATGGCGCCATAATGATGTGTCATTGAACTGTCATTGTGACAACATTGTATTAGCAGACTTGACGGTGTTAATCTAACGTCTTATCTCTAACTATTCTGCTTGCACAGTTATGTAAATGCAATTCCGAGTGCAAACTATAATAATATACGTTACCATTAGATCTAAATTATGACTTGTACACAAATATTAAAGTTATACTGAAGTGAGCCAACGCTCTATGTTCATAAATAAAAACGAAAAAATAGAGTACGGGTATCCTGAATTATCTACTAACGTAATTTTAATTTGGTCATCATCATCATCATAACATCACGCCTTTTTCCCATGGGGGTAGGTAGAGACTATAGAGCGCCATCTGCTACGATCCAAACATACTTCCTTGGCTTCATCCACACTCATACATCTGGTCATACATGCCCGACGGTTGTAAGGGGCGGCACTTGCTCCTTTTGGAGTATGCCGGCGATGACATCGGAGTATATTTTTCTCGGGCGTCCTCTCCCAGCATTTCCACTTACCTCCGCCGTGTATATGCCTTTTGTTAATCGTCTCTCATCCATCCTCTCCACATGACCAAACCACCTAAGCATACTTTTCTCCACCTTAGTCACTAATTTGGTATTTATACTTATTACTAGCTGACCCTGGCAAACGTTGTTTAGCCAAACTAAAAAAAAAAGATTTGAAAAATAGATGTTGGCCGATTCTCAGACCTACCGAATATGCATGTAAAATTTCATAAAAATCGGTCAAGCCATTTCGGAGGAGTACGGTAACTAACACAGTGACACGTGAATTTTATATATAAGACTAGCTGACCCGGCAAACGTTGTTTTGCCATACTAAAAAAAAAAAATTTTGAAAAATAGATGTTGGCCGATTCTCAGACCTACGGAATACGCATGTAAAATTTCATAAAAATCGGTCTAGCCGTTTCGGAGGAGTACGGTAACTAACACTGTGACACGTGAATTTTATATATTAGATAAAACAGAGTCGTTATTTCATTTATGTGAGATCATCTATGTGAGCTTATATTTTCAAAACTCTATCATTTTTTTTATAGATAAAGTGGTTCGAGAGGATTGCTTTTTTTAGGGTTCCGTACCCAAAGGGTAAAAACGGAACCCTATTACTGAGACTTCGCTGTCCGTCCGTCCGTCCGTCCGTCTGTCACCAGGCTGTATCTCAAGAACGGTGATAGCTAGACAGTTGAAATTTTCACAGATGATGTATTTCTATTGCCACTATAACAACAAATACTAAAAAAAAAAAATTTAAGGGGGCTCCCATACAACAAACATGATTTTTTTACCGTTTCTTGCTCGATACTAATAACGTTGCCTTATGTTGCATAGATAATGGTACGGAACCCTTCGTGCGCGAGTCCGACTCGCACTTGACCAATTTTTATTGTATAATATGTTTCGGTTTGGACACACATACGAACTTGCAGGCAACAGCCAGTATGTATATGTTGAAGTCTTCCTCAGACTTTAGATTTTATATCGTCATTTTCTCAGGAGTAGACAGAGATTAATGGTCTTATTCATAATAACTTATCGGAAGTTTAAAAGTTCGCTAAAATCGGTTCGCGAAAATGGTCAAAACTTGTTATTCATAATAGTCTTTTTTGGCTAAAACGTTTATTATCTCTCCGATAAAATCTCCGTTTAAACCTCCGATAAGTCATTATGAAAAAGACTATAAAAATATAACTGTTACCTCTTTTTACCATTGTCGTTTTTCCTCTCAAATATTTTCACGACAAGCAAAAAGCAGTGTACCTACAGCCGGTAAACAATAAATTCAGAAACACCGGTAGCAATAATAATAAAGTATAAAATATATTGTCGAAAATATTTCCTTAAATCGTTTGAACAGTCCTAAAGACAAAATTATTCCATTACTGCACACATATTTTCACATTAGATATTGTGAAGACAAGGGATCGTAGCATAAAAACGCTTATGAAAACATTCCTGAAGAAAACTTTTATGATATTCTTATATTTTATACAATTTATGTTTGTGATCTTGAATAACACAATACGGGCTTGTAGTCAACCTGACTCAGTAAACGATATCGTGGATTCGATTCTTACCTACAACCAATCAATCAAATAATTTATTTATTGACAAAGGTTAGCATTTTACCAGACCTGTAGAGTTTGTTTGTTTGAACGTGCTAATCTCAGGAACTCTGGTTCGATATGAAATATTCTTGTAATGTTGGATAGTATATTTATTAAGAAAGGCTGTAGACTACAAAACATCACGCTACGACCAATAAACAACTTTGAAAAATGTTGCAATAAGGGGCAAAAATTTCTAAATTTCACGCGTACGAAGGTCCCGAGCAACAGCTAGAATAATAATAATATCTTCCCTTAAAACAGTTAAATGTACTACCTCAAAAATCTGCTGACCGAAAATATATGGAATGATTAATGCGACAAGGATTTGTGTGGGATAGTCTCTTTTTCAGATGATTTGTCACCGTACCCCTTTTTATACGGATCAAATACGAGTTCATGTAATTTAAATTTGCAACAAACTGACATGTTTTGTTTTTATAAAAATCCCAAAACGTTTTTTACGTGTTGCGTTTGATAAACTTCGATACGTCATATTAGTTACATTTCATATTATATAATCTACTTCGTTCTAAAACTAAAAAACACGCTTAAAAATCCTAAATATTTTTTTTATTATTGCATTGTCATCGGTCCCTGTTAGATGTGCAAAATTTCAGATCAATCCGACTACTGCAAGTGGGTGAAAATCACTTTCAAAGATTCCGTTAGATAGATTGTTACATTGATAGATACTGTAAAGGTTGTGATCATTGAATATAACCTATTCAATGATACAGGCCACTTAAGATTTATTTTTAAAAAAAAAAAGAATAAAAAATTTAAAATTTGAAAATAGGAAAAAAGAATTTTATGGACATGTGAATAGGACATGAGGAGAGGATGTTGAAAAATGATTGTAAAATAGTTTTTCTTTATTATAAAAAATATAACAAGTTAATTAAATGTGTTTTAAATTATTATTATAAATTAATTGTAAAGAATAAGCTTTACAAATGGTGGAGGCGCGCCGGGTATAGCGGCCCGATTGGTAAACCAGCTCCTACGCCCAGGGATGTGTTGACGAGCAAAGGGTCGACACAGGATAAATATTTATTATCAGAGAAGTAGCCGTATCTTTTTATTAAATTTTTATAAATTATTTATAACTAAGATGGAACTAGCCACGATAACTTTCGGTGGTTGCGCACAGGAGTGCCTAGATGAATTCGAAGAAATGTTTTACGCTTTAATAACTTTCAAGAGATGCTCGTCTGAAGAAGAAAAATTATCACTATTGCCCTCATTTTTAAGGGGTAACGCCTTACTTTTCTTCCGGGGCATTAAAGACACGTGCAAAAGCGTGCAGGAGGTATTTGATAGACTAAGGGAAGAGTTCCAAGAAGTAAATTACCAAGAATTGTTCTATAACGAAATAATTATTTGCATAATGATGTAAATTGGTTTAGTGATTCAATTAGATTAAGGTTATATATATAGTGATAATTATAATTTACTAATATTGTTTTATTTTGGTGTGTTTCATATTGTTCGGGGTCGGCGAGACTTCATAATGACGTCAGCATATTTGTACTTAAGAAAGATGCAATGAAAAGGAACCACATCAAAAATTTAATTATTTTTTCATATTTATATTTTGAATGTTTAGTTAAAAATGTGAGATAAATATATTAACATAATAATTGGATAGTGAGTATTTCGTACTAGGTTATAATAATGGGTTGTATTGAGTTATAATGTCGAAGGAAGTGGCTTGGTAGAGTTAGTTGGATGAGTCGTATCAACGGGTAATATCTTTGAATGCAACATGGTAAGGCCATAGGCTATTTGTCATGGAATCCTGTTTTGGGATATCACGCATTTTAGAGATAGAACTCATAAGATAGGATTTAGGAAAGTATGTGCTAGAGTAAAGTATTTGTTCATTGGGAGAGAAATGTGAAAGGTTGAAAATTGTAAGAAGTTGTATTATAGTGAGAGGTTGCTGATAATATTTTTATTTTATTTATTGGGTAATAGTTAGATAATAATGATTAGCGAATAGTTTATAATTACTTAGATAATAGAATGATTGATTATTTAAAACGTTACTTGTGGTAGAAGAATGGTTGGTAAATTTATCTCACGAGAAGGAATTCTAAATGTGGAATAAATTGGTCATTCCCGAGCATTCAGGATTACTTAGTAGAAATTATACCTAAATAATTGAAAAGAAGGTTGAGTATTATCTGAGCATACTTTAAATTTTAATTTGATAATCTCTGGATTCTATCAATTATAATGGTTTCTTATGTAAATTTTCTCATTAAGCTGGAAAGCTGTTAAATTAGCATATCTTTCGGATATATGATGCTGACCTCATAATTGAAGCTCGATAGTTTTTATAAGAGCATTAATTGTTTGGTGATGAACATTTTTCTGATTGATTGTTGATGATATATGCTTTGTGTCTTGGTGTGATAGTTTTAAGGATGCCTTATCACTCTTGTTTATTATTGGATAAATCAATTTTAAAGATGAAGTAGTTTAATATTTTATGAAAAGAGTGATATGATATAAGGGCATCGTAGTTAGTGTGGTTCGGATAACTAAGATTAGAAAGGCAATTTTTGGTTGGTTTTTTGCTTTTCAAGTTTTTCGAAATGTATTGCTTCGAAAAGCTAGATCCTAGCTGGATCTAATCTGGTTCATTCTAGTTTGTTATCATGCTTTCCAACCTTAGGTAGGGTGTCCAGTATTTTGTAACTTAGAAAAAAAAAAATTTTTTTTTTTTGGAAAAAAAATTTTTTTTTTATCCTCTAAGGGGGGGAGAATGTAAAGGTTGTGATCATTGAATATAACCTATTCAATGATACAGGCCACTTAAGATTTATTTTTAAAAAAAAAAAGAATAAAAAATTTAAAATTTGAAAATAGGAAAAAAGAATTTTATGGACATGTGAATAGGACATGAGGAGAGGATGTTGAAAAATGATTGTAAAATAGTTTTTCTTTATTATAAAAAATATAACAAGTTAATTAAATGTGTTTTAAATTATTATTATAAATTAATTGTAAAGAATAAGCTTTACAATACCTACCGAACTTATATAAGAGTGTTAACGTGTTAAATAAAATAGGACATATGCTGTATAATTTCGAGACAAAGTAATCTTATAATTTACTAGGTGCCCGCGACTTCGTACGCGTGGAATTAAGAACATTTTCATCGATTTTGCAAAATTTTTCACTAATGCTATCGCTATTTTTGTCGCGTAGTCTATCAAAGATAGTAATCTTAATTAATAATGCAGTTTTCATTTTTTTTACTAAAGTTTACACTTAATGTTGCTAATGAAATAACAAAACATTATACTCTCTCATTATTACAACGCGTTAAGTACAAATTCATAATATTTATTTTGGCGGGAATACGTTTCTGCAAAGTCACTGCATGGAAGGGCACAGCGAAAGGCTAAATGTTCTACGAAAAACGTAAACCAATGGAAATTAAGACGTTTATAAAATGTTGTGTCATGCAAGTTTGATATTTAACTATACTATATATACTATACTATATAATATAGTAGTTTTTTATACATCTAAAAATAATTTAATCGTTTAAAGTTAATCGTTATCACTATTGACGGGCTTCGTGGCGTAGTGGTTCATGTACTGGACTGCCGTTCACAAGGTCGCGGGTTCGATTCCCGCTTGGGACAATCATTTGTGTGAATCATTAATCTCATACAAATGTTTGTACTACGTCTGGGTGTTTTCTATGTATTATAAGTATGTATTTACAAAAGAAAAGTAGTTTATGTATTATATCCGTATTCTGGTACCTATAACACAAGCATAATAAGCTTAGCTTGGGACCAGAGGACGTTGTGTGAAATGTCCATGAATATTTATTTATATTATTTATTTATCTTATTTTCCAATATGGGATCATATAGGACAAGAAACAATTGAAATTATCAAACATAAACTTGAATTTTCTAATTCAGTCGAAGAATTTTCAAAAAATCGGGAAATATACTTGCATAATAATTTCCTTAGTTCAAAATTTAAAAAAAAAACTGAAATTCCTGATTTTTTCTTTTTATTATCGCATTGTCATCGGTCATTAATATGTGTGCAAAATTTGAGATCAATACAACTAGTGCAAGTGGTTGAAAATTACTTTCAAAGAATTCCATAGATTAACACTTTGAATAATAAGTTCGAAGCCAACCAACCGACTTCATGTGCCTTTGAAATTTGAGGGTTTTCCTCAATTTCTCAGGAGATAACTATCAGATACTCACCTGGTGCCAACGGGACCACATAGGAACCACCAGCTTTCAAATAAAAAAAAATTGGTCAAGTGCGAGTCGGACTCGCGCACGATGGGTTCCGTACCATTATCTATGCAACATAAGGCAACGTTATTAGTATCGAGCAAGAAACGGTAAAAAAATCATGTTTGTTGTATGGGAGCCCCCCTTAAATATTTATTTTATTTTATTTTTAGTATTTGTTGTTATAGCGGCAATAGAAATACATCATCTGTGAAAATTTCAACTGTCTAGCTATCACCGTTCTTGAGATACTGGGTACGGAACCCTAAAAATCATGTTTGTTGTATGGAAGCCCCCCTTAAATATTTATTTTATTTTATTTTTAGTATTTGTTGTTATAGCGGCAATGGAAATACATCATCTGTGAAATTTTCAACTGTCTAGCTATCACCGTTCTTGAGATACTGGGTACGGAACCCTAAAAATCATGTTTGTTGTATGGGAGCCCCCCTTAAATATTTATTTTATTTTATTTTTAGTATTTGTTGTTATAGCGGCAATAGAAATACATCATCTGTGAAAATTTCAACTCTCTAGCTATCACCGTTCTTGAGATACAGCCTGGTGACAGAAGGACGGACGGACGGACGGACGGACGGACAGCGAAGTCTCAGTAATAGGGTCCCGTTTTTACCCTTTGGGTACGGAACCCTAAAAAGACGTGTGACACTCGGGGACCGTCGCGGTAAAGCTATTGCATAGCATTTTTTATCAACTTATGCATTTATAATTATTTATTTATTTTATTTATGCTAGAATCTAAATACCATAAACTAAAATAAGATTAATAATCCTTATTTACTGATGCTTACATCTGTCCATTGTTTATGGTAATTATGATAAAATAGTGATTGTCAATCAAATGTCAATAAAATAAACATTATTTTACATTATTAAAATCTAAAATACGCTGTCATCTGAACATTTAGGATATTTATGTTGTCGATTCAAAATCCTTATTTTAATACGCTGTTTAATTTGAGGAAGGCGCTTACCCTTGGTATCAACAGGATGAAATAAATTGCGGGACGAAGAGGGGATTACGCATGCGCAGTAACGCCGATAATGTAAGGTTATTTTCATTACGCTATTTTCGTTACGGAATTTCTGGATTCGGTCTCCACGCTCAAGACCCGCGATAGAAGCTATGCAATAGCTTAAAAGAATAATTATAATCACTTTGCCCAGTAAAAAGTTATGAGGTTACAAACATAAAAAAAAACATACAGACGAATTGAGAACCTCCTCCTTTTTTGAAGTCGTTAGTTAAAAATCGTTTTAAAAAAAAGAAATACGTACAAATTATGAACCTTTTTATGAGGTCAATAAAAATAACATTAATAGTACGTTTATCATGTAATATCACTAAAGAAAGAACACAATAGTTAGTATTATTCTGTTCACAATGGAGAACTTAACACATTTCTGTGTCTAATAACGTCTAGAAGAATAATACTATTGTTCTGTGGGTAGTTGAAAGCTTTGTAGCTTTAGATAATAGATTACTGAAGTAATTACATTGTGAAATAGATTGTAATAGATTATGTTTACTAAAAGCTAGCTTTGAGCTTAATTGAAAAGAAATGAAATTAAAAATCATTTAATCAGTAGACATAATTTTTATGTAAAAATTATGTGCTTGTGACATGTCCAATTTTTTTTCCCTACCACCGGTTCAGGGCGCAATCTACTGAGCAGAACCGGCGTAAGAAACTCAGCTGAGCTTTTAATTAAATCAATATTTTTTTTAAATTAATGTATCAGATCTGTACCCATAACACAAGCATATAAACTTAGCATGGAAGCTAAAAAAAAATTTTATACAAAAAAAAATGAATGTGTAGGTTTTCAAATTCCACCTTTTGCAATTTAAATCGCACGATTAGGATTCCGTACCTACTTGACCGGAAAATATAAATAACTAAATACAAATATAAAGCATATAGCAACTCACTAACTTAAATTCACGGAAAAGATTTCTGTTCCGTGCTTAAATTTGTAGCTGCAATAAAGGGAATCGTCTAAATTTCGGTTACTTCATAAGTTGGTATTAGTTTTTAGCAAATCTTTGGAAGAGTATATCTATGCATGTATCAATTTTTTTTTTTCAATACATAATAACTAAATGAAATATGACCATCCGAAAATCCCGATTTTTTCGGTTTTCTTTAGGTAAAGTTGCAGCGACTATCACACATATTTGGTAACGTTTTACCAAAAAAAAGTGATACAAGCATAGATATGCTCTTCATCTATAATATGGCGTAAAAACAATTAAAATCGGTTTAACTTTCGCAAGGAAAAAAAGGGAAGTACGAAACGTCTTTTTCTCAAAGAATTTGTAGGTAACATCTGTTTCAGCTATATTTGTCCCTTTCAGCACGGTGCTCGGGAATAGGGATAGCAATACCTAAGACAAATACCTAAATTAGGAGTACAGTACCCTCTTAAGTCCGCCATTGTACGTCTTAGATCCGTAAAGTTTTAGTAAATAAATAAATACAGCTGCTTAAAAATCCGATAAACAAATCAGACACCATGAATAAAATCAAAGTTACCTGCATCAAACTATCCAGAATAGTAAAGTATGAAATATTTATGACCGCTGGGCATACGACATGTCTCAAAACTTATATATGCCATTAGCCACCTGGAAACCCACTTAATAGACCAAGACTACGTGACTCGAATATTACTCTGTGATGGAGAGATCAGGGCGCATTTTCTTGGAAAGTGTTATATATTTTATAGTTACGATCTGGCCGTATTAAGATATATGGTCGCTCAATAGTATTTATTGACAATTAGCTTTTGCCTACGTCTTTGTACGTGTGGAATTTAAGAACCAAACATTTCAACCTTCCTCTTGCATCATTGTAACTAATAAAAAAATTGGTCAAGTGCGAGTCGGACTCGCGCACGAAGGGTTCCGTACATCTATGCAACACAAGGCAATGTTATTAGTATCGAGCAAGAAACGGTAAAAAAGTCATGTTTGTTGTATGGGAGCCCCCCTTAAATATTTATTTTATTTTATTTTTAGTATTTGTTGTTATAGCGGCAATAGAAATACATCATCTGTGAAAATTTCAACTCTCTAGCTATCACCGTTCTTGAGATACAGCCTGGTGACAGACGGACGGACGGACGGACGGACAGCGAAGTCTCAGTAATAGGGTCCCGTTTTTACCCTTTGGGTACGGAACCCTAAAAAACCGCATCAGTATCCTTTGCGTAGTTTCGAAGATATAAAATCACATAAGGACATACAAAAAAGCGACTCTTTGTTCTTTGCTTAGATTCTATTGTATTCTGGGCGGGATTCTATTATTCTATTTGTTTTTATTTCTTCGTGGTGGAGTGATTCATATAACGGACTGCCGTTCACGAGATCGCGGGTTCGATGTCCGTTTGGGACAATCATTTGTGTAATTTTTAAAATGTCATACAAATGTTTGTACAGCGCCTGGGTGTTTACTATGTATTATATGTATGTATTTACATAAGAAAAGTAGTATATGTAGTATATCCGTATTCTGATACCCATAACACAAGCATTCTTCCATTTCTGTCTCCCATAATACAGATCACTCTAGTTTGGGAGACAGAAGATTACTTACTTGTCTTGTTTCTGACGACATAATGTTTGTAAAAATATTGTAAAATTTACTGTTGTTGTTTACTAAACTTTATTATTATTTTGGATATAACACTGCCTCGCCTCGAAAGGCGGGAGGACGCATTCCGACGAGGTTGGCAACAGTCGGCCGGAGTGGTGGAGCCTAATGGGAAAGAAACCGACGAACCATACGGGCATTGTCAAGCAAGACCGCTTACTGCATCTGGGCCGTCACTGACTTACTATTGACGCCGAGCTTATTTTATTTTATTATTATTATTATTATTATTTATATGCTTAGCTTAGGACCAGAGGATGTTGTGTAAAATGTCCATGAATATTAATTTATTTATTTATTCTTGTATTCGCTTAACCGGCTCGTGCAACACCCTGGGGAAAAACGAAGCAATGACACTTGTATTCTTAAACCGTCACCACACAGACAGTGAGTATAGAAACAGGCTACTTATTATTGCCACAAATTCTTGGTTATAGTCTTATTGTCCATGACATCTCAGTAGCCGTATGACCGTAGATATTATTTACTACATTCCAAATCCAACTACATTAACAAGATTACTGTGATTTTAGGGTTCCATACTTGAAAGGGTTACAAACGTGAGCATATATCTTTAAGACTACGCAATGAATTCTGGCGGGTTTTTTTTTTTAAATAGAGCGATTTACTTTTTTGTATAATTTGTTTAGAGTTAGTTCTAAATTCCACGCGTACGAAGTTGCGGGCAACAGCTAGTGTAAAATAAAAGTATAAAATGATTTTATAAAATTGATACTTATTATACAACTGAAATCACATATAATTTGTTATTTAGCTTAATACGTACATCTTCCTCCATTTTGTATGTACAGAATTCTCAGACTATGACTGTATCTCGCACTTGACAAGTTACTTTCCTCTTTCATTTGGAATCTGGGCAGCATTCCAATAAATAATATGCTTGATCTTAAATCTTACGTATTAAATAACTGACTTTATATAAAAGAATAGTCTCACTATTGTTTTAATATTTTGAATCAAATCCGTAATGCAAGAAAGAGAGAGAGAGATAGACAGTAGTCGCTACCCATGAACCTATTTTTCTCATCTGTTTCACAGTATACATGTTTAACACATGGTCTCATAAGACTTACTCCACGTATTAAGAACATAATTATACCTATTGTCACTTAAGCATAGTTACAGTCCGACTTGCATTTTGTAAAGTGAAATGTAAAAAGATCTATGTAGTAGTGTATGTACACAATATTATTATAGGTCCATATTGTATACACTAGTATACAGATCTTGTCACATGTGAGAGCTTACAGTGGGAGAATACCAGGCGAATATCAGGCGAATACTACGAGAATAACAGATAATTATATAAATTGTGCCATAGGCCTACAGATTTTTGTATTTTAGAACCCATCTACCAAACAAACATCACTCATAATTTGCTGTAACCCGCTACGTGACTTTTGACATTATTATGTAAATACATTTTAAGGTAACGATTCCACTACATAAGATTATTTCATTTATGTAGTAGGCTAGTCTATAATGATGAAGGCAAAAATCGCAATAATTTAGCTTACTCATGAATCGTTATGTATATTATAATCTTATTTGACATATTTTATTTTACGAGCAGTTTTATCGAGTAGATAGACAATAAGAGAATTATTTGCACACATAAACCCTTTATTATCATAGCTCGTTAAAAGAAACTTTTTGTTTACCCGATGTCTGCTACAAGATTGTAACAACTAATAAACATTATCACAAATTTAACGTGACTAAACATTTCTTTCCCAGTGTACTGTAAGAGTCAGTTAAGGGATATTATAAGCAGTTAACATCAACTGTGAGTGACGTTCAACTCGAAACTAAGACATATGCCAACACACCAGGACAGCGTGGCCTAGTAGACCAAAAGCTCTAAGAGATACAAAAATACTTTTCCACTTTACAATATGTATTTAGATTGTCTAAATTGAGGTAAAAATTTAAAACGTAAATACGATATTTACCAACTAGTATATATAAAAACAGTTTTCCTGGTAGAAGGCTAACTTGATTACGAAGATAGATTACCTCATTAAAGTCACAGGGATTAGTTGGACTCGAAAAAAGTAATGTCATGTTACTTATTACGGGACGGGTAGCCCAGTAATGGTCTTGGGAGTTGTAACCTTGCATTAGAGATTGATTTGGCACCTCCATCACTTTGGCAAGGATTATGGTCTACTTTGCCGCGCTTACCAGGCATTTGAGCGCAGGGGTTAATTTCGAGTTTTCCATCCTTAACAGAGGATGTTATCTGTATACAATATTCCTTAGCAGGCTTTTATAGCACCCTGGGGAGAAAATAGACACGGACAATAACGACTAATATAACATTAAAACCTAAACGTTTTATTCAATCTTCTTTAATTAGGGTATAAAATACTGTGGGCCTGTGGATAGCTTCAATTGAATATAACTTACCTAAATTTTTTCGATTAAACGTAAATTTTTGAAGAGATACTCAATAAATTTTCCGATTTAACCCTAAATATAAAAAAAATATCAGTTAATCCTCCTAAAACTTAACTAATTATGATTTGTAGCGGTCTTGGGCTAACCTTGTCGCAGTACAAATTGAAATCCCTTGAGAAATAAAGCTCTCAAATGGTGACCAGTAAAAACAGATACAGAAGCCTTTGGTAATTAAATAAAGCTTCACTACTGAAGACCTTGCAGAGACTTGCTGAGTCTTTGAATAGAACGGAATGATGTGGCTCCTACTGTAGTATTTTTGTAATTTCGAGACAAACTTACTTAAAGCCTACGTAAGTACATTCTTTTAGTTTAAATAAAACTACTTTTTACGGATTTAGATGCTTTGTTTTAAATTTTGGCCCGACGTTTCGGAGACTTTGCAGACTCACACGTGACTATGGTAACCATGGTTTTGTTTAAACAAATGACTCGCACAAGTGTCAGAAAAAAATATATTACATTCTTCCAGCTTTTAGACTTCGACACATTACGTTTATTTTTAGTAGCTGTAACCCGCGACTCCGTACGCGTGGCATATAGGAAATTTTCCTCGTTTTTGCAACATTTTTCACTTATGCTTCGGTCCTATTGGTCGCAGTGTGATGTTATATGTATCCCTGGCATATGTAATATGCCTATAGCTTTCCTCGATAAATATGCTATCCAACTCTAAAAGAATTTTTCAAATCCTGTTCCTGAGATTAACGAGGAATGCTATAGGCAATATCTTATTGTACTATAATATTTAACCTCTATTTTTAAAAGCCATACTCTAGCTTTAACTAACACTAATATAATCATAGCACAACCATAATCATAGTATCTACGTGATAATTACCATGCGACATGTATGCGGATTGCGGCAAATCATTGCTGTTGCTAATGAGCTCACCGAATGTTTTGACATTATTTAAATTTGAAATTATATTATTTAGCTAGCATACCTACAACTCATCTCTTCTATATTAATTATTTTTACCGTCCCCTTTAGGACGGTAGCCTGCCTGGCTTCCCACCTTGGGAAAAGCTGTTATATATATACAAATCTTGAATATTATTTAAAATTATGGTATTGTCATCGGTCCATAATATGTGTGCAAAATTTCAGATCAATCCGATTACTGCTAGTGGGTGAAATTTCCTTTCAAAGATTCTTCTACATAGATTTATGCATTGATAGATACGTACCGAGCTAATATAATCGTGTTAAAAAGAATAACACTTACCTAAGAGGTAAGTAAAAGCTTTAAAATAGCCACTGTTTATTTACTATCCATAACCATCAGACAGACAGACACACACACACAAGTTATGAGGTAACAACCACAAAACAAACAGACGAAATGAGAATATTCTCCTTTTTTTGAAGTCGGTTAAAAATACATGTGAATTTACAGACGCAGTTAAAATGTAAGTTGACATACTTTTTTATCAAGAAGCTTAAAGAGCGAGCAGTAATCCGCCGCCTAAAACCGACCACTCACTGCAGAAATACAGATTGACGCGTATCTTGTGGCTGAAATAAAAATGGGAAAGGTACGTAATGGACTGGAAAATAATCTTAATTCCAGTAGGATGAACGCCTTTAGCAATCTTACCCAAAAATATATTGAACAATATTTCTACAAGTGTTTTGCATTTTATATTTTGGTGACAAAAGCTTTTTTAACAGTTATGTAAAATGATTTTTACTTTTACGCTATTTTTAAATATTTTCATAAATATTTATGGACATTTCAGGCAACGTCCTCTGGTCCCAAAGTAAGCTATACATATATATATGCTTGTGTTATGGGTACATAAAAACTAATATATATAATAAATACTTATAATACATTGCGACACCAAGAGGCAAGACTTCGCAAAGATTTCCCAGAAGAAGAGAAATTTCTTAAATAGCACCTCTCCTCTCCTCTCCAGCCCATTTACGTCCCACTGTTGAGCACGGGCCTCCTCCACTTTGGAGGGATTATGGTCTACTGTGCCGCGATGACAAGGCGTGTTTGCACAGGGTTTATTTTCGAGTTTTTCGTCTCTCACAGATGATGTTATCTGTGTGCAATATCCCTTAGCTGGCTTTTACAGCACCCTTGGGAGGTGATGTAAGGTGAGATGGGGTGGTGACACTTGTATTCTTAATCCGTCACCACACGGTTAATTTATTAAATAGCACAACCATCATAAATTAATCTGTACTTGTGTGCATAAAGGAGATTGCAAATCCTGGTCCCACTTATCAATAGCTATGTGTGTTACATCGTCGGATAGGTATTTTTAAGCTGAATAAAAGTTACCATGCCGCCAAGTTTCAAATATTAGTCCGTTCAGAGTTATTCTTTAGAACAAACATATATATTCTAAAAAACATGGTAGTTTTATCAGTAGCCAAGTAATGCTATTTTTATGTAACAATTGCATTTGTTCTTTAAATTCGGATTTAGAGACTGATTAGACGATGTAGAAGCCTGTGGTTATGTAAAAAAACAGTTTTAAGGTTATTATTCTAGAATATTCAATTTGAATTCCATCAACTACATATAAACGAGTCTGAAATGCTAATGACGTCATCACACGAGCCTATCTAACTAGCTACATCATTATCTGTGGTTTACCTACAATGGACAATGTTGTGATCCATCATAATTTATTCATAGACACGGCAAAATTTCATCATTGTAGTTAACAGTAAATGGTTTGCCGACTCTATATATTATAGGCACTATTTTGAAATTAATTTACTGAATGATTTTGAAGTTTGATAAATATATAATAGAATTTAATTTATGTTTTGAAATTGAGAGAGGTGTGATAAAACTAAATAACTATATAGTATTAGACTACCCCCATGGGAAATGCAATTTAAATGAATATCTTAGGAGATATGACGAAAAAAGAATTACGCGCTACAAAATAAAATACTTAAACTGTTGGCTAAGCAACGTTTCCTCGATCTTCTATCCATACTTCAATGTTTGGATATGTAAATAATATTTGTTGTTCTTTCACGTAAAGACTACTGGACGGATTTTTATGAAACTTTCCAATAATATAGCTTACATATCATATTAACACAGAAGCAATAATCTATAAAGCTACCGTGTGAATTATCTATCTCAGACATATAATAAAACGTTAGAAAAAAATTGTCTGTTTGTCTTTGCACGTAAAATATACGGCACTTTGAAATATAAATGTTATATACGTAAAAACTGTGCACATCTCAAGGTATTACTTAGTTTTTGTTTCATCGCAATCGATCCACTTTATCAAGAGATATTATATTAAATAAGGGAAATTAGTATTAAGGGATTAAAGAACACTCAATTCAGTTAATTGCAACGCTATCTAGCGATTCAAAATAAAATTGAGAGATAGATGGCGGTGTACAAAAACCACTATTGTTTTCAACGCGATATTAAGTGTATCATATCGTACTTTCATGAACTATAAATAAATAAATAAATATTCATGGACATTTGACACAACGTCCTCTGGTCCCAAGCTAAGCTTATATGCTTGTGTTATGGGTACCAGAATACGGATATAATACATATACTACTTTTCTTTTGTAAATACATACTTATAATACATAGTAAACACCCAGACGCAGTACAGACATTTGTAGGACATTTATGGATATCACACAAATGATTGTCCTGACCGGGAATCGAACCCGAGACCTCGTGATCGGCAGTCCATTACATAAACCGATCCACCACGAAGCCACTATGATTAAAATTTTATTCGTACGAAAAAAAAATTTATAGAAAACGAACTTATTTTTTATCCATTTTACCGCGGGCATTGCGGGTAACACCGCAGGGCACAGCTAGTATTTAAATAAAACTACTTTTTACGGATCTAGACGCGTATATTTTAACGCGTTTATTTGGCGTTTTCTGTATTCTACAAGTTATTTAGATATATACTCGTAAACAATGTTTCTTCATTATTATACTTAGTTATCAACAAAAACCAAGTTTTCAAAATACTATAATATATAAAGTGTTACATCTAGGTTGGTCATAGTACTAACTTCTTAAATCAAATCCGCGACCTCATGTTTCTAGACAATTAAAGTCTTGAAGTATACTGCAAGAACAACAGTATAAAGTTTGAAATATTTATAAGCACTCTGTTACATGTGTTGGAATCATAGAACTATAAAACCCTTCATAAATCTAGAGCGAGTACTCTCTATACATTTATCGTTTTAAATACTTGAGTAAGTAATAAAGATATAGGAAATTGGCTTCACTAAATATTTTGTTTTAATTTCATTAAAAGAAAGAGATAAATGCCTACATAATGAGAAACTAGCGAGACTTTAAACTCTAGACTTGAAGGAGATTTCAAGGCTAAAATGTTGCGAAATTACACATTTAATAGCAAGTAAGCAAGAACTTTCTGTACTAAGTGTTTACAATTATATGTGAATAGAAATAAAATAAATAAAAGTTATACAAAATGTACTCCATCCTCTTTCCACTTTATTTACTTAAATAAAATAAAATAAATAAATATTCGTGGACATATCACGCATCGTCCTCTGATACCAAGATAAGCTTTTATACTTGTGATATGGGTACCTAAATACGGATATACTACATAAACTACTTTTCTTTTGTAAATACATATTTATAATACATAGTAAACAGCCAAACACAGTACAAACATTTGTTTGTATATAAAAATCACACAAATTATTGTCCTGTGTGGGAGTCGAAGCCGTGACCTCGTGAATGGCAGTCCGTTACATGAACCACTAGACCACGAGAACAGTCGGCCTCAGTATTAAAAAGTACTTACTCCATCATCATCATCATCATCATCATCATCATCATAACATCACGCCTTTTTCCCATGGGGGTAGGCAGAGACTATAGAGCGCCATCTCTACGATCGAAGCACTCTTACTCCATTTGTACATAATCTTTGGTTTGTAACTAGAAACGTATGCCATTAGCCAGCCACCTGCAAACCCACTTGATAGACCTTACAGTACGTGACTCGAATATTAGTTCGGCTGATAGAAAGATAATACCACATTTTCTTGGAGAGTTATTTGTATTTTATTGTTATTGTAGGATTATTGCGATTTGTAGCTGCTACGTAGTAGTAATATATAGATACTGATTGTGATTTATTGAGCCTTATTTTATTAATGTTTAAACCATAATTTTGTTGCATTGTAAATATAAGCTATTTTTTTTTCTAAAGAATAATTCTTTTAGGCTGACAACGTGGCAGAAGCCAAAAAAAATAGTATTAAAGTTTTTGTCTGTTTGTCTGCGGATTTATTTGGGTCAATCTCGCCGTTTTCTTTGGTTCCAAACTGAGCATAATTTTAGTTCTATGATTACTGAGTTAGAAATAAGACGCATTAAAAATGTGTGTTTGTCACAGAAATAGTAGAACACCAAATAACTAGAGCTGTTTATACAATTGCAACTGAGAAGAAAAAGAATGCCTTCCCACAGACTACATAGATAGCAACTAACATCATTAATTACAATTAATGTACTGTATTAGTAGAATAATAGCGTCCTAGTGCAAGAATTAGGACTCGGAAAAAACACTCCTATTAGAGTTTAAATATTTTATGAGCCGTTTTATCGAGTGGAAAACCGATAAATTAATTACATGCTTTAATCACTGAAACAAAAAGAAAACGTCACATTTTTTTAATTAGTATAACCAATCTAAAAAAAACTGGTACTCGTGCACAAAAAGTTCCAATAAAAAATGACTTTAAGGTTATATTTTTTTAAATCATTTAATCATCATGTAGGCACAAATGTTTTTCCCCACACGAAAAAGAAAGTTCTCACAACAGCACATGTTTTATTCAAAGTTTTTCCTTAACATCGGTTTAGGACATTCAATCCGCTCATAAGATCCGGTGTAAGAAACTCGGCAGAGATGGATATCTTTAGTAATATTTCTTTTTTAACACGCTTATGTTCGGTATGTATCTATCAATGAATTAATCTATGTAACGGAATCTTTGAAAGTGATTTTCACCCACTTACAGTAGACGGATTGATCTGAAATTTTGCACACTTAACAAGGACCGATGACAATGCAATAATTTAAGAAACATCTAGATTTGCAAGCGTGTATTTTAGTTTTAAACTAAGTAATAAATAATGAATTACAATAGTCCCTACAACGCTAACCCATACATTAATAATAATAAAGCCTCATTTATTTCCTTAAATACAATTTTAAATCGTCAATTATTAGCATTATTTATTTTTTGTTGGTATTATTAAGGACCTCTTTACGAGTAAAGGCCTCCTCCAGATGTCTTCATGTGTCCCTCTCTTCTACCTTTTCTGTCCAATTTGTTCCTGTTATTTTTATTATTTCGTCTTTCCATCTCTCCACTGGTCTTCCTCTGCCTCTCTTTCCAAGCGGTCTGCTCCACATAGTTACGTTTCTTGCCCATTTATCGTTGCTCATACGAGCAACATGACCTGCCCACTTCCATTTTAGTTTTTTGCAGTGGTGCAGTGCATCAATGGTTTGCGTGGTGTTCCTTAAATTATTATATAGTCATTTTCAAAAAAGTTAAGCATCAAACCCTTGACCGAACCACCTAAAGAGATTTATTATTATTTTGTCTCGAGTTAAATAATAATGAGGTACATAATGTTAAGTAATTTACACAAGCGTTGCGTATAATAAACACAATTATGTTGTACGAGACCGCCATCAACACTTATCTATGAAATAATTACGACGCGGTATTCATACAATGTACGTGGCTATGCTTATAATAAAGTTTGATAAATTTTATTATGTTTGATTATATTTCATTACAAATTATGGGTTCTGTACAAAAAAATTTACTTATTTTTCAAATAAAACCACTTACCTACGGATTTAGAATTTAATATTTGTACATCACAAAATATTGTGTGGGTCAAACCCACAACCTCATGGATGACAGCTTTTACTTACAATACCACTGCACAACAAAACTCGACTTAAACTAATTTAAAAATTGGTCAAGTGCGAGTCGGACTCGCGCACGAAGGGTTCCGTACCATTATCTATGCAACATACGTTATTAATAAATGAGCAAACAACACACACAATACTTAATTAATCACGTTTGTTGTATGAGAGCAAGAAACGGTAAAAAAATCATGTTTGTTGTATGGGAGCCCCCCTTAAATATTTATTTTATTTTATTTTTAGTATTTGTTGTTATAGCGGCCATAGAAATACATCATCTGTGAAAATTTCAACTCTCTAGCTATCACCGTTCTTGAGATACAGCCTGGTGACAGACGGACGGACGGACGGACGGACGGACGGATGGACAGCGAAGTCTCAGTAATAGGGTCCCGTTTTAACCCTTTGGGTACGGAACCCTAAAAACTGATTCAAGCTAATTTAAAATCAGTTTTATTTTTTATTCAGTTAAAGAACTGATTTAAAATCAAAAACGCAAACAATAAATTTCTTAATATTTTCTAACACTTGCGCGACTCATCTGTTTAAATAAAACTACTTTTTACGGATTTAGACGCGTATATTTATTTCAGAGACTTCAGTCACCATGGTCACGGGTGAGACTCACCCGTGACCATGGTGACTGTAAAGTCTCCGAAACGTCGGGCCAAAATTTAAAACAAATATACGCGTCTAAATCCGTAAAAAGTAGTTTTATTTAAATAAATTTCCTACCATAATGGCTGTGTGTTTTACAATAGAGCGTCGGGATAGAACTGTATACCGTGATAGCTCTAATCATGACAAAAGAGCTGCTTAGTGAAGAAAACCTTCGCTAGAAATGGAAGCTGCATTTTGTTCTTAACACAATGCACACTGCAAAGAGAAAATAAACACCATGTAGAAGAATTACTTTTAAAAATAGCTTTGCTACGGATAATTTCATAGGATTGTCTCTGAACTTTAAGTGATGTTGACATCAATTTAAGCGTAGAAAGCTTTAGAAATATTGGTAGCGATTCCAGTGTATCTTCGACATAACTAAAAAAAAACCAAATTTAGTTTAGTTAAGTCTTTGAATATAGAATCGGCAGCATTGTTTAGATAGTGAGTCAAGATAGAAAAAATATTTGGAATTAAGGTGGCGTTCGAAAATCCCACGTCTTGCTCTGATTTTCCGAATATAAGAATGGGACGGCAATTTTAATACAAAATACCTCCAATAACGTTAAATTAACTCTAAACCGCTCAGACCCTCCTCGTGGTGACGGATTAAGAATACAAGTGTCACCACCCCATCTCCTCCCAAGGATGCTGTAAAAGTCAGCTAAGGGATAATGCACACAGATAACATCTTCTGTGAGAGACGGAAAACTCGAAAATAAACCCTATGCCAACACGCCTGGTCAGCGCGGCACAGTAGACCATAATCCCTCCCAAAGTGGAGGAGGCCCGTGCCCAACAGTGGGACGTAAATGGGCTGGAGAAGCAGAAGAGAACTCTAGACTATTTGTTTTGAAATAGCAGCTTTTTCGTATTAAGACGATAGACAGACAGTGTTACTTTCTCAATTATTTCAGTAAAGATGATGTAATGAAGTCTATAGTGTAGTAAATAATTGAAGTACCAACGAAAAAACATTAGATTATACATAGAACGTTCTAGTAATTTATGCCGTTGCACGAACTAATGGACAATCGTAAATATATGTAATTTGTAAACTGAATGTTGTATGTTAATGCATATAGTGTCTGTATAATGATGTAAGCATAGATTTATTGTGATAATGTTAAAATTTTTCAATAAATAGTTACTGTGACAAACTATGTATTATATATGTACTAGCTGAACCGGCAAAACGTTGTATTGCCATACTAATGTCAAGGAAGGGGTATGAAAAATAGATAGAAGCCGATTCTCAGACCTACTGATTATGCATATAAAATTACATAAGAATCGGTCAAGCCGTTTCGGAGGATGGTAACTAATACTGTGACACGAGAATTTCATATATTAGATTTACAAAAGAAAAGTAGTATATGTAGTATATCCGTATTCCGTATGGGTCAGGCGAATGCTTACAACTATGAACCTTTTACTAATTTAAGTTCTATCTTGTTTAAACAGACTTAAATTTTGTTACCGGTCATTCAATACTGGATCAATTATGCTAAACCTTTCAGGCTGAATAATTTCATACCCAAGCGAGTTAATTGTGATGCAGATTTATTAACACATTTATTTTTCGAATGCTTTAAACGACTCTTATTTGAATGGATATGTAAAAGACGACCATTACATCCTGTTGGACAAATAACATCGCTATTTCAATATTTATATTTAAACCAATTTTAAAAATATTTAACCAAAGACCGCAGCTTTTGTTCATATGCTTGTGTTATGGGTACCAACCCATAACACAAGCATATAAACTTGAAAGCTAAAGCTTGGGACCAGAGAACGTTGTGTGAAATGTCCGTGAATATTTATTTATTCATTTATGTACTGACGATATTTCCATCTCTATTTTATCTAGCTTTTACGGGACTCTGGGATAGAAGAGAGGAGACCTCAAATAATGGAATAAAGGCCAGAACATGATAAGTCTTTATAAAGGTAAAAAATACAGGATAATAATAAATAACATGATAAAAATTAAGCACATTCACTGAAAATAATCGTAAAGTTATTACTTTACGATTCACAACACATTTTGTTACGTAACGTAATACAGATTAAAAATAAAATTATTCCATCAGCACCTTGATTTCACATTAAATTGGGCGAAAACAGGATGGGATTGTACTTTAAAGGTATCATAAAAACATTCCTGCGGTTATCTGCTGGTATACATACCTATATATATGCGTGGGATTAATAAAAAGTAAACTTTTTTTTTATTTACGTGAATCAAAATTTGCCAGTGTAATCGTTATGCTACGAAGTTCTTAAATGTCAATTGTTCTTAGAGCTTGTCCAGAAAGGGCGAATTCGCCGCGAATCGTATCGCGCGTATTACGCGCGACCGTTGCGTCCGCAAGGTGCGTACCAACGCGCGAGTTTGGGCACAGGTTTGGGTAGGAATTCAGTACTAGCTTAAAGAATTCGCTCTAGAGTTCGCGCGTTAACTGGACGCAACAAAGCGTCCCTAGTATCTCGACTCGCGCGAAATACGCGCGAGTCGAGAGTCTGGCGTAGTGCACGCGATTTACGCGCGTATTTTGAATTCGCGCGATGCTTGTGGACGCGATGTATTGATGTCTAGTACCTCGACACGCGCGTATTGAATTCGCGCGATACGATTCGCGGCGAATTCGCCCTTTCTGGACAAGGTCTTAAAAACTGTTAGTTCGAATTTCAAAACAAAATTTTAAAATGTAGGTATTATTTTTTTAAATTATACAATATGGCTGGAATTTATACACAATGTATTGACATAGCTACAGAACAATATGCTTATAGTGCTGTGGTTACGTGGAATCAACGATAGAATGAAAAGAAACTCATTGGTGTCAATTCTACATGTACAACTAAACTTAACTTAACTAAAAAATTAAAACAACTATTGGTGTATTTAGATTAACTGACTATTTTGTTCTGCACATTTATATTACTTAAAATCTTTAGTCTATAATAACAGTTTTTGTAACATTGCCGAATTGTGTTATGGACGTTAACAAAATTCATCTTTTAGTTAAGTTTAGTTTGGTTGCGCACGTAGAATTGGTACCATTAGCAGAAATGGGTCAGGTGAATGCTTACAACTATGAACCTTTTACTAATTTAAGTTCTATATTGTTTAAACAGACTTAAATTTTGTTACCGGTCATTCAATACTGGATCCAATTATCCTAAACCTTTCAGGCTGAATAATTTCATACCCAAGCGAGTTAATTGTGATGCAGATTTATTAACACATTTATTTTTCGAATGCTTTAAACGACTCTTATTTGAATGGATATGTAAAATACGACCATTACATCCTGTTGGACAAATAACATCGCTATTTCAATATTTAAACCAATTTTAAAAATATTTAACCAAAGACCGCAGCTTTTGTTCATATGCTTGTGTTATGGGTTGGTACCCAACCCAATAAACTTGAAAGCTAAAGCTTGGGACCAGAGAACGTTGTGTGAAATGTCCGTGAATATTTATTTATTTATTTATGTACTGACGATATTTCCATCTCTATTTTATCTAGCTTTTACGGGACTCTGGGATAGAAGAGAGGAAACCTCAAATAATGGAATAATAAAGGCCAGAACATGATAAGTCTTTATAAAGGTAAAAAATACAGGATAATAATAAATAACATGATAAAAATTAAGCACATTCAATGAAAATAATCGTAAAGTAATATTGTCACAACACATTTTGTTACGTAACGTTATATTTAAACCAATTTTAAAAATATTTAACCACACCGCAGCTTTTGTTCATGTGGTCTTGTTTGAAGAGACATAATACAATATAAAAAAAAAGATAGGTTAGATTTAAAATCTGAAGAGTAAATTGCTATAAAGCTGAAGAGTTTATTTGTTTGAACTCTCATCTCAGGAAGTACTTATTCGAATAGAAAAAATATTTTTGTATTTGCTAGTCCATTTACCAAGGAAGGCTATAGGCTATATAACATCACGCTGCGGTCGATAGGAGCGGAGCATCTGTCATTCAAAAATGTTACAAAAATGGGGAAAATTTTTGATAATTCTACGCGTACGGATTCGCGGGCTAAAGCTAGTTTTTAATAAGTAAAATGTAATTATCTTTTTAGTTATCACCTTATTTAAACTAATACAAAATACACAGCTTAATTTGTAATCTCGTTTTATCTCGAACACTTTTAATAATACAAACAAGAGAATTTAAAATGTTCGTGATATTTTGTTCAAACAAACCAACTTGCTAAGAAATCCTTTCGTAACATTAAAAGAAAAGTTTCAAAAGAACGCGAGGAAATGAAATCTTTGGTATAAATAAACAACATCATAAACCAACGAATACTTTATTCAAATAAACAATTTGTTGCCTCAAGAATATTGTCAATGTAAACTATAGGTATGTTTGTTGATAATACCTCTTTAAGTTATAATTGAAGAATGTTAAGTGTAGGCGTGGGACCTTAGTATAGATATACTAATAAATAAAAGATGTTGCGTGTTCACTTGAACAGTGTTTAATAACGACTAACTTATTTCTATGCTTACGTTCTACAAGAAAAGTAACGACTCGACGCGCCTATTAAAGTTGTCAAACCCATGTCATTAACAACAAAAGATTCTTAACTAATTTCGATACAATGGTTCTCACATGTTTAAGTAAAAAACAGAATGGTCAAATTTCATACATGAATTGGTCCATAAGTAGCTATAAATTACGGTAATAATGTTTCAAATTTATTGCAGTTCTTACAATAGGGATCGTTACTTATTTAAGCTGTGACATTTATGTAAAACACATGTACAATATATAATGTCATCCCTACATATACTATAACTATACAAAGGAACATTTCAAGGATTAAGACGGGTGTATTTGTTTTAAATTTTACTAAGATGTTACGGAGACTTTGCAGTCACCATGTTCACAGGTGGGACTTAGGATTTTTTTCCTGTTAATGCCGTGTCCATGGTGAATGCCAAGTCTCCAAAACGTTATGCTAAAATTTGACGACTTCTTGATCTGTGAAAATTTCAACTTTTTAGGTAACACCGTTCCTGATATGCATATAGCTAGGTAGCAGACAGACTAACGGACAAGCTGCGAGGTCTCAGTAATAAGGTTCCGGTTTTCCTTTTGGTACGGAACCCCAAAAAAACAAGGAAACTATAACTAAATATTTTAACAAGTTAATGAAATAATTGAATCGTATTTCGTAGCTAAGCGCTGCACAGAATTTAATCATGAAAAATCTCGTTGTTTTCATAAAACTCTCAAATTTATAGCTACTGTATGTTTTGAATATTAAATAAGCTGCGATAGTTATTTCTGAAACAGCTTTGCATTCTGTAATGAAAAAATATATATCTAACTTGTTATTTCACTGTAAAAGATTCAGAGTGAAGGAATTATTTGGGTAAAAAATTGGCTTCAGTGAAATAATTTCCGTTCAAGATAATTCCCTGCTCTATGTGTAGCTGCCCCGGAGGTCTGGTGGAGCTCAACAAGCTAACTACAGCTGCTGCTGAATAGCTCCACTAAATGGATAATCCTATACATGTAAGTAGGGGCTTTCACAGGACGCTATACGAAATGATGATGACCTGATAAATGTGCATTCTTTTGGATGTTTTTTCAATATTTTGTTAAAGTAGAGCGAGTTTTTTTTTTAATTTAAAGTCTAAATCAGGGCACCATTTTTTTTTCGCAGAGGAATGATTTTACGCACACCCATTCCTATCACCTCGGTCAACACCATCATGGTAGGAATGGGTAGTGTCGGAATCACCGATAAACAGAAGACCAACTAAACCTAACTGCAGCGCTCTCCATGTCTTCCGGGAACGCCAGAGGTTCCCTATTCTGGACTCTCACTGACGCCCTGACGTTCTAAACGTCCGACGTTCTGGCGAGCGTACTAAATCGGGGCACCATGATGTTGTAAATAATACCCAGAAAATATCTAAACACAATATCATGTAATGAGTTGCGTAAAATCAAACGCTCGACTTTATTTTTTCGTTGCATTACTTACTACGACACCATTTTACGCATTAAAATATGTGTAATAATCAATGCGGTTTCTATGTGCACAACTAAACTTAACTTAACTAAATAATGAATTTTGATAGTGTCGAAAACGCAATTTTGCAATGTTAACTGATCTTCCTTGTTAAAAATACTGTTTATTATAGACTAAAGATTTTAATTAATATAAATGTACACAACAAAACAGCCAATAAATCAGAATACACCTATAGTCGTTTTCATTTTTTAGTTAAGTTTAGTTGCGTACGTAGAATTGGTACCAATGTCAATAACACAATTCGGCAATGTTAACAACTTTTTTACTAGAAAATCTGTATATAATAGACTAACGATTTTAATTAATAAAAAAGCGCACAACGAAATATCAAAATACACCATAGCTGTTTTCATTTTTTAGTTAAACTAGCTGTTGCCCGCCACTTCGTCCACGTGGAATTTAGAAAATTTTCCCCGTTTTTGCAACATTTTTCACTACTGCTTCGCTTCTACTGGTCGTAGCGTGATGTTATATAGCATAAAGCCTTCCTCGGTAAATGCCCTAACTGACACTGAAAGAATTTAGCAAATCGGCCCAGTGGTTCCTAAGATTAGCGTGTTCAAACAAACAAACAAATGAAAAATTCTTCAGCTTTATAATATTAGTATAGATTAAAATGTGCACGTAGAATTGGTACTAATATCATCTAAGGTTCCTATGAAAAATATGCATTAAAATACTTTCTAAAACTAACATTTTTCAAGATTAGTTTTATGTGAATAAAAGCTATGGTTTGAAATGAAAATCCATTCAGAATGATGTAGAAATAGTGCACTTAATAGCTGTATGTGTAACAATAGAACATCGAGAATGAATTGTAAAGAGTGACGACTCTAATCATAAAGAAAAAGCTTCGAGAATACATTTCTTTGTCAGAGAGCAGATTGCTTAATCTAATATTATAAACCTGAAGAGTTTGTTTGTTTGAACGCGCTAATCTCAGGAATCTCTCATCCGATTTTAAAAATTCTTTCAGTATTCTATAGTACATTTATCGAGGAATGCTTTAGCTAAATAAAATCACGCTGCGATCAACAGCAGGGAAGCATCAATGATAAATGTTGCAAAAACGGGAGAATACATTAAATTCGCCGCCAACAGCTAGTTTCTTTAACAAAAAAATATGTATAATAAAGACAAAGATTCTGTAGTTATGATTTAATTGTCACACCTTGAACTACAACCCCTTCAGTTTCAAATACTATCCCTAAGGATACTGGCAAAGTCGCGGCTTTAACTCCACTTATTGACTTCTAAAGAAGCCATTAAACAATAACAAGAACAGCACATCGTCATCAAAATGAATGCAATTACTAATGCAAGCTTACAATTACTAAAAAGCTGCAGCAAATATAAATTAGTTATAAAAGAAATTAAACTAAAATCCACAATGGTACCAATTCTACGCACACAACTAAACTAAACTTAACTAAAAATGAATTTGGATGGTGTCAATAACACAATTCGGCAATGTTATCTGTACTTTCTTATTATATAACTGTGTATTAATGGTCTTATTCATATTAGTCTGTTTACGATAAAACGTTTATTATCTCTCCGATAAAATCTCCGTTTAAACCTCCGATAAGTCATTATGAATAAGACCATAACAATTTTAATTAATATAAATGTGGACAACGAAATAGTGAAATAATGAAAATACACCATAGTTAATAAATTAAATTATGGTGGAAAAAGTGATTACCGCAAGCGGGACTTGAACCCACGACCTCGGTATACCGTTTCATAGCTCTGCCAACTGAGCTTATTGCGGTCGTGCTTTCAGTAATCAAATTAGGCCACCATAATCGCCACTCGATTGATTAAGTAAAAGCATAGCATGTCAATTGCAAAATTAATAAATTACTTTAATACACAATAGTTGTTTTCATGTTTTAGTTAAGTTAAGTTTAGTTGTGCACGTAGAATTGGTGTCCTTCGCTTACGATATATAAAAAGCTTCTGAAACTTTCCTTAAATTGACCGTTAGTAGCAAAATAAAAATAAACTTAATGCTGTTCATATGTGTGTTAAACATTTAATTTAAAGCGCATAATAACGAGAGAAATAAAATAAAACTGTGGGAAAGTATGTAGCCACTTGCCAACATAAAACGTACTACAATCATCTGCCCTAAGTTATAAGATATCGATATAATTATAATTTTAATGTTATCAATGCGTACCAAACCCGTATATAATATTATATACGGGTTTGGTACGTATGTTTAACGTTTTGATTTGAAAATAATATTTAAATCCTACATTTTCGTAGAAAAAAATAGAAACAGCCATCTATTAGTTTTTACAAGAAAAAGTAAAAAAATAAAATATGTGTAAATGGCATTGTCAAGCTCATAAAATTGTTAAAATATTGTGGAAAGAAAATATTTATTATTGTTTATAGAAATATTTCTAGGGCTTGTTGAACACTAATTACGCTCTCCTGAAAACCTCGGTTTTTGACTTGACCGTATATACCGTCGAGATATCTGTATAAATTTTAATTTTTAGCTTACGACACCTAACAAAAATTGTCCCTAATTGGGCTGTGATATTATAGCAACAATTAATTACTTGTTATTTAAAACAATAAACACTTTGAAACCCGTTAATATTATAAAATACAAGCTGCTGCGTGCGACGATTCGAACGCGTGAAATTTAGATCAATTTCTATTTGTCGCAGCGTGATGTTATATAGCATTTTTCGATAAATGTACTATCCAACACCGAAAAAAATTTTCAAATCGGACCAGTGTGCAGTTGTTCCAGAGATTAGCGCGTTCAAACAAACAAACCAGCTTTGTAAAATTAATATAGATTCGCTAAATCTTATAAATTAAACCACAGCCAAAAGAACTGTGGCCTGTTTGGACATGCTCCAGCTTTAACCGATTATAAAATATGTGAAACGTGTCCAAGTTTGTTTTGAATGCTCTCTCCCAACCATTTGGATGTGCCCAAACGTTTTTATGTTGCAATATTGTTAACCAAAATTTTTCTACGCTCTTTATACACTTCAGTATGGTTGCCAGAATGTTCGTTGATTTGCGTAAGAGCCACTTGTGCCAAAACGTTTTAATAATCAGTTACATCAATTTTATTACTATAACTAGGCTTTTAGTTAAATTAATTTAGCAGTAAACTCTTACTTTCTATGTCAACATTATTTTGCATTAATTGTAATACCTGATTGACCATGAAGTAACGGAGTGAGAATACAAATTAAAAAGACCCCATATTTCTTTCCCTAGGATGGTTCTAAGACCCGAAAAATTTAAACTAATATTATAAAGTGAAGAGTTTGTTTGTTTGTTTGTACGCGTTTATCTCACAACTCGGCACCGGCACCGCTCCGATTTAAAAAATTCTTTCAGTGTTTGATAGCACATTTATCGAGGAAGGCTATAGGCTATATAACATCACGCTGCGACTTATAGAAGCAAAGTATCACTGAAAAATGTTGCAAATTGAGGAAAATTTTCTAAATTCCACGGGTACGAAGTCGCGGGTTACAGCTCTCGCGTCGTGTTCCTTATGATTGAGGGTCGTGACCGCCCTTTAGCAATACCTTTGCTGTTAAGATATTCCTCCATCTGTTCTTATCTCGAGCGTCGTGTAAGGCGTTGTGAACTGTCGAGTTCAGAGCTGTGCGTATTTGGTCGGACCACCGTATTGGGCTGCGTCCACGCAGCGTCTTCCCATCTACTTTGCCAGTAACGATTAGCCTCTCTAGGTTGCTACCGTCTTTCCTTGCTATGTGGCCAAAGTATTCGAGAACCCTGCGCAGACACTCGGATGACAGATGCGATGTGATCCCAAGTTTCTTTAATATGGAAACATTTACATTTATTTTTGGGTTACAGCTAGTACAGTATAAACACTGAACCTATGTGAACACCTAGTCAACGTGGCATATGTAGACCAAATATCCTGTTGAAGTGTATGTAGTTGGCCAGCGCCTATTTATGAGACTTTAAGAGCCAACTACAGAGGCAGCCAATTCACAATTTAGGTATCTGTGTTAGGTATTGCTATCCCTATTTTCTAGCACCTTGCCGAAAGGGACAACGATGTATCAGCCAGATTTTCCCTAGAGAATCTTTGAAAAAAAGATATTTCATAGTCTGCTGTTTTAGAACGATGAAATAATTAAGGCATCAAAATCATAAATAAGTTCTTTAACTAAACTCTTTATTTGTTAACAATATTATTTTGTTAACAAATATAGAGTTTAGTTAACATATTTCAAGAGAAATAGCAATAATTTGCCGCATTCATGCCGCAAGGTAATTATGAACCACAGATCAGCGGTAGATAGCGCATTTCGAGATTTTTGTTAAAAACTCAACACATTAACGTTGGAGGAATACCTGTTTGATGGCACGGATTGTGGGGTATGGAGCAATGCATTGTCATTGGTCATCGCAAAAGCACTCACCGAGTTCTCAAACATTACCTACGCGAAAATAGCGCATACATTCTGTGAGAGATCAATGCGTTTGTTGCATTAGTGACACTATGTACTTGCTGGGATATATAATGGTGATTATATTAGGTAATGATATTGTATCATATTTATACAAATAGTATGCTGATTGGGTTTCTTGTTCTTCTTCTTCTCCAGCCCATTTACGTCCCACTGTTGGGCACGGGCCGCCTCCACTTTGGGAGGGATTATGGTCTACTGTGGCACGCTTACCAGGCGTGTTGGCACAGGGTTTATTTTCGAGTTTTCCGTCTCTCACAGAAGATGTTATCTGTATGAAATATCCCTTAGCTGTCTTTTACAGCACCCTTGGGTGGAGATGGGGTGGTGACACTTGCATACTTAATCCGTCACCACACGGAGGGTTTCTTGTTGGTTCTTCTCAATTGATGAATATTTCCAAACCAACAACGGTAGTATAAAAGAATACAAAATAGTAAACGAATCTATAATGTGTTTTATTTGAATAACCAATAGCTATATTACATATTTCAACCTTTGACAAGGGTATACGTAGACAACATTACATTTAATAATCTATAACTAACGATACACATCCTGACGGATATAGAATACGACATAATATAACTCTAGCCAATATAATCTCATAACACTTTCATCAGCTTATGATAATGTATTCTGATACCTATAACACAAGCTTAAAAACTTAGCTTGGGACCAGAGAACGTTGTGTGAAATGTCCATGAATAATCATAAAAAAATGACTTGCGTGCGGCATGTATTGGGGGTGATCTGTGTTATGAACTAAATATAATATTGTTGGAGGCTGCACACATTTGTGTTTATTCTACGCGAGTATGTGGCTTTATTTAGCTTTATGAACTACATTTAAATATGCTATAATGTGGTTTATTTTCATAATTTCAAGCTAATCAAGTAACCTAATATCACAGTATTTTGTTAGTTGGTTAATTTTGCAATTAATTTACAACGCTTTTAATTCATAAATTACCTAAATTATAGTGGAAAAACTGATTACCCCAAGGGTAACTTGAACTTGCGACCTCGGAATTCCGTTCCGTCGCTCTACGAACTGAGTTTTGTGGTGGTGAAGGCACTTACATATCTATGTGTACGTGAAAATGTGTCTACGTGTGTCTATGATACAGGCTATACGTCATATGAAACGTCATTATTCCATTAAGAAATCTTTAGCCAGGCTAAAATTATTTGTCCTCTATTTAAAACGTTAACCTACCATCATTTGTTAATATTACCGGGACTATAATCACGTTAATAACTTAATAATAATAATAGTTTAAAAAAACTAAAAAACACGCTTTATTTAATCGAATTATTGCATTGTCATCGGTCTTTGACAGGTGTGCAAAATTTGAATAGAATCTGACCGTTTAAAGTGGGTCAAAATAGCGTCCAAAGGAGTCGGTTACAAACATACAAACATACAAACAAACAAACATACAAACAAACATACAAACAAACATACAAACAAACATACAAGTGAAGCTAATATAAAGCGTGTAAAAAGGCACAATACCTTTGCTCCCGACGTTTCAACCGAGTTGCATCGATCGTGGTCACGGGTCGACTGGAGTTTTACTAGCGACGTCTCCGGGAGGCGCGGGTTTCGCCAACTACCCTCGCCTGGTCTTGCACATGTAAATGTTCACTATAGTCTGTACTTCGACACATAACACTAACTACGTCACTCTTCTTCTGGCTAGTACCGTCCTGATAACGGATGCATTTACTGATGACAGGCCCCCATGTCGGTGAAAGTCGATATCCATCTTCTCGGTTGAAATTTTTGTATTTCTTTATCTCAACTGCCTCACATACCATTCTGGAAAAGTAGTGACGCTCGGTAGATAGGACTCGAGGTTGGTGTAGTTCGATCCAATGATTGGCTCCTGCCTCCAATAAATGCTCCGCTATAGCTATAGCGGAGGGCAACCAAGAACATCACAGCTGAATAAGCTGTTAAGAACCGGCAAGTCAACCAATCAGCTGATTGGTTGACTTGCCGGTTCTTAACAGCTGTGATATGTTCCTTGACCCTTAACCCTTAACGTTAACCTACCATCTGGTATAACTGTAGTTGAAAATTATATTTACTCAAATAAACCCACTTTTAAGCTACTTCAAAAAAGCAGGAGTTTATCTATATGTTACTTGTTTTAATTAACAATAACTGATATTAGTGTTTCTTTTTAATTGAAAGTTGATGGTTTCCTTGTGGTCTAATTGTTACCAGATCACGATCAGATGGATACCTATTCCCTAATAAATCGAGGAGAACTCTCCAATTTCAAAGGCATATCGATTCAAAGTCGATTCAACTATAGTAACTAAGGTATACTTTCTAGTTTTCCATCTCTCGCAGAGGATGTTATCTGTGTGCAATATACCTTAGCTTTTACAGCACCCTGGGAAGGAAATGGGGTGGGGACACTTGTATTCTTAATCTGTCACCACACGGATAATCATCATCGGCTTTTCTGAAACAGCATCGACCTTGTTTGCACATTCTCGACCGATTAAATAATGTTTACAGAAAACAACCAAAATAATGACGCGACCACATTAGCATTATTTTTACAGTACTTAATTTAGTTATTTTCCAATTGACTTGCTTATGTTATGTCACGTTTAGTATTATAGCATAATAGATATATGCAATTTACATAAACAGTAGTATTTCAACTATAAAATTAATGTAAATAAAGTAAAATATCAGCTGTTTTACTTTATCTAATGTTTACGAGGACGTGAATTTACGAGAATTGTACCAATTTTGCGTGCACAACTAAACTTAACTAAAAATATGAAAGTTGATAGTGTCAATATATCTATTATTTTCATTTTGATGTACATATTTATGTTAATTAAATCGTTAGTCTATAATACACAGTTTTTAGAATAAGAAAGAGTAACTAAAATTGTCAAATTGTGTTATCGATACTATCAATTTTCATTTTCATTGACGGGCTTCGTGGTTGAGTGGTTCATGTAATGTACTGCCGATCACGAGGTCGCGGGTTGGATTCCTGCTTGGGACAATCATTTGTGTGATATCCATAAATGTCATAGAAATGTTTGTACTTCGTCTGGGTGTTTTCTATGTATTATAAGTATGTATTTACAAAAGAAAAGTAGTATATTATTATGTAGTCTATCCGTATCTGGTACCCATAATACAAGCATAGAAATATAGCTTACTTTGGGACCAGAGGACGTTGTGTGAAATGTCCTGAATATTTATTTATTTATTTATTTTTTAGTTTATTTTAATTTTGCGCGTAGAATCGGCACCAATGTTTTACTTTTATCTAGCTTTTAGTTAGATTAAAGAAAATCAAGATTACTAAATCAAAATTTTATACACATTGATAATTTGTTACCTAAATGTGAAACTAATATGCAACGCTAATGAAGTGATCACACGAGTCGATCTATCTTTCATTTAGCGTATATTTCCGACAGTAGATACGTGCTGTGATAATTTATTCATAGGTAACACAAAATTTAGTTTTGTTTACGTTCTATAGGGGAGCGAGGGGCTTGTTGTAACAGGGGTAAGTAGTAACAGACCTTTTTCAATAGGAATTTAAACTTTATTCACGAATCTTTATTATCTAATCTTAAAATTATAACGTGCCACGCCACTTTTTCACAGTCAGTGTCCCGGCAGGTGGCAACATTTCGTTGTAGACAGGTAACCTATAATTTTATTTGCCTAAGTTTTTGGTTAGCTTTACTATTTTTGAATTTTGAAGCTTTATGTACCTTATTTGATGCTATAATATAACTATTTATGATGTTGTGCAACAATTTTCGAGATTACTAAGTTGATTTAATATTTATCGTGATAAATATTAAGAACTATACCTAGGGGCTAGTTGTAACAAAACCTCGGGGTTTGTTGTACTTACCATGTTACAACTTGCCCCCAGATTGCCGTAAGTTACTGTTATTATTTGTAATGTAACCTACCTTATTTGTTTTCGTGTAGAATGAGAGAATATAAAAGAAAGACAGACCGGGCAAAACAAAGCCAGGAGTTTATAAGAGTTAGCTGTAGCTGAAGTTTTAGAAAACAACTACAGTATTCGGAAGGCAAGTAAGAATTTTTATCTTTGTCACGTATCTCTGTACAGATACATTAAGAAGAAGAAAAATAAAGAAAGTCCAAAAGTAGGCTATGTCAAGCCTAGACAAGTATTCACAGAAGAAGAAGAATGTAAAATGTCTTCATATATCCTCAAGTGCGCTGAAATAGAAGAAACTCATTGCAAGGCTGATTATTGTAAGATGTAAGGTAGAACTAAGAGATAATTATGCCATGTTGATATATAAGTACCTATAGTAGTACATAAGTACAAAATAAGATAGATAGTTAAAAACTTAATTCTTTAATTTGTTGATTGTATAATTATTAACTAAAACGTACGTTTTAGTTAATAGTTTTATAACAAAAAAACATATTATAGAATTATCTAGTTAGTTTTTGTTGTAATTATAGCAAATTGGTCCAAGATGTGAAAAAATTTAACGATTGAAGGTAACACATTCTTGTTTTTATTTTTGTTACTACATGCCCCAATAGATGTTACAAATAGCCCCAACCACGGGGTAAGTTGTAACACTTCCCTTTTTAAACTAAAGTTAAAAATGAGAAAGAGTTACCCGTTGATTTGATATTTTTTCGATTTAACTTAATAAAAGAATAGTTAGAGTATCAAATAAAGTTTAGTTAAAGGGAATTTAGCCAATACACTTCAAGATATATAATTATTTGTTAAAATTGTTACAAATAGCCCCTCGCTCCCACTCATCATCATTCAGTAACGCCTTCCTCTAATGGGTGTAGGCAGAGATCCAAACACACTTCCTTGGCTTCGTTAATACATTTAACTATTTCCCAGGTATAATAATAGTAGGGTATTTCTTTCCGTGTGGTGACGGACTAAGAATACAAATGTCACTACCCCTTTTCCTTTCTAGGGTGCTGTAAAGTCAGTTAAGGGATATTATACACAGATTACATCCTCTGTGAGAGACGGAAATCTCGAAAATAAACCCTGTGCCAGTACGCCTGATCAGCGCGGCACAGTAGACCATAGACACTCACAGAGAAGAGAAGGCCCGTGCCCAGCAGTGGGTGGGATGTTAATGGGCTGGAGGGAATCAGTAGGGTATTGAAAGACGTATTTGTTTTTAAACATTATAATTTGCGATAATATGTGAATAGTTTAAAATTATTAACTTGTCTTATAGTGCAGATTGTATCCAGGATAGGTATGCTGTAACTCTTGTGAATACTGATGGTAGACGAGCTTGGCAGCCTTCATTAGGTCCAAAGGACACCACACCAATCTGTAAAAATAGAGATGATTTAGTGAAATGACTTTATTTGGTTCCTCGTTCTTAGGGAGACAGAAACCTACCATCCTTAGCTTTTAGAATGACGGTATCAAGCCTACATGTAACCTTCCGCATGGTAACGGATTAAGAATACAAGTGTTACCATCCCATTTCTTCCCCAGGGTGCTGTAAGAGCCTGCTAAGGGATATTGTACACGGATATCATCCTCTGTAAGAGATGGAAAACACGAAAATAAACCCTCTGCTGTCAAGCCTGGTCACTGCGGCAGCAGCAGTTAGTAGACCATATTCCCTCCCAAAGTTGAGTAGGTTCATACCCAACAGTGGGACGTTAATGGGCTGGAGAGAGAGTAAAATGACTATTTGGTTTTATATGCTTGTGTTATGGGTACCAAAATACGGATATACAACAAACACTACTTTTCTTTTGTAAATACATACTTATAATCAGAGGTCGGAATTAGGTAGAGTTATTTATGTACTTACACTGATTTTAGACAGCGAAAGAATAAAGTGGATATGCCTCAAATACCGAGATTTATTTTAAAGAGCAGAAAAAATCCCGTGATTTTTGAAATAAAAATTTGAAAGCGACTGATTCAGTAAGAAAAGTGTTCGCTCATATTTATAAAAAGGCAAAATATGCGTATGAGAATTTGCTTAAGATATCAATAATTTGTATTGTGAATTAATGTAAACTAATAAAAATTGTATGCTAATTATCTTTGTTTTATTACTCTATTTCTAAGGTTTTTATTTTTATTTATTCGTTATATTGTTGGCCACACGGGATTGTCTATTAGAAATCCCGGGAAGGTCCACATTAATATCAACATTTCGATGCAAGTACATAAATAACTCTACCTAATTCCGACCTATGCTTATATATACATAGAAAACATCCAAGAAAACACCAAAAAATGGGGTTGTGACACACGTATTCTTAATCCGTCACCACACGCACATAAATCTGTTACGTACCAATATTCTCTGGTTGCTCCGTACTACAGTCAATGGTCCACCTGAATCTCCATCACAAGTGCCTCTTCCAGTCTCTCCACTCACACAGATATGGCTACCGTGGATTGGAATGGTGAAACTTCTTTGGCAGACTGCATTTGTAATCACAGTCACTGTAGTTTGATGCAAGGCCGTTGATGCAGGGAAACTGTTTTGAGCTGATCATGAACATAATACAATATATTAATACATACGCAATGGCATTTAAGGGCATTTAAGCAAAAATGTAATAAATATGAATGTTAATGGCCGGATAAGGAGAGGAAGACCAAAGAAAAGATGGATGGACTGTGTGAGAGACGACATGAAAGAAAAAAGTGTTAATGAGAATGTGACGGCTGATAGGAGAGGCTAGAATTATAAGTAGCTTAGGATAAGGGCAGGAAAAAGAAGAAGATATTATAGGTTTAATATAACTTGTTGCTGTTAAATTATTATATATTTTTTAGTTTTCCGTACAAAAGGTGAAACGAGACGCTATCACTGAACCTTCACTATCCGTCCGTAGCTCTGTCAACTGAGCTTATTGCGGTCGTGCTAACAGTAACCAATTTGACCACTACAATATCACTCGATTGAGTCTACATCGTATTTTTTATGTACAACGCCATCTATCGAGAGTGTCTTGCAACAATCTCGCTTGCGGTGATCACTTTTTCCACTACAATTTAATTTATTAAGTAAAAGCATAGCAAGTCAATTGCAAAATTAATAAATTACTTAAGTACTCTCCCCTCCAGCCCATTTACGTCCCACTGTTGGGCTCGGGCCTCCTCCACTTTGGGAGGGATTATGGTCTACTGTGCCGCGCTGAGCAGGCGTGTCTGCACAGGGTTTATTTTCGAGTTTTCCGTCTCTCACAGAAGATGTTATCTGTGTGCAATATCCCTTAGCTGACTTTTACAGCACCCTTGGGAGGAGATGGGGTGGTGACACTTGTATTCTTAATTCGTCACCACACGGACACGGACTTAAGTACACTTAAAGTCAATTATAATAAAACAAAATCAAAACATACATTCACAAAGCTTTGTTAAATTTTTTTACCAGAAACTACTTTAACACAAAAAAAGTCCTGAGGGTAAATAAACTAAATTATAATGGAAAAAATGATAACCGTAAGCGGGACTTGAACCCAGTTCAATTCAGTTCAGTTCAGTTCAGTTGGGAGAGCGACAGAACGGCATTCCGAGGTCGCGGGTTCAAGTCCGCTTATGGTTATCATTTTTTCCATTATAATTTAGTTTATTTAGTAAAAGCATAGCGAGTCAATCGCAAAATATTAATAAATTATGTCCTGAGAGTTCTTGTCGTAGCTTTCATATTATAAAATTAATTGAATACTGGACAATTGTCTTGAGGGATAAAGTTTTTATTTTATTTACCGTTATGTAGGAGTATTTTTAACATGTATTTATTAGCCTTGCATGTAAAGTAACACTGGTGCTTCACCGAAAAATTGAAGACAATGAATTTTAATTTTATTCCAACTGACCAAATCGAATCGAAATAATTTCGTTAGTTCAAAAACTAAAAAACTCGCTTGAAAATCCTGAATATATTTTTAAATAATTGCATTGTCATCAGTCGTTAATATTTATGCAAAATTTCAAATCAATCCGACTACTGCAATGGGTGAAAATCGTGTTCAAAGATTTTGTTACACAAATTAATACACTGATAGATACGTACCGAACTTATAAAAGCGTGTTAAAAAGAGGGATATTATTAATGAATGCTGGTGGATTTTGAATTACAATTGTCACCACCCCATTTCTACCCACAGGTTACTATATACTACTAGCTGACTCGGCAAACGTTGTTTTGCCATACAAATGACAGGGATAGACAAATAATTTGCGATAAAATAAAATTGCGACTATAATTAAACATCTAAGCTAACCTATCTCTGCTCTGACTGCTCACGGTGTGCCAATTTAATTTAAAATCGGTTAAATAGTTTAGGAATCCATCGCGGACAAACATCGTGACAGGAGATTTATATATATGAAGACTAGCTGACCCGGCAAACGTTGTTTTGCCATACTAAAAAAAAAAGTTTGAAAAATAGATGTTGGCCGATTCTCAGACCTACTGAATATGCATGTAAAATTTCATAAAAATCGGTCAAGCCGTTTCGGAGGAGTACGGTAACTAACACTGTGACACGTGAATTTTATATATTAGACTAGCTGTCCCGCAAACTTCGCTATTCTAAAAAAAAAGGTTTGAAAAATAGATCTTGGCCTATTCTCAGACCTACTGAATATGCATGTAAAATTTCATAAAAATCGGTCAAGCCGTTTCGTAGGAGTACGGTAACTAACACTCTGACACGTGAATTTTATATATAAGACTAGCTGACCCGGCAAACGTTGTTTTGCCATACTAAAAAAATTGATGTTGGCCGATTCTCAGACCTACTGAATATGCATGTAAAATTTCATAAAAATCGGTCAAGCCGTTTCGGAGGAGTACGGTAACTAACACTGTGACACGGGAATTTTATATATTAGATATACTAGTTATAAGAGTCAGCTAAGGGATGTTATAAGCAATTAGAATCAACCGTGAGAGACGGTAAACTCGAAACTAAACCCCATGTCAAAATGCCTAGTTATGCTTTGTTAGTGTGGCTTAATAGACCAAAATCTTTCCCAAAGTGGAGGAGGTCCGTGACCAACAGTGGGATGTTAATATTACGATGTTTGCGGATTGATTATTTCACGCTATTTGTTGGGGCAAGCAAAGACTCTCTCTTTTCTCTCTCTTTCCAGCCCATTAGGGCCGTTCAAGTATTACGTAAGCACTACGTGGGGGCGGGGGGGTCTATGTATTGCTTATTTTGGATAACATGGCGGGTAGGGGAGTCTAGATGATGACGTCATCGGTAGTAAAATTACTTTTTTACACGAATGGCAACTCTCACATTGTCTTTTCTTGAAAACGAAACGCATTTTCGGGGATTCCCGCAAATAATGCATATGTCTAGGCACTCGCTTTAGGACTAAGTAGGGGAATTACCGCGCGCTATTTCCTGGTCAAAATTTTCTCTGTCAGTGTTTTTTCTTATTTTTAAATCATAATTATAATATTTAAAAAACAATACATTAATAGAAAAATATTTACGTAAGCTTAGGGGGAGGGGGTAAGAGCTTTGCTTACTTTTGCTGACAAGGGGGATGGGGGGTGTTAACTGTAATAAATCTGCTTACGTAATACTTGAACGGCCCCATTTACGTCCCACTGCTGAGCATGGGCGTCCTCCACTTTGGGAGGGATTATGGTCTACTGTGCCACGCTAAACGGGTGTGAGGGACGGAAAGCTCGAAAATAAATTATTTTCGAGTTTTCCGTCTCTCACAGAGGATGTTATCTGTGTGCAATATCCCTTAGCGGACTGTTACAGCACCCTTGGGAGGACATGGGGTGGTGACAATTGTATTCTTAATCCGTCACCACACGGAGAGCAGAGACTATAAAATCTTTATGATAAAACTACAAATGAAGCCAATAAAGTATGTTAGATCACCTAAATAGAATTCTTTAACTTTATTTGTATTCAGACCATACATCAATGGTATTTATATAAGTATTTCATTTTTCAAAATCTACTTTAAATAGTAATTATCTTATCTCGATACCTAACCAAGTGATAATTAAGTGTTTTTTTTATAATCGTCTAAAAAATATTAAGAAATTATCTATGCTGTCATCATTTGTAATTAAAACTGATAATTCTTAGGAAGAGCTTGGCTTTGATTAATAGATAATGGTATTACGACGGATATGGCTGATAACTAACTGTCTATTTCAAGGAAAACAAGAAACAAATAAAAAATCCAATGATACAATAGTGATAAGATAATAATCTAAATTAAAGATAGACAACAAACGATTTTACTTAATAAATTAAAATATAGTGAAAAAAGGGATTATCAGTATTATCACAAGCGGGACTCGAACCTGCAACTTCGGTGTATAGTTACGTGGCCCTACCGATTGAGCTATTGCAGCGATTACATCACCATTTCCTCCCCTTTTACTAATTATTTAGGGTCAGCACAACATGTCCTCTCCCTTCGTAATCCTCTATCACATGTCATTAATATTCATATTCTCTTTTCCACAAGCCTCTCTCTCATTCTATCTCATCACATGTCCATACCAAGACAGATAGCGGCTGTGCTAGAGGTAACCAAGTGCTTCAATGTTTCACGTATCTAATAATCTTTACCAAAAGATAGAACCCCATTACCAAAACTTGCCTGCCCGTCCATCCATCCATCTGACAGTCTGTATCTCATGAGCGGTTATAGCCAGATAGTTGACAACAAATTATATATAACTGTTTAACAATCAATACTAAAACCAGAATGCAACAAATATGTCAGGGGCTTCCACACAACAAACGTTTTCTGTGTAAATTGATGATACGCCTAGAGGACTTGTTCATGAATTACAAGCTGTTGCGCAACATCGTACGCGAGGAACTTTATCCAAACCTTAACAAATTACATAAAAAGGCCATCCTCTTGAACAATTCCATCTATTAAAAAAACCGCATTACAATCCGTTGCGTAGTTTTGAAGATTTAAGCTCACATAGGGACATACATACAAAAATAACGCCTTTGTTTTATAATAAGTAAAGATGATGGTACAGAACTCTTTATATATAAAATAGCATAAATTAACAAAACAAATATTACCATCAGAAGTCTTTCCGAAGCCAGATATGAGCCCAGAAGCACCAACGAAGTTAGTATTCGCGTCAGCCACAGTTGGTAAGGGGATTGTTTGAATATTATCTGGAAATATATTGCATTACATAAAAAAATTGTACCACTAAAGTTAAGTCTAGGTATGTTCAAAAAAATTCACTTTATCTAAATTCTACAGAAATATTGTACACCCATACCATCCTTACATCTGGAAGAGAGAAAATATTTGTTAGAAATTACATGGAGGTGAATTCTTTGTGTCCATGTGAATTGACGTGATTAAGAATACAAGTGTCACAACCCCTTTTCACATTAGTACACTGATAACATCCAATTAAAATAAACTTTGAAAATTTTAAAATAAACCCTGTGCCTAGTCAGCGCGGCACATTAGACGATAATCCTGTCTTTGTATTTTTACAATATTAGCACGTACAAAAACTGTGTTATTTAATACATTTCATTGTAGAGAAAAAAAGTAAAAGATTCATCCTTCGAATCTCGGTCTATACATAAACAATACAAAAATAAATGATTTTCTTTTTGTATAGATTTACTTACTATTGAATGTCAATTTAGGCACCACAACAACAGCTATATCGTGAATCATCTTCACAGTCCAATTAGGATGTACCCTTATATTAGTTGTATCAACTCTGGTGCCTCCGGAGAAGATGGTAAGAGACCCGAAGACAACAGTAAACAATCTCGCTTGACTCTCCCCATCCCACCAGCAGTGTGCAGCAGTTAATACTCTTGTGGCTGAGATAATACTACCACCGCATATTGATGTCCAACCCGTCGTTAATGTTGAGATAATACCTGCCTAAAAGAAATAACTTTATTAGTTGCCATGCCTGTGGTATCATCCATGTTTATAGTTTCTTCCCCACTCCTGGGCTTTCAGAGTGAAAATACAGAATGGTGCCGATTCAACGAGCACAACTAAACCTAACTTACCTAAAAATGAAAATTGATATTGTTAATAATACAATTCGGTAATGTTAACAATACTTTTTTACAAGAAAATCTGTATATTATAGACTAATGATTTTATATAATAAAAATGTGCACAGGGTTATAGCCAATTAATCAAAATACGCCATAATTGTTTTCATTTTTTTGTTAAGTTTAGTTGTACAATGGTATTTGTGCAATTTTTCGAATAAAATTACTAGCTGTTGAAGTGAAAACATCCCCCATAAATCACACTATCTAAAAAAAACATACATCAAAAGAAACGTCCATGCAAAAAAATCTAAGCCAATCAAGATATCTGGAATTTTCAGAATTAATTTATATAAATGTCGGAGTAACATAATAGAGAACGGTGGGGTAACACACAAGATGGGGTAAACACGTGTTAGGTTAGGTTAGTTAGGTCTACAATTCTTTACGTTAACAAGTCATACGTTCACATTTGTTTATTCTTTTTATCGCTCCGTCATATATAAGTATGTTTTATAGTTTGCAAATCTAACTTTTTAGAAACAATATTATTGTCTCAGTGCCATAAAATGCCAAACGTGACGAAATATATTACTGTAGCCAATAAGAATATCTCGGAACCCCTATTTCGGAAGTGCATTTATAATATCTAGAAGATGTAGACAAGAATAATTTAGGCTTATAAAAGGGTAATAATAATTAAGCTTAGACTACTTCGCCAATACATTTCTACCATTTAATATGATTAAGAAGTCAGTCCATTCTATTATTAAGTTTGGAAAAATTCAAAAAAAAGTACTTGTACTTGCCAAATTAAATTGAAAGAAAACTTTACAAAAAGTTGATTGCCTTCTAAAATAATTTAACTACTGCCAAGCAATTTCGTTCAGAACACTTCTTCAAATATTGTAAATAATTGGGTCAAGTAGGATCGTTTTAATTCGATTTAAATCTCATTATTTTCTTCTAAAGATAAAATAGACTCGAGTTTCAAATTTAATATATTTTAGTTGAATATTTCGTTAGATTAAAGCATTAATCCAATCGGAGTTGGCAATATTGACAATTGGCATAGGCAATGTTAGGCAATCCTTGCTGAAGAAGGGTACAAGAACAATGCTCTGACTCATAGTCATAGTGTACGGACAGTGTCTTCTTACAGTATGTATGTGCCGACTGTGTGCGTGTGTGCGAGCCTAACGACCAATGGAATTAAGTACCAACGCGGTAGTGTATTTGCAAAAGAAAACAGAGTCTCTAAATACTCCTGTTGGTTTCAAAGCTTGTTTAAAGAACGAAATTTAATTGACAATTGAGTTTATACTAATTCCCTTTCACACTTTACTAGCTTACTGAGTGTTAACTCTGTTTTTAGGGTTTTTTATTATTTACTAGCTGCTGCCCGCGACTCCGTACACGTGGAATTTGCAAAACTTTTTCCCGTTTTTGCAACATTTTTCACTTATGCTTCGCTCCTTTTGGTCGCAGCGTGATATTGTATAGCCTTAAAGCCTTCTCCTATAAATGGATTAACTAACAAATAAAGAATTTTTCAAATCGGACCAGTAGTTCCTGAGATTAGCGTGTTTAAACAAACAAACAAACAAACCCTTCTGCTTTATAATATTAGTATAGATAGGGTGTCGTACAAAAAGAAACAAACAAAAATTACTTCGATATTAATTTTTGACTAATCCTCGCAATCACCTTAACCACGCAAACATTGCGTTAACATTGAAACCTCCTACCATCTTATTAATTAATTTACAATTTCGTAAGCTGAACCAATTCCACTTGAAATGCTTATGCAATATCCTAAACATTAAATGGACAGATCGAGTGAGAAATGCGGAAGTATTGGATTCGGCCAAAATCTGCGGCGTTGAGGCATTCCTAATGCAAGGGCAGTTGCGTTGGTGTGGCCATGTCTCACGTATGGCAGAAGATAGACTTAAGGTTAGTCTAAAGTTTAAGGATGTCCAAAAGAAACATCTTAAAAGATGCAAAATACTAGCTTACTGTGTGTACTTGCTTGACTTCCCAATAAATGGGAAGTCTTAGCACAGAACCGCCCCCAATGGAAACGTCTTATACGTGAGAATGTGAGGGATTTTGAAGAACAGAGGAAGAAAGACCTTAATGCTAAACGTGATGCCCTTAAAGCAAAACCACCCGCAAATATACAGTACAATTACATTGACGGTATCTTGACTTGGGCTTCTTGTGCACGCCAGTTTAAGAACAAGATTGGCTATTGCAGTCATCTTAGAGCACATGAGCGGGGAGATCAACTTAGCCCCGCGGTATAATCTAGTGACGGTCACTGTTGTCGAAATCGGCAAGGGAGTACACACACAATTAATTTACATTGATGTTTAATAATTCATTCATGAAAGAAAGATAAAAAAGTTTAAAATTAGTAATGTAATAACAGAGCACTTAATTATCCCCACTAATATTATAAATGCGAAAGTAACTCTGTCTGTCTGTCTGTTACGCTTTCCCGCTTAAAACTCTCAACCGATTTTGATGAAATTTGGCACAGACAATCTTTAGACGCTGAGAAAGGACATAGGCTACCTTTTATTGCGAAAAAAAATATCTAGAAGATGTAGACAAGAATAATTTAGGCTTATAAAAGGGTAATAATAATTAAGCTTAGACTACTTCGCCAATACATTTCTACCATTTAATATGATTAAGAAGTCAGTCCATTCTATTATTAAGTTTGGAAAAATTCAAAAAAGAGTACTTGTACTTGCCAAATTAAATTGAAAGAAAACTTTACAAAAAGTTGATTGCCTTCTAAAATAATTTAACTACTGCCAAGCAATTTCGTTCAGAACACTTCTTCAAATATTGTAAATAATTGGGTCAAGTAGGATCGTTTTAATTCGATTTAAATCTCATTATTTTCTTCTAAAGATAAAATAGACTCGAGTTTCAAATTTAATATATTTTAGTTGAATATTTCGTTAGATTAAAGCATTAATCCAATCGGAGTTGGCAATATTGACAATTGGCATAGGCAATGTTAGGCAATCCTTGCTGAAGAAGGGTACAAGAACAATGCTCTGACTCATAGTCATAGTGTACGGACAGTGTCTTCTTACAGTATGTATGTGCCGACTGTGTGCGTGTGTGCGAGCCTAACGACCAATGGAATTAAGTACCAACGCGGTAGTGTATTTGCAAAAGAAAACAGAGTCTCTAAATACTCCTGTTGGTTTCAAAGCTTGTTTAAAGAACGAAATTTAATTGACAATTGAGTTTATACTAATTCCCTTTCACACTTTACTAGCTTACTGAGTGTTAACTCTGTTTTTAGGGTTTTTTATTATTTACTAGCTGCTGCCCGCGACTCCGTACACGTGGAATTTGCAAAACTTTTTCCCGTTTTTGCAACATTTTTCACTTATGCTTCGCTCCTTTTGGTCGCAGCGTGATATTGTATAGCCTTAAAGCCTTCTCCTATAAATGGATTAACTAACAAATAAAGAATTTTTCAAATCGGACCAGTAGTTCCTGAGATTAGCGTGTTTAAACAAACAAACAAACAAACCCTTCTGCTTTATAATATTAGTATAGATAGGGTGTCGTACAAAAAGAAACAAACAAAAATTACTTCGATATTAATTTTTGACTAATCCTCGCAATCACCTTAACCACGCAAACATTGCGTTAACATTGAAACCTCCTACCATCTTATTAATTAATTTACAATTTCGTAAGCTGAACCAATTCCACTTGAAATGCTTATGCAATATCCTAAACATTAAATGGACAGATCGAGTGAGAAATGCGGAAGTATTGGATTCGGCCAAAATCTGCGGCGTTGAGGCATTCCTAATGCAAGGGCAGTTGCGTTGGTGTGGCCATGTCTCACGTATGGCAGAAGATAGACTTAAGGTTAGTCTAAAGTTTAAGGATGTCCAAAAGAGACATCTTAAAAGATGCAAAATACTAGCTTACTGTGTGTACTTGCTTGACTTCCCAATAAATGGGAAGTCTTAGCACAGAACCGCCCCCAATGGAAACGTCTTATACGTGAGAATGTGAGGGATTTTGAAGAACAGAGGAAGAAAGACCTTAATGCTAAACGTGATGCCCTTAAAGCAAAACCACCCGCAAATATACAGTACAATTACATTGACGGTATCTTGACTTGTGCTTCTTGTGCACGCCAGTTTAAGAACAAGATTGGCTATTGCAGTCATCTTAGAGCACATGAGCGGGGAGATCAACTTAGCCCCGCGGTATAATCTAGTGACGGTCACTGTTGTCGAAATCGGCAAGGGAGTACACACACAATTAATTTACATTGATGTTTAATAATTCATTCATGAAAGAAAGATAAAAAAGTTTAAAATTAGTAATGTAATAACAGAGCACTTAATTATCCCCACTAATATTATAAATGCGAAAGTAACTCTGTCTGTCTGTCTGTTACGCTTTCCCGCTTAAAACTCTCAACCGATTTTGATGAAATTTGGCACAGACAATCTTTAGACGCTGAGAAAGGACATAGGCTACCTTTTATTGCGAAAAAAAGGGATGAAAAGTTTTCTAAATTTCACGCAGAAGGAGTCGCGGGCAACAGCTAGTACTGTATATATGTAATTACATTCTTACGAGTACAACTTAAAATTAGTTTATATTTACTAACAGTATCTACTTTATTATACCGATGCATATTTATTGGCCAATATTTCCTTTAGAATTGCAATAATTATGAAATCTTACCTGATAAGGTATGGTATTAGCTGTATTGACTTGACTACCGCCAATTATTCTTGAGCTCTCAGACAGTTTAATGCTCAAAGCTTTCGGTACACCCACTCTCAAATGGTAACCATATGTTGGTCGGTCTTCAAATTCACCAAAAACATTATGTACATAAAATAAAAGACAAATTAATATTATTTTACCACACATTTTGTTAGTTAATCAATTATCTAAAGACAACTAATTATGTTCTGATTGTTTTAATATATACTGTGTTTGTTTACTGATAAAGTATATTGATGCATAGATCGACAAGATATCTTAGATATTAATATATCTTAGATAAATGTAATTGCTGCCATTTATAATGCTAATACTAAGTACAGTTTGTGAATATTCCGCGTGGTAATGTAATATTTTAATAAATATAAGCTATACCAATATAATAAAGCTGATGAGTTTGTTTGTTTGAACGCGCTAATCTCAGGAAATACTGGTTCGATTTGAAAAACTCTTTTTGTGTTAGATAGTTCATTTATCGAGAAAGGCTTTATAACACCACTCTATACATTGGACAAATGCTCAAGGCCGCGCGATCATTGGGATCTTTTAGTCTCTACTTCATATTTTTCTACTTAATCTCACTTTGGTTACATATTTTATTGTGCCCGGGGCTTTTAGTAGCGGCCACGGGTCTGGACATAATATATTCCAGGTGTGGCCAACTTTTGTGCACTTATGATCTACTTTTTATTTTAAAATTGAGTCGCGAGACCTATTTCTTAGGCAAGAAGCGGGATGTTTATGCAATATGCTTTTATACTGCCGTGCACTCTTGAAAATAGTAGAAAACTACTAAAAGTGGTCACGCTGCACGTCTCCCTACTCGAAGCATGAGCTGCATACATGTTCATTCCTGTATTAAGTACTAGAAACATTTGGCATTGAATGCGTCCCCTCATGGAACTTATGAGTGATCGACCAAAAATGGTCGCCAACAAGTCGATCGCGATCGACTTGTTGGCTACTCCTGATATATTCCATATGTTCCAGAAATACTGCATCATACGTTTCGTTTTTAAATTAAATCATTTTCTGCGCGTGTGTAGAAAGATTAAGAATGCAAGTCTCCCATTTCCTTTCCAAGGTGCTGTGAGAGTCCTACGTAAACACTATTGGTCTTATTCATAATGACTTATCGGAAGTTTAAACAATAACTTTATCAGAGAAATAATAAACATTTTATCGTAAAAAGACTATTATGAATAACAATTTTTGTCAATTTTAGCGAACCGATTTTAGCGAAAAATGAAAACAGCCATGGTGCATTTTGATTAATTAGCTAATAAAGTTAAAAAAATAATAAAAATGTGCACAACGAGGACATTTTTATTAATTTAAATCGTACAGACATTCTAATAAAAAAATTTACATGTTACAGAATTGTGTTGTTGACACCAACAATTTTCATTTTTTAGTTAAGTTCATTTGTGCACGTAGAATCAGTTCCAGTGTCAAAAACACAAATGGAAATGTTAACTGAAATTTCTTATTACAAAAGCTATGTATTAAAGACTAAAGATTTTAATTAAAATAAATGTGCACAACAAAATAGCCATTACACGAATAGTTGTTTTCCATTTTTATGTTAAGTTAAGTTTAGTTCAGATTCAAAATTCATCATGATCATCATCATAACATCACGCCTTTTTCCTATGGGGGTAGGCAGAGACTATAGAGCGCCATCTGCTACGATCCAAACATACTTCCTTGGCTTCATTCACACTCATGCATCTAGTCATACATGTTGTAAGTGCTACGCACTTGCCCCTTTTGGAGTATGCCGGCGATGACATTCAAAATTATTTATTCTCTCTAAAATGTTACAATAAGGATATACTTGGCCTCTACGTTAGTATCAACTGTGTTATAGGAGCCAGACTGTGTTTCAGGAGCCACGTCGTGTACATAGAATTGGTATTGTTGTCTAATTACATTTTGTTGCGAAATTATAATATGTACGATTATGTACGTGATTCATATGATGTATTTACGATTAGGTATACATACCATACTTATTGTATCACTGCTCGTTGTAATACGTAAAATCCCAGCGTTATTATGTTTTCGCCTTTTTGATTGAACTATTTCAATGTTTATATACTAGATATAGCTATCATTATTCATGACATCATCATGCTCCTATCCCTTTATTCGGGGTCGACGTAATATGACTATTAATTAAATATTCATGGACATTTCACACAACGTCCTCTGGTCCCAAGCTAAGCTTATGATTGTGTTCTGGATACCAGAATACGGATATAATACATATACTACCTTTATTTTTAGAGTTCCGTACCCAAAGGGTAAAAACGGGACCCTATTACTGAGACTTCGCTGTTCGTCCGTCCGTCCGTCCGTCCGTCTGTCACCAGGCTGTATCTCAAGAACGGTGATAGCTAGAGAGTTGAAATTTTCACAGATGATGTATTTCTATTGCCGCTATAACAACAAATACTAAAAATAAAATAAAATAAATATTTAAGGGGGGCTCCCATACAACAAACATGATTTTTTTACCGTTTCTTGCTCTCATACAACAAACGTGATTAATTAAGTATTGTGTGTGTTGTTTGCTCATTTATTAATAACGTGCCTTATGTTGCATAGATAATGGTACGGAACCCTTCGTGCGCGAGTTGACTCGCAATTGACCAATTTTTTATTGTAAATACATACATTTAATATACAGTAAACACCCAGACGCAGTACAAAAAATTGTATGACATTAATAAATATCACACAAATGATTGTCCCAAACGGAAATCGAACTCGCGACCTCGAGATCGGCAGACTGTTACATGAACCACAAAAACCACGAAACTTGTCGGTTGTACATGTTGCAATGAGATTTGGCTGAATTTTACAACCGGTCGTCTGCCCGACCTTCCTTGGGTATATGCGCAGGTCATGTGACGTGGTTCCGTCGATCGGATCATGAGTCTACATCGCATTTTTTATTTTTGCATTTGCTTTGATCGTTGCTCATCAAAAATGCGATGTAGACTCAATCGAGGAACGTTATGGTGGTCAAATTGGTTACTGTTAGCACGACCGCAACAAGCTCAGTTGGCAGAGCTACGGAACGGTATTCCGAGGTCGTGTGTTCAAGTCCCGCTTGCGGTGATCACTTTTTCCACTACAATTTTATTTTCCGTCTCTCACAGAGGATGTTATTTGTGTACAATGTCCTTAGCTGACTATTACAGCACCCTGGGTAAGAAAAGGGGTGGTGACACTTGTATTTTTAATCAGTCACCACAGGACGTCATCACGTGACTTCGAACGCGTGGAATTTAAAAAAAAACTATTTTTTGCATAATTTTTTATTAATTTTCTGATCTTATTGGTCGACGCGTGTTGTTATATAGTCTATAGCCTTCCTCGATAAACAGACTATACGCCAAAAAAATTCTATTCAAATCAGTAGTTCCTGAGATTAGCGCGTTTGAACAAACAAACGACTTTTTAGTTTTATAATATTTGTATAAATTTTCACTTGTGTGCTACTTGTATTCTTAAGCCATCACCACACGGACAATTTAAAACTAAAATAGCGTCTACATACGTCCGGTTTTATTTCAATAGTTGATAGAACGCAATAACAAGTCTTCTATCCAAAAATACGTAGCAATATTAAACCCTTCCCGGTTTTCTAGTAATTAATCAGGCACTGCTCAAAGACAGAGTCTTACAAAGTGTTAATTAGCTTCGTCAGACCTTTGACACGGAGTACTTTTTGTACTGAATTATACAGAGCTCTGAAGGGTCAGCTGTGTTAGTTATTAATTATGGAGATACTGACATTGTGATGAAGGTTCTATTCTAGAATTGTTATTTAATAGCCAGATGTTATGACTAATTTAATTATTTATTCAAGATAATTTTGTTTGGAATTGAAATGGAAGTTTATTTTGGGAGATATGTTTAAAACATTGAAATTAGTTTTAGGTCAAGAGATTTTTAGCGCTCTGTAGTCTTCCGCCGCGGAAAAAAGGCGTGACAGTAGAACCATGAGAATTTTTTACATTCACTAAACTTGGTTACTCTGAGATTTAAACTAATGCCTGTCAAACATCGCGCCATCTTCAGTATTATTTCGGAACTAGCCGATTAATATGAATCTTACTTAAATGTCTTACAGAATCTGATTCTTTGGGTAAACTTCGCGGCTTAATTGATAGCACCAAATGGTAGGTTGACTTCAGCCTGGCTAAATCGTACTTCATAGAATAATGACGTATAGCTTGTATCATAGACACATAGATACATTTTCACGCACACATAGAGACATGAGCGATGTAGCCATAGGCACTATATCTGGCAAATCTGTGGTTGAAATTGGTACCAATTTTAGGTGCAACTAAACTTAACTAAAAAAACCGGTCAAGTACGAGTTGAACTCGCACACTGAGGGTTAGTCTACTATTGGTCTTATTCATATTGACTTATCGGAGGTTCAAAAGTTCGCTAAGATCGTTTCGCGACATTTGTTAAAACTTGTTATTCATAATAGTTATTACATATTTTTTTAAATATTTTCTTATTTCTTAGACAAATCAGGTCGATTATATTTTTGCAGTAAGGGACCGCATAGATCTACATTTGGTATGAGTTTCAAGTTGATACCTGCAGCCGATGCTGAGTAAAAAATGTTTGACAGACGGACAGACAGACAGGCGGACACCGTAGTGAGACTATAAGGGTTTGGACGAAACCCTGAAAAGAAAATTGATGCTCTCAATCACACAATCTGGCAATGAACTTTCTTAATATAAGAACTGTGTATTATAGACTAACGATTTTATTTAATCTATATATGTACCATAAACTAGCCGATCAATCGAAATATAACGTAGTTATTTTCACTTTTTAGTTAAGTTTAGTTTCGTTGTGCACGTAGAATTGGCAACATTGACACAGATGGGACAAAAGGGAAAAATTTTATGACAAAAAAAATATTCAGATTGAATAATCTGAATATTTTTTTGTCATATGAACATAATATTTTCATATTAAGTTTAATTTATTATTTTAAGAATAAAAAGTTATTGAATTGTACAAAAATATTCCTAATTTTTTTCTTTCACTTTCATAATTATTAATCTTTGTCCAACGTCAATGGCTTTCTAAATACTTTTTTACCTTTGAAAATTGTCATTCTCTAAGGTACGGTCAACAGTGGCTTATATCCATGGTGACACAATACCGCTCGTTAGGAGAACTAAAAAGGTTCTTTCAACTTTGAGTGGAAACCACTGAGAAGGTAATATGAAGTCTTTCAAGACTAAGCTGCCCTTAGCTCTCATAGCACTGCGAATTTTAGTACAGTTTTCAAAGTTTTTTTTTTATACTCTAGAGACATAATCATAGAATAGGTCTTATTCTATGATTATGTTGTGTGATTACTAAATTCATGTGAAAGTATATTTACATTGGAAAAGCTGAATGTGTCAATACAGTGACGGTCACCGATGTTCTATCAGTTTTAAAATAATATCACGTGCATTGAACTTGTTCTGTACAGAGCTATTATGAACACTTGCTAAGCGATAAAGCGATACAATCGCACCTAAGATGTCATCGACTGTAGGTACATCTCTCTCCAGCCCAGGGATTATGGTCTACTGTGCCGCGCTGACCAGGCGTGTTGGCACAGGGTTTATTTTCTAGCCGGCGAGCCGGGCGGCGGAGGCGCGTCTATGCGCGCCTCTTGCCGCCCTAGCCGGGGCCGCGGGTAGTCGGATCGGGGACGTCAGTCTGACTATCCGCAATAGAGCCCACCACGTAGAGGTGACGTCCCGGTGTGCCCAGACGTCACCCTTGAGAGGATGCTCTCGGAGCAACCGCTGGGTGGGCAACTGATGGCGGAATCACCGCAGTACCAGTGCCCAATCCTCAGCTGAGTTAGGCACACGGGGGGGGTTTTAGTGGGTGAGGGCCCCACACTACCCTTCTGTTATCCCCGAACAGTGGGGTGTGCGGTCAGGCATTTCCCCTTCCTCAACAAAAAAAAAAAAAAAAAAAAAGGGTTTATTTTCTAGCTTTCCGTCTCTCACAGCGGATGTTATCTGTGTGCAATATCCCTTAGCTGGCTTTTACAGTACCCTTGGGAGGAGATGGGGTGGTGACACTTGTATACTTAATCCGTCACCACACGGAGATGTAGGTACATAACGTAATATAAATTGAATGTGGATCATTTCGACAAACTCATGCAACTCTTGCATAGCCCATGCATACGAAAGAGCATTCTTCTTTCTAAAATTATTTTCCAGTTCTATAGTAAAGTAATTAGTAACAGCCGTTATGCATGGATGACTAGATTTATGAGTGTAAATAAAGCCAAGAAAGTGTATTTCATTAAAGAAAGTGTATGTTATAGCAGATGGCGCTCTATAGTCTGTGCTTACTCCATGGGAAAAAGGTGTGACGGTATGACGATGACGAAGTATTCTCTTTGATTCTTCTTTACTTCATCATCATCATCATAACATCGCGCCTTTTTCTCATGAGGGTAGGCAGAGACTACGATACTTCCTGGGCTTCATCCACACTCATACATCTATCATCTTCTTTACTTATTAATTATTTTAAAACGAACTCTCTATTTCTGTATGTATGTCCCTCTGTGAGCGTATATCCTCAAAACTACACAATAAATTTTAATGCAGTATTTATCAATAGATAAGAGTCGTTCAAGAGGATGGCTTTTTGTGTAATTTGTTAAGGTTTGGTTTAAGTATATTTCATATACCACGCGTATGAAGTTGCGGGCGACATTTAGTTTATTATAAAAACAAACTAAGCATTAAACTTCTTAAACCACCAAAACTCCCTTATTACGACAATTTGCTTTATAAAAACTCGATTATTCAAACCGTTATGCAGCATTAAGTGGTTATCAGAAAACGTTATTTCTTACCTCAGAGTAATAATGGCACCATTTATCAGTTCCGCCCTCCATCTCACCTGCACAGTGGCCCTTTGACCCAATAACGTGAATAGAAAATATTCCGGATGGCCCGTCATCGAGATACCCTTGTTATTGTGTTTGGAGCGATTAAAGAAATCTTGTAAAGATTTTTATAGAATGTATTATTCTGTTGCTGTTGCGGTTTGCCACAAAGATAAATAAATAAATATTTTTTAAAGGTTTTAGAAGCGAAGGAAGGACTTTACTGGCTCTGTGTTCAAGGAATAGACAAAGTTGTAAGAAATACTTGTGATCTGGTATTACTGATAGACGAGCAATTCTATGCAGTAGTCGAGTAAGCAGTATTCTATGTCATGAACTTCGTCCAATTGTCGCTTCTTTTCTCTCTCTCTTTCATTCTCTCTTTCTATAACATTGTCTGTATTATATGCTCGTCCGAATGAGAATATCCAGTAAAATTATTCTATTCTATTTTATTTTTCTATTCTCCTTGCGTTCTTTATCATATCGTCGCTCTATCTTCTTGGCGGCCGCTCTACACTGCATCAACCGATGAAAAATGTTTGGCAAATGTATGTTAAATGTAAGATTGATTCAAACGCAAGATTGATTCAAATGATATGACGCCAGCAATTATTCTGTAACAACACTGTACAAAGTATTCTGTAAAAAAATTAATCTCATCTGTCAATTTGTGACAGCAAGCTCTTGCTTAATTGAAGTAGTGATGTCCGATGAAGTAAGCCCGATATATCGTCTGTATCTAAATATTGTATTAGAAAGAACCAATCATCACCGGTTGCATTAGTACAATACAAAATATGTTACAATAAAATATAATGTCAGCTAATTAACATGCTATCCGAAATTAATTGAAAACTAAAAACTTATACAAATGCCATAATAATAATTCCCTTCACTTTTTCTTACTGAATACCACTGCTGATAGGAGAGGCGGAAAAAAACATGTTGCGCTGAACCCTTGTAGTAGTTGTAGCTTGGGATGAGGGCAGGAAGAAGAAGAAAATTCAAACGCAAGGATAGCATTGTGTATAACTTTGTAGCCCCACACGATATGCAGATAAAACGACGTTACTTGGTAACTAAAAGCACAACTTTGGTTACTCGATCCACAAGTTTAATCTTAATATCCTATCTTCGATAATACTTACCGTTCAAGAGGCCACCTCCGCTTCAAATATAATCCTTTTAGTCTAAAGTTTCTTTTATATTTTTAACAAAGTATTTGAATATTTTAAAATGTATTCAAAGAATATCTACACAAAAGTTACTATTTTGTATCAACTAACTAAACAAAAAACTATGTTAGTATTGTACTTGCTCTCGTATATGACCGTTATTATTTATCTATACATATTTTATAATAAATTAAAAACGCAGAAAAGAAATTTTTGTACATTGAATAAATTTTCAAAAAAAATAGATGGTTAAAGTATAACCAACTGAACCCATTTACAGTATTTTGAATTTTTTGTATGTTTGTCTGTTTAGATGTTTGTCTGTGCACGCATCACGTAAAATGTTATAAATTTAAATGTTATACGTGAAAATTCTATACAACTCAAGGTATTACTTAGACTTTGTTTCATCGCAATCGGTCCACTCAATCAAGAGATATTTAGATAATACGAAATTTCTCAATTTGGTTACTTGCAACGTCTTGCAAGTCACCTTTATAATATTATGATAAATATAATATATTTATTTTTATAATAAATATATATATTTATTTTTATAATAAACTAGCTGACCCGGCAAACGTTGTTTTGCCATACAAAAAAAAAAGTTTGAAGAATAGATGTTGGCCGATTCTCAGACCTACTGAATATGTATGTAAAATTTGAGAAGAATCGGTCAAGCCGTTTTGGAGGAGTACGGTAACTAACACTGTGACACGTGAATTTTATATATTAGATATATACATATATTTATTTTTATAATAAATATATTTTATTTATTTAGCTTTATGAAAGATTACCGAACGCATTTTATAGGTTACTAGCTGACCCGGAAAACGTTGTTTTGTCATATAATTGTTAGGGGTGGACAGCCCTTATCATTTAGGAGTTTGAAAAATAGATACCTAGTAGTCGATTCTCAGACCAACAGATATATATTGTGCTTTACATCTTCCTTATTCTTATGTAAATTTAGTATTATGATGTAAAGGGTGGATTAACAAAAGACTCCGTTCATCATCGCCTAAGACACAAGGGTGGGCACCGTAGTGACATGAATTAATGGTGGCACATAATTTATTCTTGCAAAAGTCGAGAAATTGTCAACTTCTACATTATATGATAATACTAACTACCATAAACTACCATAAACTATATTAAATTACATTGTGCTCAAACTACATAAAATTAATAATGTTACGAACACACAAAACACAAAGGAGCTAGCGCCATCTAGCAGCAACTAGTAAAACCAATTAAAGAACCGAACAGAGTGAAACCCCTATTAGATACTAGATGGCGTTAGAGGAACTACCGTACATGCGCGAACGTGATCGCCCGGAACGAATGTTTTCTAGAAGATTCGCGCATGTACGGTAGTTCCTCTAACGCCATCTAGTATCTAATAGGGGTTTCACTCTGTTCGGTTCTTTAATTGGTTTTACTAGTTGCTGCTAGATGGCGCTAGCTCCTTTGTGTTTTGTGTGTTCGTAACACTACTCCCCTCTTAGAGATGCTCGTCCCGAGCATCGTTGTTACTACCATGGTAACGCGCCAGACGGTCTATGTGTACCACTTTGAATGTCCCTCTTGGTTGCTTTTGAATCCTATAGGTCACATCATTCAGTCGGGTAACCACTTTGTATGGACCGTCCCACTGGTTCTGCAACTTTGGAGATTTCCCTTTCCGGCGAGTTGGGTTATGCAGCCACACCAGTGACCCTTCCTCGAAGCCGCTCGTGTTCGATTTCCGGTCGTATCTGGTTTTCATGTTCTCACTTGACTGTAACCCATTTTCCCGAACCAAGGCGTGTATATAGCGCATCTTTTCCCTTAAATCGCAGACATAGTCTTGTACAGTCTTTGGTCCCTCCGGTGACCCTCCTGTCAATAGGTCTACTGGTATTCGTAGTTCTCTACCGAAATTGACATATGCCGGGGTAGCTTTTATGCTCTCATGCTCGGCGGTTCGGTAAGACAGAAGGAAGAGTGGTATATACTTGTCCCAATCCTTTTGTTTGTCATCTACCAATTTCGCCAAATGCCTCTCAAGGGTCTGGTTAAATCTCTCAACCATTCCATCAGACTGTGGATGGTACGCGGTGGTCCTCGTCTTATGCATGCCCAAAATTCTGCACACTTCCTGGAACACCTGCGATTCGAAGTTCCTGCCCTGATCAGAATGGATTTCCAGAGGCACACCAAAGCGACATATAACTTCTTCGACTAACTTAGAAGCGACTGTTGTGGCTTCTTGGTTTGGTATGGCGAACACTTCGGGCCATTTGGTGAAGTAGTCAATGACGACCATAAAATACTTGTTTCCCGAATCCGTTACAGGAAATGGCCCAGCTACGTCAACTGCAATTCGTTCCCACGGTGCACCGACGTTATACAACCGCAGGTTCCCACGGCTCCTGGTCTGTGGTCCTTTTACAGCAGCGCAAGTAGTACATTTGCGGCACCAATCCTGTACATCATCTCGACAATGCAACCAGTAGAATCGTTCTCGCACTTTTGTTAACGTCCTCTTGACACCTAGATGCCCTCCTGATACGCCATCATGTATTTCACGGAGAACATCTGGTACTCTCGTTCTTGGGACAACTATCTGAAGATGGAACTCTCTGCCGTTAGTCTTCTCCCATTTCCGGTAGAGTATTCCGTTTTGGAGTATCAGACTGTCCCATTGCGCCCAGTACGCCTTAGTGACAGCGCCAGTGGGTGCAACCTCACTCCATATTGGTTTTACGTCACCCCGTTTCTTCCATGTGATGATGTGCCGAAGGTCGTCATCTTTTTCTTGAGCCTCCCTCATAGCATCATTCTCCCAGAGACTCAAAGGATCTGTTCTCGTTAGTTTTAATGTTTCTTCATTGCATTCCTGCTTAACACAATGTTTGCAGTCCTCCGAACACGGCCTTCGTGAGAGTGCGTCGGCATTCCCATGTGTCTTTCCGCTGCGGTGTTCCGTCTTGAAGTCATACTCCTGGAGCTGTTCAATCCATCGAGCTACTTGACCTTCTGGGTTCTTGAATTGCAGTAGCCACTTCAAGGCTGCGTGGTCAGTTCGTAGTAAAAACTGTCTGCCGATGAGATATTTGTTGAAATGTTGTAGCGTCTTTACAACAGCCAGGAGTTCTCGTCTTGTCACACAGTAGTTTCTCTCTGGCTTGGATAAAGATTTGCTGAAATATGCAATAACAACTTCTCTTTCACCCTGTTTTTGAGATAACACCCCTCCAATGGCCGTGTTGCTTGCATCCGTGTCAACTATAAACTGACCTTCAGTTTGTGGATAACCCAGGATTGGTGTTTCACACAGATGTTTCTTCAGTTTCTGAAAAGAATCTTCACAAGTCTCATCCCAACTAAATTGTCGTTTATCTTCTGTCAGCCGATGTAATGGCTTGGCTATCTCTGCGAATCCCTTAACAAAACGCCTGTAGTACGAGCATAGGCCGAGGAATGCCCGCACTTCGGTTTTGTCCTTCGGGGTAGGCCATTTTTGAACTGCTTCCAGTTTCTCCGGGTCTGTCTGGATTCCATCACTGGAGATAATATGGCCGAGATAGTTGACCTTGCTCCTGAATAAATGACACTTTTCCGGGTTCAACTTTAATTTGGCTCCCTCTATTTTGGCGAAAACTCGCTCCAAGTTTCGCAAATGGTCCTCGAAGTCGCGGCCGACAATTATGACGTCATCCAAGTAGACTAAGCAAGCCTCTCCAACTAAGCCTGCCAGTACACACTCCATGAGTCGCTCAAATGTGGCAGGTGCGTTGCACAATCCGAAGGGCATGACGTTAAATTGCCATAAACCTTTACCGGTCGAGAAAGCTGTCTTCTCCTTGTCTTTTGGATGAATTTCTACCTGCCAGTAGCCAGACTTCAGGTCTAGGGTCGAGAACCATTTCATGCCACTCAGGGTATCTAAAGTGTCGTCGATTCGAGGTAACGGGTAACTGTCCTTCTTAGTGACATCATTGAGACGCCTATAGTCCACACAAAATCTCGTGCTACCATCTTTCTTCTTCACTAATACAACAGGTGAGCACCACGGACTTGTAGACGGTTCAATAATCTTATTCCTTCTCATGTCCTCCAAAAGGCCTTCAACTTCTTTTTCCTTTGCAATTGGTATCCGTCTTGCTCGTTGACGAATTGGTCTCTCGCTTCCGGTATCTATCCTGTGCTGAACCATTGACGTTCTTCCAAGGTCCCCTTCTTGACTGGAGAAGATATTCGCGTAGCGCTGCAAAAACTTCTTAGCTTTCATGCTCTGCGAATAAGTCAGATTACTCTTACAGTCATCGAGTAGCTTAGTCACTAAACCGTAATTATTGCTGTTTGCCGAGTCTGCGCCTGTCATCGAACTACACTTTTTCATCCAGACAACTTCCTCGCACTTTCCGATGACATCACCTTTGTTCAGGCAGATCTCGCGATCATCAAGATTCAAAACCCTGACCACAGCGTTTCTGCTTCCACTAACAAGGGTTCTCGCCGTCATCAGTTTTTGTGACGATGTCTTGGTAGGTGTGTCTTCGATCAACACGCATCTGTTTGACTTTTTCTTTCCAGCTGGCGGCAGTTCCACCAGTACCTGAGCTTCCGCTCGTCCAGGTATGATGACTTTCTGTACACATGCGACTTTCCCGCAGACGCCTCCAAGAATGAAGATTTCTTCTTCACCACACTTGAAAACTCCGTCAGCGACATTAATTCTGCAGTTGTGTTTCTTCATGAAATCCAAACCCAAGATGCAATCATCCACAATCTCAGCCACGATTACGTTATGAGAGTATGAGGACCCCCCTACATACATCGTAACTGACGTTTCTCCCAGGACGGGTATTGGCTGACCGGAGGCAGTAAGTAGCCGACAGTTAATTCTCCTCTTGTGTCCCGTTGCGGTTTTTACCAGAGTTGGGTTCACTATTGTTCTAGAGGCTCCTGTGTCCAGAGTCATTTTGCAATCCGTCCCGTTAATAGTCCCCTGAATCGCAAGACTATTCCCGCTGCATGCCTGGGAGATAACAGTTATCGGGGCTCCCTCCGCGTCAGCCAGTACTCGCCCCTTAGTCCTGGCTTTTATTCGTTTCCCTGATCCCGGGCAAGAGACAAAGCCCCCTGCTTCTTCAGCACCTCTATTTGTTCCTCGAGTCTGTTCATCCTGGCCATCTGGGTTTCCTTCTGCGGGCAGTTGAGCTGAAGATGGCCCCTCTCACCGCACTTGTAGCACATGGCTCCAGAACTTTTCTTCGTAGGGGCCTTAACCTCCTTGACTTCCTCAGAGACCTCGCGGATCTTATGCGTATGCCGTATGTCATAACGAACAGCCTCGACCTCCAAAGCATGCGCCAATGCTTCTTTTAGCGAGGTATGGTGACGAAGCCTCACTGCAGTTCTGACCTCCAGGTCTTTGATTCCGTCGACAAATGCTTGAACAATATTCGTGTCTACCATCTTGGTGTCGGCTCCTGGGTGTGCCTTTCTGACGAGTTTTTCAATTTCCAACGCCCATTGTTGTAGTCCTTCTCCTGAGCGTTGGACTCTGTCACGCAGTTGGGCACGGAACACGTGCTCCAGGTGTCGCTCCCCGTATCTGGATTCAAGTGCCTCCATCAGGTCTTGGAACCCATTTCCTGTATGTGGCAGTGCTTCCAGGACCGACAAAGCTTGCCCTCTGAGCGCAACAGTGAGAGCGGTCAAGCATTGTTCTTCCGTCCATCCGTTGGCAGTAGCAACCGTCTGGAATTGCTGACGATAAGCGTTCCAGGAAGTAGTGCCGTCGTATGGCGGAACTTTCACTCTTGGTCCTTGTGCCACTCCGATAGTTCCACTAGAGATCGCAACTCCCGTGGTTTCAAGGCGCACTACTTTCTTCTGTAGTTCAATGAGGCCGGTTTTCACATTTTCGACATCCAATCCTAACCCGGTAACTCGTTCTTCCACTACGTCGACATCTCTTCGAACCCTAACACGTAACAACTGGTGTCGGAAGTGAGGTTTGGAGATGCCATTGACTCCGAGAGAGGACTTCGAGGGCGTCAGGACAAGGGCACAACGAGCTGCGGAGGCCACGCCCGCTGTGGACCAAGCAGTAGTGCGCCTTGAAACCACGGGAGTTGCGATCTCTAGTGGAACTATCGGAGTGGCACAAGGACCAAGAGTGAAAGTTCCGCCATACGACGGCACTACTTCCTGGAACGCTTATCGTCAGCAATTCCAGACGGTTGCTACTGCCAACGGATGGACGGAAGAACAATGCTTGACCGCTCTCACTGTTGCGCTCAGAGGGCAAGCTTTGTCGGTCCTGGAAGCACTGCCACATACAGGAAATGGGTTCCAAGACCTGATGGAGGCACTTGAATCCAGATACGGGGAGCGACACCTGGAGCACGTGTTCCGTGCCCAACTGCGTGACAGAGTCCAACGCTCAGGAGAAGGACTACAACAATGGGCGTTGGAAATTGAAAAACTCGTCAGAAAGGCACACCCAGGAGCCGACACCAAGATGGTAGACACGAATATTGTTCAAGCATTTGTCGACGGAATCAAAGACCTGGAGGTCAGAACTGCAGTGAGGCTTCGTCACCATACCTCGCTAAAAGAAGCATTGGCGCATGCTTTGGAGGTCGAGGCTGTTCGTTATGACATACGGCATACGCATAAGATCCGCGAGGTCTCTGAGGAAGTCAAGGAGGTTAAGGCCCCTACGAAGAAAAGTTCTGGAGCCATGTGCTACAAGTGCGGTGAGAGGGGCCATCTTCAGCTCAACTGCCCGCAGAAGGAAACCCAGATGGCCAGGATGAACAGACTCGAGGAACAAATAGAGGTGCTGAAGAAGCAGGGGGCTTTGTCTCTTGCCCGGGATCAGGGAAACGAATAAAAGCCAGGACTAAGGGGCGAGTACTGGCTGACGCGGAGGGAGCCCCGATAACTGTTATCTCCCAGGCATGCAGCGGGAATAGTCTTGCGATTCAGGGGACTATTAACGGGACGGATTGCAAAATGACTCTGGACACAGGAGCCTCTAGAACAATAGTGAACCCAACTCTGGTAAAAACCGCAACGGGACACAAGAGGAGAATTAACTGTCGGCTACTTACTGCCTCCGGTCAGCCAATACCCGTCCTGGGAGAAACGTCAGTTACGATGTATGTAGGGGGGTCCTCATACTCTCATAACGTAATCGTGGCTGAGATTGTGGATGATTGCATCTTGGGTTTGGATTTCATGAAGAAACACAACTGCAGAATTAATGTCGCTGACGGAGTTTTCAAGTGTGGTGAAGAAGAAATCTTCATTCTTGGAGGCGTCTGCGGGAAAGTCGCATGTGTACAGAAAGTCATCATACCTGGACGAGCGGAAGCTCAGGTACTGGTGGAACTGCCGCCAGCTGGAAAGAAAAAGTCAAACAGATGCGTGTTGATCGAAGACACACCTACCAAGACATCGTCACAAAAACTGATGACGGCGAGAACCCTTGTTAGTGGAAGCAGAAACGCTGTGGTCAGGGTTTTGAATCTTGATGATCGCGAGATCTGCCTGAACAAAGGTGATGTCATCGGAAAGTGCGAGGAAGTTGTCTGGATGAAAAAGTGTAGTTCGATGACAGGCGCAGACTCGGCAAACAGCAATAATTACGGTTTAGTGACTAAGCTACTCGATGACTGTAAGAGTAATCTGACTTATTCGCAGAGCATGAAAGCTAAGAAGTTTTTGCAGCGCTACGCGAATATCTTCTCCAGTCAAGAAGGGGACCTTGGAAGAACGTCAATGGTTCAGCACAGGATAGATACCGGAAGCGAGAGACCAATTCGTCAACGAGCAAGACGGATACCAATTGCAAAGGAAAAAGAAGTTGAAGGCCTTTTGGAGGACATGAGAAGGAATAAGATTATTGAACCGTCTACAAGTCCGTGGTGCTCACCTGTTGTATTAGTGAAGAAGAAAGATGGTAGCACGAGATTTTGTGTGGACTATAGGCGTCTCAATGATGTCACTAAGAAGGACAGTTACCCGTTACCTCGAATCGACGACACTTTAGATACCCTGAGTGGCATGAAATGGTTCTCGACCCTAGACCTGAAGTCTGGCTACTGGCAGGTAGAAATTCATCCAAAAGACAAGGAGAAGACAGCTTTCTCGACCGGTAAAGGTTTATGGCAATTTAACGTCATGCCCTTCGGATTGTGCAACGCACCTGCCACATTTGAGCGACTCATGGAGTGTGTACTGGCAGGCTTAGTTGGAGAGGCTTGCTTAGTCTACTTGGATGACGTCATAATTGTCGGCCGCGACTTCGAGGACCATTTGCGAAACTTGGAGCGAGTTTTCGCCAAAATAGAGGGAGCCAAATTAAAGTTGAACCCGGAAAAGTGTCATTTATTCAGGAGCAAGGTCAACTATCTCGGCCATATTATCTCCAGTGATGGAATCCAGACAGACCCGGAGAAACTGGAAGCAGTTCAAAAATGGCCTACCCCGAAGGACAAAACCGAAGTGCGGGCATTCCTCGGCCTATGCTCGTACTACAGGCGTTTTGTTAAGGGATTCGCAGAGATAGCCAAGCCATTACATCGGCTGACAGAAGATAAACGACAATTTAGTTGGGATGAGACTTGTGAAGATTCTTTTCAGAAACTGAAGAAACATCTGTGTGAAACACCAATCCTGGGTTATCCACAAACTGAAGGTCAGTTTATAGTTGACACGGATGCAAGCAACACGGCCATTGGAGGGGTGTTATCTCAAAAACAGGGTGAAAGAGAAGTTGTTATTGCATATTTCAGCAAATCTTTATCCAAGCCAGAGAGAAACTACTGTGTGACAAGACGAGAACTCCTGGCTGTTGTAAAGACGCTACAACATTTCAACAAATATCTCATCGGCAGACAGTTTTTACTACGAACTGACCACGCAGCCTTGAAGTGGCTACTGCAATTCAAGAACCCAGAAGGTCAAGTAGCTCGATGGATTGAACAGCTCCAGGAGTATGACTTCAAGACGGAACACCGCAGCGGAAAGACACATGGGAATGCCGACGCACTCTCACGAAGGCCGTGTTCGGAGGACTGCAAACATTGTGTTAAGCAGGAATGCAATGAAGAAACATTAAAACTAACGAGAACAGATCCTTTGAGTCTCTGGGAGAATGATGCTATGAGGGAGGCTCAAGAAAAAGATGACGACCTTCGGCACATCATCACATGGAAGAAACGGGGTGACGTAAAACCAATATGGAGTGAGGTTGCACCCACTGGCGCTGTCACTAAGGCGTACTGGGCGCAATGGGACAGTCTGATACTCCAAAACGGAATACTCTACCGGAAATGGGAGAAGACTAACGGCAGAGAGTTCCATCTTCAGATAGTTGTCCCAAGAACGAGAGTACCAGATGTTCTCCGTGAAATACATGATGGCGTATCAGGAGGGCATCTAGGTGTCAAGAGGACGTTAACAAAAGTGCGAGAACGATTCTACTGGTTGCATTGTCGAGATGATGTACAGGATTGGTGCCGCAAATGTACTACTTGCGCTGCTGTAAAAGGACCACAGACCAGGAGCCGTGGGAACCTGCGGTTGTATAACGTCGGTGCACCGTGGGAACGAATTGCAGTTGACGTAGCTGGGCCATTTCCTGTAACGGATTCGGGAAACAAGTATTTTATGGTCGTCATTGACTACTTCACCAAATGGCCCGAAGTGTTCGCCATACCAAACCAAGAAGCCACAACAGTCGCTTCTAAGTTAGTCGAAGAAGTTATATGTCGCTTTGGTGTGCCTCTGGAAATCCATTCTGATCAGGGCAGGAACTTCGAATCGCAGGTGTTCCAGGAAGTGTGCAGAATTTTGGGCATGCATAAGACGAGGACCACCGCGTACCATCCACAGTCTGATGGAATGGTTGAGAGATTTAACCAGACCCTTGAGAGGCATTTGGCGAAATTGGTAGATGACAAACAAAAGGATTGGGACAAGTATATACCACTCTTCCTTCTGTCTTACCGAACCGCCGAGCATGAGAGCATAAAAGCTACCCCGGCATATGTCAATTTCGGTAGAGAACTACGAATACCAGTAGACCTATTGACAGGAGGGTCACCGGAGGGACCAAAGACTGTACAAGACTATGTCTGCGATTTAAGGGAAAAGATGCGCTATATACACGCCTTGGTTCGGGAAAATGGGTTACAGTCAAGTGAGAACATGAAAACCAGATACGACCGGAAATCGAACACGAGCGGCTTCGAGGAAGGGTCACTGGTGTGGCTGCATAACCCAACTCGCCGGAAAGGGAAATCTCCAAAGTTGCAGAACCAGTGGGACGGTCCATACAAAGTGGTTACCCGACTGAATGATGTGACCTATAGGATTCAAAAGCAACCAAGAGGGACATTCAAAGTGGTACACATAGACCGTCTGGCGCGTTACCATGGTAGTAACAACGATGCTCGGGACGAGCATCTCTAAGAGGGGAGTAGTGTTACGAACACACAAAACACAAAGGAGCTAGCGCCATCTAGCAGCAACTAGTAAAACCAATTAAAGAACCGAACAGAGTGAAACCCCTATTAGATACTAGATGGCGTTAGAGGAACTACCGTACATGCGCGAATCTTCTAGAAAACATTCGTTCCGGGCGATCACGTTCGCGCACAGTCGGGAACATTCTGGAACTCGTCTCGGCGCATATAAATAGCGGCAGGGAGGCGAGCCCGGGCAGTTCATTTCGAGCTACGATCGAAGCGACTTCGAGAGCGAAAACAAGTGATCAAGAGTGATACCAGTGAAACCTACGACTTGGCTACGACCTAGGACATTGTTAGTGCTTAGTGTTTGGACCTAGTGCTCAGTGTGTAACTAGTGCTAGTGAATAAAGTCTTCAAAAAAGAGTCAGCAGGTCTTTCTCTCCAAATCCTTCGAACCCTAACACGTAACAATAACAATATTTTAGTTTCTAAATATATAACAAAATTTTAACAATATAAAGAAAATTTAAAATTAAATAAAGGTGCGTGCATAATTGTATCTTAGACTAAACTAAAGAGTTTGTTGGATTATTAATTTTCATTACATTTTCACGCTTATATTATTTCGGAACGTATCTATTATCTTAATCTATGTAATGGAATCTTTGAAAGTGATTTTCACCCACTTGCAGTAGTCGGATTGATCTACAATTTTGCACACATATTAAGGACCAATGACAATGTAATAATTAAAGAAAAATATTCAGGATTTTCAAGCGTTTTTTTTTTTAGTTTTTGAACTAAGCATTATTTAGTTAAGTTTAGTTGTGCACGTAATTAGATATAACAGATGAAGCAAGCATATCTTTATTTTTTACTATTCTATTTCGACTATGGGCCGATTTTTCAATCCCCAGATAAACAGTCAGGTAGTACTTATTAGACAGATAACAAAATATTGCATTTTTCAATCGTCAGATAGGCGCTATCTGGTCAATAACAGCCCTAACTGAGGAATAAATCTATCTTTGACCGGCAGATAAACGTTTATTCAATAGATACAACTAGATTCCTTTATTGAAAATTTTATTTTATTTTAAGAAAATATTATAATAATAGTTTATTTTATTTTATTAATTATTTCCTAAAACCTCTCCTGAGTTGATCCTATCTTTCCAAATTAAATGTTAAAATTTTATAAAACAATTCTATTCCTAATTTTTAATATGGTAAAAGTAAAAGGCAAAAAGAGAAAAAAAAATCCAGTAATAGGAAAATAATAGCAAATCACTGGCAATAAATGAAACCGACCTACAAAATCATCACACGAGTAAGAGAAAGTAAACAAATTTTATTTATCCTTAAACGTCAAATAAACGAGTGTCAACGCATTTGCTATCCTCTTTTATCACACAGTACACCATACCTTCTCTCGCTCGCTCTCTTCCACAATATTGCAGTCTCGCAATTTCGTCTCGCTTCCACAATATTGCAGTGAAGTTGGCAACATAAAAGTCACAGATAACTATTCGCTTGTTATCTAGCCTTTGAAAAATGCAACAATTTTATTTGTCCTTTTATCAATCAGATAAGTTAATTCCCTAGTTAGTTATTCGTTCAGTTATTCGATGATTGAAAAATCGGCCCAATGTCACATAAATTATTACTTATTTTATAGAATACAAAGAAATACAAGTATATTTTCACATTTAATTTATATTTTAAAATTATCTTTCCTTGTTGTAAGGTTTCTAGAGTTCGAAGAATTTCAATAATTTATTTATTTATTTAGAATTTCAGGATAGGTATACTATCCAAAACTTATTACGAGAATTCTAAATAAATTATTGAAATTCTTCGAACTCTAGAAACCTTACAACAAGGAAAGATAATTTTATGTCAATAGAAGCTGTATAAATATTAATAAATATATCTGAATAACTTAGGCATAAATTGAAATGGTATATATGAAATATTTACGGTTTATATTTCAACTTTGTTATGTTTGTGAAAACCTTAAAGTGCCTTTAGGTGAAATAAAGGAGGTTATCGTATTCCATTTTAATATTTGAAACACATTGTTGTTTTAAACCGCCTTCAAATAAAGGGGAAGGTTCTTAATTCGTCTGTATGTTTTTTTATATTTTCTTTTTGTGTTTTCTACCTCATAACTTTTAGTTGTGCGAAGCGATTTTATGATTCTTTTACATTTGAAAACGGGGGGTTCCTGTGTGGTCCTATTGGCACCAGGTCTGATGATTATCTCCTAAGAAATCGAGGAAAATCCTCATATCTAAAAGGCACGTGAAGTCGGTTAAACTTTTTTTTTAATACTCAATTATTTTGGGTTTCACACAAAAAGAAAGAACAGGACTCTATTACTGAGACTTCGCCGTCCGTTCATATGTCACCAGGCTGTATATCTGGAAATGTGATAGCTAAAGAACTGAAAATTGCACAGTATAAGTATATCAACTAATGCTGTAACAAATACTTGTTATCAGGCATCAAATCAACAATCATCATCATCGTTATCAGGCTCATACAGCCGAGTTTAGTGGAACTTTCAAACTTACATATTATGATAACGCTAACTGTGCAAGTTTGTAAATGTAATGAATAATGAATTGTTGATTGACCAATAAATAAATAAATAATTGTACGAAACCCTTCGCGTGCGAGTCCAACTCGGACTTGACCGATTTTTATCAAATACTAAAGTTCCGCTTCAAAGTAAAACAAGCTAATGCCCGCGATTTCACCTGAGTTTATAGTTATTGAGCCCCCATTCCCCAAATATTACACCTAACACTAACAAATTATACAAAAAAGCCATCCTCTTGAACCACTATATCTATTAAAAAAAACCGAATCAAAATCGTTTTGAAGATTTAAGCTCACTTAAGAACACACATACAAAATAATGACTTTGTTTTATAATAAGTAAAGATGCTATCTTAAGGTCATAGCTCATTAGAGGCACCCAGTCCGCACCGCATCGCCTCGTATGGTTAGTATTCTTGATATGGATTTGTATGGGTATGCGCTCACTACATCAACTCCGTAGCGTCACCGGGTCGCCTCTGCCCTCCACGCGCGGACCAAGGGCGGACCACTCGGTGACAACTTGCTGCTCCCATGCTTGCCTTGCGCTGACGGCGCATCGCCAACGCGCGTGTTCCTGCCCTCCTTTCATACCCAATCTTTCTTTTAAACAAGTTGTACGTATCGTTTTTGCTTTCAAAATGAATAAAGAAAAACTATTATGCCAATTGTTAACAGACTACACGAAAATTCCTGGACTAACCGGTCTCCAGTCGTAGACCACGCGGCGTCCACCAGCGGCCAACGCGGGGTCCACTGGTTGACCGCGCGACGGTTATTGGTGATAACGCGGTGTCCACCCGTGGACCACCTGGCTACAACAAGTGGACGCCGTGCGACGAGGCGGTGCGGCGTGGGTGCCGGGTGGCTCTAATGAGCTATGACCTTTAATCTCCATATTAGTCTAGTTTTAGGTTTAAACGGCTGATGCCTCCAACAATATATTACTTAATTCAACTATATCTCTAGGTACACTTGAAATCACATACTATTAAATGCAAAGCACTCGAAGTTACTAAGTTTTCCTAAACACCGCAACATTGTATTCGCCTTAAAGCTAGTCGTCGTATGCTAAGTTGTAAAATACACAAGCTGGTGGTTACTCAGGTGTTCAGGCAAAGTATGAAACTGCTACTGATACTTTCGTTACTGTATAGTTTTCATGCTGGTTTCTATTAGAATAACTTGGTCATATATAGCTATCTGTTTAGCTCATATATAAATACTAGCTGTTGCCGGCAAATTCGTTAGCGCGGAATTCAGAAATAACACACCTTAACAAATTATACACCTCTCACTCACCTCTGGTCCCAAGCTAAGCTTATATGCTTGTGTTATGGGTACCAGAATACGGATAGAATACATATACTACTTTTCTTTTGTAAATACATACTTATAATACATAGTAAACACCCAGAAGCAGTACAAACATTTGTCTTTATTCTTTATTGTATAACAATCACAGTTACAGATAAAAACATTAAAGCAGAAAATTCATAATTAATGTACAAAGGCGAGCTTAACTCAGACATGAGTTTTCTTACAGCAAACCTCTGTTAAAAGAGAAGTTTATGATTAAGGATAGGCATGTGCAACAAAAGTAATTAAATGTAAAGTAAAAGTAAAATACTCTTAAATTAAAATTAAATTTCATCAATAAAAATTAATCTACACTAATTACCTACACATAAACCTACATATACATTTACATAAATATTAACCTAATCAATACATATTATATAATATACCTACATAAACAAATAAACAAATACATAAATAAATAGTACAATTTTGTATGACAATTATAAAGATCACACAAATGATTGTCCCGTGCGGGAATCAAACTTGAGACCTCATGAGCGGCAGTCCGTTACATGAACCAGTAGACCACGAAGCCCGTCGAATATAATAATCACCCATCTGCGGAAACTAGACTTATGGAGTTATATTATACATTTTAGCCACATTGTGCATTGGTTCTATCTATAAAGGTATAATTTAATGATGTTTTACGTGTGACATAGGAACATAAAACATGAACCACCTGCGGGACCAGTCACAAATTGAATATAAATGTTTTCTTTACGATTGGACGTTAATTTCAGTAGCAGTTTCATGTGATAAATGATCTAAAGATTGTATCACGTTTCATTATCACATTACTTTTATCTTTTTAGAAAATACTTTTATATCAACATAACTGTTACTGTATCTATGTCACTTTTATAGGTTTCTAGCTGACCCGGCAAATATTGTAGGTAAATAAAAAATTGATAGTAGCCGATTCTCAGACCTACTGAATGTGCATATAAAAATCAGTCAAGCCGTATGAGTATGGTAACAAACAATGTGACACGAGAATTTTATATATTAGATCTTCTTATCACATCTCAGTTTTTTTTTTTCAAATAATAAAAACATTCCCTTTGGCTAGTTCTTTTGCTTTGAAAAATAATGGATTGCTACGATATTTACCTATTTCTTTCAAAATTGCTAACCAAAGGTCACCGCCATAACAGAAGGACAACTGGTCTACTTTACCACGCAGACTCTAAGGGTCTTAACCCTTAGCCATGCTAACTTACACAGCCCTTTTCTGCCTACGCTACGTAATAGACAAACAAGCTGCTTTTCAATGCTTAAAAGCGAGTGTAGTTATGCTAAATTCTATATGTACGATGTTGTGGCTAACAACTATCATCTTACCTTCACACCTTTTTCTTACGATGGTGAGCAGCCACTATAAAGCACCATCTGCTATATTGTACACAAACTTCCTTGACATCATTTGCTTTCTTCTTCTTCCTGCCCCTATCCCAAACAACTTGGGGTCGGCGCAGCACGTTTTTTTTCTTCCAGCCTCTCCTATCAGCCATCATATTCTCATCAACTCCTTTTCTTTCACAGTCCATCTATCTTTTCTTTAGGATCTCCCTTTTCGGCCATAAATATTCATATTTATCGACTTTTTGCTTAAATACCCTTCATCTTATTTACATCATCATGTCAACCTATGTATAACCTATATATCAGTCTACTGCTGTACATAGGTCTCTCCCGATTCACGCCACAATATACGGTCCTACGCGTTCCGCATCAGTTCCTCCCCGCGACCTTCTTCAGTTCGTCGGTCCACCTATCCACCATTTATATCGCAAGATAATAATCGCCACTATTCATACGATATAAATATAGGTAATAACTGCTAATATTATCGATACATTCACTTAGGCCTACTATAAATTTACAGTATCCGAAGCAATTAGCCTCAAGTACGTTGTTATGTTAATTGAATTAGATTCAATTACAGTTAATGAACCTACTACCAATTAAATGCGATCACAATTAAGATGCATCTGTGCTAACGTAACCGTTTTATATTTATGTCATTACTAGCTATAGACCGCGACTTCGCACGCGTGGAATTTAGAAAAGAAATAAAATAAATAAATAAATATTCATGGACATTTCACCCAGCGTCCTCTGGTCCCAAACTAAGCTTATATGCTTGTGTTATGGGTACCAGAATACGGATAGAATACATATACTACTTTTCTTTTGTAAATACATACTTATAATACAAAGAAACACCCAGACGCAGTACAACCATTTGTATGATATTTATGGATATCACACAAATGATTGTCCCAAGCGGGAATCGAACCCGCGACCTCGTGATCGGCAGTCCATTACATAAGCCACTCCACCACGAAGCCCGTCAAATGGAAGTGAATAATCGTATGTTGGTAACCTTGTATTATTCAATGGAAACAACGCCTTAATTCAAGACTAATAGTACCTTATACGTCCATCTGGAGTCACAGTCTGGTATTTAAGCATTCTTAGTGTATACTAACTTGCCGATTTCATCAAGAGTGACCGTCGTCCGTCCGTGTGGTGACGTATTAAGAATACAAGTGTACCCCTTCTCCTCCCCAGGGTGCTGTAAAAGCCAGCTTAGGGATATTGTACACAGATAACATCCTCTGTGAGAGACGGAAAACTCGAAAATAAACCCTTTGCCAACACGCCTGTTCAGCGCGGTACAGTAGACTATAATCCCTGTCAAAGTGGAGGAAGCCCGTGCCCAACAGTGGGATACTAGATTAAACTGTGGGATTAAGTTTATCTACCCGCTCATGTGCTCTAAGATGGCAGCAATAACCTATCTCGTAAAGAGGCGTGCAGGAGAAGCACACGTCAGGACACCCTTAATATAATCTTACCGGATAATTGCGGATGTTTTTAGTATAAAATATACGACCTCACCTTTATAATATTACTATTCTTGTCGAAAGCTACAAAATGAGGCTATTTTACGATTATAATTTCACTTTCTTCTGTATTACAGTATATTTCAATAACAATTTAATCAAGAACGATTGGAAAAGGGTTAGATATTGTCTTTTCCTTTCTTAAACATACATTTTTTGCTCAAATATTAATTGGCTATCCCTTTTTTTCAAATAGGCACTTGTTATCTTAACTTTAATAAAAGCACTCTTTGAAGAATTTCTTCTAAATTGAGCACCAACTTATTTCAAATGAAAGCCAGTGTTTTAATAATACATTTTCAAGTTTATTGATGTTTGGTTCAAATGCTTTGTATAAAAAACTGTCCAATATATTGATTTCTTTATATATGAGTAAATTACCTATAAGATCTAAGGTATAAAAAATCTATTTGATTTCCCGACATTTTAGCAATTCCAGCCAGGATCATGTGTACACTAAATACAGAACTTTATAACATATTTGACGGACCTCGTGGTTGAGTGGTTCACGTAACGGACTGCTGATCAAAAGGTCGCGTGTTCGATTCCCGCTCGGGACAATCATTTGTGTGATTTTTCTAATTGTCATACAAATGTTTGTACTGCGTCTGGGTGTTTCCATGTATTATAAGTATATATTTACAAAAGAAAAGTAGTATATGTATTCTATCCGTACTCTGGTACCCAACACAAGCATATAAGTTTGGGACCAGAGGACGTTGTGTGAAATGTCCATAAATATTTATTTATTTAAATATTTATATACACTAGACAATGCCTGCGGTTCCACTCGCATTTACAGCTATTCAGTCCTCCCTTCCCTTAATTTACACCAAACCTCAACAATATTATACCAACAAAAAAAAACATTAAAAATTTGTATGAAAAAAGATAACTATCAAAATAACCAATAAATAACAAAACATTCACATAGAAAAAGCTAAGCTGATTGTCGTAAATATTTATTCAATATTATTTTATAGATTATTCTAGCAAGATTTTTTGTAAAGACAGGAAAACAAACAAATACAAACAAAACAGTAAAAAAATCGCCATTAACAATACAAAGGCTTAATGCTTGTGAATATTAAAAAAAAATTCACCTAAAATATAGAAAAAAGTGTGTGTAACAAGTGTGTGTGAAAACAGTACAGTGAAAAACACTTTGCGCGCATTTACTACGCAACGAATGTTTTTAGTAAGACACGACGATGCATATTCTGACCTTAAAGAAATCAAAGCTGGTGTACCACAAGGGAGTGTTCTAGGTCCTGTCCTATACCTGCTTTACACGTGTGATATGCCAGAATTACAAAATAATACAGTTGCTACGTTTGCTGACGACACAGCCACTATGGCTATAGGAGACTCTCAAACGGAAGCCATAGAAAAAGTGCAAGCAGCTATAAATACCTACGCTCTATAAATGGACAACAAAGTGACGAATCAAGTTAAACGAGGCAAAGTCTATACATATAGACTTTACCAACAAAAGAGTAAATTATGTACCGTTGTACTTTAATAAACAGATTATAACACACGAGAACACCGCCAAATATCTGGGCATGACATTAGATACGAAGCTGCGATGGAAAGCCCACGTTAAAAAGAAACGCGAAGAGTTGGAGCTTCGCTATAAAAGTATGTACTGGCTTCTCGGAAAGGATTCTTTGTTGTCAGTACAGAATAAATTATTACTATACAAACAAGTCCTTATGCCAGTGTGGACTTATGGTATCCAGCTTTGGGGCTGTACCAAACCAAGCAATGTACTAATTATTCAAAGATTCTAGAACAATGTTTTAAGAGGCATAATAAATGCACCCTGGTATGTGCGAAATGATGACATCCATAGGGATTTAAAGGTTGACAAGATCGCAATTATAATTAAAAAGTTTGCTGAAGCTCATCACAATCGACTTCATCATCACATAATACGGATCTAGTGAGAAGACTTAAAAGAACAAAACCGTTTGAACTTGTTTTTTAATAGTGATAGTGCTAATAGTGCAATAAGTGCTAGTTTTAAAGAACACATGAACAAAGTGTCTTCGCCTTAATAGAGACAGTAAGAAAAGTGTTAATGGACACATTCTTAGTCATATTCTGTTTAGCAATTTAAGTTAGTTTAAAATTACTTATTAGCCTTTGTAGGCTAGATTGTAATTAATATGATGGATCTGGTCCTCAAAATCCAGATACGTCATAGAAAAAAAAAATTACTACGGCAGGCCACATCGCTCGTAGGACGGATGATCGTTGGGGAAGAAAAGTCCTAGAGTGGCGACCACGTACCGGACGACGCAGCTTTGTGCGGCCCCCGACAAGGTGCAGCGACGATATCTTCAAGGTCGCGGGGAGACATTGGAGGATGCAAGCGGCACAGGACCGCGCGTTGTGGCGTTCTATGGGGAGGCCTATGTCCAGCAGTAGACGGAAAAAGGCTGATGGATGGATGACTTTTAATATTTAGGTTTTATTATAAACGCGCATCGTAAAACTTTTTGTCATCATTTTACTCGAACTCGCAAAATGAAGTATAGTTTCAAAAAGTTAAATAACAAACGGCAATCCTCTTAACAGATCTAACATATTTGTTTCACTAACGAAACATACAATTTGTTTTGTACAACGAAAGGCATTGCATGTTTTTAATTAAAATCGAAAAATATTACTATTTATTTAGTCAGTGATATATTGAAAATTTGTAACTTTGTTCAATATTTGAAAACTTTCAAGCGAATTTCAGATTTGAAATATTTTATTTATTTTATGAACGTTTTATTTCAACTAGTGAATTGAGTTAGCATTGTTTAATCCGGCTGATGTTTTGCCTTGTTTTGAGTGGAGACTACGGCGCCAATTTAGGTATTTGCCTTAGGTAACTATTGCTATTTGAATTCCCGAGCGTCGCGCTGAAAGGGACAAACATAGTTTAGGCACATTTTACCTAAAAATTTTTTGAAAAAGAGATTTTTGGTTGTCTGCTTTTTTTTCGTGATAATTAAACCGATTTCATAAACGCCATATTATAGAGGAAGAGTATTTATATCTATGGTTCTATTACTTTTTTTTATACCTTACCAAATTTGTGTGATAGACGCTGCAAGTTCATCTAAAGAAAACCGAAAAAAATGGATTTTTGTACGGTCATATTTTTTAGTTATTATCTTTTAAAGAAACAAGTAAGAAAAGCATAGATATACAAAACCTAGATACTGTGAGAAAAAATCGTGCTCTTGGGGCAATAACCACAAAGAAAATAATGGAGTACGTGTACGATGCCCATATTTTTAAATAGAGCATAGTTTGATGCCGTTCCCTCTTAAATCGCAACAAATGCTTTTCATTTGTTTTATTTTGTTTCCAAATCGTAAAATAGATCATTTCTACCAACAGTTTCTACCTAACAATTAGGATGAACCTTATTTACAAATTTGCCTGATTCTATATGGAAGGAAATAAATATTTTTCTGTTGCTTTCTAAACTCCACGCTATAGCACGTATAGCTAGTAATATATAAATATCATTATATTATCAAGTTATTTCATTTCGTTGCATTCATAGGTTTGTTTAGATAACAGAACAAATCTTCATTTATGTAATGTTACAAACACACTTTGTTAACTGCCGCGAGCCAAAAGGTAAAGCGTAGATTTTAACGGAAATTTCATGCAGTATTTATGCACGTTATGAACTATCCTAAATCTGGAATAATCATTGGGTTCTGTACATACAAGTCTTGTAAGTCATAGATAAAAAAAGTCTTGTAATTTTTTTTACAGAACTGTTATATTCGGGCTTCGTGATCTAGTGGTTCATATAACGGACTGCCGTTCACGAGGTCTCGGGTTCGATTCCCGCTCGGGACAATCATTTGTGTGATGTTTATATTTGTCATACAAATGTTTGTACTGCGTCTGGGTGTTTCTATGTATCATAAGTATGTATTTACAAAAGAAAGGTAGTATATGTATTCTATCTAATTGTTACGTTATAGGCCACAAAATATATTTTATGTTTATTAATCTTCATTAATTATTTATAATATTCATGTTACTTTTTATTCTATTTTTAGTACTAGAGCATGTAGGTAAGGCTTCTTATTCATATACATATCTTTTTTTTTTTAAGTTATTAATTTTTTATTTCATGGTGTATTTCTGTCATGTAATTTTATTTTTCTCTTTATATGAATGTTTTCTGTCATTGATCTTTGTTTGCATGTATGTATTTAAGTTTTTTTGTTATTAATCTTTACTTATCAATGTAGGTTAGTTTCACATTCGCGACTCATGGACCTAGTTGAAAATCAGTGCTGGACGTTTGTTTGGCAATATGCTGAACTAGGTTCCATTTTGGAGGTATCACGGGACAAGCATCTTTATTTTATAATTATTTTTGTGACATCTATTTTGTACTTATATACATATATATTTTGTTCTGTCTATCTTAGTCACATAAGTTATAAGCATGTATCTTGATCTCGAAAACCTACCAAATAAATCTTTTTTCTTTCTTTCTTTCTTTCTTCTTCTTTCTTCTTTCTATCCGTATTCTGGTACCCATAACACAAGCATATAAGCTAAGCTTGGGAGCAGAGGACGTTGTGTGTAATGTCCATGAATATTTATTTATTTATTATTGTTTATTTTTATTTATCTCTTTTACATCACAATATCTTACATTTTTAAATATATAATTAAATATAAACTAAATAATAAAAAATATACATTTAAAAATATAAAATAAATGTGAGCTCCAACAGGCGGCGGGCACAGGGGCCAAGCCACCGGTGGCTAAGGATCCAGGGAGAGGAACCTCCTCACAATCCGAGCCGTATCCAAGATTACTGCTTTCTGTATTAGACCCTTAACCCAACGATCCAACGCGAGCCTCTCTAGATGACGGTCGAGGCTCTTGGCAATTAGGCCATTGACAGACACAACGATTGGCACAACGATTGCCGAGTCCACCTCCCACATGTCGACAACCTCGTGAGCTAAATCAAGATATTTAATTTCTTTATCTTTTTCAGCCTTCACGAGGTTCTCATCATGGGGGATGGTGACATCAACAATCATTGCGCGGCGCATTGGTCGATCTATCACCACGATGTCAGGTTTATTGGCAGCAATAAATCTGTCCGTGGAGATAGATCGATCCCAGTACAATGTGACATGACCATTGTCCAGAACTGGCTCAGGAATGTACCTGTAGTATGGCAGTTTGGCATCCACAAGGCCATACTGCAGAGCAAGTTGTTGATGAATTATCCTGGCTACAAGATTATGCCTGTGCAAGTACTCGCCGTTAGCAAGACGCGAACATCCGGAAACAATATGCCTGAGGGATTCGCCTGGTTGGTGACAGGCCCTACAAATATCTAAGGTACCATCTCTCAGGATATATTTCCGGTAGTTATTCGTCTTGATAACTTCATCAGCAATTGCACAGGCAAAACCTTCGGTTTCTCCGAAGAGATTGCCAAAACGTAACCAGGAAACTGAGGCTAGTAGGTCCACATCAGGTCCATGAAGAGCTTTATAGAACCTGCCATGGAGCTCTTTGCTCTGCCATATTTCCCCGCGGTCACCACTGCTGAGAACTACAGGTCTGCGCCAGTTCTCTTTAGCCATAGATAGCGGGGTAAGTCCAGAGTCCACCATGACCACATCACGATGCATGCCCGCGTCCATCCGCTGAAAATATTCTCTAAGGCTGCACACCTCACGATTGTGTAAGGTCTTGGCATTTAAAAAACCTCGTCCTCCACACTTTCGCGGGATGTACAGTCTCATAACAGACGAACGCGGATGATGCATTCGGAATGAGGTCAATAGTGTACGAACCCTCCTATCAAGGGCATCCAGTTCAGTCTGAGTCCACTTGAGTATGCCGAAAGAGTACACAAGGAGCGGCATGACCCAAGCATTGCAGGCACGCACCTTGTTGCCACCCAAAAAAGACTATCAAGGACTTTTCTCAGGCGGCCAAAGAAACGTTCCCGTAATGCTTGTTTCATATCCGCATCGTTAATGCCTAACGCTTGTGACATACCCAAGTACTTATAGGTGTCAGTTGAGAGAAGTGGTCGAAGATGGATGGACTCCGAAAGTTGAATACCTTCGGACTCCACTATCCCCCCTGCTTCACATGCATAACCGCGCATTTATCTACTCCAAACTCCATCTTGATCGAATTACTAAACGATTCAGTCAGCTTCAGTAACTCCATCAATTGAAGCTCAGAGGGAGCAAACAGTTTCATGTCATCCATGAAAAGCAGGTGGGATATTACCTGACCACCTCTCCGCAACTTGTAGCCTAGCCCTGAACCCTCCAGTAGTGTACTTAGAGGGTTCATTGCTAAACAAAACCAAAGGGGACTCAGACTGTCACCCTGGAATATACCCCGCTTAATCCATATAGGCTCATCATGACTCCAGATCTGCCTGCATCCTGGATAGTTAAGGACTGTTCTCCACTGACTCATACATGATCTTAAGAAGGCGCAAAGAGTTGCATTAACTTTATATAACTCGAGAACCCTCAGAAGCCAGGTATGAGGTACGGAATCGAACGCTTTCCTATAGTCTATCCAACATGCTGACAGATTCTTTCGTTTGCGACGAACCTGCTGACAAATGGTCATGTCAATGAGGAGGAGCTCTTTGGTACCACGGCTCCCATTCCTACATCCATTTTGGAAGCAAGATAGAACTGAATTATTCTCAATGTGCTTAGAGATTTTGTCTTTCAAAATAGACGTAAGAATTTTGTACGCAGATGGTAAACATGTTATAGGTCTGTAGTTAGCCGGATCCGTGGTACTACCTGTTTTGTAAAGGAGGTGGGTGATGCCAGTCGTCATAAAAGTTGGGAGACTCCCAGACTCTACAGCTGCCTGAAACTGAGATGCCAAACAAACATGAGAACTGCGGAACCATTTAAACCAGTAGTTATGCAGTCCATCCGGCCCTGGAGCCTTCCAATTGGCAAGCGGATTGACTGCATTAGCTACATCCTGGGGACTAATACAAGTTTCATCCATGTGTGATATATGTTCACATGTTCGTTCGACATCTCGCATCCAACTGTTCTCCGTGTGGCTGACAGACACCGACCAAATACCCTGCCAAAAATTATTTGTTTCGTTAATATCCGGCACGTCACCCACATGTTTGCCACGACTATCCCAATTTCTGTACACCCACCTTTGGTCTCTTTGGAATGTGCGGTTCAAGACAAATCGGTCTATACGTTTTTTATACCTACGTATACGATTTGCCCACGCATACACTTTCTGTTTCCAGAAGTCAATGCGCTCTGTGACCCGAGACATATAGTCATGACGGCAAACATTGATCCCTTCAAAGGCTCGGTGAACAAAGCGCATCACTCTTGGACGTGTATTTCCCGTCTTAAAGCAAATTAATTTACTGATGAGTACTCTTGCATCTGAGATTCTTTTTTCAATCCTGTATTGCCAGGCTGGTACAGTGAAAGTACGTGTTGGTAGCGCATAATCATTCTGCCGTGATTTTACTCCTGCTAAACGACAAGCGGCGGCTGCTGCACAATACAGGATTGACTGTGTGTCAACTAGGTTCTCACTAGTTGATAAATAATTTGGTAATATAGAATCAAGAGCACTCACCAGTACCCTATTTCTCTTGTGCGTGGGCAACCGAGGTAAGCGAGGCCTACTTTCTACGGGCATCAAACGATATTCTTGAACCGCCCATTCCAATGCTTGCCTTACCTCCTCATTACATTGTGTTTGTACAGGGGTAGCCCTATCATCCCTATCTGAATTAACACGGTTTTCTGGGTTCAACTGCGTTACCTCATAGGTGTTTTCAGCCCTTTGTATTGTGTTAGAGATGAAATGGTTAGCCCGTGTATACTGTAAGCGCAGCCGATCAAGCAGAGCATCGTCCAACATTCGGCATCGTTGGATTGCCCGTACCTGGTCAGCTAATCGTTGCGTCGTTACGTTGATCGTTGGTTCAAGGACCTGGAAAAGAGAAAACATACGGCTTCGGTAAGCAGTGAGGTTGATTCCTCCCTCTGTTGCCTCAAAATACGCGCGCATGACATTTTCGTTTACATCACTCGTCCATTTCATGCGCCGCATAGTACCACCGGTAGCGGGGACCCTCTGCGCAGCCTGTGGGCTACGGGGACCTAAGCGTGCCGGTGGCCGGCCTCTCCCTCTTCGGCGTACAGGTGACGGCGACGACAAAGGGGAAAAATATTCACTGCTCGAGCTCGACGCAATTGCCTCAGCTGGCAGAGAAGATCCCAACTGTGGCGAAGCGGAGCTGAGCAGCGAACCCGGGGATGGAACTTGCTGCGGTGTTGTAGTCTTCCTGGCTCTAGCTCTCGTCAACATTATATTTCATCAGTAATCATCCAGTTTTTCAATTTTAAAAATATTTGTAAATAACTTATATTAAGAATAATATGACATTTGCCTGTCATTTTGCTGTATTTATAAATTATTAGAATTCTCTTTGTAATAATGTTATTTATATATATTATCTTGCTTCTGGGTAATATATTAACTTGTATAAATCACTTACAGCAGTTATAAATGCATATTTATTATAAATAAAATATTATAAATTTGTTTGAAATTTTGACAACATGTTGACGCAAGGGGTTGCCAGTTTTTTTATTTATTATTTATTATTATTATTTTATTCTTATACACGACTAGGTGTTGCTCGCGACTTCATACGCGACGTATTTAGAATTTTTTTCCCGGTTTTCCAACATTTTTCACTGATGCTCTGCTCCTATTATAAAGCGTTATGTTGAAGCCTATAGGCTTCCTCGATAAATGTACTATCCAACACTGAAATTTTTTATCAAATCTGACCAGTAGTTCCTGAGATAAGCACGTTCAAAAAAGCTCTTCAGCCCTATAATATTAGTATAGAAGTTTAAGATTTAGTTGGTACTGAAACATGTAAAATAAATGCACGCTAGGAATTGTTTTTATTTTCTCTCTTCTACTCCTTAGATATTTATCTTATCTTATTTGATCTTACCTTATCTAATTGCCTCTTAAAATATCCTATGTTACTTCTTTGTACAGAAAGCATCAGATACACATCATCCATTCCACGATCACCCATTCCACGATCACTGTCACCTGTAATCACACTATATTTACTACTAAAATTAGGTACAAGGTATTCAAAAATATCTTATTATGAAGAAAAATCCTATCTGTACAATACTTCGATCATTATGCGGAACTCTAAAACAAAGCAGTGTCATATCCGGTAAAAATGCAAACGCTACGAGTGCACTCGGCCGTAGCCTCGTAGAACACCGGTGCATATATCGTAGCCAACCGTAGCTCGTAGCACAAATATTAATATCTACGAGTACTTCACATTCTATGATTGTGTGTGTTTTATGTTTTCATTTATTAACTATATTATTATGTAGTTTATACTAATAATAAAGAAGCAGAGTTTGTAATATGTATGTAGGGAGTAATCTCCGAAAGTAATAATCTGATCTTGAGGTTTTTTCAGTAATAGGGAGCCAAAGTCTCCTAGAGTGCTATAGGCTGTAATATGCTATACAGTGTTTCATAATACCAGACGTGCAGACGTAAGAAGTCAAAGGCAACAATTAGTCTAGGCAAAGGAGACGGCGGCGGCGGCCTAACCCTGTTCGCTATCGGCCATGGACGGAACGACGCTCGAGAGCGACAAATCCTAATAATAACAATAAATAAATATTCATGGACATTTCACACAACGTCTTCTGGTCCCAAGCTAAGCTTATTATGCTTGTGTTACAGGTACCAGAATACGGATAGAATACATATACTACTTTTTTTTTAGGGTTCCGTACCCAAAGGGTAAAAACGGGACCCTATTACTGAGACTTCGCTGTCCGTCCGTCCGTCCGTCCGTCCGTCCGTCCGTCCGTCCGTCCGTCCGTCCGTCCGTCTGTCACCAGGTTGTATCTCAAGAACGGTGATAGCTAGAGAGTTGAAATTTTCACAGATGATGTATTTCTATTGCCGCTATAACAACAAATACTAAAAATAAAATAAAATAAATATTTAAGGGGGGCTCCCATACAACAAACATGATTTTTAGCGTTCCGTACCCAGTATCTCAAGAACGGTGATAGCTAGACAGTTGAAATTTTCACAGACGATGTATTTCTATTGCCGCTATAACAACAAATACTAAAAATAAAATAAAATAAATATTTAAGGGGGGCTCCCATACAACAAACATGATTTTTTTACCGTTTCTTGCTCGATACTAATAACGTTGCCTTATGTTGCATAGATAATGGTACGGAACCCTTCGTGCGCGAGTCCGACTCGCACTTGACCAATTTTTTGTAAATACATACTTATAATACATAGAAACACCCAGACGCAGTACAAAAATTTGTATGACAATTAGAAAAATCACACAAACGATTGTCCTGAGCGGGAATCGAACCCGCGACCTCTTGATTCGCAGTCCGTTGCATGAACCACTCAACCACGAGGCTCGTCGAAATATCTTGAAAATATCTTGGTAACGCTACTTTGTTTTTCACATGTGTGTAAATATTTTTCGAGATAGAAGTTTGTGGCCTTTACGACTGATGTTACGTGTGATGACGGATTAAGAATAACATTTAAGAATAAGTTTTTACGTTGACAAGGAACCTCAACAAACGTATGTTACGGGCTTCGTGGTCTAGTGGTTCATGTAACGGACTGCCAATCAAGAGGTCTGGGGTTCGATTCCCGCACGGTGCAATTATTTGTGCGATATTTATAAATGTCATACAAATGTTTGTACTGCGTCTGGGTGTTTTCTATGTATTATAAGTATGTATTTACAAAAAAAAGTAGTATATGTAGTATATCCGTATCTGGTACCCATGATACTAGCATAGAAATATAGCTTACTTTGGGACCAGAGGACGTTGTGTGAAATGTCCTGAATATTTATTTATTTATGTTTTAAAAAAATAAATCTATTGGTTCCAGTTTATTTAGAGTATGAAGCCAACAACCTTTTTCAATTAAATTTAATGAAGGTTGAAGTTAATCAAATGGAATGAGCACATTGTGAATATTTTTCCATTGAACACCTTTTCTTCTTTAAAAAATTACTCTTCAAATATCTATACTTAATATTATAAAGCTGAAGAGTTTGTTTGTTTGAACGCGCTAATCTCAGGAACCGCTGCCTGGTCGAATTTGAAAAATTCTTTCAATATATATCGTATATCCTTGTTACATAATATATCGCTATAATATATCGTATATCCTTGTTACATTTGATGTTATATTATCACGCTGCGATCAATGCGAGCAAAGCATCAATTAAAAATGTTGCACGTATGAATTCGCGAGCAACGAGTATGAAACAATTCATCGTTTTTACCTTTATGTATGACAATCATATATGGCAATGACAATCATTTAAGTGGGATTTGAAGTTCTTGTAAAATGTTCATGAATATTTATTTATTTATTTTGCTTTTTACATGAAAATAAGCGTCTACCAATAGCGTCTACCTTCATCAAAGTATTAATTAAAAAATTGGTCAAGTGCGAGTCGGACTCGTGCACGAAGGGTTCCGTACCATTATCTATGCAACATAAGGCAACGTTATTAGTATCGAGCAAGAAACGGTAAAAAAATCATGTTTGTTGTATGGGAGCCCCCCTTAAATATTTATTTTATTTTATTTTTAGTATTTGTTGTTATAGCGGCAATAGAAATACATCATCTGTGAAAATTTCAACTCTCTAGCTATCACCGTTCTTGAGATACAGCCTGGTGACAGACGGACGGACGGACGGACGGCCGGACGGACGGACAGCGAAGTCTCAGTAATAGGGTCCCGTTTTTACCCTTTGGGTACGGAACCCTAAAAAGGTACTTGCCTGTCAAAAATTTTAACCGTCACTTGGTCTAAAGAAAAGCATATACATACAGGATCTTTTTGCATATGTAGCTTTAGCCCCTTGACTAAGATAGATTAATGTGTAATTAATCGCTTGGGGTCAAGGTCGGAAATTAACATTGACATTGGCTTTTTATAAGTAATTAATAAGGGTAGATCAACATCAAAGTAATTTACTCGAAAATAAGACTTGGTTAAATAGATATTCATGAGTCGTGATAGCTTAGGCTTGGTCTAAACATGAATTATACGTTGTTTATCGGATGAATTCTTTATATTAAATTAAGTACTTGATGATATTTTTGACCGACTTCAAAAAAGAAGGTGGTTCTCAATTCGACTGTTTTTTTTTATATTTGTTATCATAACTTTTAACTGGGCGAAGAATTTTAATGTTTTTTTTGTAATTATCTTGTCTTATTCCAAGTACTGCGGTGACATAAAAGCATAAAGCAATAGTCTTGAATGACAATGGTAAGCAGTTACCTTAGCCTACATATGTTTGAAACTGACGTAACACTTCAACAATGCTTTTTTAAAGAACCCATCCTTGTGCTTCCTTTTGGAAAACAGGGTGTAGTATGTTTATTCCACAACATGATTGTACGAGGGGTATAGCTGGTATGAATAGTGACAGTCATCACATAACCACACTCATCTCTCTCTCTCTGTCTCTCTCTCCCGCCTGTTAACATCCCACTGTTGGGTACGGGCCTCCTCCACATTGAGAGGAATTGTGGTCTATTATGTCGCGCTAACCAGGCGTGTTGGCACAGGGTTTATTTTCTAGTTTTCTGTATCTTACAGAGAATGTTATCTGTGCACAATATTTCTTAGTTGGCTTTTACAGCACCCTGGGAAAGAAATGGGGTGGTGGCAAAACTGTCAGAAGTAATAGCAGTATCAGAAATCTAGAGTTTGACGAGCTTCGTGTTCTAGTGGTTCAGGAGTTCGCGGGTTCGATTACCGCTCAGAACAAACGGTGTGATATTTCAAATTGTCATACAAACGTTTGTATTGCGTCTGAGTGTTTTCTATGTGATAAGTACGTATTTTCAAAATTAAAGTAGTATACGTATTTTAGTGCCCATAACACAAGCATATAAGCTTAGCTTCGGGACCAGAGGACGTTGTGTGAAACGTCCATAAAAAAGTGATATTTTCATATTTCATTATTCAAATTGGTTACACTCTATCGTTAGATCTTCAATGTTATTATATTCTGCAAGATGAAAGCTCAATTACTCCTCAATTTCGACAACGTAATAAATAACCCATAAAACTAGTATTACGATATATAAGTTTCTTTATTTCATGTTTATTATTCCACGAAGCGCTCGGACGCCATGATTCAAATCATATCAAACTTGTTCACTTTGACGTATAAATGAAAAGCAATTTTGTCCATTTACGATTTATTACTCAAGCGTAGTATGTTCCAAAAGTAAGTAAGCTTAACAAAATATATCACTTTAATTTAATAATTTTAACTTTAATTTAATAATTTAGTAATAAATGTTTTAACATTTTGTTGTGTAGGAAATTTCCTAGGAAAAGTTTAGTTGCGTGTAGGCATAGCAACAGTAAAATATTTTTTTATATAGGTCCAGTAGTTTAGGAGCTATTTATTTCAGACAAACAAACAATCTAATCTAATCTTTATAGTATTATTATACATAAATTCTGAATTATTGATTTACTACCATTTTATTATATATTTAACAGACTTCAAAAAAGGAAAAGGTTCTCAATTCCTCTGTATTTTATTTTGTTACCTTATAACTCTTACCTGGGCGAAGCGAACTTAATGATTCTTTTTTTTTGAAAGCTAATGGTTCCCGTGTGGTTTGATTCATACCAGGTCAAGATCTAATTGTTATCTCCTGTATTTTTTTATTTTTTATTAAAGTTTGTATTGTTTGAAGTCGGTTCAAGTTTTTTTTGTATGTCTATTGTTTATTAATAAATGTCTTTTTTTACTTAATAACAAACCTATGTATACAATGTTTACCTACACAAAATCTGTGTGAAGGTTATTTCCGGCTTTTAGCCGCAAACCCTTGGAATACAGTGATTAATTATAACGGAACATTAATCTTACCAAACCCTAAAACATCTTCTTTGGGTCTAACAACAAAAACACTTTATTTTCACGCATTATGCACTTTATATTTTTAACTAATTGGAGGAGTTGACACAGTCATGACGGCTAATAGAAGACTGTGGAAGAAAAAGACACGTTGCGCCGACCCCAAATAATGGGATAAGGGCAGGAGGATGATGATGATGATTTTTAACTAATTGGTTTAAAGAAAACCTTAACGGATTTAGATGCGTTTATTTATTTTAAAATAAGCCCAACGTTAAAATTTCGTTGCTCTAGAGCCAATATTTAGGAAGAAAATAGCGCAGTTCGATGTCCATATTTTTTAATCTATACTCTTAGTTAGTAAGAGTATAGATTCAAAAAAATATATGTAACTTAAACGGGACGTTAATTTTCAAAATACTCCACTTCTAATATCACATCTTATTTGTCACATACAATTCTTGAATATACAAAACTTTACAAATGTATCCTACATATGCCTTTCTCTAGGGAAATTCAATGTTATACATTATAACTACGATTACTATTCATATATCTAGGACATTTCAAATTAATCTAGGTTACAGAAGTCTTGAATCTTGCCCTAACTTGTGACGATAAAGTATTAAGGTTTGATTTGGTTGTATAATACTTTAGCATGTGGTTCAAACACAGATTATATATTAGGTATACAAAGCACTTATTTAAAAATTTTAGCAATATTTTTACGAGGTTAGGCATAAAGGAAATTTTTATTTGTCACAAATATATTTGTTCTGCGTCTGACTGTTTTCTATGTATTATAAGTATGTATTTGACGGGCTTCGTGCTGGAGTGGTTTATGTAATGGACTGCCGATCACGAGGTCGCGGGTTCGATTCCCGCTTGGGACAATCATTTGTGTGATATCCATAAATGTCATACAAATATTTGTACTGCATCTGGGTGTTATCTATGTATTATAAGTATGTATTTACGAAAGAAAAGTAGTTTATGTAGTATATCCGTATTCTGGTACCCAGAACACAAGCATATAAGCTTAGCTTGGGACCAGAGGACGTTATGTGAAATGTCCATGAATATTTATTTATTTTATATTTTATTTATTTACAAATGAAAAGTAGTACATTTAATACAAGCATATAAGCATAGCGTGGGACCAGAGGACGTTGTGGGAGTTGTCAATGGATATTTACTTATTTATTTATTTCCTACCGAGCGGCGTTAATACGGCACAAGTCATTGGTTTTACCAAATAAATAAATTACTAAAATATTCTCGTTATCATTCTTACAACTGATACCTACTAGGTACTGTTTATACACTACATTGATTTTTGTGTGTGTATCATGGTACGGAAAGGAAATTAACAATACCTACGTCTCATGTTTCAACTAAGAGGAAATTGAAACTAAGCCAAGTTGATCATGTAGCAAGTAAGTGAAATTGATTGCTCAAGAAAATAAGCGAAGTGAAGCTTTTGATTTTTTTCTCTATTGTTAATATATTTTAGGGACATGTCACACGACGTCCTCTAGTCTCAAAATAAATAATATTTCCATGCTTGTTTTATGGGTACGGATCATCATCATCATAAATTACGGATTGTTTTCCATGGGCAGTCAGAGCCTATAGAGTAGGCAGAGACTATAGAGTACCATCTGCTACGATCCAAACATACTTCCTTAGCTTAGCCTCCCCCACTTTGGGAGGGATTATAGTCTACTGTGTCGCGCTGACTAGGCGTATTGGCACAGGGTTTATTTTCGATTTTTCCGTCTCTCACAGAGGATGTTATCTGTGTGCAATATCCCTTAGCTGACTTTTACAGCACCCTTGGGAGGAGATGGGGTGGTGACACTTGTATTCTCGATCCGTCACCACACGGAGGCCTCCCCCATAGAACTATACAACGCGCGGTCCTGCGCCACTTGCGTCTAATGTCTAATTCTTTTATTTACTTATTTTAAATAATTAATTTCAACCACGCTAATATTTCTTAGAGCAGATGTTATCTGAAACGGTTTGTGAAGACAACGGTTTCTTTATTTGCTTTCTAATTATTTGATAAGGGTGTTCTTTGCTAAAAACGTATTTCGGCGTTGTAAATCATTGTCATTTGTGTTAAGCATTTTATGTATATTTTTTTCACAGGTAATTAAAATGTAAGAAAGAGAAAAGCAAATCCGCCCAACATTTTTCACTAATGCTTCGCTCCTATTGGTCGCAGCGTGATGTAAGAAGGATATAGACTGCATAACATATATAGCCTTCTTCAATAAATATACTATCCCAGACTGAAAAACATTTTCAAATCGGACCAGTGGCAGTGGTTCTTGAGATTGGCACGTTTAAACAGAGAAACAAACAAACAAACTCTTCAGCTTTATAATATTAACATAGATAAACAAGTAAATATTTTGAGCCTACGTTCATCAGTTCAGACGACGTTTGAATAATTACATAAATTATTCCAGTATTTTTGGAGCCTATTCGATGCAAACAAATAGACATTTTAATCTACAATATTAATATAGACTAGGTGTTGTCCACTTCTTCGCACGCATGGAAGTTAGAAACCAGACTTTAATAATCTTTACTTTTTAAAAAACAACTAGCTGACTCGGCAAACATTGTTTTTCCGTAAGAATGTCAGGGTGGACCACCCTTAACATTTAGGGGGATGAAAAATACATATTATCCGATTCTCAGACTGTACACATGTACACAAAATTTCACGAAAATCGGTCGACCCATTACGGAGGAGTATAAATAAATAAAAATAAAAATCTTTATTTCGTCATTACACATTATGTTCTTTACATTGTTGAAGGCGTCTCCTTTTAAGTTTATAAAAACCTGTACCAGGAGATACCGCTCTTTCATACCTTAAAAGTGTAATAAAAATTAATTTACATTAACTTTTCTTTGGAAACATAAATTAGCAATAAACCTAGTAGCATAACAGCATAATTAGAATTACTTAACTATAACACAAAATAAAATATTATTATTTAACAATATTATTGTATTATTTTCCTTTTTTAATACATTGTTTATTAAAATTATAAACATATATATTTATTTTTAAACAATAAAATATTAAGCGCGCGCGAGCGCGCGCGCGCGTGTGTGTGTGTGTGTGTGTGTGATGTGGGTGGGTGTGTGCGATGTGGCGTGTGTATGTGTATGTATGGTGTGGTGTGTGTATATGTGTGTGTGGTATGTTCCACGTTGTAACATAAGAAAAATGTGCGGGAACTGGGCGGAATCATACTGTTATTTGACATTTATCAGCAGAGCCTCTATTTCTTCATAGCTCATTTTTTTTATCCATTCTGTCAATAAAGCCTTACATTCTTTAAGTGTTTTAGAGTATATATCTATTTGTTTATTTATTATATTGTATAAATAAGACGAGCGTTTTTCATACTGAATATTTGCAAATTCTGTTTTTAGAATAGGACTGCAAACCATATTATCTTTCTTTCTTCGAGTTATTATAGGGGGACTGAAGACTAGAGTTTTATGTTTCTTTAATATAATTTGAATTACATACAACTGCCGGACTGTCAATAAGTTACTAACCTGGTATAGGTCGTAAGTAGGAAAAATCTTATTTTTAAAATAAGTTATTTTTATGAGAGCTCGTTGTGCTCTTTCTACTTAGGATAAGAGATTGTTACTTTCTAGGTAGTTTAGTAGTCTAATGTTTAGTAACTTTTCAAGAATTTTTGCCAAAACAGGAAGAACTGATATGGGTCTGTAATTATTGATATCAACCTCTAGCCCACCCTTATGAATGGGCGTTATTATGGATTTCTTTAAAGAATTAGGAAATGTGCCCTGTTTGAAACAAAGATTTGCTAAGTGCGTTATAATAGGTATTATTTCAAGTTTTACATGTTTAAGGTACCTAGTAGATATGTTATCCCATCCCGGGGCACTATCTGATTTTAGAGTGTTAATTATAGAATTTACTTCATTGGAATCTGTATCAAGCAGAACAAATGATTTAGACTGAGTGGGAAGTGAGCGTAGGTATACATTTATGTCATTTTGTGTAATAGTAGATTTGATGTCTTCTGCTAGTTGGTTACCGATATTTGCGAAAAAGTTATTAACAAAATTTGCTGATTCAGTTGGGGAAGCTGTTAGGTTACTTAACTCAGAGTTTGATTTAGAAGTTTTGCTAAAATAAGTGATAGTTTTTAAGTTTTTCCATAATAGTTTGTTGTTGTGTAGTGATTTGCTAAGTAGATTTCTTTCATATTTTCTTTTTAGTTTTTTTATGAGGTTGTTGCAATGATTCCTGTAACGTGTATATGTGATTTTTTTTATTTCATTATATGGGTCGTTTTTAGTTTGTTTTTGGAGCTTATTTCGATTGTTTATGCATCTTAAAATGCCATCCGTGATCCATGGTTTAATTATTCGATTCTTTTTAGGAACTTGGTATGTTGTAGTATTAGAATTATATGACTCAATAAGGCTCTGTATTAAACAATCTGTTATGTAATTAGTATTTTCACAAAAAAGTAGTGTAGATAGGTTTTTTTCTTTTAAACTTTGTAAGGCATTATCAAAGTCAAATTTGATAATAGTTTTTGGTGTAAGTTGAGGATGTTTAGTTTTATTTAACGCCAGGAAGGTTGTAAGGTGGTCTGTGATAGTAGTACATAGGATAGCAATAAATGGAGAGTGTCGTTTTCGGTTTATTTTTAACATAAAATGGTCAAGACAACTGGCTTCCCTCGTCATTAAAGTATGACCAGGAAGGATATCATGTCCAGCCAACATATCTAGGTAAGATGTTCTGTTTTTCAGTTCATATGTTTGTTCAGTGGATTTGGGTTTTATATTGATATTTATGTCACCAGCAATTATAATATTTTTTTGAGAGTTTATGGTTTCCAGATGTGTTGATAACGAATTTATGAAGTCTTCCGCGTTGGTGTTGGTTGGTGGACGGTAGATTCCTAGTATGATATTATTCAATACATTTAATTGTAAACAGGAAGCGTGGCTTATGCTAATTTCGGCAACATTAGCTTTTAGGGTATCTTTTATATATACCGCTACACCATCATTTTGGTTTAGTTGGCGAGAGGTTGAAAATGAGCGATAGTTACACAACTCCGGGATAGCTTTGTTTGGATTAAGTCTGCATTCGGTCAATATGATAATGTCCGTTTCAAAAGTAAAACAAGACACATTTGCCATAAAATCATCAAAATTGCAATATATGCTCCTAATATTTTGGGAAATTATGGTTAGATCACTTTTATTTATGTTACAATGGTTAGGGAGCTCACTAATATCACATACTATTGACCTAGCTATGGTCAATTTGTCGATATCGTTTATAGTTTGTATTAAATCACCCATTACTTGAATTTATGGGATACACGGTGTTTAGAAAGAGCAGGGCACCACATATATAACATGATATAAGCCATATCAACGCTTGCCATATACGTGTAAAATACAAGATATGTTCTGAATAATTGATTTGTAGTAATATAATATTTCTATAAATGTGTGTAAATATAGTTATATTAAATGTTCGATATTTGTAATTAAATGTATATATAGTCTTATAGTTGCAGTTAAGTATGAATTGAAATGCATGCACATAATATGTGTCTATATAGTGTGTTTTTGTGTTGGTTAGTATTGTGTGTGTAGATATAATGAGGTGTGTACGATAAATTTTACATACCCAGTTTGACAAGCATAGAAGACATGCAGAAAACTGACAGAACTTATATTGAAATTTATGGTAATATAGTCACTGATTATTCATAAGTTGCTGTATTTGCGCTTCACTTTTGATTATGATGGTCTGGGAGGTGTCTTCTTTTTTTAAGTATACCCGTCCATAAGCAGTCCAACAATATTTGTATGATTTTGATTTGGAGAGGTCACGTGCGAGGAAGTGCAGGCGTGCTGCCTTTGCAGTGAGTTGCTCAGTAACAAATATAGGAGTGTCCTCACTAGTGCGCATGCCCAGGTGTTTCGCACATAATTTCACTTTTTGTCTGAGATTAAATGCCTTACAGGATTTCAGAAAGTTGTTTTTAACCATTGTGGTATTTGTTTCCACTACAATAGGAGAATTACTTGTATCTTTCTTTCCACGAATTCTATATACGTCACGGATAGCCGTCGTGGCGATAGGACATCCCACGGTGTCGGAAAGATTTGTGACCATCTGAATTAAATCATCTTTAGATTCGTTTGTCTTTTTTGGTACATTTTTTATTTCAAAATTAGCCTTTCTGCTATCCTGCTGCATATTTTCTATTCTATCTTCCAAAGTTATAATGAGTTTCTTATCCTCCTTTATCTTATTCTCTAGGCTTTCGATTGTTTTCTTAAACCCCTCGTTTTGCGCCGTCAAGAATGTGATAGAACTTTCGATGTTACTACTTGTTTGTTGTATTCCTTGAAGTATAGCAGCATTGTTTTTAAATTCATTCGCTTGCGCTGTTAGCATCGTGGAAAACATAGATTGCATCTCTTCTTTGAATTTCGCAAATTCATCAACGAGATCTTCACTTCGCCTTCGTTTTTGCCGATGTAATACAAAACTAGGTGGTGTTAAATGCTGTAGTTGCTGCTGTGCCCCTGCGCAGGCTATATCTGTTTCTGAGGCTGATTTATTTAGGTTGCGTTGATCCATTTTATTCTTACAATAATAATAACAAAACGCGTATTTGTAAGTAACGTACGAATAACCGGTATCGCAGGTAAGTGTAGCAGTTTGTCACATGAACAGTGTGCCGCGTCGCTGTAGCAATGCAGTCGTAGCTCGTAGACAGCGGTCGTCGAGTTTCGTAGCGGATACTCTTTGCTTGCATTGACCGGTGACAGAGATGGCAATTATGGCGAAATGTCCTTTTCTCCCGAGGTGAGGCGGGTATAATTACAAACATCGTGACAGGAGAATTTTATGTATTAGAAGTCGTTATTTTTGTATGTAATGATTCAAGTGGATGGCTTTTTTAATTAATTTGATAAGCTTTTGTTTCTAAATTACACGCGTATGAAGCTGCAGGTAACAGCTAGTAAATTATATGAAAAAGCTATCCCCTTGCACCACTATAACATTACAAAAAATGGCATCAAAATCGGTAGCTTAGTTTTGAACATAAAAGCTCACATAGAGACATACAATAATTTTCTTAGTTCAAAAACTAAGAAACACGCTTGAAAATCCTAATTATATTTTTATATAATTGCATTGTCATCGGTCATTGTTATGTATGCAAAATTTCAAATCAATCCGACTACTGCAAGTGGGTGAAAATCGCGTTCAAAGATTCCGTTACATAGATTATTACATTGATAGATACATACCGAATATATGAAAGCGTGTTAAAAATGACAGCTTTGTCAATAAGTAAATATATATTCCTACTAACGTTACACTGTAACGTTATTCTATTTGTCACGCAGAAGACATGATGAGTAATTACATTCTATTATTGTACACGTAACTTGTAAGAGTATTTAGGTCGGATGTGTTAAGGCTTCTATTCGACACTGAAATGGGTCTTACATTTTATTCTCGCTACGTAATTTTAAGATTAATCATTCTGTGATAGTAAATTTAAATTACTATGTGCCTCCAAGTATACTATGAGATGTTTAGATGTGATGTGTTAATTTATATATATTTGTGTTGCTTGCAATTTGTAATTTGAGGCTTAATTTCGGCGCGGAATGGAATGTGTGTAGTGTGTTTTTGCAAAGGAACTGTATGTATGAAAAGAATATAATACTGTTAATATATTATTATAAAAGTTTTGTTTAAGCATAAAAGTTTTTAAGCAAAAACTTGATGAATATGAATGTCGATAGCCGAAAAAGGAAAGGAAGACCAAAGAAAAGATGGATAGACTGTGTGAGAGATAAAAAGAACGAACGAAAACGTGCTGCACTGACCCTGACTTGGATATGGGCAGGAAGAAAAAGATAAAAGTTTTGGTTAGATCAGCTTTGGCGTCAGAAAGTTAACCATACGTGGTAATCCAAACCAAACTGAATGTGTATGTATACAAAACACACAGAATACAAAACATAAGCTAAGTAGTTTAAAGTCTTTTGCTAATAAATTGTGTGGCCTGACTAATACTATAAAATTAAAGTCTTTGTTTGAAAGCGCTAATCTCAGAAACGCTGGTCTGATTTAAAAAAAATCTTTCAGTGTTGGATAGTACCGTTTATCCAGGAAGGCTATAGGCTATATAACGTCACGCTGCGAGCAATAGAAGCCAAGCATCAGTGAAAAATGTTGTAAAAATGGTGAAAATGTTCTAAATTCCATACATACGAAGTACCGGACAACAGCTAGTATGTCATATCCACAATTAAAATATAAAATGAAATTTTTTCTGACTAATAGTTGTCGAACAATTAACCTTCAAAAACAAATATATTAATTACACAGTGAACAAGAACTGGACTAACTATAATCAATTACTAAAACCAATTTAAATAATATGCAAAGTTTCAAATGGCAATTATTCATTAAATGTCCAATTTTTTGTTGAAGAAATTGACCACAGGTTTTTAAAATTTTAACAAAGTTGTTCGAGAAATTGACCACAATGGATGACTCTAAGTTAAAAGAGACATATCCACAAAAATACTATTTTAAAATGATTTGTAAATTCATGTATTATTTTGGTATGGGCGACTGTTGGTATGAAACTTCTGGAATTAAGAAGAAATGGTATTACAATATCTGGTTTGTCATTTCAAATTTGTTCACAATTCTTGTTGTGATTGATGAAATTCTAGCTTATTTGCGGACAGATCTTGATGAAAAAGAGAAAACTGATCTATTGCAGTTTAGTATAGCACAACCTTTAGTGGTACTGAAAATATTGATTCTGTATTACAAAAGAGAGGAGATAATTGAGGTTTTGCAGAGGTTGGTAGAAGGTACCAGGTCTATATTTTATTGCATAGAGTTGGAAAGAAGCCTGATGAATCAATGGGCTAGATATTGTATTTTGTTTATGGTTGTTGTATATATTACATTGATAACAGCCACAGCCGATGGAATCATAGCACATATTAAAGAAGGTAAGAAACCAATAAAATTCTTTAAACAAATAGATAGTAGAAAAGATAAAATAATAAATAAAATAAATAAATATATTATGGACATTTCACACAACCTCCTCTGGTCCCAAGCTAAGCTTATATGCTTATATTATGGGTACCAGAATACGGATACATATACTACTTTTCTTTTGTAAATACATACTTATAATACCTAAAAAACACCCAGACGCAGTACAAACATTTCAATTACTAATATCACACAAATAATTGCCCCGTGCGGGAATCGAACCTGCGACCTCGTGAGAGGCAGTCCGTTACATGAACCACTAGAGCACGACCCCCGTCAAATGATATTGATATTATTAAGTAGTTTTTGAAATAACTTTAACTACTAAAATAACTTTACGGGAATAATGTCTATAGGAAGAGCTTAAAAGGTAGATGAAGAGCGTGAAACAGGATATGAAGGAAAAAAGAGTGAGCACATGTGACGACAGACGTCTATGCGTCTATCAGAAGAATATGAAGAAAAAACATGGAGCTCCCTACTTGTGGGATAAGGGCAGCAAAATAATGATGATGAGTGTTAGATTGAAATAAAATAACCAAATATAACATTCCAGGCGTGTTGATCAGAACTGAAGTAGTTCTGTATCCATCATCATCAGACACAGGCGTCATCATCAACGTACTCCGTTTCTTGATACAGTTCCACTGGTACTTTTTAATGGCTGTGATGGTGACAGTTGATGGTCTCACCTTTTGTTCTATGGTAAAGTTTTATTTCACCTGCTTTCGTGATATTTTCTGCATGAAATACAAGCACAATCTAATCTTCGCACCAGAGTGCTTACAGAGCCTGCTCTTCAAAAATATTAGCAGATTAAATCCTCTGTGAGAGATGAAAAATTCTAAATTAAAACCATATGTCACCACGCCTGGTGCATAAAAGACCTAGGAAATTTTTGTAAATAACTGAAAAATAACTAACACTAACGCCATTTTTTGAGTAACGCGTCCCACTAGTTACATGAAATTTGAGGCGTCTATAGGCTGTAAACCTTTTGTCAGGTGGTTTAACAAATTTTTCATAAATATTGGCAGGTCACGATTAGGTATAAGTTCAAAATCGTTCAGCTATTTTATGAAAAAATGAGAATAGATATTCTGGAGAATCCGGAAAGTAAACCGAGAGCCGAGTTAGAAGAGGATTTTATAAGTAGTTTCTTAACTGGAATTAAATTACATGGAGACGCCTTATGGTAAATATATGTTTAGATATTTATTTACAGACATAGAAATTAAAATCATTTTTAAAAATTTTGCAAAGTTTATGTCTGCATGAATGTAGACATTATTTTTCGAAAGTTTTGCTCTTTCGAAACATCCAATTATTCAGGTCCTGTAATCCACTGAGATTAACCGGCATAAGAAAAAACTCAATAACTAGAGCTCTTTTGCTTTAGTCTTACAGCCCTATTCACAAACGTTACTGTGAGATCTCATAGTAGGCATGGACGCACAGGGGTAGCAAAATCATTTCACAAACAATAATTAGGTGGTGAAGCGCACTATGCGTTTGTTAAACTGAACGCATAGCTAAGTTTTGTCTATGAATACAAAGGCTCGATGAACGGAACGCACTGAGAAGTTTAGTGTTACCCTTTGCACAGTGCATCAACACTTAAGTAGTTACTTAAGTAAATATTGTTTGTGAATACGGGTGTTAGAGTATTAAACCAACAGGAGCACACGCTATTTTCTTTGACATGATGCCACTTCGACGCGGTGCTGAGGTAACGCACCAAACATTATAACGTAATTTGGTGGTCACGCACGCCCCGCCGTATCCTCAATATACACAATGAGCATTGCTCTCGTAGCTTTTACAGCGGGTTCGTCATATAATGTCAACTACTGTATTTGTAATTTACTTAGTTTTTAGGGTTCCGTACCCAAAGGGTAAAAACGGGACCCTATTACTGAGACTTCGCTGTCCGTCCGTCCGTCCGTCTGTCACCAGGCTGTATCTCAAGAACGGTGATAGCTAGACAGTTGAAATTTTCACAGATGATGTATTTCTATTGCCGCTATAACAACAAATACTAAAAATAAAATAAAATAAATATTTAAGGTATTTACTATTTTTTTACCGTTTCTTGCTCGATACTAATAACGTTGCCTTATATTGCATAGATAATGGTACGGAGCCCTTCGTGCGGGGGTCCGACTCGCACTTGACCAATTTTTATTTTTTAATATTGTACTTTCGTTATAATAGGATGTTTGTAACTTCTTTCTTTTTATTATGTAACCATGTTCGCAAGTTAGAAATAAACTTTTTCTTTCTTTCTTTCTTTACTGTACGATTAATGCTTTAAGTTTTAGCATTACGTTTTTTATTTAAGTAACAAAAATATTTACCAATTATAAATAACTAATTGTTCATTCTTACCTGAAAATATATTTGCGGTGACTATGTGACGTCATTTCAGGTGTGCTCGCAATGTACAACTGTCCATGGGAATTATATACAGCCTTCAAGTATTTGAAAGCGTTGTTCTATTAATTGTATGCCTTTTTAAAGTAATCGTAAGTGAATCAAAATATTTAATTTTAAAAGATTGTGGTGTAGTTTATTGCTCGATACTAATAACGTTGCCTTATGTTGCATAGATAATGGTACGGAACCTTTCGTGCGCGAGTCCGACTCGCACTTGACCAATTTTATTTAGTAAATTCTTTCGAAACAACTTGTATGACTTTTATGAAATTTTTGCGTGATTTTGTTTGATCCGAGGATCAGTCAACATATACATATATTTTATAACTTTAGGTCTTAAGAAGAGTTCCTTTAATTACGCAAGTGCAACTTTAAGGTCTACTGTGCCTCGCTGACCAAGCAAACGTTTGCACAGGGTTAATTTTCAAGATTTCCGTCTCTCACTGAGGATGTTATCTGTATACAATATTCCTTATATTTTACAGCACCCTTGGGAGGAAAAGGCATGGTGACACATGTATTCTTAATCCAACGCCACACGGCGGCTTGTAGGTAACTATATATTTTTTCCAGGCAGCGGACCACAGCATGTCCAATATGATGGTATATTTGGGATATAGTGTTTGTTTAGTGATGCTTACTGGAGCTTACATGATGACCGCTGGAGACATTACATTTGAGGTAATACCACACTAGATAATCTGATATATAAATTGACCCGTTTGATTGATTTTATGATTTTTTTAACAATTATTGACTTTTTTCTATGTACCTAGTACATGCTCCAAAAATATTATATATACTTTGTTATTTTTTGAACATAGCTTTACTTCCCAAAATTTTTGAACTTCAAGTAATACATCGAATAAATAAATACATAGTTATGTGACGTATATTTGACCAAGGAATTCTCGAGATTTTTCAAAGATTACATACACAAATATACCCTTTCCTGGGGTACTTACCCCCTGGGACTATAGAATACTTTAGAATGCCATCAGCTACTATCTAAATATGCTTTCTTAACTTCATTTTACACTTATTCTACAGATCCTAACACCTTAATTTTTACAGATTACTTTAATTAACGAAGCGACCTTGGAACGTTGAACATTGGAACTTTATATTTTATTTTATTTTAACAGATTATTTCTCAATTGTTTCACTTTTCAGGCCTCAAATGTACCAACATCAATTTTCCACTGCGGTTGGGATTTGATTCGAACCCGCACCGACTTCCGTGTTCTAGCGGTTGTAGCTATACAAAGTAGTCAAGTGCCGGTTGAAATGAAAGCTTTCGGAGTTATCACATTGTCATACAAAAACTTTATATCTGTGAGTTTAACATATTTTTCATTCCTATTCGAGTTAGTTTCAAAAACCTCAAGTAGAAAATTAGTTATTGATGGGCCTCGTGGTCGAGTGATTTATTTATCGGGCTACCGTTCACGAGGTCGCGGGTTAGATTCCCGTTTGAGACAATCATTTGTGTGATATTTATAATTATCATACAAATTTTTGAACTACGTCTGGGTGTTTTCTGTGTATTATAGTATGTATTTATAAAATAAAAGTAGTTTATGTAGTATATCCGTATTCTGGTACCCATAACACAAGAATTATAAGCTTAGCGTGGGACAAGAGTACGTTGTGTGAAATGTCCATAAAATAAATATTTCGTTTTGACGCTTAATTTATTTTATTTGTTCTCTTTTATAATATCGGCGTTGAACATAATATTTGCTTATTTTAATTTTTGAAAACTTTGCAAGTACTATCTTATTTATGAAATAAATATTTAAGAAGATAGAAAATGAAATAACTCCATAAATTATTTGTTACAGGTACTTCGTTCTTCATACTCATTATTTGCTGTTATGTATTGAAATATATCTCATAACATCATTTAGTTATGCACGAATAGTTTTAAATGGTACCTAATTTCAAGCACTAAGTGATGTAAAATGTTTTGACGAAAGGACACGGAATACAAAGTACAAATAATATAAATACACATAAGTAAAATGTTGCTGCAGATAAATTTTTAGACTCGTACGTAATAAATTTCATAGAAATCGATACCTATTTTTCTGAGATTTTATGTATGTCCCTATGTGCGCTTATATCTTCAAAACTACACAACGGATTTTGATGCCGTTTTAATAGATTGGGGAGTTCAAGAGGATGGCTTTTTTGTATAAATTGTTAAGGGTTGATTTCTTTAGTTCACGCGTACGAAGTTGGGGCTAACAGCTATCCTTACTAATTTATACGTGCGAAATCCTAATGATAACACAATAATAATTTTGACGAGCTTAAGTGTTAATGTGTAGAACGAAATGATAGCGCGATTTAAAAAACGTACAACGCGACGACGTCCATCTATCGAGCAGAAGAGTAAGCTTCTGTTTGTTAAGGATTGATTTCTAAATTTCACGCGTACGAAGTCGCGGGCAACAGCTAGTAGTATATAATTGACACAATATTGTACAATTACTGTCTGTCGCGTAAATAATGAAGATGAATAATTATTGTACCTAATTTGGTACACGCAATTTCGAATATTCAGGTCGCTCAAGTTGCCTCCGTGCTTGAAATATGTCCTACATTTCATGCTTACTAATTAATCCTGAGATAAATCATACTATAATAATAAATGTAAACTGTTTCTATACCAATATTAAATAGGTTTCAGGTATACTGAATGTTGTCTTTGATGTGTTAATGTATTCACGTTCACTTCAACATACAATAATACTTATATGGCAATAGAGGCTTTTTAACCGACTTCAAAAAAGGAGGAGGTTCTCTTCTTCTCCTTCTCCAGCCCATTTACGACCCATTGTTGGGCACGGGCCTCCTCCACTTTGAGAGGGATTATGGTCTACTGTGCCGCGCTGACCAGGCGTGTTGGCACAGGGTATATTTTCAAGTTTTCCGTCACTCACAGAAGATGTTATCTGTGTGCAATATCTCTTAGCTGACTTTTACAGCACCCTTGGGAGGAGATGGGGTGGTGACACTTGTATTCTTAATCCGTCACCACACGGACGAGGTTCTCATTTTGTCTATATTTTTATGTTTGTTACCTCATAACTTTTGACCGGGCGAAGCGATTTTAATTATTATTTTTTATTGGATATGGTTATGTCCTGAGAAATCGAAAGAAACCTCCAAATTTCAAAGGCACGCACAATGTTTTCACATAATAAATATGTATCTAAATAATCAATGATTTAAGTGAAGTATTTTTTGTTTGAAGTCGGTTCAAGTTTTTTTTTTTTAATAATTATAAAATAACTATAAGTTTTTCAATTAGACACTATGGCAATGTTTACTGTACTTAGTAAGTACTTGATTGTTTAAAAGAAAATCTCGAAAATTGACGTCCACACAAACGTTTCTTCTTAATGGAGGAATTTCGAAAAATTCTTTTTTTTTGTCATTTAATAGCCTAGTTTTAACTATACGTTGTTGCATTAGTCAATCACCTTTTGTAGGTACCTATAGGGAAATACATCAAGTTTAATTGAAAATTTTACAAAACAAATACTGATTCATAATACTGAGTTACTATTGTAACAATAAATGGTATAGATACAGTCTGGATGAATTCCAAATGGAACACAACATCGCCAGATATCTTGCTAGAAAGCTAAATGTTGTAAATGGTGCAGTCTAGTAACTAAAACATATAACCCTATCGTATAGACATAAATATTATCGTTTTAACCCTACAAAATTGATAAAAGGTCAAAAAGGGTCTTCAAAAGGGTCAGGGGCACTTACAGCTGTCGTGCATGTAAGAATGTACGTTTAGGTTCACAGATCATAACCTATAAATTCCGCAAGCAAGGCGTTTATTTCGGGAAGTAACTCAAAACGAGTGTTGAGGTTTCAAAACCACAACAAATGCTGAGTAACGCTCATATTGTTTCCCATAAATAAGACATACATAAGCAATTAATGTTGGTCGGTGTCACTTAATTTTATAACTCTGAATGAGAATCGGGAAAGGGATTGGAAAAAGGATCCTCCAATTGGAAATAATAAATACTTTTTCTTTCTTTCTTTATTTATTAACGCAAACCAAAGATATGTACCTACTCGGCTTGTATGTATGAAAACTGGATGTATGAGAACTCGGGGTGTAATTTTGCTACAACCAAAGAAAATGCATTACTTCGTAACCCGCAATACACGGGTTCCTCCATCGTTGGTTGACAAAAATGTTGAAATGCTCTATTTATATGAGGTGATCTGTGGTTTAGTTTGTAATAAATGGCGCACTATAGTGTCTGTCTACCCTTGTGGTATAAAGGCGTGGCGGTATGTATATATGTAAAATGGTTAGGCCAATTCAAATATTATGGTTTCAATGTATTATTTTATTTCTTAAATTTTAGTTTGGTTTTCTTCTATTCATATACACGTACTTTTCTACTTGTACATGTATTTCATACATGTTTAACCCTTTAATGCGTATCACTCATTAATCACCTCAAGGTCAATGTCAAGAACGACCTTTTGACCTTGACCTCAGACGATTAATTATAACATAATCTATCTTCGTAAAAGGGCTAAACATTCTTATAAGCATATTACAAGCAAAAACATCTTATGTTATTAACGAAAAATGACATTTAAAATTTTGACACGCCTCTAACCTTTTTTTAATTAGAATGTTGATGAAGGTAGACACTTTGCTGACGGAAAGATGGGGCGCCATAATTTTGTTTAATATTTTTAACGTAAATATTTTGTTACACAAGTTATTTTGAATGTGTGCCCGGTGATATTTATTTCTAAATCATTTGATTAGAGCTTAAGACAAGTTATTTGTTACGAGCTGTTGCCTGCAACTACGCACGCAAAGATTTATAACCTAAATCAAATAATACAAAAAAGTCTTCCTCTTGAACCACTCTATCTATTAAAATAAACCGTATCAAAATCCATTGCGTAGTTTTGAAGATATAAGATCACATAAAGACATACATACAAAATAACGACTTTAAATAAGTAAAGATGGACTTGTATTATTTACATTTTGTCTCAGTATTTTATTATACCGTTGAACATGGCTATTCCACAAAGGAAATATACTTACGTACATATCACGACGCCTTTCTTCGATAGAGGTAGGCAGAGGCTGACTGCACATACATCCTCAGCTTCGTATTTAAAAGTTCACAATTTTCTAAACATTTTTACCAGACTGTTACTATAAGCTCTTAGGCATCTCATTGATTGCAGAATATGGGAAGACTGACTGCTGCCCGCAACTCCGTACGCATGGAATTTGGAAAATTTTCCCCGTTCTTGCAACATTTTTCACTAATGCTCCGCTCCTATTGGTCGCAGCGTGATGTTATATAGCCCACAGCATTCTTCGATAAATGGACTATCAAACACAAAAAGATTTTTCCAATTCGAACTAGTAGTTCCTGAGATTAGCGCGTTCAAACGAACAGACTCCTCAGCTTTATAATATTAGCGTAGATAATCTATCACAACACGGAAGTCACATAACATTAACCAATAGCAAATAATCAACTTGTGCGGAACTAGATATAACGTAAACATATGGAAAGTAGTTTACTTAAGTAAACACAATATTTACTAAAGGAAATGCGCTCTCTCAGTATATTTGAGACAATATTGTATTTAGTCAATCGAACGAAACGTTACGCTACCATTCATTGTAGGACTGCAACGCGGACTGCAGCTTATTAACAATACTTAGCATTATACGACTCTAGAGACCACTAGATATGCTACTAATACTAGATGTAGGCACCAACAGAGGTAAATGTTAAGAGTAATCAATCATAAATGACCCAGTATAGAAGTGTAAGGACTCCACAATAAAGGAACAAAAGTGAGAGACAAAAGAGAGACAGATTGATAGACTTGTTAAATTTGAACAGGTTGCATGTGGCATGGGGTATTGGCTGACCCCTCATCAGAGGCGGCAATATCGGTCTATATGTTTTTGCAATAAGCGGGCATATTGTAGTTTTGTTTAGAATAGGCACGATGGGATTGTCATCGTTACTTACGTGTACAAATATCCCTAAATTAAATATTGAGAAAAAAAATTTACTAAGGATGACTACATAACCTACAAATTGTGGAATCAAGCGGCGCAGGACAGTGCATTGTTGCATTATGACGTTATATCTAAGGCGTTTAAGTCCTGTAATGGAGTAGAATAGACTAATAGAATGCTTAATTATCTCTCTCGATATCGTAACGTCTAATTCAATTACTGCACCCAATTAGTCGTCAACATTTAGCAAATAAATAAGTACTATAATGCAGGCCTGCAGCGCAGACTGCAGACAGGATGGTGAATGGTCACCATAAATCACTCTAGATACTAAAGTTTCATTAATTTCCGCATACATTTATGTTTGTATTCACTTGCAATTCAAATGAAAGCTGTGACTTGGCAATATTAAAACTAACTTGGCAATAAGTCATAAGTTTCAAAACAAATAAAATATATTTCATAAACCTATGTTAAGTAGTAGATTCCAATCGCCTGGTAAGATGCCGCAATTGGTACCAAAAAGCCTGCTTCAAATTATTGACAATAGCATCTGGTCCCAAGTTAAGCTTGTTATTTGTGATATAGGTTCAGATTACGAATATAATACTCATGGTATTTTTTGTAAATTCATACTTTTATCGATCCTGTGCAGGAATCGAATCTGCGAACTCGTGAACGGCAGTCTGTTATATTAACTGCTACATCATCACGTCAATTTCAATCAATTTGACGGGCTTCGTGGTGTAGTGGTTTATATTGCGAACTGCCGATCACGAGGTCGCGGGTTCGATTCCCGCCTCGGACACTCATTTGTGTGATGTTTATAAATGTCATACAAATGTTTGTCCTGCGTCTGGGTGTTTCTATGTATTATAAGTATGTATTTACAAAAGAAAAGTAGTTTATGTATTCTATCCGTATTCTGGTACCCATAACACAAGCATAATAAGCTTAGCTTGGGACCAGAGGACGTTGTGTGAAATGTCTGTGAATATTTATTATTATTTATATTTATTAAAATTATATGCTAAATGATTCAAAGTCAATTTTTTCTTTTTATATTCAAATTAGCATATTTTACAAGCTCTTTTGAAACGTCAGAAGCTAGGCGTCTGTTTCAAACGCCAATCCTATGGAGAAGATCAGACAAGAAACACCATGGGTTCTATTTCTCTTTTTTAACTATTATTTTTTACAATATTATTTAACATTGTTGTGGGGTATGAGAATGATACCGATAAATGCTATCTAAACTATAAATAATAACCAGCTAAAAGACAAGACTGCCTATTAATTATTTAGATAGATGAAATTATTTGACTTGGTTTCCTGGTCATGGTATGGGAAAAAGTTTTTAGCTTCATAATACCCACAAACATACAACTATCATTATGGGAACCAGATACCATAGATCACATAACTAATGTTGCATATTATTCCAAGTCCGGTGAAGTCTCATTTCCTACATATTGTATAAGAAAAATTTATTGAAACTTTTCTCATACATTTGCTTTTAGATATTTATTTCGGTTAATTTTGGTTGTTATTTGACACAACAGCCTCAAAGTTATAATGTTTGATAGATAATGATATCAATTCTATATGGACAACTAAACTAATATAACTAAAAATTGAAAATTGATAGCGTCTAAAACACAATTTGGCAATGTTAACTCAACTTTCATATTAAAAAACTGTGTAGACTTCATTCATTATTATTAATATTATTTAATTACTTATTAACCTAAATTACTATTATATTACTATCTAACCTTAAATTAGATAGAAAATAAAGATAAAGGATAAAATAAAAGATAAAAAGATAAAATTAGATTAAAAGGATTCCAGCAATTTATAAAAAACTAGATGATCCGGCAAACGTTGTTTTGCCATACTAAAAAAAAAAGTTTTAAAATTAGATGTTGGCCGATTCTTAGACCTACTGAATATGTATGCAAAATTTGAGAAGAATCGGTCAAGCCGTTTCGGAGGAGTACGGTAACTAACGCTGTGACACGTGAATTTTATATATTAGATATGTCCATGATAAACTTATGGAGTAAACTAGTGGTTTTCTCATAAAACTACAGCATTTTTTTTCAACTTTATTAAAAAACGTAGTAAAAAGACTTCAGTAAGACAGACGACCCACGCTTAAGATGATTTACCATCAAGTGAGCCGTATTCCACCTTAGTGGTATAAAAAATTCTAATTAAAATACTTAATTCTGCTTTACCTCTTAGCAAGAACAAGGATGATGAGTGAGGTGATCCATAACATATATAATTTTGAGCTTGTTCCTAAAATAGACTAAGTAATTGGAAAAGAGCCACTTGAAAGTTGTATCCTAATTAAAATTGGCCCTTAATCTCTTAAAGTAATTTTCTAGCAGAAATGTTAATTATTCATGAGTGCTTTTTATTTTGCCGTGAAATGTTCAACAACTAAGATATAATCTAATTTACAACTCAAGTTTGCTCGTAAAATTTAACCGTACGATTTTCCTCGTAGATAGAAACAAGAATGTTTATTTTAAGTGAAATCTTTATACCTATAAAAAGAGTAAAACCATGTAATATTAAATCTCTCTCTCTCTCCAGCCACTGTTGGGCACGGGCCTCCTTCACTTTGGCAGAACTTGTGGAATACTATGGCGCGCTGTCTAAGCGTATTAGCATAGAATTTAGTTTCCAGTTTTCTGTCTCTCATAGTAGATGTTTTACTGCTTTTAAGATCTCTTACGCCTGACGCCTGACGCGGACGCCCGATCACTGTGGCATAATGGACCTTAATCCCATACATATTATTAATCTATGCATAATCCCGGCCAAAGTAGAGTAGACCCGTGACCGACAATGGGACATTAATGGGCTAGGAGATGAGAGGAAGCTCACATAGGGACATACATACAAAAGTAAAGACCTTGTTTTATAATAAGTAAAGACAAACATAGGTACAACGATTCCTCTTATTCATCCTTTACAATAATATAAACATACCTTTTGTAATCTTGAATTAGTCAAATACGCTTGAATAAAAATGTACATAATGATTTAATGACTTTTTCATTATTCATCATTTCATTATTATAGTACACTAAAAAGCCCAAAAAAACCCGAAAAGCCCGTACGTACTCATCTCGTAGAGAGAAAAAGAGAGAGTATACTATTTTAGTCATACTATAAAATAGTTCTCATTTTTCCTTAATATCGGAATAATTAAAATCTATAACAACCTGAAAATACTACCGTTAAAATGATAGACTTCTATACGAAATAGCCAATTAATATTGAGACAAAATTGTGTTTTTAGAGTAAATGATATTTTCGTACTGTTGGTCCAAATCCTCTTGTTCAAGGTGAAATTATGATTAAAAATATTCGAAGCTATTTACAAAAGAAATTGGAATTTTAAGTAGTTATTAAAATTATATTGTTTTGGAAAGAAAGAGGTTAGTAGGACTTTAAAGGGAATTTGATCCATTTATACTTTTGTACTAAATATTATTTGATAAAATTTTATTGAAAGTTCGTCGTTTTAGCATGCTTCTGCTAACTTCTCTAGTATCATATTTGTGTAAAGAAAAATGTCTTTAATAGTAGCGTTTTACACTTACCATAAAACGCTTGTTGTGTCCGGAGACTTATTCGGGGTCATTTAAACATATATTTGAGTTAGGTCCTTCCGGTTCTCACAGTTCATCGCTATATTCAGGTATGTATCCGTTTCCGTAGCTAACTTCATTCTGGTGACGTTATTTCCTGTCAGACTTTACCAGGCGAGACCATTTATTGTAGCAGTCATTGCAGCCTCAAATGATTAACATGAGAAATTATTATTAAGCCAGGCAGGGTTAAAAAGTATGACCCCGAATAAGTCTCCGGACACAACAAGCGTTTTATGGTAAGTGTAAAACGCTACTATTGTGTCCTACGGATTATTCGGGGTCATTTAAACATATATTTGAGGCCTTGTTTGTTATCGCCTGGTGATTACCAAGATGCCAATGTGATATATAATTATATTTAAATGTAAGACAAAAGGTAAATGATTCAAATTGTAAATACATATAATGGAATCTGTAAATAAACATTATTTTCTAGTAATTTAAATAAAAGATACATACCCAATTTTTTCTTTCTTAATTTTACTTATCTTTTATACTACCTTTACTTACTACATTTTTGTAATTCATGATCATAGTTTCATTATTTGTATTAACTTAAATTAATTCTATTTATTGTATCGGCTGAAAGAGATTGGTTAAAGATTGTTTATTCATAGAACATTGGGTTGTTCTTAATTCCTTTCTATAAAATTTTTTGAATGTATTTTCAGATCTCCAATTTGCTCTAGACATAATCACCTCCAACGATTCATTTTCCAGCCAACTACGAGAGGCAACAGCTGAACGAAAACTACCCGGGGTGGTGTGAATACCTGCTTCTTTTAAAACAGACTTAATCCACCCCGCAATCACTGTTCGCGATGCAGCCTTTGCTGGTCCGTTAATTGTTACAAACAATCTATCACTGGAACATGCCAAGCGGCGAGTATTCCCAATATCTATTAACTGCTTCAACCATGAAACAGGATCAAGAATCTTATTTTGAGTGTTACTCAACAATTTCCATCCTGATTGAATATAATTTTCTGTATCAGTTTTTGATCCAAAATGAGGCCAAAAGGTGATACTATCTTCGTTAATCAGACATTTTTCTTCTGAAACACTAAGAAGCGTAAGATCATGGACTCTTCGTCCTGAACACAATAATAACAAAACTGCACAGATCCGTGATACTTCAAATAACTTTTGATTCTCAAATGTTCTTCCCTGCAACCACGTAACCAATGAATTTGTGTCCCATATAGGGCCCGGATGGGCCTTAGGTGTTTTTAAGGCTATAGCTTTAAGCATTTGTTTAACTAATATGTCAGAGCTTAATCGAGCTCCACTGTTAGCATTGCAAAGTGTTGACACGACAGACTTATGAAGTAAAATCGTGCGATATGATAATTTTTCTTTCAAGTGTAATTCAGCTAGAAATTTTGCCAATTCTGCCCCTGAGGGGTTTGAGGAACTAACGCCCGTGTTTTCACACCATGCTAACCATCTGCGCCAAGGCGCCTTGTAAGTACTGATAGTTGACGACCTCCAGCCTGTACGAAGCAAGACTTTTTGTTCCTTAGTCCAACCTGCTATCGCTTCTGTCCACCCCCACATCTCCAGATCTCGAGTGTTAGATCCTCGATTTTCGGAGGTGGTCGGTTCGTTGCTGTGTCCAGTAATACCTCCCCTAAATTGTGAAGTGTGAATGGAGGTGCCGTTGCGCGAGCCTTCAAGTCTGCCCTCCAAAAGGCACGAGGCCACCTCGGTGCCACGACTAGAAATATTCCTGTGGCCTGATTTAGATGCATCAGAACTCGTGGCATTAGGTTCGGAGGAGGGAAGACCCATGCAATTCTGAAATTCCATGTGATGGCGAAAGCATTGTGTCTCCACGCCATTTGATCGCGTTGGTCTAGAGTGACGTATCGGGGAACCACGTGGGCTGTACTGGATGCAAAGAGATCTACATCCGGGACTCCCCATTTCATAAACACTACATCTGTTACCTCGGGGAGGAGATGCCATTCCGGTAGTATTGAACGGCGAGACAGGCTGTCCGCTGTAGTGTTGTACCTCCCTGGAATGTGGTGAGGCATGACAAAAATATTGTACTCCTGTAATATTTGAAAAATTTGATAAGTTAAATCCATCATTGCTTTCGACTTGGTTCCGCCTTCCTTCTTTAAATAAGCTACTACTGCTTTGTTGTCGCACTGCAATAGAAGAGACGCTTGAGAGAGAATTGGAGCGTACTCGAGTAACACTTTTAGAACTGTTAACATTTCCTTGTGATTCGAATGCAGCCGCATTTCTATCGCTGTCCATATCCCTTTTAAATGAGTGCCGTTTAGGTCTGCTCCCCAACCGAAATCGGCCGCGTCGGTGGTTAGAAAATTCTTTACTGGTGGAGGATGGAGACAGGACTTCCCGTGGCAATGTTTCAACCACCAATTCAGTTCTTCTATCACTTCGGGTGTCAGACGGTATGCTTGTAGCGGCTGAAGCTTTAAAAGAAGATTGCAATGCAATAGGAGATGATGAAAGTTCAAACGACCTAATGGTACCGCCAACCGAGCAAAGTTCATTTGGCCTATAATACTTTGAATGTCGTGTAGTGAGGCCTTCTTCCGTTGAAGAAGTTTTGCTATATCCTTTTCTAGACGCTGAATCTTTTTCTCGGGTAGTGACACTAGATTGTTCCAGGGATCCCATATGAGACCTAGATATTCTAAGGCTGTTTGAGGAATTAGGATAGACTTCCTGTAGTTGACATGCCAGCCTAGTTGTCGAAGTGTTTGGAGAACAATGTCTCTGTGCCGAATTATAGTTTGTTTGTCTTGGGCTACCAATAAAAAATCGTCCAGAAAAACTACTATACGGATCCCTTTCTCCCGAAGGATCTCGGCCGTCCAGTTTGTTAACGAAGCGAAAACCTTTGGTGCCGATGCTAGTCCGAAAGTTAAACAAGTCATTTGGTATAGATGTCCCCTGTAGGACAAACGGAGAAAACAACGATGGCCAGGCGCGATTCCTAAATGATAATAGGCCTGCGTCAAATCGATCTTTACTAGCCAATCCTCTTTTTGCAAAAAGTCTCGGATGCGATTTACCGAAATTAGACGAAACTTCGTCGTGGTTACAAACGAATTCAGCCTCTTTAGGTTGAAAATACATCTTGTACCCCCATCTACTTTTGGAATTAAGAAGAGACTTGATATAAAACTCGGTGTTATAGGGGCGCTCTCCAGGATGTTCTGATCTAGAAGAGTTTGAATAGCTATATCCATCTCCGGGGATGGCAAAGTTTGAAATTGATCCTGAATTTCTTTCATTGTATATAGAGGTGGCTTTGCCTTGAAGGGAATACGATACCCCTTCAATATTTTTAATAGAACTGCTGGGGCACCCAGCTTTTCCCATTTTATTAGGTAATTTTGCAAACAACCCCCCTGAAACTCTTGAAACCTTTCCTGAAAAACCCCTTGAATATTCTCCTGAAAAGCCCCCTCCGAGTCAATATCTTTTACTTTGTTTACCAATTCCTTTTCCTTTAAAAGTGGAAGGCCTAAGGCTTGATCTGGTATTTTGAGACTGGAGGAAGCGAGGTCCTGCCAGCTGATAATCCCCTGGGGGTCGAAAAAACCTCCCCCCACTAAAATTTGGTACTATGGGATTATAAAATTGCCTTTGATTTTGATTTTGATATGACATATTGAAATTATTGTTAGGCTGAAACCTGTAAGAATTTGCCAGTGGTGTACGATTACGACCGACTGGTTGTTGTGTGCCACTCGGTCCAGGGTACGCCGCCTGGGACCCGGCTGTGTACTTTTTATCACTGTTATAATTTTGTTTTTGATTACTAAAAACTTTACTAACACCCCCATTACTTTTAACATACTCAGAAAACATTGTCTTATCAAACAAAAATTCATTAGAGGGTGGAATCTTTTTCAAACCTGAACGTATTAATCTATCTTTCACAAAATTTACTAAAAAGAAATCTCGTCTTTGTTCGATTATACTTGCTCTACGGCCACATAATAATTGTAGGCAATCGTGGGAAATTTTTTGATAGTTCCCGGAAAAAACTTCTTTTATTTTATTATTGAGGGTATCTGGTTTTAGATTATCAGTTTCTTTTGCCCAATTTGACAAATTGTTTAAATCCTGATGAAAAGCTTCACTTTGTAAAATTAATGCATGCGTCACGGCTGCTATAAACTTTTCAGGATGAGCCAAGTTACTTTGTCTATCAAAAGGTTTAATTTCGTCGTTAACCTCGAGGTCAACATAACCCGGACGAGAGTTATACTGCTTTTCTACATCAGAATAGCGTACATTGCCCCAGTTTTCAGTATTAAAATGCTGTAGAGATTGCAATAAAGATAAATGTTCGTCGGTAGTAACGGGCACTGAAGGTTCTTTTAATTGAGTACATAAATCAAGTTTCAGCGGTTGAAGACTTGATTCTGGTGCCGGATTTAGTTCTGGATCAGGTATGGAATTTGGTACCGGCGGCTCATCCACACAATCAAATTGTGCACCCGTTTCGTTATTATAAAACGTTGGCGGGTAGTTAAATAAAAATTGTTGTAATTCACTGACCTGCTCAGCAAGGTACCTTATAGCTTTATCTTGTCCCCGATGACGTTTATTTTTTGAATAATCTTGTTTTCTCTTTCTTTTCCCGTCACTTCTGCAGTCCTCGGCGGAGCTGCTAGAAGACGAGTCTGATGTAGACTCGCCATGAATATAATCTTTATCCGCCATTTTTAAACACTTTTTACTTTAAAAACTTCAGCAAAACTGACTTTTAATTTTAAAAACTTTTAAATATGATATGACTTTAAACTTTGAATTTAGTTAATTTAAATTATTTTAATATAAAACCGAACGCTAGCAGCGTTTCAACTAAGCGATTTACTGTTTGAAATCCAAGATGCCAATGACTGCTACAATAAATGGTCTCGCCTGGTAAAGTCTGACAGGAAATAACGTCACCTGAATGAAGTTAGCTACGGAAACGGATACATACCTGAATATAGCGATGAACTGTGAGAACCGGAAGGACCTAACTCAAATATATGTTTAAATGACCCCGAATAATCCGTAGGACACAATAAATATTATTTAATAAAGTTCTATTGAAAATTCTTCGTTCATAATAAGCTTATCCTAGCTTCTTATACTCCTCCGAGGCGTGGTGTATGTACCGCCGCCATATTCACATTCTGGACCGTTTCCATCATGGATGCCTTCGCACTATAATGAAGATAGGGTGGACCGATAGAGTACGAAATACCGAAGTTCTGCGACGAGCCAATGTTGGTGGCATTGAGTCTTATTTAATGCGTCGGCAGCTTAGGTGGTGTGGTCACATATCACGCATGTCAGAGGAGAGATTGGTGAAGCGCATTTTCTACTCTGAACGCGAGGAGGGCAGGCGCAAGCATGGCGGCCAACTCCTCCGCTACAAGGATGTTCTAAAACGCCACATGAAAAGATCCAACATATTGCCTTCTCAATGGGAGCATTTGGCAGCACAATGATCGGAATGGCGTAGGATGGTGAACAGACAGGTACGCGATTTTGAAGACCAGCGTAAAGCTGACCTGGACTCAAAACGCGACCAATTAAAGGCCCGCCCACCTGCTGCCATAGTCTACCATTATGACAACGGTGTTCTTGCGTGTCCTCAATGTGCGCGTACCTTCACTACAAAGGTGGGTTACGTAAGCCATGTTCGGGCGCATGAACGCCAAATCGCCTGCTAGGGGTCCAAGTGGTCGCCATGGCCGGAACCGGTCGGAAGGATCATCATCCTAGCTTCATTCTGATCTATGTATTTATTGATTATGTATCTAGTTTATTTATCTATGTAACGGAACCTTTGACAGTAATTTTCACCCCGTTCTTTAAGCCAGTTTAACCAGAAATATTTTACATTCACTAACGAATGACAAAACATTTAAAATCCTGGATTTTAAAAGTCAACTTTTTAGAAGGTATAGCAAGCCATGCTCTATACCAATGTCTGGGCATCGTACTCCGCTATTTTCTTTGTAGATGTCGCCTCTAGAGTAACGACTTTTTCTCACAGTATGTATCTCAGGTCTTATTTATGCGTTTCTTATTTTCTTTTGCCAAAACATGATCACTAAAAGTAGAAAGAAATATGCCCATTCAAAAACCCTATTATTTACCGTTGTCTTAATGATAATGATGAATTTGCAGCTCTGTCTAATACGTAAAGTGTCTTCCTATTAGTAGTATGTAGTAATTAAACCATATTTATTTTTAACAAAGTAATGAAATGCTTTGTTTTTCTTAAGGTGGATAAAATACTAGCAACAATTTATATAATTTCCACAGATAATTTAAAAAGAAAATTTTAACTGAATTTTTAAAAATTTTTCACAATTGTGAGTTGTGAAAGTACCTACCTAATTACTTCAACAACAGGACCATTGTGTACGATACACAATTGTTCGCAACAAACAGACGGATGATCTTCAATATTTTTTATACATTTAACAATTCAATTGTTGAAAATTGCCCAACCAATTTAATTTCGATTAGGTTTATTAAGATTCGATCATGTTTGCAATATCGTTTGTATTTGTGAGTATTAATTGTAACTGGATTAATTAACATTTGAATCCTTACTGATTTATAAATGTGAAAGCGAGTTGATAATGCTATAGAAATTTTGACGAGCTTAAGTGTTAATGTGTCGAACGAAACTATAGCGCGATTTAACAAACGGTACAACGCCATCTATCGATTGTCATAGTAAACTTCTGTTTGTTAAGGTTTAATTTCTAAATTAAACGCGTGCGAAGTCGCGGGGAACAGCTAGTAAATAAATAAATATTTATGGACATTTCACACAACGTCCTCTGGTCCCAAGCTAAGCTTATTTGCTTGTGTTATGGGTACCAGAATACGGATATACTATGTAAACTAGTTTTCTTAGTCTTAGTAACAGGGTGTCATTTCGTGTGGTACGGAACCCTAAAACTGATGCGAAAATTCTTCTTATGTTACTGAAACATTTAAAAACTCAAATTAATATATAATATATTAATTTGAGTTTTTGTTTGAATTAAAAAATTATAATAATTAAAATAAAACTACTTTTTACGGATTTAGACGCGTATATTTGTTTTAAATTTTGGCCCGACGCGCGACGTTTCGGAGACTTTGCAGTCACCATGGTCACGGGTGAGACTCATTGTGAGTCATGAGTCGCGCAAGTGTTAGAAAATATTATAATAATAATTATACAAAAAAGCCTTAGTTATGAAACACTTTCCTAAAAAAAACCGCATCAAAATCCGTTGTGTAGTTTTAAAGATAGCGACTTTATAATATGTAAGAATATAACCGCTTCATAGGTATTTCATAGGTAGTACATTCATATTTTGGTACCGATAAAAAAATAAGCTTGTTTTGGATGGACCAGAAGACATTGTGTATTTATTCATTTATATTAAAATTTCTAAGTTTAATTTCGTAGTTCTCAAACGACTTTTCGTTTATTATAATATGTAGTCAAATAAATATGGAACAACAAAATAAATTTCCTTACTTTATTAGACAACACAAGGTAAGGAAAATATAATAAGACTGAAAAATTCAAATGAAAATTCTAAACATAGTCGAGTGATACAACCGAGTATAAAGTACTTTACGTTATTAAATTCAACAAGAACATTAAATAAATTATATCTTAGAACTAGCTGTTGCCCGCGACTCCGTCTGCGTGGAATTTAGAAAAATTTCCTCGATTTTGCAACATTTTTCACTACTGCTTCGCTTCTACTGGTCGTAGCGTGATGTTATATAACCTAAAACCTTCCTCGATAAATGCCCTATCTAACACTGAAAGAATTTTTCAAATCGGCCCAGTGGTTCCTGAGATTAGCGCGTTCAAACAAACAAACAAACAAACTCTTCAGCTTTTTATTATTAGTACAAATAAACATGAAAATTACATTTTAAATGTGCGTACCTCGCATTAAATCATTTTCGTACAATGACCATGTCTGTTTATTTTATACTTTACTTTATTCTGTAAGCTGCATAGCCAACTTGAAATATAAAGGCGGTTTTGTTATTATAATATAAATGCTTCCTTTGTGATGAAAACAGTTGGTAGTTTGTGGCAATTTACAAGCGATGGCGGAACAGAAAAGAGTCTAATAAGATTAATTAATCAATCTAATAAGAAAACTCTTTAGAGGCAAGCTTTATTAAAAGGCAGTAATAGTCATCATCATCATCATAACATCACGCCTTTTTCCCATGGGGGTAGGCAGAGACTGAAAAGCGCCATCTGCTACGATCCAAACATACTTCCTTGGCTTCATCCGCACTCATACATCTGGTCATACTTGCCCGACGGTTGTAAGTGCTACGCACTTGCCCCTTTTGGAGTATGCCGGCGATGACATCGGAGTATATTTTTCTCGGGCGTCCTCTCCCAGCATTTCCACTTACCTCCGCTGTGTGTATGCCTTTCGTCAAGCGTCTCTCATCCATCCTCTCCACATGACCAAACCACCTAAGCATACTTTTCTTAGATTAAAATATATGGTGACGGATGAAGAATACAAGTGTCGCCACCCGTTTTCCTTCCCAGGGCGCTGTAAAAACCAGCTAAGGAAGTACACAGATAGCATCCTCTGTGAGAGACGGAAAACTCAAACATAAAGCCTGTGCCAACACGCTTGGTCACCGTAGCACAAAAGAACATAATTTTTCCCAAAGTGAAGGAATGCCGTTCATGGGCTGGCGAGAGAGAGAGAGAGTAAAAAAAAAATTATCATTTGTTTTGAAACGTTTTATATCAAAATCAAAGTCATTGTTGCATCCCTACTAATATTATAAATGCGTAAGTCTCTGTCTGTCTGTCTGTTACGCTTTCCCGCTTAAACCTCTAAACCGATTTTGATGAAATTTGCCACAATCTTTAGACCCTGAGAAAGGACATAGCCTACCTTTTATTGCGAAAACAAAAAACAATTTCAAATTCCACGCGGACGGAGTCGCGGGCAACAGCTAGTTATTTATAATATTGGATTTCTTATTTCCACATACCAAGTGAACGCGTGAAAATGAAAATGACGGGATAGACACATGGACCTATGGATAGAAACTTTTTGGTACAGAATCCTAATAAAAAATCACAGACGGTTATCACTTGAACCAAACTAAACTAATTATATTATTCTTTAATTCAAGATAAAGATGCAATAACGAGACAGTTACCACAATTTAAATATTGTTGTGTACATTTTCAGTATAATTATGACATCTGCAAACCATTATGCAGTTATACTAATTTTAGAAATAACTAGTCTCTGTTTATATTCGACGGCGGAAAGTGAAAACGTAGTCACTCACAAAAATGTTCACCAGAGCCAAAAAACTTACATTTTTTTTTTCAAAAAATCATCTCATCATCAATCCCATGCTAGCTCAGTTGCGAGAGCAACGGAACGGTATTCCTAGGTCGTTGGTTCAAGTCCCGCTCGTGGTATCATTTTTTCCAATATGATTTGATTTATAAATAATTATATTAAAAAAAATTGGTCAAGTGCGAGTCGGACTCGCGCACGAGGGGTTCCGTACCATTATCTATGCAACATAAGGCAACGTTATTAGTATCGAGCAAGAAACGGTAAAAAAATCATGTTTGTTGTATGGGAGCCCCCCTTAAATCTTTATTTTATTTTATTTTTAGTATTTGTTGTTATAGCGGCAATAGAAATACATCATCTGTGAAAATTTCAACTGTCTAGCTATCACCGTTCTTGAGATACAGCCTGGTGACAGACGGACGGACGGACGGACGGACGGACAGCGAAGTCTCAGTAATAGGGTCCCGTTTTTACCCTTTGGGTACGGAACCCTAACAAGTTAAATGAGGGTGCATAATGATACTTACATACTTTACATAAATAAATATTGATGCTAACAAGATTAAAGACAAATATATTTTATAAGTACATGCATGACCACAATAAAGTATAATAAATAATATGGAGCCACTTGCGTAACACTAGCCCAGGAGCCATATAAAACTCTATTAAGACGATACCAAAATAGCTTCGTGCATTTTTCTACGTACGAAGTTTTCATTGTTTCTTTAGATTGAATGGCTAGAGCTCTAATTTTTAAGTATATGTTTTTTCAATATATGATCTAGGATCGCATAAACTCAGAAACACGATTGAAAAAAGTTTTCTCGATAGAAAATCTTAGCGAAACAACCTCTCTAATTTTTTATTTTTTTCATTTGTCGGTCTATTATCGCGTATTAACTAATGAAATAACTTTAAAAACATAAGTAACTATCATATATAGAACACGTAAATCAGAATTAAAATATATTTAGTAGATTTTGAGTAAATAGGAAAAGTATCCCTAATTCTTCATTTTCTGTGCCTACCGGCTGTGTTAATATGTACGTGTCGGCGATGATATACGATAATATTGATGTAGGCCCTTAATTCTATACCTTCAAAAGAGATCATGAATCATTTTTAATCAATCACATTTATCATCGAAACATATAAAGCTTAAGTTAAAGATACGGGGCCCTTTTTCGTCGTAAAAATCAGAATATTAACATAATATTTCTCGTAAAAATACAAAATGTCTTGACTTCTTCGAGAATAAATGTTTCACCATTAATCTACGTCTCTCTCTACCTTTCGTCTTAAGCGTTGATAGACGCACGTCTTTTGTTAAAACACACTTTACATCTTAATATATTCCTCTTTAGTATGTCTGAATATCTTTTAAGTTGAATATAAAAGATTAAATATGAGCACATGAATGACAGGAATTGTCTACTTAACGATTTATGTAAAAAAAAAATTGGTCAAGTGCGAGTCGCACGAAGGGTTCCGTACCATTATCTATGCAACATAAGGCAACGTTATTAGTATCGAGCAAGAAACGGTAAAAAAATCATGTTTGTTGTATGGTAGCCCCCCTTAAATATTTATTTTATTTTATTTTTAGTATTTGTTGTTATAGCGGCAATAGAAATACATCATCTGTGAAAATTTCAACTCTCTAGCTATCACCGTTCTTGAGATACAGCCTGGTGACAGACGGACGGACGGACGGACAGCGAAGTCTCAGTAATAGGGTCCCGTTTTTACCCTTTGGGTACGTAACCCTAAAAAATGTGAAATTGGCGTTTTTTAAAAATATTTTTCAATAAAATCGACCTCAAACTTAAATGGTTTTCTAATGTATGCGTTTGTCCGAAATAGACTGATTAAAAAAAACACATGACAAATATAAGACTTTTCTTTAAATAGTAATATAGGAAACGAATAAAAGAATTATTATAATATTTTCTAACACTTGCGCGACTCATCTGTTTAAATAAAACTACTTTTTACGGATTTAGACGCGTATATTTGTTTTAAATTTTGGCCCGACGTTTCGGAGACTTTACAGTCACCATGGTCACGGGTGAGACTGAGCTGTAATGTGTCTTCTACGATCAGTTATTACAGGGTTTACCCACATTCGAATCACACACAGATTTATTATGTTAATTAAAATTATTTAGATTAATAAATAATAAATAAATAAATATTCACGGACATTTCACACAACGTCCTCTGGTCCCAAGCTAAGCTTATTATGCTTGTGTTATGGGTACCAGAATACGGATAGAATACATATACTACTTTTCTTTTGTAAATACATACTTATAATACATAGTAAACATCCAGACGCAGTACAAACATTTGTATGACAGTTAAAAACATCACACAAATGATTGTCCTGACCGGGAATCGAACCCGAGACCTCGTGAATGGCAGTCCGCTATATGAACCACTCGACCAAGAGGCCCGTCAATTCAATCAAAAATGAATTAATTAAAATCAATTAATGAGTTTTATTTAGAAACTTTTTCCTCGTTTTTGCAACGTTTTTCACGGATGCTTCGTTCTTATTGGTCGCAGTGTGATGTTATATAGCCTATAGCCTTCCTCGATAAATGTACTATCTAATACAAAAATATTTTTTTAATTCGAATCTGTAGTTCCTGAGGTTAGCGCGTTCAAATAAACAAACTCTTCAGCTTTATAATATTAGTATGGATTTTGGAAATTGTCCTTAAAACTGTACGATATGTAGAAAAATACTAAGAACTTATTAGCTAGTACTAAACTAGCTGTTAAATTTACAAAACTTTTCCCCATTTTTGTAACATTTTTCACTGATGCTTGGCTCCTATTGGTAGCAGCGTGATGTTTTATAGCCTAAAGCCTTCCCCTATAAATGGACTATCTAACAAAAGAAGAATTTTTCAAATCGGACCAGTAATTCCTGAGATTAACGCTTTTAAACAAACAAACAAAAAACAAACTCTTCCGCTTTTATTTTTAACTTATTATTTATGATTACTTAACTGAATGTATTTAAAGTCTTATGCTTCAGCATTTTGAAATTAAAATATAGACAAAACATTGAATTAGAATAACTCAATTAAAAATTATACCCGTATATTTTATGATATTTTTCGTTTCATCTTTAACAGTCCAAAAATTTTAAAAGTATATTCCGTAATACCCTATTTGTACCACAAAACACTCTTAACCCTAAAGTTGCTTATTATTGAACACAATAGAATGAAATCCTAAAAGCTTTCAAACAACTAATTTGTATCGTAAAAGCGAAATTATCCCAACATTAAAAATTGTGTGTAAAAATGTAATTGGAATAAAGGCTTGTTCGAGTTCTCATTCATTTCGTATAGGTATATATTGTCATTAACGTATTCACAGACATACCAGGTGGTGGGATGATGTTTAAAATTGAGGACAAGTCACTTTAGCCTGGCTAAATCGTACTTCATAGAATAATGACGTTTCATATGACGTATAGCCTGTATCATAGACACACATAGATATATTTTCACGCAACATATATATGTAAGTGGCTTCAAGCCGACTGAGTGATATAGCCACAGACTATACAACATCTGGTTTATAATGGAACTTGATGATAAGGCTAAGACGGGCCTCAATAATACTACACTATAACCACTGCTTACCCTTGTTGGGAAATGGCGTGACGGTGTGTATATCCCCACGTATACCAAAATCCTTCAAAATATATCCTTAGATAAAATAAACAATAAAATATTTTTTGTAAATAACACAGAATGTCTATTATTTTTAATTATATTCGAATCATTATACATCCACGCTTTTATATCTTCCATTAATATCAAATTTTACTTTCCTGTAAAGTTTTCTACAAACTCCCGGATAACGTTACGAGAATTTTATTTGTTTATTAACTTTTTGTTTTACTGAATATTTTTCTGTATAAATAGAACTTTATCAGAAGCTTTATCAAACTTTTCCTAGTTTATCTAAAACTAAACAATATTTAAACGGTAATAAAGAAAATAATAATAAATATTCATGGACATTTCACATTTCCTATGGTCTTGTGTTATGGGTACCAGAATACGGATATACCTACTACATAAACTACTTTTCTTTTGTAAATATATACTTATAATATATAGTAAACACCCAGACGCAATACAAATATTTATATGACATGAAGTACTGGATCACCGCTGCACCGTCCCGATTTTTAAAAAAAATTACAATTTTTGTTTCCTATTTTCTTTTCTTCCGCTCCTCTCCAGCCCATTTACATCCCACTGTTGGGCACGGGCCTCCTCCACTTCGGAGGGAGCATGGTCTACTGTGCTAAGCTGACCAGGCGTGTTGGTATAGGGTTTCTATCGAGTTATTCGTCTCTCAAAGAGGATGTTATCAGTGTGCTATATACCTTAGATGACTTTTACAGCACCCCTGGGAGGAGATGGTGTTACCACACGAAGGGTTTCTTTTCTTATTTACGCGTAACTCTAAATTTTTATTAACTTTAGTAATATATACTTTACGTTCAAAATAAACTTGGATTGCATCAAATAAAAGTATGAATAGAGATGTCACGTCACGCTTGATGCACTGAATACGAAATTGAATGCATTTGTCATTTTACCAATAGCTCGGCTATAGCAAAATAAATTGAATAAATTGAGAAATGAAAGCTACGTATACATTTCAATTGCGTTGTTTTTGACGTGCCTTTGAAATTTATCAGCAATTTGATGATTTAAACTCACATAGAGACAAGCATACAAAAATAAGGACTTTTTTAACCAACTTTAAAAAATGGAGGAGGTTCTCAATTCGTCTCTATGTTTTTATGTTTGTTACCTCATAACTTTTAACCGGGCAAAGCGATTTTAATTATTCTTTTTTATTTGAAAGCTGGTAGTTCCTGTATAGTCGCATTAGCACCAGATCAGGATTTGATGGTTATCTCCTGAGAAATCGAGGAAAGCCCTCCATTTACAAAGGCACCTATACGTAACTGACGGTTTACTCATAATTAGGAGCTAAATCGCAGGCGGAAGGTTTAGGGGTTCAAAAAGCCGGTCAAGTACGAGTCAAAACACGCAACGAGGGTTCTGGATCGTGATCGTCTGGGTGCTTCTATTTATTATAAGTATGTATTTACAAAAGAAAAGTACTATATGTATTTTATCCGTATTCTGGTACCCATAACACAAGCATAGTAAGCTTAACTTGGGACCAGAGGACGTTGTGTGAAATGTCTGTGAATATTTATATATATTTATATTTATTAACATAATATATTCGTCATACCTACCCCAAATAACAACAAATAACTGAACTAAATTCTGGTTGCCAGCTATGACTACATAACATTGTATATCCTGCTTGAATGGCAACATATTTATCAAATCTTTTATTATAAACTTCTTATAATAAAAACTTAGAGCCAATATAACTACCGGAGGTGGTCTCATGGTTATAAAGCATTATTACAGATAGGGTACTAGCAGTAAACTTGAAGTACAAGTAACCCAACTTGTGCTTCAACTTACTGAAGTTATTTGCATAATCGCTATTGTGTTGGGCTACGAAATATCAGGTTGTAACAAATATTAATAAAGTTGTCTGTTACTCTCTGTCATCAAAATTACTGAATGATATACAGTAGACTCTCGATAATTCGAAATTCGACATTAGAAATAATAATTAATTTAAAATTTTTGAGAGCTCTCAAAAACCACGAATTATTACATATCACATTATTATTGGTTATTTACTTCCATAATATTTCTGTTTCCTTTTTCTCTGCAACTTTGAATATGAATGTGTAATGCCGATGAGTTCGAATTATCGCATTTCATATTCGAATTTTGAATTAACGAGAGTCTACTGTAATTCAAATTTAAAACAAAGCGTTGAAGCCGTCAATCTTACGTTCCTCTTATAACACTTTATTTGTTAATAAAATCTCATTAAATTTGATTGCGTAGTTTGAAAGATTTAAGCTAAAATAGCGGCATAATGGCAGAGAATAACGTCTATGTTTTGTAATAAGTTAAAATAATTTCCTTAGATCCCAACGATAGATGTCGACGGGAACTGTAGTACAGAGTTGTCAATAACAAAAGTTACCACAGTATTTCTTAGTTCGACGGGCCTCGTGGTCTAGTGGTTTATGCAATGGACTGCTATTCACGAGATCGCGGGTTTAATTACCACACGGGACAATAATTTGTGTGATATAATTGACATATACGTAAATATTTATACTGCGTCTGGGTGTTTACTATATATTATAAGTATGTACTTTTCAATCCTTGTTCCCCCACTTATCTTAAAGAACGGTTTAGGTTTCTATGCGATGCTCATACGGAGTCCCTGAGATCATCAGAAAATCTGCAACTGAAGATCCCTTCACATACATCGACATTTTTTGACAAGTCCTTCTCTTTGCAGGCAGCGCGCCTCTGGAACCAATTGCCATTAACAATAAGACAGGCTAAATCACTGTCTATTTTCAGAAGAATGGTGATTGAATACTTCACCACTAGTTTGTAACTTATTTATTTTCTCTATATCTTCTAATATATAAAATTCACGTGTCACAGTGTTAGTTACCGTACTCCTCCGAAACGGCTTGACCGATTCTTCTCAAATTTTGTATACGTATTCAGTAGGTCTGAGAATCGGCCAACATCTATATTTCTAACTTTTTTTTTTTAGTATGGCAAAACAACGTTTGCCGTGTCAGCTAGTGATATATATTTATATTATGCTTTATACACGGTTATTAGTATGTATTTGTTTATATTTACACACCACACATATTTAAACACTGTCCAATCGACATGTCCATGCAGGTTGTCTGGAAGAGATCGCTGACAGCTATAAGTCCGCCGATTGTACATTAATCGTTTGTATATAAATTGTAAAAAAATTGTATTATTGGTGTGCAATTAAGTATATTGTATTGTATTGTATTGTATTTACAAAAGAAAAGTAGTTCGTGTAGTATATTCGTATTCTGGTACCCATAACACAAGCATATAAGCCGAGCTTGAGATCGTTGTGTGTAATGTCCTTGAATATTTATTTATTATAATTAGTTCGCTGTTCTCATGGCCTGTACTATGAACAGTTACAAGATCGTTGACTGTCTGCTCCGGATGCGATCGGGTCGCTGCACAAATAACCAACACTCTGTAACCACAATATCTAGATAATGTCATCGAAGATAGAGACGAGAACTATTAACAAGACTTTAGAAATAAATGGTGACACTTTTAATACTTTCATCGATGCATTATCGTGCTTTGAAACAAAATTCTTTCCAATCTTTTGGCTTTTATTATCTGCACTGTTTTTTTTTCATCCCAAAAACGTCTAGTTACTTTATACTAGCTAATGCCGGTCGATGCTAGATGCAAATAAAGCAGGACCGCGTGTTGTGGCGTTCTATGGGAGGGCTATGTCCAGCAGTGGACGGAGAAAGGTGGTTGGATGGATGATGCCTGCGATTTGATGATGATGAGAACCCACCATGATGGTGAAAAGCGTAGACCAAAGAAGCTATAGACAGACAAACCTTCGCAATTATAACTAAAGTAAACTAATCTCTTCATCATATCACATCTTTTGTTTCTGTTAGCTAACTTTTACAACACCTATGGGGGAGAGTGGGATGATGACACGTTTGTTTTTGATACTTTACATATGAAATATTTACTCACAAATTATTGTGCCTTAAACATTTAATTTAAAATGTTATGAAAATCGTATGCCGTTAAAGCGTCACCGGTTTCTTGTCATAAATCTGGTTGACACAAATCTACAGAATCCTTCCTTTCCATATTAATATGACTGAAATATGCACACAACATAAGTGTCATGAACTCTGTATAAAGCGTGCAAAATCTTCAACGTACGTGATAGATGAATACAATGTGTCTGTGATCCGCATTTTTGTTAAAGTCACCGCAAAGTTGCAATGTACTACAGATTTGCGAGGAAAAACGTTAAGAAAGAAATATCGTAGATACAAGAATTCTTTTTTCGGGCTGCAGAGAGAGATACTATTTAGTATAACGTCCACTAACGTCCCACTGTTGGGCACAGACCTCCACCACCTTGGGATGTAGAACAGTCTACTATAACACGCTGACCAGGCGGTTTTTATGATGTTATACACAGATAACAACCTCAGTGAGAGACGGAAAACTCGAAATTGTATCTTACACCAACATATCTGGTCAGCGCGACACAGTATAATCCCTCCTAAAGTGGAGGAGGCCCGTCCCCAACAGTGGGATCTTATCGGACTGGAGACAGAGAGAAAGAGAATGTAATTTACATTGCATTGAATAAAACTGGTTTACGTAATCGGTAAAGTAATCTTAAAAAGTGTATTCCCATTTTCAAAAGTCTTTATACATTAAGGTAATATTCTAAAGTACGAGTATAATGTTGATTATTCATAAGTGCTCTTTATACCAACCAAGAACCGTTTAACAACTCCGATATAGACTAAATTTATGATCTAAGTTTTAATCAAAAAATGAAACTCTACGATTTACTGCTTTTTTTAGAAATTATACGTTCCTAGCCTGTATTAAGTAATATACTGTAAAAGAAATTATTATGCTATTCTCTCTCCAGCCTATTAACGCTCCACTCTTGGGCACGGGCCTTCTCTATTTTAAGAAGTATTATAGCACTTACATACATACATACATACAGCGCTTACTAGGCATGTTGAAACAGAGTTTATTTTTGAGTTTTGCTGTCTCTCACAGAGGATGTTATCTGTGTACAACATTCTTTAGCTGGCATTTACAGCACCCTGGAAAGGAAAAGGGGTGGTGACACTTGTATTGTATTCTTAATCCGGAGACTATTATGTTATTAAGATCGAGATAATATACATATTCTCTAAACTTATAAACGTATATTATATTTATAATATTTATATTATACATATTCTCTAAACTTATAAACGTATATACCTATGTGAACTTAAATCTTTAATACTAACTACGCAACTAATTTTTATGTAGTTTTATAGAGTTTAAAGGTTCAAGATATGTTTTCGGACCTAAATTCCACGCGTACGGAGTCATGGGCTACAGGTAGTAGGTATATGAAAAAATATAAAGATAAATATAGTAGAAACAGAATCTTCAATATCTCTGCTTGTAACCACAAATTTGCGGTTGTCTAAATGAAATAACATCAAGTGCGCGATGAGTTAATTGAATTAGATTCAGTTACAGTTAATCAAACTGCAAACTATAATTGAATAATAAATGCATTGTATCTGTTTGTGTCGCTACTTCGAATTTATGTGCTCATTGGTGTGAATTATTTTGCTCGAATGAGTTAATATTTTACCAACATGATAATTATTTATATTTTAAGCATATGCCTTTAATATCTCTTCATTGTTATATCAAAATATAGAAACTTCATTTCACTTTAAATTAAAACATGCTTAAACCTTCTTCCATTGCAACGTTGACTGGCAAAAGATGCCTTCAAAAAATCTATTATTGATAAATCCGTTGGTGCAAACTATTCGATAGATGGCGATTTACAAAATCATCGAGCGATGTTTAGCTCACGTTGAGAAATATTGTAGTGGAAAATTAAGCTATCATGTTGCTGGTCCGACGATAGCTCAGTTAGGAGAGCAACGGAACGGTATTCCGAGGTCGTGGGTTCAAGTCCCGCTCATGGTGATCATTTTTTAGGGTTCCGTACCCAAAGGGTAAAAACGGGACCCTATTACTGAGACTTCGCTGTCCGTCCGTCCGTCCGTCCGTCTGTCACCAGGCTGTATCTCAAGAACGGTGATAGCTAGATAGTTGAAATTTTCACAGATGATGTATTTCTATTGCCGCTATAACAACAAATACTAAAAATAAAATAAAAATTTAAGGGGGGCTCCCATACAACAAACATGATTTTTTTACCGTTTCTTGCTCGATACTAATAACGTTGCCTTATGTTGCATAGATAATGGTACGGATCTCTTCGTGCGCGAGTCCGAACCGCACTTGACCCATTTTTCCACTATAATTTGATTATTAAGTAAAAGCATAGCAAGTCAATTGCAAAAAAAAACTATAATATAATGTAGTTTTGTTTAACGTTTAATTTAAAATTATTAATATAGTTTTTACGTCGTTCCACATTCCCGCGGCGCAGCCTCGTTGCAGAGTTGAAGACTGAATTAGGTTAGAATCTGAATGTCTATGAATTTTAAAATAAGTTCACAGCTCAAGAGCGGTGTTAAGATAAACATTCAACTATGCAAACGGCACTTTAGATTTATGCAAACATTTAAATTAACAAGAATCACCATTGTTTCTCTACTTTTTATATTCTTAAACGACTTATGGAAAGGAGATTTATAATTGGGTTAGTGTTTAATCTATAGTTCGTTGTCTTTGTCGTGACGGATTAAGAATATAAGTATCCACACTTTAGTTCTTCTTAAGAGTACTGTAAAAGCCAGCGGAAGTCGTCGTAAGACATGGAAAATTGAAAACTTAACTCTATGCGAACACTTCTGAGGGCCAAGTCTGCTAATTCTGCTATTACAATCATATTACAATGTTGATATAATGGTCAGTCACTGACGCCATTATGGTGCCATAACGACAAAAAATGTATAGTAGACTACCAAATTTGATAAAATTTCGCCATTATGACACCATTATCGCGTCATAATGACACCAAACTTGATTTTTTGTCAAAAATTATGCCACTATGGCGCCATAATGGTGTCATTGAACTGTCATTGTGACAAAATTGTATTAGCAGACTTGAGCCCCTGTTATGCGTGGCAACGACCGTAGTTGAGGTGGTCTGTGCTTAACAGTGGGACATTAATAAGCTGGGTAGAAGGAAGATTTAATCCAACTTGAAAGAAAGAAAGACACGTTTTTCTTGCTTGCGCAAAAGGTTTCACAGAAAGTGATTGGAGTACAAAGTTATAATAGAGAAAACAAAAATAACAACAAATGAACAAGTGAGAGTAATATAACAGTGTCAATTCTAACAAAAAATATTATGACGTTAGCGTGAAATCATTAAAATTAATAAAAAAAATTGCCATTTGAGCCCATCTGCAAGTGAAAAGGGACCTCTGCTCAGCTTTATGTTGTGAGGTGGCCTTACAACGCACGCAATTTTTTAAGTTTTACATCTTTTTATTAATTTTTTATATGCTTTCGTTATATTTTGCTGGCTTCTACAGCATCCACGAAATCAGATTGTGACACATATAATTCCACGGTCGATTAATTGGATTATCAATATTTAAAATGAAGATAACAAGTTATATAATTTCTAATTAGTTAGATAAGAGGATTAAACCTTTGTATAATTCTAGTTGATACTTCCGTTGAATGTAACGCTAAGAGACAGTCTCCGGGCGGTAATCCGACAGATTTATTACAACAAGACGCTAGAGCTCTGTTAGATAGATTAATTGCCTCCACAGCTGACATTGCAGATGTTTCAACAAATAGATAGATAAGGCACAGTCTTGACAACACCTAACACTTTATTTAACTAACTTATTTCATTAGCATTAAGGCTTACGAGTTATTCTATTAGATAACTAATGAATAAAAAAATGTCTCTAATGTCAAAAGTAGCGGTTGCCTGTGACTTCGTACGTGTGGAATTTGGAGTCGCTACACACCCTTTTTATCCTCCGTGTGGTGACGGATTAAGAATACAAGTGTTACCGCCCCATCTCCTCCCAAGGGTGCTGTAAAAGTCACCTAAGGGATATTGCACACAGACAACATCCTCTGTGAGAGACGGAAAACTCGAAAATAAGCCTTGTGCCAACACGCCTGGTCAGCGTGGCACTTTGGAGGGATTATGGTCTACACCATAATCCCTCCCCTTTTTGCATTAAAAGGTAGCCAATGGTACCGCTTCTAAGTGTACAACTAAACTTAACTAAAAATGAAAGTTGATAGTGTCGATAACACAATTCGTCAATGTTTACGGAAATTTTTTATTAGAAAAACTGTATATAACAAACGATATTAATTGATAAACTGTGCACAAAGAAATAGCCAATTAATTAAAATACGCCATAGCCGTGCACATAGAGTTGGTACCAATGCTCTAGACACTTGTCAGAACTCAGTTACTCAGAAGAATCTCACCTCACAAGAGGCTCACACCCCACAAGAGGCAATTTGGGAGCATGGGTAATTTAAAAATTGACTCGATACGACTCTGGACTGTGGAAAAATAATTTTTAAAGGATAAAAGTTACGTATGATTAGATTCTTAGAAAAGTTAAGCTTTAGAAACACTGCCCTATATATGTATATGTGTAACGAATTAAATTTAAATAGATTGAGTTGTTTTTCTTTGGAGCAAGCATTTGACTAAATCTACCAAGATCTTTGTCTTGAGAAACGCGACAGACTCGAACTTTGTCTAGGTTTTCGCCTAAAATTAATAAGGAATAATAGTTTGCACCCTTATTATAATTGAACTGATTGTTATGTCACAATAATATATTGGCAATTTTGTCTTATTGTTTACTAAGTGTTGCCCGCGACTTCCTACATATAAAATATAGAAAATTTTCCCGCTTTATGCTACAATTTTCACTAATTCTTCGCTACTATTAGTCGCAGCCTAATGTTATATAGCCTTTCTTGATAAATGTACTATCCAACACTGAAGGAAATCTTAAAATCGAAATATTCATTGCTGAGATTAGTGCGTTGCTTTATAATATTAGTATAGAAAGGTACGTAGGGTACATGCATATACACCTGGTTTAAATTTCTATCTTCAAAGAGTATTTCCAAAGGGCATACAGTAAAAGAGGACAGCAATAAAAACAAAAACAAAAGGTTCTTCCAGTGACGCAGCGCAGTCTGAATAAGGCTTTTCACGTCACTTGCCGTACATTTGGTATCGTAATTACGATCTTAGTCTGTGAATGGCGCGTTTACGGATAAAGAGCCTTGTGTTTAGTTCATACCATCTCATACCTCAACTATACATGTAAAATGGTGGCTAATCCTGATAACACTGAATATAAAGCTGTATATACATATTATGATACAGTTATAAGTTATTTTGGAAGCTGTGGTTATTCCAATTGGGGCATTAGAAATATCTATACAAATATTAAAAAGCTGAAGAAGGAACTACTTGGTCGAAATGAAAAATTCGTTCAGTTTTGCATAGTCCAATTATCGAGGAAGCTTTAGGCTATCTAACATCACGCCGCGGCCGATAGGGCGAAGCTATATTGAAAAATATTGCACGCGTACGAAGTCGCTGGCAACAGCTATTAGTGATAAAATAATATTTTACGATGCGCATGTATAAATAAATTAAGATTAGCAAAAAGTAAAAGATCGACTTGTATAAAATGCCTTTGACATTAAGGCTGCCTTTGTAACTACTATTTACATAAAGTGTTAAAATAAAATAAATAAATAAAACAGTTATTGTTGAATGGACCGCTTTTTATTTATTGTATTCTGCTTTTTAATATTTGTTGTTACAGCGGCCACAGATACCATTTGTAAAAATCTTAACTGTATAACCATACACCAGATACAACCTGGTGACAAACGGATGGATAGCGGACTCTCAGTAATAGTCCCGTTTTATCTTTTGGTATGGAACCCTAAATAGACAATCTGACGTTAAGAAAGAAAAAAAAAAAGATTATAAAAAAGTAAACCAAAAAATTATAGACAAAAAACAACAGAAAGTAAAGACTAAAACAAAAAAAATAAACTAATAACAATCATAAAATAAAATATAAGATAAAAATTTAATAAATAAAAGATAGTGAGCTGATGTGTCCCAGCAGAAGACGCAGCCGGTTGCTCAGCTTGTATGTTGCGGTTTTTATATCGCAACGCTGATTTTCAACCAAAGAGGTGGAAGGATACACGAAGAAGTACAACTTTTAACATACTTAGTACTTTATATGCAAAAGGATCAGCGTCTACGGGTACACTAAATATGTTTTAAACGGTTAAATCAAAGTAAAAAAATACAAAAAAAAAGTATTGTTAAAATATTTATTAACTTATCAAATAATAGAAGCGTCTTCGTATTTATTATGTATGAAGTATTCTATTTATAAAAAAAATTTGATATACAAAGAGTGTCAAAGTTTTAAATGACCCCCTAACATATGGACCCCCCACTAAATTATAGTCACGGGGAATCGGTCGCCTTTGTATTTTCCTTATAATACACCTAAACATTTATTATAATTTACACGTATTTCTTTATTGCTAACAATTAACTATGATATTTATTTATATTGAATGACTATCCAACGTCTTTCGTCTCACATTTGTAATATCTAACACAGGGTTTCTCAAAATGAAACTTTAATAACGAGACGGTGAATTTTTTTCGAAGAACTATTACTTACATTAGCCTAGACTTGCCTATTAATTCCGAACAAAAAAGAGGAAGATTTCAATTTGATTAATATGCATATTATTTGCTTAAATTATTATTATAATGGCCATGTAAACGCCACTCCTCTTAAGTGGCGTAAGTATCGGTTATTACTGAATTTACACGTTGAAAATGTGCATACTATTATTAATTTAATAAATCGAAGATAATTTATGACCCTCAAATAATCGAAAAATTCAACGTTAACATAATGTACTCATAACAGAAACTTATAAGCTTTGCTTGAGACCAGAGGACGTGGTGCAAAATGTCCATGAATGATAATATGCAAAATATTATTCTGACTAGTGGGGTCTTTGAAAAGTTTGAGAAACCCTGGTCTACTACTATATTTAAATTTCCTAAATACATTACATAGTTTAAGAATGTCGTCATAATAAGCTTAGTGTAACACGAGAATCGAATGGATGTAAAGTTAGGGGAGACCGGGGGTCAGGGGTGAATGGGGTCGTTCGTGGGGGGCTATCCGGAGCGGGGGTCACTCGGACTTGTTGTAAAACTCTTACCAGGCAACATTTCATTTGTATCATGGCGAATCTTTTACCTGTAAGCAAAAAAAATTATATACATATACTCGTAAGTATTAATTAAAAAAAATTACAACAAATCTGAGTTGGACTCGCATAAAGGGTTCTATACTATTCTCTCTCTTCAGTCCATTAACTTCCCACTGTTGGACATAGGCCTCCTCCACTTTGGGTTCGCTGTTGGCTACTGTTCGCTGACCAGGCGTGTTGGTACAGGGTTTATTTTCGAGTTTTCTGTCTCTCAAAGAAATCACAGGCTACAATTATTACAGAATGTTTATTACCTATACAATATCTTGGTCCGTCTCCAAAGGGCATGTAGACTCCAGGAGGCGGCTGCGGTCTACCTTCACACCAGCGCTCCGGAATGAAGCCCGATGCCTCCTCGAAGTACTGGAACAACAAATTGAATAAATAAATCGAGGCCTCACGAAACGAGGTCACGGGTTCTATCTCCACATAGAAGAAGTGTGTCATATAAATATGTATTTCTCTCCAGCCCGTTTACGTCCCACTGTTGGGCACCGACCTCCTCCACTTTGGGAGGGATTATGGTCTACTGTGCCGCGCTGACCAGGCGTGTTGGCACAGGGTTTATTTTCAAGTTTTCCGTCTCTCACAGAGGATGTTATCTGTGTGCAATATCCTTTAGCTGACTTTTACAGCACCCTTGGGAGGAGATGGGGTGGTGACACTTGTATTCTTAATCCGTCGCCACGCGGAGAGAATAATAAATTGTATTTACAAATAAAAATTAGTATATTATGTACGTATTTTGGTACCCATAACACAAGCAAGCTTAGCTTGGGACCAGAGGAAGTTGTGAAATATCTGTGAATACTCAAAGAAAAATATTTATAAATACCTTGTTTTTGCTTCTTAGCCAATTAATGTTCCACTGTTGGGCACGGCAGGAGGATTTTTGGTCTATTATCTGATTTTCCATCTCTCAGAGGATGAGGAGGAAACGAAGTGTTGAGAATAAAGATTTATTTAAAAAAAATATTTGATACCTGTTCATCCCTCTGTATTCCCAACGTTGGGAATAAAACAATGGTGCCTCTCTCCACGACTATATCTGAGCCTGGTATCGTGTAATCTTTGGTGCACATCCGTTGTATGCTTGGAAATGGTGGATATAAACGAAGAGTTTCTGTAATTTATAGAAATTATTACTAAAATTAGAAATGAGAACGTAATTCTATCTGTTACTCTTTCATATCAGGAACAGATTTGAATGGAATTTTGTTTACAGGTAGTCTAGAGCAGTGTTTCCCAAACTTTTGATATAAATTGCTGGGCTCCTTGTTGGGAAGCCGAGTCTAGAGCCCAAGCATGGACGTAGGCTCTATTTGTAATGCATAATAAAGGTGTTTCTAAATTTACGGTGTATGAAATCGCGGGGACAGTACAAGAGTAGAGAAAGTATATCATTTATAAAAACCTGTCTAATATGAGTTGGTTTCGTCAATTATATTCATCAAATATCATACAATTGTTTGTTGTATGGGAGCCCCCTTAAATTTTTCCTTTAACAGACATAGATTATCTGTGAAAATTTCAACTCCCTAGCTCTCAGTGTTTGTGAGATACGTCCTAGTGACAGACGGAAGGTCAAGGGGATCTCAGTAACAGAGCTTTACCCTTTGATACGGAACCCTAAAAATTAAATTACATACCTTGAATGACCATTTCCATATAAACTAACTCCTGTAACATTTCATATGTCACATTTCCATCATGTTTGTCTAAAACTTGTCTGATCTCAGCCCTCATCTTGTCCTGGACTTGTTGATGTGCTGCCATCTCTAGGAAGAGGAAGGAGAGGGTTGAGGATGTCGTCTCATAACCACCCAGGAAGATTATGAAGGCATTCGCTGATATTACCATGTCAGCTAAAAGTTTAATAAAACAAAATAAAATACAAATGAATCTCCAAAATATGGAGATAATTTCTGAACTACTTAAATAACCAAATTAAATATCTCATTTTTGACTTGTCAGGGCAAGGCTTGTTTAAAAAAAAAATTAAGAAAAATTTATGGCGGTGCATAATTTTGAAAGAACTCTAGAAAGGAAACAAGTGTCTTAGAAGAAGGAACTATTAGAAAACTGGCCACTATTAGAGAACAAAGATTTTCGAGTGTTAGCCATGAACCAGACTACGAAAGTCTTGCGGCTGCTTACCAAGTGGAGTAATGACTTAGGGTCGTAAGGAATCTTTAGAAGCAAGAACCGCAAGACCAGGCGTCATGGCGTTCTTTGTGGGAAGTCTATATGCAGCAGATGACGAAAAAACCTGATGCAAGTTCTAAAAATTTAAATCTGAGCGATTTTTCTAAATTTGCGCGGTTTTGTCACTGGGACGCGGTCACATTACGAGCTTGGCCATACGCAAGTTTTTGCGAAAAAAAATCAATGCTTGACCACGCGGCGAGAGCTTTTTTTTCACGAGGCCATTTTGCGCATTTTCTTAGATATGTTTAACCTGTTCTCGAGGGTAAGGTGGCATTCAAATAATAGACCAAATAATATGTGTTAAAAAGAAGAAAGAAAGAAGAAATTTAGGTGACCAAAATTTTCTTTTATTAAAACCGTCCCCAAAACTGAAATTATAAACCCATTGACACCCAATCCTGGACTCACTCAATACTCGTGCTTGTGGTAGTTAGCATCCGTGACCAAGACTGTACATATCAACTAGTTAGAATATCATAAAGTGTGGGATATAATCCCACACGTGGTACTTACTAATCTCAACATCTTCCATCTCCTTCTTATTATTATTTGTCTCGTCATTCCTCAGTGCCATCATCATATCTATAAAGTCGCCGCGTTTTTCTTGAACTCCTGAAAAGTTAAAAATATTGTCTTAATTGAAAGAGTTAGTTAATATTTTTTTATTAAGCATAAAAAATCAACAGACAGTCAATAAGAAAATCAACAATAAACAAAAAATCTGTGGGTTTTTTTAAATATATCCCAGTTTAACAGGATTTTATGGTCTTATTGGTCCCCGCTGCTTCCTTTTACAGTTCTACCACCTAAGGTCTATCTATCTATATATAAGGTCATGGCTATCCCATAATTTAATATACCTGCGAAATATTTACCCCAAGTACAAAAACGTTGTGGAATGAACTACCTTCCGGGGCTTTCCCAAAGAACTATAATCTCAAAGAATCTGTGAGCATTAGCTTGTCAATAAACAAAACCTGAAGCGTATCATTTATAAGTTAGCAGGTTATCGACCTTATCAGGCAAAACCAGTAAAACTGGTACAAGTTAGGTAGCGAATAAATTTCGCATAATCCTTGCATAGAGTGCATTGTAACGCAGCCAAGTGAGAATATACAGGCCTACATCTAGTTTTACTGGTTATATTCAAAACTACATAATATTGGTACCGATTCTACGCATACAACTAAACTAAACTTAACTAAAAAATGAAAATTGATAACGTCAATAACACAATTCGGCAATGTTAACTGTATTTTCTTATTATAAAAACTGTGTATTATAGACTAACGGTGTTAATTATAATAAATATGTACAACGAAATAGCAAATAATAGATATATTGACACAATCAACTTTTAGTTTTTAGTTAAGTTAAGTTTAGTTGTGCACTTAGAAACGATACCATTGTCTAACACGTGCCTAAAAGTCTCCGAAACGTTGAGTTAAATTTAAAATATAATAAAATACTAAAAAGTAAGTAAAGAGTGGTGTTCTTCTTCTTCTCCTTCTTCTCCAGCCCATTTACGTCCCACTACTGGGCACAGGCCTCCTCCACTTTGGAGAGATTATGGTCTACTGTACCGCGCTGATCAGGCGTGTTGGCACAGGGTTTATTTTCGAGTTTTCCGTCTCTCACAGAGGATGTTATCTGTGTGCAATATCCCTAAGCTGACTTTTACAGTACCCTTGGGAGGAGATGGGGTGGTGACACTTGTATTCTTAATCCATCACCACACACAGAACATTATTATGTACAATCAACGATTAAGCGATTACAATTTATTACGTACAACACACTATAAAACATAGTCGTTATTTATGTACTCGTATGTATGTCACTATGTGAGCCTATACTACTTATACCTTTAAAACTACCCAACGGATTTTAAAACAACAACAACAACAGTTTTTTGGAAATTAAACCAATTATTAAGGTTTGTGCGAAAGTCAAAGTGAAGGCGGCCCGTGCCCAACAGTGGGACGTAAATGGGCTGGAGAAGATGAAGAAGAAGTTGTAATCTTTCGCAACAATTGATCACAAAGGACAATTTGCAACTCCTTCCTACCCGTGGATTACAGTGGTCAATCAAAAAACTCTAAATAGATTAATATTGACGTGACGGGCTTCGTGGCGTAGTGGTTCATGTACTGGACTGCCGTTCACAAGGTCGCGGGTTCGATTCCCGCTTGGGACAATCATTTGTGTGATATCTATAACTGTCATACAAATGTTTGTACTACGTCTGGGTGTTTTCTATGTATTATAAGTATGTATTTACAAAAGAAAAGTAGTTTATGTATTATATTCGTATTCTGGTACCCATAACACAAGCATAAAAAGCTTAGCTTGGGACCAGAGAACGTTGTGTGAAATGTCTATGAATATTTATTTATTATATTTATATTTTATTTTAACCAAGAGAACTTTTACAGAGAGTAACACAACACATTTAGTCAAAACACGATTTAGGTCAAATTTGATTAAATTATTGTTGAAAATTCATTTTAAATTTTATAAAATATTAATTTCCTTATGTCGTCGAAGTTTGATCGGAGTTGAAACAGCTGTTATCACACAGTTTTTTGGGTCACGTCTCACAAGGAAGGCATTCTCTGTAGCGAATTATTTTGTACAAGGAAAATTAAATTTTCAGAGAACTTTGCTAATTACTTGTTAAAATTACTACTTATCACCACTTGTAGGGTTCCGTGCCAAATGGTTAAACGGGGCCTTATTAATGAGACTGTTACCCATGCGTCTGTCTATCTATCACTAGACTGTATCTCTAGAACGGTGATAGTTAGAGAGTAGAGTCATTAGTTGACGCTGTAACAACAAATACTAAAAACTAGATTTTCACGGATTGAAACTTGTATCCTCTCCAGCCCATTTACGTTCCACTGTTGGGCACGGGCCTGCTCTACTTTGGAGGGATTATAGTTTATTGTGCCACGCTGACCAGACGTGTTGGCACAGGGTGTTTATTTTCGCTATCCGCAATAGAGCCCACCACGTAGAGGTGACGTCCCGGTGTGCCCAGACGTCACCCTTGAGAGGATGCTCTCGGAGCAACCGCTGGGTGGGCAACTGATGGCGGAATCACAGCAGTACCAGTGCCCAATCCTCAGCTGAGTTAGGCACACAGGGGGGTTTTAGTGGGTGAGGGCCCCACACTACCCTTCTGTTATCCCCGAACAGTGGGGTGTGCGGTCAGGCCTTTCCCCTTCCTCAACAAAAAAAAAAAAAGGGTGTTTATTTTCGAGTTTTCCGTCTCTCACAGAGGATATCTCGGTGAAATATCCCTTGGCTGACTTTTACAGCACCCTTGGGAGGAGATGGGCTGGTGACACTTGTACTTTTAATTCGTCACCACACGGAGGACTTGTATATTTTTAAACTTGCATATTCACTTTAAATTTTAGCTCAATGTTTTAAAGACTTTTCAGTCACCGTGGTCAAGGTTGTGATATATCAATACTCGTGGTCAGCCATGATATAGTAAACCTACCATACTCCCGTTGTAGACTAACCTTGCGCCCAATTTTGGCTAATTATTGACCTACCAAGTTATTTGCTAAAAAGTAAAAAATTACATTACCATTCTCCCTGGCTCTAAGTACACTGGTGACAATATTGTAGAAGAAATCATGCGTCTTCTTTGGTATAATTCTCATTTTAAAGAACAATACAAAAGCTGGCCAGAACTGTCGCATTGTCCTGTAAACAGAAAATACCATATTTAAATACTAATGGTCTTATTCATAATGACTTATCGGAGGTTTAAAAGTTCGCCAAAAGCGGATTGTCAAGAATTGGAATTCATAATAGTTTAATTTTTGCGCTAAAACGTCCATTATCTCTCCGATAAAGTGACACTCTTTAAACAAACTTTGACCCTAATATAAACCTTCGATAAGCCTATATCGGTGAAAAACATGGCGGATATTAATCAGCTGATTATTCATACTAGAAATTGAAATATATAACACAAAATGGAACACCTAAAACTAAACACAACGGCAACACGCCTGGTTAGCGCGGCATTACAGATACCTTTCCAAAATGGAGGAGGCCTACGCCCAATAGTGGGTCGTAAATGGACTGGGAAAGGAAAGGTAAACCCTAAAGTTATATTTTATAATCTTTACTTCACCTTTAAGGAAAACATTATCTATACTTAATATTATAAAGCGGAAGAGTTTGTTTGTTTGTTTAAACGCGCTAATCTCAGGAACCACTGGGCCGATTTGAAAAATTCTTTCAGTGTTAGATAGGGCATTTATCGAGGAATGCTTTAGGTTATATAACATCACGCTACGACCAGTAGAAGCGAAGCAGTAGTGAAAAATGTTGCAAAAACGGGGAAAATTTTCTCAATTCACGCGTACGAAGTTGCGGGCAACAGCTAGTTATATTATATTTATGGGCATTTATACACTTCTGGTACTAAATTATTTCTGTATTTATACGTATTGTGCTTTTGTTAGGGGTACCTGATTACGGAGATATTCCTTATACTACGATTTTTTTACATCTGGGCCATCACCGACTTTCGAGCCTTTCGAGGTGTTGTGAGAGACTCTTTGGGACCAAACCGTTCACCAATACAACTATCGGGATTATTTCTATGGATACCACCCTCCACATGTCGCTAACCTCGTGCGCCAGGTCCAGATACTTGGTCTTCTTGTCTGCTCGGCTCGCACGAGGTTCTCGTCATAGGGAATGGTGATAATTATCCTCAGAAATACCCGAGACTCCGTCCGGTCCATCAGCACGATTTCAGGTCGTTAAACCCAATAATTATTATTTAATAATAAATTTTCATAAAAATCTCGTTAAATACTTACTTCTCAAATATATTAAACAAGGACATTTCATAGAATGCATGAAGAGCAACAGCAAAGGGATCCTCTTCGTTATACATAACACCACTCTTTAACCCAAAGGCACAGGGCACTATAGCATCAGCAGTATAACCACCAACTAACTTCTCTGATTCAACCACAGAGTAACCTATATCTAGACTATTATATTGATTATCTGTTTGTTTTGTAACTCCATTATTTGGTATTTCTTTGGGCTGTGTCAATATTTTCTTTATTAGTGCTACAAATTCGTCTGCCGTACTTTGTATTAGAGGGAACATACCTCGCAATTTGTTTGGACTGAAAATAATAAATAAATATTTATCGATATTTCACACCACGTCCTCTGGTCCCTAGCTAAGCTTATATGCTTGTGTTATGGATACCAGAATACGGATATAATACATACTTATAATATATAAAATAGAATAATTCATAGAAGTAGACCGGATAACCTCCAGAAGTGCTTGCTGGACGTTAATTCAGTGAGAAAACTTTTCTTTTGCAATCGCAATTTTTAAACATTTTTTTATCAACGAAATATAAAAGTATTTTATTAATTTTGCAATTGACTTGCTATGCTTTTACTTAATAAATCAAATTGTGGTGGAAAGTGATCACCGCAAGCGGGACTTAAACCCACGACCACGGAATACCGTTCCGTAGCTCTGCCAACTGAGCTTATTGCGGTCGTGCTAACAGTAACCAATTAGACCGAATTTATTAACGAAAAATGAGTCATTGGCAAAAAAAAAATTATGACAAACATTGGGACAGGTGCAGTAAAGGTATAATAAATTATAAATAAATAAATTATATTCACGGACATTTCACACAACGTCCTCTGGTCCCAAGCTAAGCTTATTATTGCTTGTGTTATGGGTACCAGAATACGGATAGAATACATATACTACTTTTCTTTTGTAAATACATACTTATAATACATAGGAACACCCAGACCCAGTACAAACATTTGTATGACAATTAGAAAAATCACACAAATGATTGTCCCGAGCGGGAATCGAACCCGCGACCTCTTGATTGGCAGTCCGTTACATAAACCACTCAACCACGAGGCTTGTCAAATTATATAATATTACTTAAATACTTACGAAAAAATAGGTGATATTTTTGCTCGAAGTTTTTTCCACTCGTTTCCTCTTAAGAACAATACGGAACCAGCTAATGGGTCCACATCTTTATTGAAGAAAAACCCTCGATCAGTAAAGTGCTGGAAGTCATTGACACAGACTCTCCTAATCAGCTCAGGATCACGGACTACTAGAGTACGTTGAAAGAACTGATGTGTACCTGAAATTATAGATTTTTAATTAATGTGGTTTGACTGAACAAAACTAAATGGACGTCGGACGAGAATAAACGTTAAAGTTTGTAAGAAGTTAAGGATGTTTGTTGCTCTTTTATCCAAAACCTATTAGATTTAATAAAACTTTACAGTTTTATAGCTTACTAACTGATGCCCGCTACTCCGTACGCGTGGAATTTTAGATCCCCATATATTTAGTCACCGTTTAAACCTTCCCTGGCCTTTCACGAATGTTTTTAAACCAGAATCATAAAAATCATCCCAGCCGTTCTCGAGTTTCAGCGAAACTAACAAACAGCAATTGATTTTCATATATAAGATAAATCAGTATAACATAATATAGGCTATATGATTATCATCTAGCTAAAAGCCAAGGAGCGGAGACAGTAACTATAAATGTGAGATCGCGGCATTAGCAATTATAGAAAGATTATATTCTTCATCAGTTTCTGGTCAAAAGCAGTTCACGAGGTTTCGATTCCCACACATGACAATGTTAGGTATTTACTTGACCGCCATGCGCAGTACAAATATGTGTGATGAATCATTCATCACACATATTTGTACTGCGCATGGCGGTCCTCTGTATATCTATTTTAAGTATTTACAAAAATCGCCTAAATCGAGTTAGTCTCTAGTTTTTAATAATTGTTCTTTGAGCGTCAAGAGACATACAATATCTGTAAAAATTTGCACTCTCTAGCTCTCTATCACCGTCCCTAAAACAACCTGATGATAGAGGGATGGACGGGTGGACAGCGAATTCTCAGTAACAGGGTTTCCTTTTCCCTTTTGGAACCCTAAAAAATAGCATGTTTGTTGTTTTTATATTTTGTTGTATTGTTACTATGTGACAGAGAAATTAATTTTATCTAATTTTCTTATGATTCAGTCATTTGGTGGAATAAATAAAGGGTCACGTGGAAAGTTTTCCGGAAGTTTTGAAAACTGGTAACTGATTTTGGGCGCCATTTTTTCAATATGGCGGCGCAAACGTGCAACATACGAGGTGGCAAAGTTGAAATTTGGAAAGAGCACATCAAAATCTATAAAATTACCTGTTTTCAAAACTTCCGGAAAACTTTCCGGGCAAAAATACTAAATGACTGGGCCATTAATATTTTTTGCATAAAAAGAAAGTAAGTTAAAATAAATTATAATCGAGACATGTTGTTCATGTTTTACCTCAAACATGAGGTAAAATTTGCAACATTATTAAACCCGCTGACTAACTCAGTGACTCTACATAATACAATGTATGTCGCATAAGATTACAAAGACAATTTCACTTATTATACAAAGATCGGGGCGTCTTCGAGGTATAAAATTTAAGATTTTGAGGTTATCCGTGATCAAACTCGATGTCATCTGATGGAAATGTCGAGATTAGGTTCATATATCATTGGGTTCATATAGGTATTTTACCTTATTGAAAAACAGAAAACAACGACAAGAAATGGAAATCTCTAATATCAAGCAAGACCAATATTTTTATTACCCTTCCGACACAGGCTTCCTCCATTTTGGGAGTGATTATGGTGTACTAATTACTACTGCCGCGCTGACCAGGCGTGTTGGCACAGGATTTATATTCGAGTTTTCCGTCTCTCACAGAGGATATTATCTGTGTACAATATTCCTTAACTGGCTTTTACAACGCTCTTGGAAGGAAAGGGGATGTTGACATTTATATCCATAATCCTTCACAACATGGACGGAAACCAACAACAAAAGATGAAAATCTCAATAAAGAAAGCACGACTAATATTAGTAACACGCTTTTCTGAACTTCAGCCGTATCTATCTATCTATAAGAATATTACATAACCCGCGTCCGATTGTCCAATTATCAGTATTACATTCTTATTTTGTTTTTAAGCTAAACCATTTTTTCACGGACACATACGCGCATCAAGACTCACTAAGGCTCATCACATGAGACCAATAAGAAGTCGATATGATGAGAAAAATTAAGAACTTTTTGGTTTCATATGGGGGGCATAATATTATTAGAATAATTAGACCAACAGTGAGAAGTTGATGAAATGAGAAAATCTCAGATTTTTTTAAAGTTATGAGGAATTTTTGTAAATGAATACTGGCAGTTTTAATTTTACGACCAATAACATAGCCAATTTTGTCACCATTAACATGAAAATAAAATGTCTACGCCTGTTGCGTGGATTGTACAAAATAAAAAATAAAAATTTGTCAAGTGCGAGTCGGACTCGCGCACAAAGGGTTCCGTACCATTATCTATGCAACAGAAGGCACATAGTTAAAGCGTCTACCTGTCAACGTTATTAATATCGAGCAAGAAACGGCAAAAAAATCATGTTTGTGGTATGGGAGCCCCCCTTAAATATTTATTTTATTTTATTTTTAGTATTTGTTGTTATAGCGGCAATAGAAATACATCATCTGTGAAAATTTCAACTATCTAGCTATCACCGTTCTTGAGATACAGCCTGGTGACAGACGGACGGACGGACAGCGAAGTCTCAGTAATAGGGTCCCGATTTTACCCTTTGGGTACGGAACCCTAAAAAGGTTAGCTTTGCATTTAGATAAAAGAACGTCTTTAAATTATCTTGGACTTTCAATTTTATTGATTTCCTTTATTCAAATGCCGGAAGGAAATTAAAAAAAAGAAAATTTGAATTTGGAATAATTTGCGTGTTTTAATGTAGGTACTCCTAGTTGAGGAGGTAAAAATAAAACGAAGTAGGTACTTATGAGCTTCTTAATAGCATAAAGTTTTAGGACCGGACTATTGCTTTCGGTGATTAGTTCCTATACATATTGTAAAGGTTGTGATCATTGAATATAACCTATACAATGATACAGGCCACTTAAGATTTGTTTTTAAAAACAAATCTTAAGTGGCCTGTATCATTGTATAGGTTATATTCAATGATCACCTTATTCTTTACAATTAATTTATAATAATAATTTAAAACACATTTAATTAACTTGTTATATTTTTTATAATAAAGAAAAACTATTTTACAATCATTTTTCAACATCCTCTCATCATGTCCTATTCACCTCTATTTTGTAAAACTTCTTTTTTACGTTAATTTATAATAATAATTTAAAACACATTTAATTAACTTGTTATATTTTTTATAATAAAGAAAAACTATTTTACAATCATTTTTCAACATCCTCACTTCATGTCCTAGTCCACATGTCTCTCTTTATCTCAATTCTTTTCTTTTTATTTTCAAATTTTAAATTTTTTATTCTTTTTTTTTAAAAACAAATCTTAAGTGGCCTGTATCATTGTATAGGTTATATTCAATGATCACAACCTTTACATTCTCCCCCCCTTAGAGGATAAAAAAAAATTTTTTTTTTTCCAAAAAAAAAAATTTTTTTTTTCTAAGTTACAAAATACTGGACACCCTACCTAAGGTTGGAAAGCATGATAATAAACTAGAATGAACCAGATTAGATCCAGCTAGGACCTAGCTTTTCGAAACAATACATTTCGAAAAACTTGAAAAGCAAAAAACCAACCAAAAATTGCCTTTCTAATCTTAGTTATCCGAACCACATTAACTACGATGCCCTTATATCATATCACTCTTTTCATAAAATATTAAACTACTTCATCTTTAAAATTGATTTATCCAATAATAAACAAGAGTGATAAGGCATCCTTAAAACTATCACACCAAGACACAAAGCATATATCATCAACAATCAATCAGAAAAATGTTCATCACCAAACAATTAATGCTCTTATAAAAACTATCGAGCTTCAATTATGAGGTCAGCATCATAGATCCGAAAGATATGCTAATTTAACAGCTTTCCAGCTTAATGAGAAAATTTACATAAGAAACCATTATAATTGATAGAATCCAGAGATTATCAAATTAAAATTTAAAGTATGCTCAGATAATACTCAACCTTCTTTTCAATTATTTAGGTATAATTTCTACTAAGTAATCCTGAATGCTCGGGAATGACCAATTTATTCCACATTTAGAATTCCTTCTCGTGAGATAAATTTACCAACCATTCTTCTACCACAAGTAACGTTTTAAATAATCAATCATTCTATTATCTAAGTAATTATAAACTATTCGCTAATCATTATTATCTAACTATTACCCAATAAATAAAATAAAAATATTATCAGCAACCTCTCACTATAATACAACTTCTTTCAATTTTCAACCTTTCACATTTCCCTCCTAATGAACAAATACTTTACTCTAGCCCCTACTTTCCTAAATCCTATCTTATAAGTTCTATCTCTAAAATGCGTGATATCCCAAAACAGGATTCCATGACAAATAGCCTATGGCCTTACCATGTTGCATTCAAAGATATTACCCGTTGATACGACTCATCCAACTAACTCTACCAAGCCACTCCCTTCGACATTATAACTCAATACAACCCATTATTATACCTATTAATCGTTCCACCTTAATACTATAATCATAATCTAGTACGAAATACTCACTATCCAATTACTATGTTAATATATTTATCTCACATTTTTAACTAAACATTCAAAATATACCTAAATATGAAAAAATAATTAAATTTTTGATGTGGTTCCTTTTCATTGTATCTTTCTTATGTACAAATTTGCTGACGTCATTATGAAGTCTCGTCGATCCCGAACAATATGAAACACACCAAAATAAAACAATATTAGTAAATTATAATTATCACTATATATATAACCTTAATCTAATTGAATCACTAAACCAATTTACATCATTATGCAAATAATTATTGCGAACACAAAAAAAAAATAACCCATAAATCTTTAAACAGACATCGTTATAGGAACGCCCCACTTTATATACATACATACACGTTACTGTATACAGACACATATTACCGTGGCATGAAATGTTTTAATCGGTTTGTATGAACAACTATTTTTCGCGATCGCGAGTTTAATTTCTGAATTAACACATTAGACACCCCTTTCCGCTCAATAACCTTATACGGACCTCTAAAAAAACGCATCAACTTCGTGCATCTTCCGGTAACACGCCTAGGAACATATAACAAAACTAAATCGTTAACATTAAATGACGCAGAATTCGCCTTTTTATTATAATTTCGTTTTTGTACAATTTGTGCTTTCGTAATATTATTTAACGCTTTCGTCAAAAATCCTCTCATACGATCTATACGTTCAACAACACTCTCATTCATATGCGCATTTAAACCCAACGATCGATCAATCACCGAACTTTGTTCCCTACCGAATAAAATGCTATACGGTGATACCTTAATACTGGCTTGTACACTCGTATTATAGGCATGCACTACCAACGGTAAAAACGCACACCATTCCCCTTGGTTATTATTTAAATATTTAGATAACATGTCTACCAGAGTTCTATTAAATCTTTCGACTAAACCATTACTTTGTGGATGAAATGCACTTGTATGAATACATTTAGACCCAAATTGCTCGACTATATCTTTTACAATCCTTGCCGTAAACACCGTTCCTCTATCCGAAATAATTTCACATACATCCCCGAATCTACAAAATATTTCCTCTACTAAAAAGTTTACTATTACCTCAGCCGTGACTCTAGGCACCGCCTTACATATAGCGTAACGCGACGCGTACTCCACAGCCACAATAACAAAACGATTCCCTCTAAATGAACGTGGAAAAGGACCCAAAACATCCACACCAACCTTTTCAAAAATATTCGACACTCGGATCGGTGTTAATTCGGCAATATTTTTTACCATCTTCCTTTCTTGACACGGCACACAAGATTTAATATATCGTTCGATATCCCTATCTGCATATGGCATAAAATATCTCGCACGAAACCTTTTTAACGTCTTTGCTAAACCTAAATGACCACCCGTCCAAGCTCCGTCATGTAGCTCAGCCATTACATTAAAAAATAAACTCCTAGGTAACACTAAAACTTCACGTATCTCTCCATCTCTACGCACATTCTTATACAAAAAACCATTCTTTAACACAAAACCATTATGCCCTGCCTGCGGACGTTCATTCACCCTCGTAATCCATCTCATACAAAAATTATCTCTTGTTTGCTCTTCCTGTAACGAATCTATATTTATACTAAAAACTTCCAAACCGTCTGAAAATTCTACCTGTTTTTCTACTTGTTGCTCTACGCTTTCTACCAATGGATTCCTACTCAAGAAATCTGCCATTACATTATTTCTACCTGAACAATGGACGATATCGAAATCCCACTCTTGTATAGCCAACGCCCATCGCGCTAACCTACCAGACATATCTCTTTTCGATTGTAACCAACATAACGCTTGGTGATCAGTAACCACCTGAAACTTTAAACCCCATAAATAATGACGAAAATATCTTAACGCCCATACTAAGCTCAAACATTCCTTCTCTGTTGTACTATATCTTTTTTCAGCCTCTGATAATTTTCTAGAAGCATAAGCCACTGGGTTCATCTCCATTTCCCCCTGCATAAGTACTGCACCAATCGCTTCATTTGACGCATCTACATTTAATCTCACCGTCTTAGATTTGTCGTTTGAAAAATACGATAAAATCGGCGCACAACACATCAATTCTTTAATGCGATCAAACGACTCTTGATGGTTGCTATTCCAGTAAAATTTAACACCCTTCTTTAATAACTTAGTCAACGGTAGTGTGATTTTCGCAAAATTCGAAACAAATTTCCTATAGTATGAAAATAGCCCTAACAATTGTTTTACTTCTTTAGCTGAAGTTGGTGCAGAAATATCTCGCATAGCTTTGAGCTTACTATCACTGGGTTTAATACCTTCATTTGAAATTTTATACCCTAACATTTCTATTTCCTGAAAGCCAAATTTGCATTTAGAGGGTTTAAAAGTCAAATTTGCCTTTCTAAATCTCTTAAACACTTCCTCTAGAATTTCCGTGAATTCTCTATATGTTTTAGCGTAACATATTACATTATCAACATACACCATAACCCCTTTGAATTTTAAGTCCCCCAAAACTTTATCCATCATGCGTTGGAATACCGCCTGACTCGTGGCTAGTCCAAACGGCACCACATTAAATTCATATAATCCCGTCGATGTTACAAAGGCTGTCTTGTGCCTCCCATTGGTAATTTCCGTCTGCCAATAGCCTGAGTTTAAATCTAACTCTGCAAAATAACGCGCCCCCGCTAAATTATCTACTATATCGTCTATCCTCGGGATAGGATAATTATCACGCTGAATCTTTTTATTTAATTTTCGGTAATCTACACAAAAACGCCATGTATTATCCGCTTTCTTAATTAATACTACAGGTGACGCATAGGAGCTAGAGGACTCACTTATTACCCCTAATTTCAACATTTCTTCCACCTGTTTATCAATAATATCACGCTGCGTCGCCGAAACCCGATAAGGATAACTCCGCACCGGCTCTTCATCCTTCGTTTCGATCAACACAGGCACCACCGCCGATCTACCCAACTGTTCAGTAGAAAAAGCAAACCTATCCCTATTACTTTTCAACAATGACATTAAGCTTTGTTTTTTACTCTTTTCTAACATATTATTTATTATAAAACTTTCATTTTCTATTTTGACAGACACCTCATACTCATTTACTAAATTAGAAAAATAACAATTATCCTCTTTCGTAAACTCCTTTACCTTACAACAAACTTTTTCCTGCGGTTGCTTAATAACTTTTTGTATCTCATCTATCGCAGACACAAAACTAATCCTTCCCTGTCCAAATGACACACAATGACTACTAAAATCAATACACATTTTATTCTTTAATAAAAAATCTTGCCCCAATATAACATTACAGCTTAAATCTTTAATCACTAAAAACTCATGTTGAAATAAAAAACTTTCTAGAGCGAACATCACATCACATCGCCCTAAAACCTTCAATGCGTTTCCATTTACTGCTTTCACACACATATTTTCTATACTATTACATTCCATTCTCATATCATTCAACAACGACTGGCTGATGCACGAAACTGAAGCACCGGAATCTGCCAAAGCCACATCTTTTACTAAATTTGTACTGAATTTAACTAGGGGTCTAACCTGCATATTCAATTTTTCCGTAGACTGCATCTCAACATCCATAACATGTGTCTGTAGAAGGCCTGATCCCCTATCAGCCACCTCGCTGAACTGGACCTTCCTCAGTTCTGGCGAGTGGGAAAATTCGGCTGTGACCGTGTGTTCCTAAAATCAGAACGTAAATTATAGTTATGTCTATTATATTGAGGAGATGAAGCTGCATCTTGTATCTGACGACGACCCCTCATATCTTGTGACGGGCTGGATATGGGCGACGAGAATGGTGTGGGTGCACGACGCTCATTTACGAAATTCGGTACTAGTGCCCTAGGGTTGAGCTCTAGTTGTAGCGTGTCCTTCTCTCTGCTACAATACAATTTTTCCACTTGCCGGATCACATCCTTTAACACTACTTTCGTCGGCAAATAAGAAGTCGATAGCCTACTCTTATGGAAAGGGTTCAATGCCCCTATAAACTTAATAATAAACGTTTTGTCATCCGCAATCTTCGCCTTCCTAGCGATTTCATTTAAATAATAATAAAATTCCGACAGACTTTTACGATTTTGACGAGCGTTATAGAACAATTCTTGGTAATTTATTTCTTGAAACTCTTCCCTTAGTCTATCAAATACCTCCTGCACGCTTTTGCACGTGTCTTTAATGCCCCGGAAGAAAAGTAAGGCGTTACCCCTTAAAAATGAGGGCAATAGTGATAATTTTTCTTCTTCAGACGAGCATCTCTTGAAAGTTATTAAAGCGTAAAACATTTCTTCAAATTCATCTAGGCACTCCTGTGCGCAACCACCGAAAGTTATCGTGGCTAGTTCCATCTTAGTTATAAATAATTTATAAAAATTTAATAAAAAGATACGGCTACTTCTCTGATAATAAATATTTATCCTGTGTCGACCCTTTGCTCGTCAACACATCCCTGGGCGTAGGAGCTGGTTTACCAATCGGGCCGCTATACCCGGCGCGCCTCCACCATTTGTAAAACTTCTTTTTTACGTTAATTTATAATAATAATTTAAAACACATTTAATTAACTTGTTATATTTTTTATAATAAAGAAAAACTATTTTACAATCATTTTTCAACATCCTCACTTCATGTCCTAGTCCACATGTCTCTCTTTATCTCAATTCTTTTCTTTTTATTTTCAAATTTTAAATTTTTTATTCTTTTTTTTTAAAAACAAATCTTAAGTGGCCTGTATCATTGTATAGGTTATATTCAATGATCACAACCTTTACAATATACTTAATATAAGCTTAACCTCTTTATTATATTAGTATATTTTAAAATAGAGGATAAAACAGGTCATAGGCGTTAAAATGTAACGACTCACTAACCAAATGTTACAAGATTATTAATGAAATTGTATTGTGTTAAATCTATTGGGCGAATATCCCAGCGATATGTAGACGGAAGTCTGGGAATCTTCCGGACATCCGGCTGGCGATATAATCTTGTACGAAAACATCCGGTATTCAACGTCTTTCCATGTCAACATATATCACACCTATTTATCAACAAAGAGTTAGGCATAAAAAGAGAGAGACTAACTAGTTAAACTTTGAAAAATATTTTAAGTTTCAGACTTGAGTATTATTATTTTTTTAGTAGAAATATATAATTACTTATCTCGGAATTCCAACATTAAACTTTTGGCCTTTAAGAGGTATAGATACATAAAATATAGCCTAACTTTATCCTACAGTTTAGTGTTACTGTATAAAGAGTTTCATTCGATTTTTTCAGCCATCTTCAACTTATAAGTTAAAAACCTATGTTAAAAACATTGTGAATATGTTTATTTATCTAGATTTATCTAGATAACCATTTATTTCACTTTCTCAAATAGTCTTTGCGTAATAAAATATTGTTTTACCTTATTATAGAGGTTACTTACCTAAAAACTTGAGATCCTTATATTTATCGTAGATTCTTTTGAAGCAGATACCTCCTTGTTCTTTGAACATCACCACAGATAATATATGACCAACAATTGGCCAAGCAGGGGGTGAAAATATCCCCCTCAACACCCAGTAGTCATGGTCATACGTGGTAATTGCAAGAAGAACAGCTATAGACAATCCAAAAGCAACAATATTCCATAATATTATTGAATCGAACGTGTAATATTCCAAAATCCAGGCCAGGAACACTACCGATTTGAATATGGAACTTTTAAAGCCCAGCATTTTGTTGTCTATGTCATATTCTGTTTAATTTTTAAGCTGCAAATTGACGAATTAATTAATTTCGCAATAATTTCAAACCAGACTTAGCACACCATTATATAAAACAAAAACGAATATAATAAATTTAAATGCAGATTTAAAAATTAATTACCAAACATTTAAAAATAAATATTAAAAAGTAAATGAAATAAATATTTAAAATTAGAACTCAGAATAAATTTCTAAAAACGTCACACTTATTCAAAATTCTACATCAAATAAAAAATTGAATTAAGTAGGTAGTAAAGAGGCTTTAGTGTCATTATTATTTTGCTGATGTTGTCACTCGTATATTTTCTTCACTCACACAAAAAACTGCAATCCTGTTCACACTCAAGCTGGAGCACGCTTGAACATTTTAGAAAAAAAAATATGGAAATTTAAAAATGGAATTACGCGCGCGACATTTGTGTTCGACGCGAGGCGCGCATACGCAGGCGCTCGATATGGTCAAATGCGTTAACAAGACCCATGCGCAATCTTTGATGCTGTAACAGAGAAAGTTGGTAACAGAGCCGGATTAATGCCTTGTGTCTGTGAATAACTCATTCAAGTCGCAGTCAGTATGTCATAGAATACAGTACTTAAATATTTACGAAACAGTTTCATAATTTACATAGACTACCAATTTTTTTTTTAAGTCACAGTTAAGTAACCACAGAAGCTATTACGTACTTACAAATTTAGAATTAATATTTTAATGTATCTTTCTCAATAAATAAATAGATCGTTTCCATTTATTCCGAATACAGAAACTATTAAAATCTCAAATATATTATTAGAGATATATTTAAATTACTTACTTAAAATTCTATTCTAAGTTCTGTGAGTTTGTTAATCCCATGTTATGGTTTAAATTTTAATTATTTAGCAACATATAAAAATCATTGTAGTGTTAAGTTCGACCCTGAGTTAGGTATTTTAGGTTTTTTATTGCATCACTGTCTTCTAGGGTTGGGACGCGACATGTTAACCTACATATTGTGTTTGATCTACTAAAACATATATGTTTATATACATAACCCTTTTAAGCGGTTACTTACTCAAGTACTAATGGATAACAAATAACCAAGCTTATACTCCTAAGAAAACTGGTACTTACATCAAAATCCTAGCTTCTTAATAGGATATTATTGAATGTAAATAGTCTGACGTAGTGCCAATATAAGACAGAAAATATCATACGGAGATTTGCTACCAAATTGTAAATATTTATCTTCTCGGCTTAGCTTCTCTGGTACATGTGCAAGTGTCATGTGACGTGGTTTCCTTAGTCTATTTTTGCCTGCCCTACGACACCCTTGTGCAAGACTTGGGGGAGTGATGCTTGTGTTCTTAATCCGTGGCTAGTGGATTCTAAAGTCTGGTATAAATACGTAAATTATACGTAAATTTAACGTAAATTTGAGTACTTACAGATAAAAAACATTGTAAAATTTTTACCAGATTTTAGCATCTAATTACTGAAAAACGGCTGAAGAGACAGAGTTGCGGATATTTTTACAATGATAGTACGTACAAATCTATTATCTCTAATTATCTTTCGCAAAACATTTAATCGTTGAGAAAATAAGTAAAAAGATACACGTCTCGGATCTTGGTCTATAGATAGAACAAAAATATACAAATACATATTTTCTTCTCTTCGTTCATTTCCTAACAAACTTGGGCAATAGCAATAACGTTAACACACACACAATATTAAAAATATTAAACCTAGTTTTGTAACCGGACTCGTCCGTTCCGTGATTGTTCGATGCAATCATTACACTTCGTTTTGTATAGTCGGTCAAGGTTATATGAAAAAGACTGGCCGTCTGCACTCGATGTACCTATTGATACAGATCCACAACTTCTTGGTCGTACTTTCCTTGTGCTGATGTGTGCGTAGTACTCGTGAACGGGTCCCTTCTGCTGGAACTTGTCGACTTGCTCTATTGGGGGTAGCCCTTATATTCGTCATCTACTGGTTCACATTGGACTAAGCTGCATCATCTTTACACCCCTTTTTTTTGTATAATATAAATTTAATTAAAAAAAAGCAATGAATAACAAAAAAATTCATGGAGTTTCTTGTCTGTTCTTCTCCAAAAGATACACTTTTGGAACAGACGCCTAGCTTTTGACTTTTTATAAGAGCATGTTTATCTTGCCTATTTGAAATATAAATACTTGCTACTCTCTCTCCAGCCCGATAATTTCCCACTGTTGGGTACGGGTCTCCACTATTTTGCGAAGAATGATGGCCTACTGTGCCGCGCTGATCAGGCGTATTGGGGTCCTCACAGAGGTTATCTCCATAGTCTCTGGCTACCCCGTGGGAAAAATGTTATGGTGTTGATGATGATGATATTGGTGAATATTCTTTAGTTGGTTCTTACATATGTATTTAATTCTTAATCCGTCACCATACGGAATAGACTCGGAACTATATTTAAAAGTAATTAACAATGCTTTTAATGATATCGCATAACAAATTAGTACAGAAACCACAGAGTGTGAGCCAGTCGCACACTTGACTGGATTATTTATTATGATTTATATTTGGTTAGTCACTGACCGCTGTTCCATAATTATTTTAACACGCTTATATAAGTTCAGTATGTATCTATCAATGTATTAATCTATGAAACGGAGTCTTTGAAAGTGATTTTCACCCACTTGTAGTAGTTGGATTGATCTGAAATTTTGCACATATAACAAGGACCGATGACAATGCAATAATTTAAAAATATATTAAGATTTTTCAAGCGTGTTTTTAGATTTTGCTAGCTAGTAGAATATAGAAACCAAACCTTACCAAATTATCAAAAAAAATGCCACCCTCCTGTTCTACTTTGTCTATTATAACTATTTAAACAACCAACCGCATCAAAATGCGTAGTTTTGAAGATAATATATATGCTTACATAGGACACCCATACAAAAAATAACCACTTTATTTTATAATACCAATTATTATATGTATGTATTTACAAAAGAAAAGTAGTATATGTAGTAGTATCCATATCCCAGTACCCATAACACAAGCATGTAATATGCTTGTGTTATGGGTAACCAAACTTAGATGCTTATAAGCTTAGCTTGGGACCAGACGACGTTGTGTTGAATGTCCATGAATATTTATTTATAATAAGTAAAGATGTTTGGTTACTGATTGTTCTATAATTATATTACAATACGTTATTACATAAAAGATTACGAAGAAATGTGATTCATAAAATTATGGTATCATTTTTCCTTAAGTGTTTATCATTATTGCATATTTGTGTACATACATAGTAATGCCGTCATATTAAACGTAATAATACTAATTTAGATCACTATTATATTGCGTATATTTTCTTAAAAGGGTACTGTACTGCTAATTTAGGTCAAGTATAGCTGAAGCAGATTTTACCTACAAATTCTTAGAAAAAAAGACGTTCCGTAGTACCCTTCTTTGTTAAGAACATGAAATGTATCAATAACTTAAACCTATTTCACAAAACCAAGTTAGTAGTCGTCTCAATAGTAAAAACCCAGTTTCATCATTATAGTGAACTTCGCAACCGAACAAAAACCACAACCACTACGCAATCATACACCCACACACCCCATAAACACACACTAACATACTAATGGGCTATATGAATTACTAGAGACTTTAACTTTACGATTTGTATTGGTAATACTAAATGCCTATAGCTCCATTTTAAAATAAATACCGTGAGATTCGTAGCAAGTGTCTTACTGAGAGCGATTAGCGGATTGATAAACCACCCAGAGATGATTTATCTGGCTGTACCAAGCCAAAAAAAAAACCTGTCAAGAGCGAGGTAAGCTCGGAAATGCACAAAAACAAAGATATTTATAGTTAAACCATTAAAAGCGGTGTATCTAAAAGCTTCAGCTCAGCATATGCTATGATACAATAGATAGCGCTGATTTTCAGCTGCAGCTGAAAAAATGTCTCACGGACACGAACATGATAACAACAAATAAAAATAAAAAGAATACAACAATAATAAATATATCTACATTCATTAAATTAACTTGATTGCATGATAAGGACAAAACAAAGTTAGTCAAATAAGTATACATAATTATGTAAGAAATGAAATTAAAAAGAAATAACATTAGACAAAAACGCCATCCATTTGAACCACTCTTTCTAATAAAAGAAACTACATCAAAATCCGTTGCGTAGTTTTGAACATATAAGCTCACATAGGGACATACATACAAAAATAATGACTTTGTTTTATTATAAGTAAATATAAAGACAAATATACTTTATATAAAATCGCTAATCGCTAGCTGTGAGCACTGTGAGTGCTTACTTTAACCTCATTTTTTTACACTCATAGTGATGTTGCATTACGCAAAGCATAATAATTAACTTATAATTCAAGAGATTATATAACAACACCTCATAATGTGACTTTGAGCGTGAACTATAACACTCAATATTTGTACGAATGTTTATAATAGTTTGTTCTAAGTATTTTAATAATTATTTTCTGTGGTTTTCTTTTTTTTTTTGCCTAAATCTGCGTGGAATTAAGACATCAAATCTTACCAAATTGTGCTTAAAACTCAAAACTCAAACTCCGTAGTAATGTTAACAATAGTTTGTTCTAAGTTTTTTATCATTTTCTATGGATTTTTTTTTCTCTAGCTGTTGCCTGAGACTGCTTGGAATTAAGAAACCAAAACCAATTTATATGTATAAATCTTCCTCTTCTATCTATTAAGAAACCGCATCAAAATCCTTTGCGTAGTTTTAAATAATATTCGTGTCCGTAGTATCTGTGTGGTGACAGATTAAGAAAACAAGTGTCACCACCCCATTTCTCTTCCAGGGTGCTGTAAGGGCCAGCTAAAGCATAATACAAGCAGTTATCGTCTACTGTGAGAGACGGAAAGCTCGAAACTAAACCCTGTGCCAACACGCCTGTTCAGCGCGACACAAGTAGACAATCCTCAGTCAATCAGTCCCTCCTAATGCGGACGAGGCCAGTGCTCAGCAGTGGAACGTTAATGGGATGGAGAGGAGAGGAAATATTATTTAAACGCACATGGGTCATACAGAAATAACAAAATAACATTTATTACTAACCTGTGATATGGTTATCACATGTTATTAATAACCGTTATTCGTTTTGTGGGCGTTTTATTGCGAATTTAATCAGTGATTTAAAATTTTATTGTTAACCTTTGCGAAATTATAAATAAAACACCTAAAATAAAATATATGTTAATATATTCTGATAGATATAATAACACATGAGTTCACATGACAAATATTTTAAGGTTTTAAACTCTTTATAATACCAGTTAAGTTGTTCTAGAATCTTATTTAAGTATCAGATTTGTAATTGAGATACAAATTGTATAAAAAAATATGCCAATAAGAATTCCAAAAGATTTGAGTTGCTTTTTAGTCACCACAACAAGTCTCTTTTCTCTACAAGGTAGATGTAGAGAACTTACTGAATGAAGGAATGAGTAAATGATTTTCTAGCTTAGAATGAAGCTAAACTTTAATCCAAACTAACGGGACCGGAGCAAATTGAATGGAAAATCGGGAGGGAAAATCTTACTTAAAATAATTATATTATTTGTACAATTTTTACTTTTCAGTGGTAAAGTTTAGTTGGCTGGTAGAGAATGCCACTGGCATAGACATGCCATTGGCAAAAATATAAATATTCATGGACATGTCACACAACGTCCTCTGGTCCCAAGCTAAGCTTATATGGTTGTGTTATGGGTACCAGAATACATATACCACGTTTAAAAAGTTTTAAATAAATAAATTGAATAGTGGAAAATGTCGGGAAAGGTTAAGGTTTTAATAATAATAATAATAATAATAAACTTTTATTTCGGACAACAAAGATCCATATAACAATAATTATTAAATTTCAATTACAATTTGTGTTAGTAAATGTGTTAGTATTACATGTATTATCTTATTGCATAATGTTAGTAGTAGTTAGTGTTCTTAAAATTAATGTTTTAAAGCCAGTATCCAAGGTAAAGGAATTCTAGGAGTACGATATATATTTCTTTGGATATTCAAACTAACTAGCCGTATTGATACTACATCTTACCATAACTTGTAGAGAAGACTGTGTGATTATACATTATAATGATTGAATAAACAGAAAACATAGATTATTAGGTATTTTAATAGTCTCAACCTTAACATTACAATTTGTCAAGCGTTAATTAGTCGCTGATACATGTTTAGTTGACGAAATGGACGCGGTCAACCTTGGCTTCATCAACATCTTCTTCATCATCACTGTTGTCATCATCACCGTTGTCATCACCATCATTCTCTTCGGGTCTCAATGTAACACCGGTTTCGGACTCGATCCAGGATACAATGCTATCAATTCCGGTGATATCTGAACAAAATTATAGGAATTAGTAACATGGTTTTGAGACTCGCAAACTTATTGCGGACTAGACTTTTTCCAGCGACTTTATTACAGCCTTAAGACAAATATTTATTATATAGCCTAGAAGAATGTCATAATGATTATGATAGGGATATAACTTTTAGAGATTACTTTTAGAATTTAGAAAATTTCCCCGTTTTTGTAACAGTTTTCAGTAATGCTTCGCTCCTATTGGTCACAGTGTGATGTTATATAGCCTGTAGCCTTCCTCAATAAATGTGATATCAAACACTGAAAGAATTTTTCAAACTAGACCAGTGTTTTCTGAGATTAGCGCTTTCAAACAAACAAAGAAACAAACAAACTCTACAGCTATATAATATTGTTATAGAAAATTCCTATTTGAATTAAGCTCGCCTATGCACATCCCTTTTATTTTTAAGTTCCTGCTCTGTATATATTTTTTATGTGTACAATAAAGAATAAATAAATAAAATAAACTCGAAAGTGTTATACTTAAATACTTACCACCGTTTTCTGAAGTTAGTATACCGACTAATTGTCCGTCAGAGACCACAGGGGCACCCTTATCTAACTGATTAGAATAAAACAATTATATTATCAACATCGCAAATTTTTATTCAATTGATAGGATTTTCATAAAATCATAGACAGACTTTCGAATCTCTTAGGGTGAATGTCAAAAATCCATTCATAGTAATCGCTTAGATTGAGAAAAAGGACTAGTACATAATTTGTTTAGTTCAAAAACAAAAAAAACACGGTCCTTAAAATGTGAGCAAAATTTTAAATCAATCCGACTACTGCAAGTGGGTGAAAATCACTTTTAAAGATTCTGTTACATAAATTTATACATTGATGACGTACCGCTCTAATGAAATCGTGTTAAAATATTAGGTTTATTGACATTACAATTTTCAATTTCTGGTATCAAATGAAGTTATAATTTTATGTTTAAATTCTGAGTTTTAACAAATACCCAGACGCAATACAAATATTTGTGTCCTTCACACAAGTAAGTGTCCTACGCGAAGATCGAAACCGCAAGGTTCAGTCTCTTGCCAATGGACCATTAAATTCTTCTATCAAAAAGAAATAATTATGTTAAAAAGTAACTCACTCTGGTAGCACCAGAATCCACAGCGACTAAAGAGTCACCGACTTGCTCAACAGCCACATCGGAGCAGTAAAGTTGTTCACCGGGGTCTGTGAAGAAAACATATAGCCTTGACTACAAAACTGATTGATAAGGATACGTACATCACTAACAGATTACCATGCCTGTTCAGCATGCTATAGTAGACTGTATGCACTGCCAATCTGGTAAAAGCAGGTGGTTAAAATTAGGCCGTGTAAGGGCTAAAACTACAGTTTAAACACTATGTACCTACAGATAGTCTAGGCTCAAAATAATTAATGGCCATTTATTTTTCTGCTCTTGTCCTATCATCCTTGGGGTCAATTTAAAGGCCTAGTATTGACCGTATTGATTAAATGCCTCTCAATACATTTTAATACAAAGAACACATTATTAGAGCCATCTTCGTCTCTGAATGGGCTTGGCATAACTTTTCTTTCAAACTCCTCAAAATAAGATGATTAACCTACGTGATCCTTAGTTCAAGTAGTGAATATTTAAAATACTCACTGCCTTCTTCAGTTACACCGTATCTGCAGAATTTCGCTGATGAGACTTCAGTACCAGCGGCGGCAACACTGATTGGGGCAATGCTGTCTGTAATAAAAGAATTACATAATTTTATGACACTACTCGTTCCAATCATGCCTATCATTTGGGAATAATAGATGTAAGATCTACCTGAGAAGGAAGGAGGACATCAAATGCAAGTCTTCATATAAATAATTTGTCTACTAAGTCAGGACTTCTAGATGAACAATTTTATCGTAATCAATTATTTTTTAAATTCGGTTTATTTTGGCAAAATCAACAAAAAATAAATTCTCAATATTTTTTGCTATATTCAGTAATTCTTTCTGAACTCCCTTTTTTCTTATGCGAAAGTCCTGATTTTTCCCTTTTGATTTACCTTCACCTGCATTATTCAAGCTAATTTAAATTGGTCAACTCTGCGCCACACATATTAACACGCTAATGAACCCGTACTATTATAATGGTAGGATAGAATGACATACCAGTGGATTCAACATTTCTGTTGATGTTGATAAGCGCGATGTTGTAGTCGGGATTTACTCTTACGTCGCTGTTCTCAGTAACTAGTTGAGGGCTGATGACGTCGACGGCACCATAACGGACCCAGATGAAACGGGCACTGGAAAAACAATACCTTTTTTAACAATACTTCTTAAAGTTACAGAAAATAGTCATATGGTAACAGGGGTGCAGTTACCGCAAATCCCTGAATGAATGAAGATAAACTAAGGAATATTTCCTGAAAATTCCGCTTTCTTCATAATAACACTTTTGAGTCAGAGCCCCTCCAAGGCTAACAGTGATTTTGCATCCCATTGACAATCCTTTCATGTTTATCGTCGACGGTTTAATTATCACACATCTTAAGTGACCCATGGGCGTAGTCATCCTTGCCGGTTTAAAAGACTGTCGAAGGAACCTAAAGCTCTAAATCTGTAAGTATTTTCAGATTTAGTGGTTTAACTGCGTTTTTTTAATTATCAATCCAGTCATTATAAGTCTAAGAAGAAAATACAACCCAAGCGCATGTAATCATGAAAATGGCAAGGCTCTCTAAGACGCGGGGCCTCACCTGTCAGTGGTCGCCGGTGTTTTCTGTCACTATTGATATACATAGAATACGTACTTTTGGACGACACTAGCAGCAGTCAAAATCCAACGTGAGTCAATCAGTACAGCTGCGCCGGTTTCAAGAAGACCGCTGGTTGAGACAGCGACTCTTAAGTGAAGAACCCATGGGTTTTCGCCAAGGGCGGCCAAAGCACGAGGGCCTAAAATAATTTATACATTATATGACAATGTACTACTAGGATTAAGAATGCACTTGTGTTTTAAAAGCAAGACCCGATGGATATGCTTAGTTAAGATGCTAATAAAAATATTAAACAAAATAAACTAATGTGATTCAAAACAGATATTTGACATAGCAAAAAACGGAATAAAAAAGAAATTGGCAAAACTCATAAAAGTGAATGGTAGATAGGCACTGAGTTAACCTAGATAACACATAGAAAGTGAATTGCAAAAATTATAATCGTAAACATTCCAGCGAAGAACATAAACTACGAAATTTACGCAAACATGTAATTAAACACCACGAAGACTATATTAATACTCTGACGAGCCTCGTGGTTGAGTGGTTTGTATAACGGACTGCCGATCAAGAGGTCGCGTTTGATTCCCGCTCGTTTGCACGAATGTTTGTACTGCGTCTGGGTGTTTCTATGTATTATAAGTAGGTATGTATTTACAAAAGAAAAGTAGTTTATGTAGTATATCCGTATTCTGGTACCCATAACACAAGCATATAAGCTTAGCTTGGGACCAGAGGACGCTCTGTGAAATGTCCAAGAATATTTATTTATATATTTATTATACTACAATTACAATCCTATTATGCCTTGCATAGAAGATACCTATTTCTTAAGGTCGGGGTTCTGTTCCCTCTTAGGATATTTACTGATTAAACTTTCGTGCTAGGTGCTATTTATAAAAGTTAAAGATTAAAACTGATAATACTCAGTTTTGTAATTATACTTATAGATAAATACAGGCATCAGCTTAATGCACGTGATTTCGTCTGTCCATGGACATTTTTATGCACTAAGATAGTATAAAACCGTTGGTCTGTATGTACGTTAAAAAATAGCAAGCAAGTTCATGGCATAACATTGTTTCTAAAATACAACTCTAGGTCTCCAAGTGGAATGCTCTGAAGAAGATTTTTTACTTTTTACTGACGTTAGCCTGTTTACTTTATTATTTACATCAATATCTACTGGATATATTATTATATAAGAACATGGTTCTATTTATATATATTTTTAACTGTTTACTACTAGATAATGGTATAAATCTGTTAAAGTTATTATTGCCACGATCTCTTAAACTTATAATAAAATATTCCTATGACTTTTAGAATTCGATTATACCTTCCTTTAAAACGACTAATTAAGTAACTCATTATATTTAGGAAGTCAAGAAGCTTAAGAAATGGTGCAGGCAACTTATAATACAAAATAAAATTAATAAAATCATTATAAAAGCTACTTACTTTTTACGACGCCAGTGTGGCGAGCCTGAAATTAAAAAAAATATTTTTTAATGCATGATGCTATGTATGTAAACAAGGGTAACAATGACTTAACTCTAGTGTGGCTAGCTAATATTAAAAAGCTGAAGTTTGTTTGTTTGAACGCGCTAAACTCACGAACTACGGGTCCGATTTAAAATATTCTTTCAGTGTTGGATAGTTCATTTGTCGAGAAAGGCTATAGGTTATATAACATCACGCTGCAACCAATAGGAGCGAAGCAGTAATGAAAAATTTTGCAAATGGGAATGTTTTCTAAATTCAACTCGTACGAAAACGTGGGCACCAGTTAGTAGACTTTCAGTAGGTATGCTAGTAGTAGAATCGTGGCGCACTTACTTATAAAGTCTTTTGTCGCGATGTTTGTTATGACACTCTACCGAAACGGCCAATTGTTATGAAATTATCAGAAAATCTCTTAACTACTATTGTATACACCCCTAGGTCTTAAGGGGACAGAAGTCAATGTTTAAAAATATGTAGATAAAATCATAGTTATAGATCACCTAGATATCAAACCCATAACCTAGTGAGTTATTTATTGAATTTAAAATTAATTATTAATTATCTAATTATCGTTATGTAGGTAAAGATAGCATTAGTATAATCCTATTTAATTCTGTGATTATTATGTTATCTACTAAGCTTTAACTAAAGATAATTAGCCGTGTTATCGATATTTAATACGATTTTATTCACCGACTGCAAAAAAAAATAGTGTATATCGTTCTTTATTTATTTTTTATTCTTTATTGTACACTGCATGGTTACATAGAATCATTGCGAAAGTTAAATCCAAATATAAAATTTGCACGAAGGCGAGCTTAATTCATTTTGAGTTTTCTTCCAGCAAACCCTTGAGTGAGTCGAGAGATTAAATATGGGAAAGTAAATGTAGTCCTTCATGTTTTTTTATTTAAATTCTCTATCTTAATTCCTTCTTACACTATGATAAATAACGGGTTCTAATGAATAAGAGTTAAAAATCTTAATGAAATTTTTATAAATATGAATTTGATGTAGGTACCTAAACTACAGTTTTTTTACGCCGCGTTCACATTCTGCCTCTTCACATAATTAAAATGTAGAATGTAGATTAGTACCTATTGCAGTCTTAAGTCAATTTTTTGTTAAACAGCTAGCCCAACTAACACATCTAGAAACGTTACTAGAAAACCGGCTTTTAGGGTCATACCTAGATTTATTTTGATATGAATTAGGTATGATTTCAGAGGCGTATGCCGCATAGGCCTAGGGCCATAGGGGCCATGGCTCGGGGCAGCCAGCCTGAGAAGGGCAGGGAAAGCCTTTATGTTTAAAATTTTGCTCTATCTCTGTTAATTTATAAGGCGACTAATTAAATTGGCCCGGGACGTGAAATCATATGGACCGGGACGTTAATTTTCAAAATACGCCTCTGTATGATATATAAGCTCTTTTAAAACGTCAGATGCTAATCAAAAAGACTATCTAACAGTCTAGAAGCTCTATCTGTTTAAGGTAAGTACAGCTAAGGAGTCAACACGGAAATCTACTGCTCGTATCTTACAGTGCAAAATATAAATGGATTAAAGAGATTCAGATGATAGAGTTATCACTGTGTTACTGGAATCTGGGTCTACATGATTTAGACGGGTTTTAATTTCGAGTTTATTTCAATTCTACGTTTTGTTTAAGGAAATTTTTTTAAAGATATCACTGATTGGAATGAGATACTGTTAGATTTTGAGATTTCGGTTACGATGTTTCGGAGGGTTTTGAATCTTCAAAATTTTGTGCAGCTGATGAGATAAAAACTGCTTTGTTTATGTAAATGTGTCAATAACTTATAAATAATTATCTAATGAATTATAGAAAAACGTTATTTTTTTCGCTTGCTATCAATTATTTTGTTATATAATTTGTAAAAGATGTCACTCCGTTATCTTTATACTTATTTGAGATTATCAATCAAAATATAATTCGTTAAATAGGTTTACTTTAATTGCGCCCCTAACTAACATAATTTAAAACTAGGCGTAGATTTGACTTGAAAATCATTGCACTCCCATTCTAATTCTAGTTTAATTATCGTCTTAACACTGTCAATAATCTTAATATTTAAATCGGACCAATTAATGCCGTTTCGCATAATTAACAGTTTATATCTGAGGTCAAATAAAAACAATCATTTACTCAGTGATACTCTAGTGATTACTCAGTTTAGGCTTCTTAAGGGCCTACATCAATATTATCGTATATCATCGCCGACACGTACATATTAACACAGCCAGTAGGCACAGAAAATGAAGAATTAGGGATACTTTTCCTATTTACTCAAAATCTACTAAATATATTTTAATTCTGATTTACGTGTTTCTATATATAATAGTTACTTATGTTTTTAAAGTTATTTCATTAGTTAATACGCGATAATAGACCGACAAATGAAAAAAATAAAAAATTTGAGAGGTTGTTTCGCCAAGATTTTCTATCGAGAAAACTTTTTTCAATCGCGTTTCTGAGTTCATGCGATCCTAGATCATATATTGAAAAAACATATACTTAAAAATTAGAGCTCTAGCCATTCAATCTAAAGAAACAATGAAAACTTCGTACATAGAAAAATGCACGAAGCTATTTTGGTATCGTCTTAACATTAATTTGTGCATTTAAAATATGTAGTCCCTATATACTTAATACGAATTATAAATCCCAAAATGAAACCTTTAATTATTACACCTAAAAACGCTGTTGCAGTTATTGCATTTATTCTTGTTTTAATATTGTAACTAGCTAACCCGGCAAACGTTGTTTTGTTATACAATACAAACAAATAATTTTCAATAAAATAATATTGCGACCATAAATTGAAATGTAAGCTATCCTATCTCTCAAGTTGGACCAGACTGCTCACAGTGTGCCAATTTAATTTAAAATCGGTTAAGTAGTTTAGGAATCCATCGCGGACAAACATCGTGACAGGAGATTTATATATATATTGTAATTAATGTAATATGGTACCTGGACGGCGACAAGCGCGCACAGCACAATCAAAGCGAAACCTTTCATCTTTCCAGCGACACACAACTAGTCACAAATTAATTGTTGTCTTACTAAATATACTAATTAGCCGCTGTTATCATTGATAAATACACGTAAAACACGTCACTATATCTATATTATATCGTAAGCTCTGATATATATACTGATTAATTATTATTTTATGCCTCGTTTCTTATTATAATCCATAGATATCACATGTTATTCCTATACACAGGATACACAAGATTAATAAAAATCGGATTTTTTTAGTTTCCGTTACGTAATTGTCTATTGTTATTTATAAAATTAGAAATTCCCATATGCAATAATTTCAAGAATATAATCAATATTTATTTTGAACTATGTATCTGTTGTCCACAACTTCGTACGCTTCAAATTTATGAAACAAACGGGTAACAGAGTATACCCATGAGCCTTCCTCTAAAATCGCCTCTCTAAAAAACCGCATTAAAATCCGTTGCGCATATAAGTTTAATTCCACATATGGATATCACGGATGGACATACAGTCAGTTTGTAAGTAAAGATATAAATTATTAGACGACTATTTAGATATTTTTTAAATTCAGAATTAGATTATCAAAACTGTTCAAGACTGAATGTCAATACTAAATACCGGTTCACAGATCAACAAGCGATTACCTCTGCTTATAGTGCTAATTTCGGGCTTCATGTTAAGGGCCTACATCAATATTATCGTCAAATGAAAAAAATAAAAAATGAGAGAGGTTGTTTCGCTAAGATTTTCTATCGAGAAAACTTTTTTCAATCGCGTTTCTGAGTTTATGCGATCCTAGATCATATATTGAAAAAACATATACTTAAAAATTAGAGCTCTAGCCATTCAATCTAAAGAAACAATGAAAATTTCGTACGTAGAAAAATGCACGAAGCTATTTTGGTATCCTCTTAACCAGGGGCGTGCGCTCCATAAAGGCAAGATTTCATGAGATCACTTTTACTGCTGTAATTATGCAGCCGTCTCTAGCCCATGTAGCATGTAGCGCCTATAAGCAAATCATTATCCCAATACTGAGGACTAAACAGTCTTTGTACGACGATGGGTTGAACAATAAAATTATAGCGCTAGACGCCCCAGAAGATTGCTGCTGTAAGTAAAGTTTCTCGCGTAGTCTGTACTCTGTAATAGTAGTCATAAGGTGATTTATGGTGATATAAGATAAAGGCTCAACTCGAACTCAAGATCTCATCATGTAGGAGCGTTCCTTGCATAGAGAAGCTATTGTTGCATTAACAAGTACCTACCTAATCATTCCAGTCATGTTCGAAATGGGATTTAGTAATGTAAAGAACGTAATTGTTAGAACAAATTAAACGAAAATTAACCAATGTTGGTTTGTAATTAAGACTAACTATTTACAAATGTTTGGCACTTTTGGTAAAAGCTGAAAACCATTAAATCGACGTTAATACATGCAGGCAAGGCAAGATTCTATGTACTCTTGAAGGTATCTAAGGCCAAATGACTATGAGGGAGAAATTTATTTTACTCTGCTTTTATCAGTCCTATTCCCTTCACTGTAATTTTTTTATTTTACAAAGTAAATATTTTTGTATGTATGTCGATATGTGAGCTTATTCTTCCAAACTACGTAACGGGTTAAGATACCGTTTTACTTATAGATAGAATGGTTTATGAGGATAGCTTTATTGTGTAATATATTAAGTAGTTTGTTTTTTAATTCCACGCGTACGATGTAGCGAGCAACTACCGCTTATTGAACATCTTAGAGCATCATATTTTCTAACACTTGCGCGTCTCATTTGTTTTTTAAATAAAACTACTTTTTACGGAATTAGACGCGTATATCTAATATATAAAATTCCCGTGTCACAGTGTTAGTTACCGTACTCCTCCGAAACGGCTCGACCGATTTTCCTCAAATTTTGTGTACATATCCTCTAGGTCTGAGAATCGGCCAACATCTATTTTTCAAAGCTTTTTTTTTTTGTATGGCAAAACAACGTTTGCCAGGTCAGCTAGTTTGTTATAAATTTTGGCCCGATTACAGCTCAGTCTCACCCGTGTCCATGGTGACCATAGACATAGTACTAATACATACTTTATCGATGATGGTGACTGTAGTAAAATTTAAAACAAATATACGCATCTAAATTCGTACAAAGTAGTTTTATTTATCTTAGAGCATCAATGAAAAGCAGACTACCTACTGTAACAACATAAGATATGAAACGAAACACTTCTAATATCGGACATAATTAAGGAATTTCCCTCAGAAAAAACCTTAAAGTAATGATACATGTAATGTAATTATGATGATAATTATCATTATGTTTTGTTATCTATTGGATTATGATTTATACAATTTTAGAACCAGTAATAATGTTGAAAATTATTTCGCATTAAAATGCTAAAAGATGGCTTTCAAACACGTTTCAAAGCGTGCCGTTTTCATAGATAGGAGATTTGAGAAGAGCCACTAACTTGGTAATAATCAAAGGTAACCTGTGGCTGCAGTTTAGAGCTTTTAGGTGGACAGCACTTCGCGAATCAGCCACTCAGCAAGGTTCCAATGTCATCTTACAGAAAAACTCATTACCTACTTAAATTTTTAAAGTGAGAAAGTTTCTAATATATTTTTTGTTATTGTGTTTTATTTTTTATTGTTATGTACTTAATTCTAGCCATGATGATTGTGTGAATCTACGCAAACTATAGTTTTTTAAAAACAAAGGTTTAGAAATATACGCGTAATACAGTCCATGTTTAACGAGTAGCATCGAGTAGATACCACTTATAAAAGTGCAAGTTTTCGTTTGTGGATCTTACATAATATTATAGGTCACAGTCCCAACAGATTCTAAACGAAAAGCGATTAAACGCACACCGAACACGCGCTAACGAGCAAATGTGAAAACTGGATGTATAAGAACTCGGTATGTGATTTTGCAACAACTAATGAAAATGCCTTACACCATAACCCGCAATCCGCACCTTAGTCCAGCGTTGGTGAGTCTAGCCGTTAACAAAAACCTCGTAATGTTCTATCTATAGGAGGTGATCGGTGTTAAAGGTCTTAAAAAAAATTAAAACAACACAAAAACATTACTAAAAGTATATTATAGGTATATATTTTTATAATCAGTTCTCTTTAGGAGACCACGCCTTATCACCATCTTTAGGTGAAGTCCAACTTGTTGATCGACGTTTCTGTTCTGGAGTTTTCTCATTAGTTTTTCCATTGGTATTCCCCTCTTGTATGTCGGGCCTGGATTCATTGGGCGGACACTCCGGAGTGTCCCGTCTGGGAATCGAACGAGACCTTCTAGTTCTAGAGCGAGAACGACGCGATCTTGAACGTGAACGGGAATCGTAGGAGCTGGAACATAATTCACACAGAAATAAATATTATATGGTTAAGTTAATGGAAAATGCTTATTTAGTATAATGTTACTTACCGTGATCTCCTGCTCCTAGAACGAGACCTCTTGCTTCTTGAGCGACGACTCCTCGAGCGACGGCTGCGTGACCTCGACCTTCGTCTGGACCTTGACCTCGACCGTGACCTTGACCTTGAGTATGTACGATGACGTGTCCTTGAACGTGAACGATCACGATCGTCGTGGTCGTTACGCGATTCAGTTTCATTTAATTTCTTAAAATATCTGTAAAAAGGAAAGCCAAACTTTGCATACAACAAAATATTCACCAGTATTAGTAATCTGTATTGTATATTACTAATTTTTAAACAAAATCGATTGAAAACAATCTTGTGAGGGTAGTTAAAACTTTTCTAAACTTGAAATTTTATGAGTAAATTTGTCGAATAATTTTCTTGTTTGCCTTAGCTTAGATTGGCATCAAAATGGATTCACGGGACTTACTAGTCCAATTCCTTGACGATCAACAATAGTTGGGAAGAGCATCGGGATTTTGTTACATGGGAAATGCTTGTTACGCACTTCGCCTTTCCAGTAGCGGAGGCAATCTTTGGGGTCCGTTTGAAACTCCCGGCTATTTTGATGGGATTCGGCCTACCCACTAATCCCCATGATGTTCCTTCTCGCCCTTAGCCGGGACATGACAGTCACTCAGGTATTTCCATGAGAGTTTACGTACATTGTAAATTAAAATTTACCTTTTTCTAATGCAATGTATAATACACAATTATGAATAAATTGATAAATATTCACGAACATTAAAATTTCAAATCTGAGCTAAGCTTATAAGCTAGTGTTATGGTTACCAGAATGCGGACTACATAAACTACTTTTACGTTATTTTAAATTTTTTTGTATAAATATTTATGGGCATTACACGCAAGGTCTGGTACCAAAGTAAGCTATATTTCTATGCTTGGGTTGTGGGTACCAGATACAAATATACTACATAATTAAACTACTTTTCTTTTGTCAATACATACTTATGATACCTAGAAAACATCAGGGGGCCAAGTCTGCTATTCAATGTTGTAACAATCAGTTATTGCATTTGTTGATTGCATAATAGCGAATTTTATCAAGTTTGGTAGTCTACTGTTAATTTTTTACCACAAATGATGCCATTATGGCGCCATGATGGTGTCATTGTACTATCATTGTGACAACATTGAATAGCAGACTTGGCCCCCTGGACGCATTACAAACACTTGTATGACATTTATAAATGTCTCACAATTGATTGTTCCAAGCGGAAATCGAACCCGCGAACTCATGTAAGGCAGTCTGTTATATGAACTACTCCACAACGAGGCCGACAATTATTTCTTTATGGGTGCCAGAAAATTATAGTATTGACGAGTAGCATTGGTTAAAAGACCACGATAGTCCAACTGTGCACTTCCAACTGTGCTATCATTTGTACACAAATAATTATTTATTGAATACATACTTATAATACTGATGCGTTGCGTCTGGTCCATTGAAAAAAGGCATCCTCGGCCTGCCTCGACCTCGGCCACGACCTCGTATAGGTCTACGCACGTAGCTGTCTGGTGGAGGGTAATACATACCTCGGGCTCCGTAGTACATTGCTAATGGAACATTAAGGCAAACAATGTTTATTATTTAACTAACTATTGCCGGCGACATTGTTCTCCTAAACTCTAATTCAAACAATTTCTAGCCCATAGTATAGGAGGAGGAGGCCAGGAGTGGCCAACAAGTCCATCGAGCTACCAATTTTGGTCGATCACTCGCAAGTTCCACGAGGGGACGCATTCAATGCCAAATGTTTCTAGTACTTGATACAGGAATGAACATGTACGCAGCTCACGCTTCGAGTAGAGAGACGTTCAGCGTGACCACTTTTAGTAGTTTTCTACTATTGTCAAGAGTGCACGGCGGTATAAAAGCACATTGCATAAACGTCCCCCTTCTTACCTAAGAAATAGGTCGATCGCGACTCAATTTTAAAATAAAAAGTAGATCTTATGTGCACAAGAATGCTGACTAGGCGTATTGGCATAAGGTTCAGTTTCTAGTTTTCTGAAGATTTGCTTACATTATCTCTTAGCTGGCTCTTACAGCACCCTTAAGAGGAAATAAGGTAATGCGTCATCACTTCATTTCCTCCCATTGTATTCTTAAACACCACACAGGCTAACAAAATCAATTAATTTGACAATATACAGTAATATGATACTCATACTTTGTGGAGGCGGGTAGCCATAACCTGGTGGACACGCGAACGGATAACCGAACCCATACGGCATACCATACGGGTTGGGCATGCCACCTGGAAAAATAACATTTATTATCATTATAAACAACTATTGGATGCAAACGGCACAAGACAGTGATATGGCGTTCTATGGGGGAGCCCTATGTAAGTGGATGGAGAAAGGCGGATGGATGAAACAATTATTGTGTAGAAGAACAAACTATAAAACCCTGAAAAGATTTTTGATTCTACAAACAAGACACAAGATGCCTTTTCACGCCTCGCTTGAAAGACCCCATTGTGCTGTGGGATATGTGATATACCTGTGGCCTTATTATATTCCATTTCACGTTCTGGCGTGGTTAGTTTCTCAGTCTTAATCCTTTTGTGATTGTCACTGTCGACGGAAGACACGGAACTGATTGAGGAGTCACGTTTAGGTTTCTTAACTTCAAGTGCTGAACGAATCACTATGCGACCTGGAAGAGTAACAATAAATATATGATTAAATTTTGTTAAATTAAACAATTTCCGTGTGGTGACAGATTAAGAATACAAGTGTCACCACCCCATCTCCTCCCAAGGGTGCTGTAAAAGTCAGGTAAGGGATATTGCACACAGATAACATCTTCTGTGAGAGACAGAAACCTCGAAAATAGCCCTGTGCCAACACGCCTGGTCAGAGCAGCACAGTAGACTATAATCCCTCCTAAGGTGGAGGAGGCCCGTGCCCAACAATGGGACGTAAATGGGCTGGAGAAGAGAAGAGAAACAATACAATAAAATAGAGTCTTTTGTGTTCAATTCGTAGAAAAAATAGAAACCAGTGAGTTTTAGACATAAAATTCTCGTATCAGTGTTTATTGGTTATTCCATAACAGATTGAGCCATGTGACATATTTTGTTTTTTTTATGTGCATATTCAGTCAATACTGTTGACTCACTTGTGACCTAAAGAGAGGTGTAAGAAATAGTTTAAATCCTAAACAATTTTTATACCTCTAGGCCACAATGGGAGTCTCTAATAAAATATATAGTTATAAACACAATAAAACATCCTGGATATTTTTTGTAAATATTGTCATGTTGCATGTCGGTGATAATAACTTTCAAAGATTATGATACACTAGCTGTTGCCCGCGACACCGTCCGCGTGGAATTTAGAAAAATTTCCGTTTTTGCAACATTTTTCACTACTGCTTCGCTTCTACTGGTCGTAGCGTGATGTTATATAGCCTAAAGCCTTCCTCGATAAATGTCCTATCTAACACTGAAAGAATTATTCAAATCGGCATAGTGGTTCCTGAGATTAGCGCGTTTAAACAAACAAACAAACAAACTCTTCTACTTTATAATAATAGTACAGATAGATTAAAGTATACATAGGTATATTATATAGACAAGTACACAGCTAATAATAGGGTTAAAAATGTATACCATTAAGTGCATTCTTAAGACTTGCTCGTTGTTCTTCTAGTAAATCTTCTTGTTGCCTCTTGAACTTGTCTATGATACGATTACGAGCCACTTGTTCACCCGGCATGTAGTAGTAGCTCCTTCTATTGTTTGCTGCTAGTTCAGGACGTAACTGTAAAAATATTACAAGATTTCACAAGAATAAAAGTTAGAAATACTATATTACGGGCTAACACTCACAGTTTTGGGATCGAAGATGTCGACCCAGGTTTCGATCCGATGCTAATATGTATGATATGCATGAATATGTATGATATAATTTAATCTAATATGACTCAAACTCACGAAAATTTCAATACGAGAATAAAAGTTTGTATGTATGTATTCTACAGTAAAACTGCTGAACAGATATTGATAACATTTAAACGTAGGTACACTACAATAATATTTTTTACCTACTGATATCCAAAGAGTAGAGCAATGCCTATAAACATCAGTAAAATCTAAGGTTTTTAAGTTGGCATTTTTTACGAACTCTTTTAAAACAATATGCCTCTATAGATAATTTTATGATTAAATTTAATTATTCATTCTTTTCAGAGATTATTACAGTTTGGTATTATAGTATAGAAATATTAACCTCGATCCTCTTAAACAGTTCCTCAATCAGTCTAATAGCTTGGAGTTTCTTCTGAGCTTTCATCAACTTGTTGCGTTCCTCAGCCACCTTGCTGTTTAAGTCTACATTATCTTGTTCCATTAGTTTGGCCAACTGTTTCTTCTTTCTTCTCTCTTCTCTTTCACGCATTTTATCCAACTTTTCTCTCTCATAATGGTCATGCTTTTGCCTTTAAAGAAGAAAGATCTATGATCAATCATCTTATCAACTTACAACTTGTTAGTTATTATAATTTGTCTTAATATTGCAGAATTAAGCATTTAAAAAATATATACAAAAGCTATATTATTTCTGAAAAGATGTTAGTTTTTATGCAATTCATGAATTTATTGCTTTCCACATGTTTATCATCAAAATAAAACATCAGATTTTGTAAGTTAACATTTGAACTAAAGACAATACCTTTCGTTTGCCTCTTTTCGAGCTATCCTGTCTTTTTCCAATTTCTCTTCTTCTTCTTTAGCTCGTTGACGCGCTACAAGTCTTTCTCTAACAATAGACCGTCTTTTAACAGCTGCATCTGTCATATGCTTAGTTTTATCAAAGTCTACTCTGATACCACACCACTCAGCTATGTCGTCCTTCTTACGTAGAAGTTTGCGACCTCTAAGAGCATCCATACAGCGAACAAAACTAACATATTCACTAAACTGAAGATAACCCTCAAAATACAGGGCTGCATCTTGTGGAGGTATTGTTATACCTCTTATACCAGATTTCATTTGCATTCTAAACGGATCCGCAGCTGGCACATCAACTTGACGTATAGACCCGTACTTCTCAAATGCCTTTTTAAATATGTTTTCAGAAGGAGGCGCTTCCTCATCTTGTTCATTTTGATGAACAAACCATCTAATTGGAAGATTAGATATATGGACAGTGTCTGGACGCTCACCAGGCTTCATCTCATCCATATCAGTAGCATCACGGAAGAACGAGTCCCAATCATGGCGATTAGGAAATTCTGACTTTGCCTCAGACACTCGCACCTTTAATGGATCTGGATATTCTTTTAACTGTACAATACGATCTGCAAGCCTTGATATAACTCTATCAAGTTTATCACGACTCTCTAACTCAGCATCAAACCTTATTGTTTCAGAACTATGCTTGGATACTTTCAACACCGAAAAATTATCAGGTAGGATCATCTTTCTTAGTTTTTCCATAAGTTCCCAGTTGGAAATTGACTTGCCGTGTACCTTGTGAGAAGGGAGCTGGACAGAAATGTTAAGCTTTGCAAAAGATTTAAGATACAAACGCTGCGGCAGATAAAGCGCCACAGAGTCTGACGGATCTCTACAAACTTGTATATTCATCTTAAAAACTATTAACACTTAGAAAGAATAAAAAACAAAAAAGACAGACATAAATTAAAATGATAATGGAATGACAAAATGAAGCCCTAGAGCCCTACGAGTATTCTAGTCTTTATAAAATTATAATCTAAAAAGTATTAAAAGAAATGACCAAAGTTTAGTTCAGGACCAGCTCCCATTATTGATCCTACAAATATCGATTGAATGAAAAAGTTGTAGCTTCACAATGTTTTCGTGGCTTTTGTCGATTCTTTTTTTTTATTTATTCACTCAAACTTTATTTTAATATCTTTTTACGACGATGTTTTAGAAAGAAAACATAAATGCGCCGACCGACGCGTTTTCAATTGACATATTTGACAGCTATCACACAGCCACAGACTAGACTTATGTAATAAAGGTACTCTGTAGCCAAACATAACTAATCGATAAAAAACCTATGGTGGTCACCCATGGTCACCATAGGTGGCATAGGTTTTTTATTGATAAATCTAACAGGGCCCTAAGTCCGGTAAATGAATTGTGTGTTATTTAGTGTTATTGCAAACAAATGCAATAACTGATTGCTTAGTGGCGAATTTTATCAAGTTTGGTAGTCTATTGTTAATTTTTGGGGTTATAATGTCCAATTATTCTCTTCTCTCTCTCATTGTGACACAATTCATTTACCGAACTTAGGGCCCAGGAGTTGCCATTGCTGGCGAACCCCTCTGAAAAAGACGTAAGAGTCGTGCTCATTATGGTGTCAATCAAATTATGATAAAGTATTTGAGTGCGTTAACTCGGCACGTCACCGACTAGCAGTTTATTTGCCACGTTATAGCTGCCCGCGACTTTGTATGCGTGGGATTTTAGTAGTAGTGAGCGTTTAAACGAAAAGCTTAAAATAAGCAATGCTTATTAAAATAAGCAAAAAAGCACGCTGCCGTTTATAAGCAATCCTCGCTTAATGCTTATCTTAAAATTGCAACAGTTGTGAGAATATTTTCAAAATGTTGGTAAAAAGAGAAGAGGAAAATGTAAAAAGAGATGTAAGTGTAAAATTTTTATTTAAACGGTAAGCAAATTTTTAGCAGACAACGTAAATTAAGTTCAATTAAATGTTTTAACGAAAAAGTTAAAAAACATAAAAGCTAAACAGTAAGCAAACAGCATATTATGAATTTTAACACGTTCGCGCGCGGTAATTTTACTCAACAATATACCGAAAATCACTAAAAATTTCCATACATTTTAGAAGCACAGTTATAACCGTACTGTCGAAACACAATATACAAAAAGGTCATCCTGAGATCAGTACGGGTATAACCATTATACGGCTGGTCTCGTTCTGGAGTCAACTCTGGAGTAGAGACATCCTCAAGAAGATGCCTGATACGGTCACTATCTGTTAGCTTTTCTCTACTCATCTAAAACAAATAGAAATATTTACATTATCCGAATTATATTGATAATTTATTCATAATTAGGTCAATATATAGTTTGAAGTTATTTTATTATAAATACAATCGTTATATTACAATAATAAATTGTCTTCGCTTGACACAATGGAGCCAATAAAACTCAATATTTGTTACTATTTAGGCTATAATATCTAGCAAAAATACAATTTAGTATGTGCGTCTTGATGGTGCTGAGACGTAGGTTAGAATGACAGGTCAATTTACAATATTAGGTAATTGGCGAGAGCGCCTAGTGAAAAAGTTATATTAACAATGGATTAATGTTTTCCCTAAAAACTAAATAGCAGGCATTGGGCCGGAACATCCTCCCGCCTCGTTGAAAGTATGACTTCAACCGGTGAAATCTTCATTTGGCAGAGGACAAAGACGAACGAGTGGTCTTCTGATGCATCCTCTTATAGTGTTGATATCTGCCACACGTGAAACTCCATCTGGACCATAAAATAATCGGCTAACTCGCCCCAATCTCCAGTTTAGCGGTGGCAAGTTATCGTCGCGAATGATCACCATGTCTCCAATATTCAACTTAGAGGTGTCAGTTTTCCATTTTGTTCTCTGTTGTAATTCTATTATATACTCTTTTTGCCACCTGCTCCAAAAGTGCTGGCGGAGCCTCTCAAGACGTTCATAGCGCTTGAGATTGATTGCCTTGGTGCGTAGCAGGTCCGGTGATGGCAGCGCAGTCATTGGTCTTCCAATGAGGAAGTGCCCTGGTGAAAGAGGAAGGAAGTCGTTAGGAGAGGAAGAGAGAGAATACATAGGACGACTATTTAATATTGCCTCCACTTGTGCAAACAACGTTAACATCTCTTCGAATGTTAAGTGGCTATTCCCTACTACTCGTTTAATATGAAATTTCGCGGACTTAATCCCGGCCTCCCATATACCGCCGAAGTGAGGAGCGTACGTAGGAATAAAATTAAATTTAATGTTATTTTGATTAGCATAATCACACAGAGATTTCGAATTATGTTTCAAAAAATTGCCTATCTCCTTTGAGGCGGCTACGAAGTTTCGACCATTATCAGAGAATATTTCGACTGGTTTTCCTCTGCGCGCGATAAATCTTCGAAGTGTCATCAAAAAAGCATCTTTTGACAGATCACTGACTGCTTCCAAATGAACGCATTTGTAACGTAAACAAATAAATAAGCAAAGATAGCATTTGATTAAACGGCTACCACGACCTTTACGATTAATAATGTTGAATGGTCCGGCATAGTCTACACCTACAGACATAAAGGGGTAGTCAGGAGTAATTCTTTGAGAAGGAAGATTGCCCATTTTGGGATTTAATGTTTTTGCTGCTAATTTTCTACAACACACACAACGATTTACCACGCGCCTGGCAAGCCTCCTGCCATTTATTGGCCATACAGTCTGTCTAATAGAATATAATAATTGATGCGGACCAGCATGCATGTTATGAATATGTTCTCGTTCAAATAATAGCTCAGTAAGCCTGTGAGCTGCGTGTAGCAACACAGGATGTTTCTTTTCATACGCACAGTCAGAAGCAGAAATTCTACCGCCTACACGTATTACATTAAAAGTTTTATCAAAGAACGGAGACAATGAAATAATTTTAGATTTTACACTTAATGGCTTATTATTAATTAATTGATTATATTCAAGTGGGAACGAGTGACGTTGCGCAATAGAGCATAGTACATAAAATGCAGTATTTAATTCGTCTACAGTTAAATCTGTTAGGATTTTATTGTAAGGATATTTTAAATTATGAATGAAACGCCTCACATAACATATTGTCCTTAATAGCCTGTTAAATTTTGAATAATTATTAAAATTAATTATCGATTCTAAAGTTGTAACTGTATTGCATTTTATTTCTGGCACTACGTCCAAATTAATTTTATTTAAAGTAGGCCATTCAGAACGATCTTTCGATAGGAAATCAGGACCGTACCACCACAGCTTCATAGGCACTAATTGATTGGCATTAACACCACGTGAAATTAAATCTGCCGGATTTAATGAGGTAGGTACATAACGCCACGATTGTGTATTTGTCATTTCAGAGATTTCTAATATTCTATTTGCTACAAAGGCCTTTAGTTTTTTTGAATCATTATGTAACCAAGCCAAAACAATACTTGAGTCACACCAATGATAAATACGTGAGGGTTGGCACCTCAGAGCATCTGTGACTGATTTACACAGTCGAGCAGCGAGCATCGCGGCGCATAACTCGAGCCGCGGTATTGTAGTGGATTTAACCGGCGCAACCTTAGACTTAGCGCACAACAGCTTGACACTAATGTTATTATATGCGTCTACCGAGCGCATATAAACACACGCGCCGTAGGCATGCTGCGAAGCATCACTGAATGTATGCAATTCTATACATATAGGATCGGCACACAATACCAATCTTGGTATTTCGAGATTTTTGATAGATTCTAAATTGTTCTGAAATAATTTCCAACTATTTTCTATGTCTTTAGGGACAGGTTGGTCCCAATTTATTTTTAGAAGCCATAATTTTTGTAATAATATTTTGGTCTGTATAACGACTGGGCTTAGAAGTCCTAAGGGATCAAATATTTTGAAAGACTGTGATAATATTGATCTTTTGGTGACATTTATATTATCTAGATTATTTTTGATAGGAAAATGTAAATGATCAGTTGATGGGTTCCACCCGAGACCTAGCGTGCTTGACGACTCACTGAACAATAGGCCTGCATTATTGTTCTTAACATGCGAACCTTCAGAAAAAATCGGTAAATTACTTTTAAATTTTCTTAAATTAAAACATGCAGAATTTAATATTTTAGTGACAGAATTTTGTATATACTGTAATTGTTCATGATTAGGAATGCTTGTAATCAAATCATCTACATAAAAATCGTGTTGAATTATATCCTTTATCGTTTCATCTTCGCATTCTTCACCCAGTTGATAAATACAACGGGTGCTTAAATAGCTGGCACTGGTTGTACCATATGTTAAGGTATTTAGCTTAAGTATTTTTATTGGTTGTGATGCATGACTTCTCCATAATATAAGCTGTAAATTGCGGTCAGCGTCGGTAACTTCTACCTGACGGTACATCTTCTCGATGTCTGCTGTCAGGAGATACTTATACTGCCTAGCTCTAATCAGTATGGAAAATAATGAGTCTTGTATATTGGGACCTGACAGTAATATGTCATTTAGCGAATATCCAGAAGATGACGCTGCAGAGCCGTCAAAAACCACTCTTAATTTTGTGGATTCACTAGACTCTTTTAGTACAGCATGATGGCATAAAAAATAGGAGGGATCAGGCTTCACCTGGACCTCGGTAAGATGACCTAACCGCTTGTACTCTTCTATAAATGCAGAATACTCGGCCTTTAGAGTTGGATTTCGTTTAAAACGTTTTTCTAAATTCAAAAATCGTTTTTTAGCAATTGAATAGGTGTCACCCAGGCAATCAGGTGAATCTATTAAGGGCAGTTTCACACGAAACCTACCATTGTCTAATCTTATTGTATTTGTTATAAAATGTTGTTCGCAATATTTGTCCTTTTGACTTAAAATAGGCCTTTGGGGAACCTCCTCGAGATTCCAAAACATAGGAAGCATTTCGTCTACTTCATTGTTAGAATTTTTTGACAAAGATATATGATTACATTGTATTGATTTCGAATTTAATTTATTCGCGTATATAGGGCCAGATATTAGCCAGCCTAATTTGGAATTAAGCAATTTTGGTAACTGGGGACCTAAGGAACGTTGCTCATTCCCTAATATGTCCCAAAATAAATCTGCCCCGATCAAAACATCAATTTTAGCAGGTTGATGGAAGGTAGGATCGGCCAGTGTGATATTTTTAGGTAACTTTAGATTTTGAATGCTAATAGGAACTTTAGGTATTTCCGATGTTAGCTCAGTTAATACGAGACATGATAATTGTACAGTGAATGGATTATTTAAAGAATTTATTTGAGCCGTGCAGGTTTCTACTACTTGATTCGAACGAGTGTTGCCTATACCTATAACCTCTAAATTGTCGAAACGATTTGATTTTAATGCTAGTGTATTTTGTAGCGATTTTGTGATAAAAGTAGATTGGCTACCGCTATCTAACAACGCACGGACCTTTATTCTTTTGTTTGTGCTTGGATTGCAAACTTCAATAATAGCTGTTGATAAAAGTACTTGTTGATTTTGTGTAGAATAATTAGCAATTGTATTAAACTCGCCTTCACTAGTTGAGGTACTGGGTGGTGACAGGTGTATGGAGTAAGGTGTTGTGTCGCCTTTTACACTCTCGACATGGTCCCATACGACACTCGTTTAGTTGATGTCCCTGACGAAGGCAATTTGAACATAATTTATATTTTTTAACATCATTTAATCTCTCTTGTATGCTCTTTGATTTGAACACTGAGCAATCATAAATTCTGTGAGTGTCCTCACAAATGATGCATAAAAAACTAGTGGTCTTTGGTGTGTTAACTACTGTGAATGTTTTAGTATGTAAAGACTTGCTATGAATATTATTTTGTATATTATTATTGCGCACCGTTGTTGGTAAGACTTTGGAATTATTATTTCTACTTATGGATTCTATGACATCTGCACGATCCGTCAAGAATTTGTGAAATATAGCTAATGTAGGTACGTCATCAAGGGTATTTCGGTACTCTTCCCATTTAATGAGTGTTTGATTATCTAATTTTAAAGAGAATATATAAATTAACAACATGTCCCATTTGTCTGTAGGCTGACCAAGGGTAGCTAAAGCACGTAAATTTTTTGTCATGTGATCTACCATGAATCTAAGAGACCTCTCTGACTCGCGCATTATTGGTTGAATATTTAATAAACACTTAAAATGATGATTAGTGAGAACCCGTTTATTATTGTAGCGATCACACAGAAGTTTCCATGCCTCCGCGTAATTCTTTGATGACACTTCAAGATTACTTATTATTCTAGCCGCTTCGCCTTCAAGATAAGAAACTAAATAATGAAATTTATGAACGTCAGAAATTTTGCAGTTTTTATGAATCAAACTATCAAATGTGTCATGAAATTCCAACCAGCGAAAGTAAGTGCCGTCAAATTTAGAAATTTGTATTTGTGGTAATTTAAAACCCATATTATTATTATCTTTGCACTCATGTGAGCACAGAGCACTCATGTCATGAAATATTGATTCACGCCGCTGCAAACTTTCAGCATTGTTATAATCATCAATTATTTTTTTTGCTGCTGCAATATTTACGACAAAATCACTTTCGATACTATCGCGTTCATCAAGTTCCCTAGATAAATTTTCGGAATTCAAAACCTCTATCTGATTCTGCAATTCATCATATCTCAAAGACAAAGCTTCAAATTTGCCAAGCTTAAGTTTTAACTCTGCCAAATCGACACCTGTCATGTCCCCTTTCTGGCTTAAATTAGTTAAATAGTTCTTAAATTTTGTTATTTGGCCCTTGATTGAGCTGCGTTTTATATTTAAATCCTTTAGCTCCTTTGGATACATTTTGTCTGTATCTGCAAAGGTAGTCATGATAGTAATAAAATAAACTATTCAAATAATAATTTAAGCAAGATAAACCAGTAGGCAACAATGAAAAATGTCAGAAATGACTTGGTAAATAATTAATTATAAACTCTCACGCTCCTCGTTTCGTCGGCATACACGCGCCACAGCCACTGCAATCAGCGTAGCCGCAGTAGGCGTAAGCAGGATGGAACCAGTGAGCAGCTTCGGGAACCCTGAAATGGTTCGGCGTACACAATGTGAAAATTTTGATAACAACTGGTGCGATATATTTTGTTTGTGGGTATACACGGGCCACCAACTTGGCGCAATTTTTACTAATATTTATACAAATCACGATATGCCAAGTACTTTGTATTATATTATAAATATAATATACTTTGTATTATAAGTATAATCGAAATATCCGAAATGATACGAAAATAAACCAATTCAATGTAGAATAGAAAGAAAAAATAATATATTTTTTTTAAGATGTGGGTAAGATTTTTTTTTCACATATGATGCAATCTTAATTTGTTGAAATTTTATATTTATTGGCAATAAATCACGTTTAATTAAGTTTATTAGGTGAAACCTATAAATAAAACGATAGTTTGCAACAAATTTTGGCAATAGAAATAGAATTTCAAGGGTTTTTGTTAGGGTTGGTGTAGGAACAAAGGATGAAATGGGGCACTTATCTCATGAAATCCGCCGACGGTGCGCAGCTTTAGATGCTCCACTGCCCAGGACAGATGTCTGCAATCGCGCCTGTACCAGTTTCTTCCCCTTGTCGTGATATTTTGTAATCTTCTCTGCACCGACGCCTTGTAACTTTTCTTCGTAGAATTTTGTTATTTTGCTGTTCCCCTCATGGGCCACCAATTTATGTCTTCGCTTGACACAATGGAGCCAATAAAACTCAATATTTGTTACTATTTAGGCTATAATATCTAGCAAAAATACAATTTAGTATGTGCGTCTTGATGGTGCTGAGACGTAGGTTAGAATGACAGGTCAATTTACAATATTAGGTAATTGGCGAGAGCGCCTAGTGAAAAAGTTATATTAACAATGGATTAATGTTTTCCCTAAAAACTAAATAGCAGGCATTGGGCCGGAACATAAATCAAGATTTTCTAAATACAGTACATCAAAAAAGAATTTTTTACTCACTTTCGATCGTGGAGCGCTAAACAAACACACGTACTGCTAAAGTAGCGTCCCGCGTGGCACTGACTCGCGCGTCGAAGTAATACACGTACAAACGCAACGGTGACAGCCGTAGTGCATCTGTGTGCACACTCACACATGTCAAATACCGGTCACGGTTCAATCCCGCCTAGCGCATTGCATTTTGACAGTACGCTTGTCTATCCCTTACACAGAATGCCAGTGGAAATGAGTTGTATAAATATCTCATAGAAATTTAACTGCTTACGCCGTACTAACCATACGAAGAATTTGAAAACTTACGGCAATAACCGTGCTGTCAATATTTGAAATGAAAAAAAACGGTCATAACCGTTACCGCGCGCGAACGTGTTAAGCAGACTACAAAAATTAAGTTGAGTTAATTTTCTTAACGAAAAAGTTAAAAAGCATAAAATAGATGCTTAAAAATAAGCAACTTTTTAAGCAGCTAACTTTTTTAAGCATCTCGTTTAAATTCGTTTAAAATTTTAAGCCGTTATTCCCATTTCTAGATTTTAGCCTTTAATTGTGCCTTTAATTTTCCTCGATGAATGTACGTATGTGAAAACGACGCTGGCGAGGTCATCACCGGCGAACGCTACAGATCAATGATAAACAATTTCTTTTGGCTTAAGACGATACCAAAATAGCTTCGTGCATTTTTCTATGTACGAAGTTTTCATTGTTTCTTTAGATTGAATGGCTAGAGCTCTAATTTTTAAGTATATGTTTTTTTAATATATGATCTAGGATCGCATCAACTCAGAAACGCGATTGAAAAAAGTTTTCTCGATAGAAAATCTTGGCGAAACAACCTCTCAATTTTTTTATTTTTTTCATTTGTCGGTCTATTATCGCGTATTAACTAATGAAATAACTTTAAAAACATAAGTAACTATTATATATAGAAACACGTAAATCAGAATTAAAATATATTTATTAGATTTTGAGTAAATAGGAAAAGTATCCCTAATTCTTCATTTTCTGTGCCTACTGGCTGTGTTAATATGTACGTGTCGGCGATGATATACGATAATAATGATGTAGGCCCTTAAATTGAACAATATGGACGTGAACGATATGTGGTTCCAGCAAGATGGCGCTACTTGCCACACAGCGAACGACACAATCGACATTCTGCATGAACGGTTTAAGGGTAGGGCAAAGAGTAAAATAATATAGTAGGGTTATCTCTCGCAGAGGTGACGTGAATTGGCCACCAAGATCCTGTGATTTGACTCCGCTAGACTTTTTCTTGTGGGGTTTTCTGAAGTCGCAGGCCAATAAACCGCATTCGACCGTTGCCCTGAAAGCCAACATAACGCAAGCCATCGCGCAGATTCAGCCGGATCTATGCAGCGGAGTCATTAAAAATTGTACCTCTAGGATTCGTGCCACCATACGAAGCCGCGGCGGACATATGAACGATGTCATATTCCATCCATAATGGCATAAACGAGCCATTCAAATAAAAATAAAATTTTGTTAATATCTCACATACATCTTGTTATATTCAATTTTAACATCGACCCGCCCTTGTTGAAAGACCCTGTATAACTAATGATGATATTATGTATAGATAGATGAATATTATTTATTTTCTATGCGTTGTTACATTGTACATGTAACAAGATACTAAATTATAAAAATTTGTTAAAGCTGTTACTGACAGACAAACCAACAAAAAAAACGGAAGGTTTTTTTTCTAAAAGAGATACGGGCCTACTTAACTAGAGGGGCAAGTGGTCCCTTGGTTGGGGTGTCGCTCAGTGGGGCCGCCCGAGGCTTTGGTGATAATATACATTTTTGTTAGTTTGTCTGTCAAATATGTCTGTGTTAAATAAAAACAAAATATTCAAATAGGTATTTTTGGGCATTTTGTTTTAAATAGACAAGTGTGTAGGCAAGATTATCAAGCTCTTTTAAAACGTCAGAAGCTAGGCGTGTTGGAGCCAAAGCCACAGAAACTTATTTTAGGGTTTCTTACAAACAAGAAACCATTATAGTCTCACTTTGGTGTCCATCTGTCTCACGGAACAGAGATCAATTTTTGATTGATCTCTGTTCCGTGATCTGTCTGTAGCAAATTAAGAAGCATCCCCGGGTAGGGGTCGTCGACGCGCAATAGCAGGCGGCCCCACCCGACAAGGAGGCCGCGCGCGGCAGGTCGGAGGGCCTGTCGCGCCAACAGCGGCGGACGATCACTCTCCACGTGTTCTGGGGAGAGGTGTCGGTCTGACGGGGGGGCCTAGGGCCCGCCCCGTCACAGTGAGCCCCCACCGATAGGGGGCCAGCCCTGGTCAGGTCATGGTAATACCTTAGTGACTACCATGGTCCGGCTAAGGGGCGAGGAGGAACACCGTGGGGTTTAGTGGGTAGTTCGGGTCCGCTTCTGACCCGGGAGTCCCACACAAAGTGCGTAAATGCATTCCCCACGTAAAAAAAAAAAGCCCTTGATTGCTTGTCTGGCCCAAATACATCTGGCTAAAGACCACAGAGTATAGTAATAAACACAAAGACTGGTTTCAAAGTGGCCTCTCAAAGGCGCGATGTCCGTAGCATTTAACTCGTGTTATATATAGTTATTCGGCAATACTACAACTATTTACCTACAACTGCCGATGATGGGCCGTATTTTACAACAATACACCATAACCAACATAAACCAGCCAGTTATATTATCTAGTTATTTAATACAAGTTGGCCGGCATACAGTCGGAAGTTTTCATACTTTTTGTCCAGCACAACAAATAGAATTAGGAAAATAGGGCGAATTTAGGATATTGGAGGCAGGGATTAAATATTCAAAATACCAAATATGTCATATAAAGTATCTTTTATTTTCTTTAATACAGGATTAAGCGCAACATATATTGCGCGGATACCGCATATCGCCTTACAATTTCACTGATATATCAAATAGACCATGCCGTACTTACATCTATTATAAATAATTTAGCATACAATTACACAGCTCTGTGTTAATACTACCTAGAATTTAAAAATGTATCTAAACTAGCATCTCCAACTACCAAGACCTTAATTAATTCCCCAAAATCATTTAGCAAAACTTGACACGGTAGTTTAAAATCATATCAGTGTTGCCAGAATTGTGAATGTCTAAACACCACATAAATTAGAAAAAATATATTTAAAAAAAAATGGATGAAAAATATATTTAAAATATATACCTAATTTGCTAAAAGCGTTTTTTAAGGTACTTACTAGGTAAGACCTGTCAGAATAAAATATTTTATATTTTAAGGAATGCTATGCATGAAAAATAAAGCTTTTTATGAACTTACCCATCAACAAAGGGACCTAGTATAGACTTAATATCGTCTAACCAAAAAAAAAATACTTCACAGAGGCTTCCCATGGCAATGTTTATAAAAAATGAATACTTTGGGGATCTTTCACATTACTCAAAGTGAATGCTCCACAATATTGTAGTAGGCATCCAAAAATATGTAATTTGAAATAGATGTAAATAAAGAAATAATCACTTCGAATATTAAACTAAAACAACACGCGATAGAATATTAAAAAAACTTAGTTAATATCCATGAAAAAATTTTAAATTTGTAATTTAGCCCTTACAAAACGGGGGATTACATATTTTTACCCGATTTACTTAGAAATGAGAATGATCTATCTAACTTTATAAATGATAATGTGACTTCTATTACCTAAAACATCCAAAACATTTTATAACTTTATATTTGGAATAATACATAGGTATCATAGAATTTTTACAGCGTAAAAGTACGCTATTTATAAAAATGGTTATTTCTGGCTATGTTGATATTATTCTCAAACAGCTCTAAACTGCCGTGTCATTTACCATTTCCCCAACAAGTATATAATATATATAATTTGTCATATTTGCCATCTATATATAATTTAACTGGTAATAAAATCACAACATCGATTTATTGTGACCAAACATTTATTATAAATTGTGATGATAATATCTAAAGCATTCATTTATGCGATTAAAGCAATACTTATTACACAAATAAATAATACTTAATTCAGTTTTACACTAAACCATTAAGAAATATTTTGTATTGCTTAAATTTCATATAGACAGCGTAAATGCAGAATTAATCTATTATTATATTTATTTACATTCGTATACAGAAACTCAACATTCAAATTAAATAAAACAACACACACGTTTTCAATGCACAACTAAAACTATCTCTCACAATGAATCTACAGTTTCTTTTGTTTAGGAAAATTATTTAAAATAATAATGTTCAGTCTTCTATTGAATAGTACAATAATGATATAACATTTGTCCATTTACAATAGTTTTATCTACATTTTGTACAAGCTTTATGGGGAATTGACGAAACCCATAACTTGTGACACTAGTGTCACTAAATATTGGCGATAATGACACAAGTTATGAGACAATAGTGACACAAAACGGGCACAAGTTTCAACGCCGCGCCAGTATGCTGGTCAAGTAAGTTTGGGTGGCATATATTTTTGTTGTCATAGATTTTGATTAAATTAAAAAACAGATGAAATCTAAAAAATCGAAATGAGAAACTGCATTAATTGCACTTTTGACAACAAATTTATACGCATTACTAATTATATACCGTTATGTTCAAACTTATCAGTGCACAGAACGAAGGCTTCCCTAGCCAGATGTGATGTTATTTTTGAAAAAATGCTACTGTAAGAGCTCTCAGCTAATCTTTCAAATGGAAAGAGGACATAGGAAATATTATTAATACATTTTTAAGCCCTGTCCTCTTTTACTTGAGAGGGAATTTGGTATTTGCCTAACTCTAGCCATATTTCATAGGTTATACAAAATATTAAAGATTACATAAACAAGACGAAGTTGCAATCCAACAGTGACGTAGCTTGCCTAAGAGGCCCTGTATACAAAAGAAATGTTTTGAAAAGACCATTGGAAAGAAAAAATTTGCTCAAAAGCTATGAAAACTTCCGGGACCCTCTTGCCCCACGAGGCCCGTGTCTGAGATACGGCAATGGCTACGTCCCTGCTATCCAAACATTGTGTTATCTCAATAAAATAATACATCTCATCCCTTTATAAGCGAAATCACTTAAGATGTCAATTTATTTGCTTGATTTAGTTATGCTTATACTTATAAACAATTTAAAACTGGTTTATATTGTGTTTACATGATTAAAAAATGTGTATTCGCTTCAACGGACTTGTGATAAGGGTTGCCACGTAATGTCAAAAATATCTTTACTTCGACTTTTTTGTTTAATTGGTAAATCCGACTGTCTATATGCCTAACAGTGTCTGCTGCCAAGTCAATTATTACTTAGTTCTAATACCGGAAAGTAAAATTGTGACTTTTCAGTTGAATTCTTGATACTGTCGCGGATGTTATTAAGACCAATTGACTAAAGAAAATAAGGAACTTGTGACAACCCTAGTTGATCATTTAACAAATATGTGAATACTGTATCGCATTTTGTAGCAGACTTTCTGACTTCATGGGCGTAGTTATAGAAACATCTAAAACGCATTTAAACAATAATCGATACTGTTGCCAATTCTGTTCCACTGAAAACTAAAACCAACTAAGTTATTGCAGTCAAATCACTAGGACATGTTTTTGGTTGACATTTAGTAGAAATTTATTATTATGGAAAAGAACAACTTTAGTTGATAATATTGACTCTGTAATGATTTAGTTTAGTTTTATACACACAGAATTGAAACCAATATTGTAAGAATTTCTTAGTTTAACCTGACTACGCCCTTACCTGAGATAATTCTATTATTGTTATTAATAAAAGTATCTGCCTACCCCCATTAAAAGAGTATTTACCCTAGGGCCATAGGGGCCATGACCCGGGGCGGCTAAATATTGCTCTATCTCTTTTAATCTATAGGGCCGCCAATTAAATTGGCCAGAGGCGTCAAATCCAATGGGCCGGGGCGCTAATTTTCAAAATACGTCTCTGCCCCCATGGGAAAAAGGCGTGATGTTATGATAATGATGTTATTATTATATTTAATTAGCTCTTGCTCTCTTAGCTTGTTGTGGATGCTGTTGTGCATGAGCTGGTCTGGGGGCTGCATGTGGTTGTTCATCAGTGGCATGTCCAGATCTAAGCATATATTTGAACTGTAACATGTGCTGCATCACATCTCTGATCTGCACCAGCGCCATGCCGTTCTCTCCAGAGACAGCTGTCTTGCATTTACCAGAGTTTTGTAGTACTTGTAACTGGTGTCTGTTGGCAAATTTAATCATTTAATTAATCATTGTTATCTTAACTTCTTTACTTATTTAAATAAAAAAGAATTGGTCAAGTGCGAGTCGGACTCGCGCACGAAGGGTTCCGTACCATTATCTATGCAACATAAGGCAACGTTATTAGTATCGAGCAAGAAACGGTAAAAAAATCATGTTTGTTGTATGGGAGCCCCCCTTAAATATTTATTTTATTTTATTTTTAGTATTTGTTGTTATAGCGGCAATAGAAATACATCATCTGTGAAAATTTCAACTGTCTAGCTATCACCGTTCTTGAGATACTGGGTGCGGAACCCTAAAAATCATGTTTGTTGTATGGGAGCCCCCCTTAAATATTTATTTTATTTTATTTTTAGTATTACTGTTATAGCGGCAATAGAAATACATCATCTGTGAAAATTTCAACTCTCTAGCTATCACCGTGCTTGAGATACAGCCTGGTGACAGACGGACGGACGGACGGACGGACGGACGGACGGACGGACGGACGGACGAACAGCGAAGTCTCAGTAATAGGGTCCCGTTTTTACCCTTTGGGTACGGAACCCTAAAAACAAAGTCGTAATTTTTGTATGTGTGTCCCTATGTGAGCTTATATCTTCAAAATTACGCAACGGATTTTAATGTAGTTTTTTTTTTTAATATACCGGTTTTTGTCTAATTTGTTAAGGTTTTAAATTCAAGTTTTGATTGAAGTTGCGGGCACCAGTTAGTTGTTATATATTCCGTGTGGTTCTCCTCCACTTCGGAAGGGTTTTTGGTCTACTTTGCAACAATGACCAGGAGTGTTGGCATAGTGTTTAGTTGTCAGTCTCTCACAGAGAATGTTATCTGTGTAAAACATCCTTAGTTGCTTTTTACAACACCTTGGAAAAGAATTGTGGTGTTGACACTTGTTTTCTTAGTCTGTCACCACACGAACATAAATAAACGGATAGCTTATAGATAGATATCTAAACCAATTTATAGCTGAAGAGATTGTCTGTTTTGTTTGAACACGCTAAACTCTGGCTGGACTGGCTTGAATTGAAAAATTCTTTTTGTGTTGGATAGTCCATTTATCGAGAAAGGCTATATAACATCACGCTGAGACCAATAGGAGCGAAGCAGCTGTGAAAAAGGTAACAAATGCGGAAAAAAATTCCAAATACTTTAACTAACCTATTAGGTTTATATAGAGTGATGCCGAGCGCGTCCAGCATGGCTCTGCAGGTGGGCAGCGTGACGTTAGGGAAGAAGTAGCTGGCGAGGTCCGGGAGAGTCATCAACAGTTCAGTGTACTGGTAAGGCTTGGCGTTGATACACGGCACCATCGTGTGCTCCACTAGAGCTTTCTGTACCTGCAACACAAACAATACATACATTAATAATACTGGACAACTACGAGCTGTTCTTCTACATTAAATAATCTCACTCTCTCTGCTGGCGGGCCTCCTCCACTTTGGGAGGGATTATGGTCTAATGTGCCGAGCTGACCGGGCGTGTTGGCACAGGGTTTATTTTCGAGTTTTCCGTCTCTCACAGAGGATGTTATCTGTGTGTAATATCCTTCCTCTCCTTACTAATTTATTATTGTGTGCATACGAGACGATTAAATAATTAGACGAGACGATTAAGACATTAAATAATAAAAATTAATAAAATATTCATGGACATTTCACACAACGTCCTCTGAGCCCCAGCTAAGTTTATATGTTTGTGTTATGGGTACTAGAACACGGATAGAATACATATAATACCCTTTTATAAATACATATTCTTATAATATATAAAAAACACCCAGACGCAGTACAAACAATTAAAGATAAAGATAATTAAATAAATAAATATTCATGGACATTTCACACAACGTCCTCTGGTCCCAAGCTAAGCTTATATGCTTGTGTTATGGGTACTAGAGTACGGATATAATACATAAACTACTTTTCTTTTGTAAATACATACTTATAATACATAGAAACACCCAGACGCAGTACAAACATTTGTATGACAATTAGAAAAAGAACACAAATGATTGTCCCGAGCGGGAATCGAACCCGCGACCTCTTGATCGGCAGTCCGTTACCAGAACCACTACACCACGAGGCCCATCAATTGTATGACAATTATAAATATCACACAAATGATTGTTCGGAGCGGGAATCGAATCGAACCCGCGACCTCGTGATCGGTAGTTCTTTACGTGTACTGCTCAACCACGAGGCTCGTCGCATTAAAGATTCTATACCATTATTATCAGAATATATTCGTCATATTCTCGACCCTAAATAAGAGTAGAAGAACGATGACAATGAGTCGAGTACTGAATGTTATAGCATCAACTGATATAATGTATTTATATGTATTACGAGTAACTAGATTCTATTTAAAAGTTACATAAGGTTGTGAAAAAATAGAAATAACTAAACAAAACCATGTTGCTAAAAATTAACTAGGCAAACCTGTATCCCAAGTGACAGGATTCAATCACAATGCAAAATGTTTTTTAAGTAATATACATAAACTGTACATTTTTCACTTCTCTATAACAGTTCTAGAGATACAACCTGGTGACAGATTGACAGACAGCAGTCTCAGTAATAATCCCCACAGGACAAGTTGTTGCTATTTAATAACATAAAGCAGTATAGTGATATCAACTTACCCTATACGGTGTATGGTTGCCAGTGATGCTGACGTCCGGGATGGGAGTGAGTCTTTTGCGGGCGTCCACCGAGTGAGAGGTTGAGTGGCCATTCATTGAACCACTCACTTGAGGTGACACACTGTAATACAATTTTAACATTTAGTACAATTGGCATTGTTCATATTTTTTCAAAACTCTTAATTTGAAAACCATTTCGAGGAATAGAGTTTCTGATTATGATCCATTAGATTTTTCGGAAAAAACATGATCTCTATTTCCCCTTGAAATGAAGGACTTAAAATATTAAGACGTTCTTAGGGATATACTACTCTGTGGTGGAGTTGAAATTGGTCTATTATATAAACTTGGCAACTTTGAAAAGATGTATTGCAATCTGTCTTAAGTCTATCAGGAAAAGGCAATACACAGATTGCGTACAACGTACAACGTCGCAACATTTAAAATAATATCTTTAAGTATTTTAAAAAATTCTATATCGTAAATATTTCAATAATATTGAAATTAGTTGCTTAAAATAGTCTAAATTTTCTAAAAAATTAATAAAAATCCAGATCAAAATTATGAACAATCCAAATTCATCACAAAACTAAATAAATAATTTGTAGATTATACAATTAATAAAAAATAGTTTAAAAAAACTAAAAAACACGCTTTATTTAATCGAATTATTGCATTGTCATCGGTCTTTGACAGGTGTGTAAAATTTGAATAGAATCTGACCGTTTAAACCGGGTCAAAATAGCGTCCAAAGGAGTCGGTTACAAACATACAAACAAACATACAAGTGAAGCTAATATAAAGCGTGTAAAAATAGATGCACGTATCCAAGTGAGAACCATAAGAGCAAGTGTGAACATCGCATTGTTGCATTTGGACCAGGGGATGTATTTTGAGGGATTAAACACAAAATTCGGAATCTCACAATGGAAAAAACTTTATCAATAATCTTTTATTTAATATATTAAGTAATACATTAAAGGTTGTACAGTGTCAATACAATGGCGAATGGAATGATAGGATCACATACAAATATGTATGCAAGAACAGCCAATACTACTGATATTATCTGTTACTGATATTATTGACGAGCCTTGTGGTTGAGTGGTTTATGTAACGGACTGCCGATCAAGAGGTCACAAGTTACATTCCCGCTCAGGACAATAATTTATGTGATATTTCTAACTGTCATACAAATGTTTGGGCTGCCTCTGGGTGTTTCTAAGTATTATAAGTATGTATTTACAAAAGAAAAGTAGTATATGTATTCTATCCGTATTCTGGTACCCATAACACTAGCATATAAGCTAGCTTGGGACCAGAGGACGTTGTATGAAATGTCCATGAATATTTATTTATTTATTCATCTAGGCGAAAGTTAGTAACAATATATGGATGAATGGATGTTGAGTTTCACGCGCCCTTTTACACAAAAACTACTTAGTGAATTTTGATAAAACTTGACAGTAATTTAACTTAATCAGGATAATAAAACGGCTAAAATCCAAAGATTAGGACAGTACCTATAAATGATTTTAAGATGTGTTGTCGTGGGACACCAGGTAGGAACGAAGTTCCTTCGACTAATGTAGAATCGACACAATTTGCAAAATAAAAATCGTGCTCAATTTTATGTAGGTTTTCTCGATTTTTCTCTTAAATTTTGCTGATTAGTTGTATTGTTGTATTATATAAGTACAGGAAAATATTAAGGAAATTCAGTATTTTAGGAAATAATAAATTAGGTACGTAAAATAAAAAAAAATCGTAATTCAAATTTATCAATTAAAATAACAAAATATGTCTCTTTATTTTTGTTTGACAACATAAAATTACATTGAAATAGAAATAATTACAAACAAAGTTTATTAATATTATAAGTAATTCTTATTAACCAGTCTCAGAAAAGAAAGAAAGAGAAAGGTATTATACACTACTCGCTTGTGTATACGACTGTCGCGCCTGCGCACGTCTCATTTGACGGTTTTATTCCACGGACTTTTTCTTACGGTTTTACTATCACATTCTTTTCAGTTCGGAAGGAACTTCGTTCCAATATATATAACATGAAAAAAAAGAAATTCTATATATACACATAGACTTAGGATATAGATCTAGACGTAACACTCGGTACAACGAATACGGCCTGCTGCTTTTTTTAGTTGATGATTTAGTAGCCTTTCTAACTCTTTCTTTTTAAGCGGGAGTAAAAGAGAAAGCAAGGCTACTATTTACTATTTAACTTTTAAACCATAAACAGGGCGGCCCTGTCTTGGAACAAATCTATGTTCCCGAGTTGTTACTCCCTATTTATAACCTTCTTGTATATACATTTGAGTGCTTCTTTTCTTTGAATTTATATATATTTTCACTCCACACACAAATTATTATTCTAAACTCCGAAAGTTTTTATTTTTAATTTACAATATTAGGTACTTTTTCGTAGATGAGACAAAAAAAATCCGAAAAAAAGGGAGCACCCTCGTATCAATACGAAACATACGAGTCGTATGTATATATACACATCCATATTTTTGTATTGTACCTTTCTCGTTTATTTTTAATTTTCTTCATTTTTTGACGTTCCCTGAATGCCTTTTGATGCTCTGCATTTGTTTTTGGTGGTTTTGCGGTACTGAAAATGATTAAAAATAGATTTTTTGACTACTTAAAACTTAAAAAAAAAATACCTATTCAATAAACTTTTTAAATATTTTCATTAGTTTATTGATATTTTTGCTTAATATCGTACCTTTCTTGCTTATTCTCATTTTTTTTAGCTTTTTGGCGTTCCCTATACTCCTTTTGATACTCGGCTTTGGTTTTTGGTGGTTTTACAGTACTAAAAATGATGAATAAAAATTGAATTATCAAAATATCATATTATTTAAATGTTTGGAATTAAAGAGAGATTTTTTGAAAATTATTTCAATCAATAATCAATAAACAATTCAAATCAATCAAATCAATAAACTTTTTAAATAATTTCATTAGTTTAGAGGATATCTTTGCTTTATATCATACCTTTCATGCTTATTTTCATTTTTTTTAGCTTTTTCGCGTTCCCTATACGCTTTTTGATACTCTGCTTTGGTTTTTGGTGGTTTTGCAGTACTAAAAATGATTAAATATAAATAGAATTATTAATAACATGTATACACGATGTCCCAAAATTCAACGATAAACGGGCACCAGAAGTTAGACCTACTCATGACTACTCAAGAAAAAATTTTCAAAGGTTACTTTTAATTCTTTTTTTGATATCTCTAAAATAAATTACGGTATATTTTTTATTTTATTTTTCTCGTTGAAATTTTGTAGTCACGAGTAGGTCAACTTCTGGTGTCCGCTTATCGTTAAATTTTGGGACACCTTGTTCAGGGTGCGGCTAAAGTTACTATATGATGTAAAACAATTGTAACTTCTTTGCTTGCGAGTATTTAACTTTTTCTTTTTTCCTATTTCAGAAATTAAACTTGGGAGAATATTTAAAAATGGAACGCTATACAATTGCGCAAAGAACTAAGATTGTTTTTCTATTCATTGAAAATCATCGTTCGATAATTAATACTCAACGTGCATACAGAAGATTTTATGGTGTAAGAACTGCTCCAACGGGTCCAACCATTCATTCGTTGGTGAATAATTTTGCTGAATATGGGACTGTCGGAGATTCAAGACGTACGGGCAGACCTCGAACTGGCAGATCGGCCGAAAATATTGATGCTGTGCGACAGAGCGTCGAAGAAAATCCGCAGACATCAACGAGAAGACGATCTTCCCAGTTGCAGCTTTCTGACCGCACTCTTCGGCGAATTTTAAAACACGATTTGCACCTCTTCCCTTACAAAATCCAACTAGTCCAAAAACTAAATCCTGAGGACTTCGTATTACGCTTGGAATATGCTAGAGCAGTTTTAAATCTCGTTGATCAAAATGAAAATTTTTTGTCAAATTTAATGATGACCGACGAAGCGCATTTTCACTTGAACGGTTTCGTAAATAAACAAAACAACAGATTTTGGTTATCCCAAAAATCTTCATCAGAAATCTTTACACGCAATTCGTGTTACCGTTTGGTGTGGCATTACCGCCCAAAAAGTTTACGGTCCTTTTTTTTTTAAAACAATCAAGGTGTATGTGAAACAATAAATGGAGAACGTTACAGAGTAATGCTACAAAATTTTTTATTTCCGCAATTGCCACCAAACGCCAATATATGGTTTCAACAAGATGGTGCAACAGCTCATACAGCCCGTGCAACGATGGACTTATTAAGACAACAATTTCCAAATCGGATAATTTCTAAAAACGGCGATTTGAGATGGCCACCACGATCGCCAGATTTGACTGCACCGGATTTTTTCTTGTGGGGCTATCTCAAAGACAAAGTTTATGTGAATAAGCCCCAAGCCTTGCAGCAACTAAAGCACAACATTCAAGAAGAAATTGATCGTATACCACAAGAAACACTCAACAAAGTTATGGAAAATGCCATAAAAAGAGCACATTTTTGCGTTAGAGAAAACGGTTCTCATTTAACTGATATTATTTTTCATAATTAATGTAAAAAAATAACATAAAATAAACTTTCTTTTTAACATATTTTTTTTTGTTTTTTTCATTCCATTCAATAGTTATTTAAAAAACAAATCATATAGTTACTTTAGCCGCACCCTGTATTATATTTAGGACAGAATTAACTTTTAAAAAGAAATATTCACACACACGCACACGCACGCACACACACATATATATAATCTCTATGAAGTTTCAGTTTTTAGGGTTCCGTACCCAAAGGGTAAAAACGGGACCCTATTACTGAGACTTCGCTGTCCGTCCGTCCGTCCGTCTGTCACCAGGCTGTATCTCAAGAACGGTGATAGCTAGAGAGTTGAAATTTTCACAGATGATGTATTTCTATTGCCGCTATAACAACAAATACTAAAAATAAAATAAAATAAATATTTAAGGGGGCTCCCATACAACAAACATGATTTTTTTACCGTTTCTTGCTCGATACTAATAACGTTGCCTTATGTTGCATAGATAATGGTAAGGAACCCTTCGTGCGCGAGTCCGACTCGCACTTGACCAATTTTTTTCTCAATTTTTCCGCATGACCCTCAAAACAGCAAGAAAGATAACCTAGAAAACCTTACAAAGATTTTAGTATGTACACACAATATTAACCCATGTAAAATATTTTATATTTATAAATAAACTAATACTTACGTATTTAATTCTTTTGCACTGAATAATTTCCCACTATTATCACTGCCAACTGCATTCAAGTCACTTGTTAGTTCACTTGCCATTCTTACTATATTTATTTGACGATTTTTTTGACGATTTGAAATTATATGAAAATAAACGTGACTAGTCACGAGTAAAATGTATCTGTTAGTATTCGCCACGTGCTTGTCCATGAATTCATGAGACCACCCCGCCGTCCGTAGCCACAAATGTAGCCGCGTAAAATATACTATGCATTGGCGGGGTGGAGTGGTAATAGAGAGAGAAGGGATGAGAGAACGAAAAGAAAGAAGGAGAAAGAGAAAGGTATTATACACTACTCGCTTGTGTATACGACTGTCGCGCCTGCGCACGTCTCATTTAACGGTTTTATTCCACGGACTTTTTCTTACGGTTTTACTATCACATTTTTTTCAGGTTGGCAGCTCTTGCGCTTGATTAAGGCCCGCACAGGTCTGTAGAAATTACCCCTTTATAAAAGGGAGAAACGGAAAAGTTTAAAAAAAAATTATAATAAACTATTTTTGTAATTATGTATTTCTATTTCTATGTAATTTTATGTTGTCAAACAAAAATAAAGAGAGATAATTTGAATTAAGATTTTTTTTTTAGATTTTAATTTATTATTTCCTAAAATACTGAATTTCCTAAATACATGCTTTCCTGTACTTAAATAAAAACTAATCAGCAAAATTTAAGAGAAACATCAAGAAAACCTACATAAAATTGAGCACGATTTTTTTGCAAATTGTGTCGATTCTACATTAGCCGAAGGAACTTCGGTCCTACCTGGTGTCCCACGACACCACATCTTTTTTTTGTTTTAAATTTTAGCCCGACGTTTCGGAGACTTCAGTGTGGTGACGAGTGTAATTGAGTTGTAAAGTGTCGTGTGTGATCTATGGCTGTTCTTACAATATATATGAACAACAACAGTATATATAATGTTAATAATGCTCACTTCATAGTTGATGTATTGGCAGTACTCCTCACTAGAGGTGGAGGAGGCTGCTGACCCATCGCCATTGTTAATGCACTGTTCGGAAACTGAAATAAACGATAAAAACAAACATATTTATGTGCAACTAACATAACAATACTACATATAATAAATACATATATACACATATACCAAATGTTTCGCAGAAAATTTTAATTAGAAATCTCAAATAAATATTTTGACGATGGTAAGAGCTCCGTTCGCATCCAATTCAATGTAATCTATTGGATGCAAGCGGCACTAGACTGCAGGTTATGGAATTCTATAGGGTAACCCTATGTCCAGCAGTGGACGGAAAAAGACGGATGTATACATGAATGGATGGAAGAATATCATTGATTATATTCAGCGATTCTTCGCAGAAATGTTTGTGATTTCGAGTGTTAATTTTTCAATGTTAAAAAAAGTTATGTATTTTAAAAATTATAGTAGCCAAGGTAGTGTTAAGACCGTAGCAGATGGTGTTTCATAGTCTACACTTAGCCTCGTGATAAAAATGCGTGTAGGTAAGAGGTATGTTAATGACGAATTTGTTCTCTTTTGGGACAATGATATTTTGGCATATTAAAAACTATGTAAATTAAAAAAAAACAATATCCTTTTATACTTATTGTTTAACAATTGCAGATATTCATTATGTCACTATGACTCATCAGTATTCTATGAAATTTATACACGTAATGCTTATAACAAAAAACGTTTATCTATTGACCTTAAACGAGTTTCGTGTCATTTTACTGGTGTGGTTTTTATTTAATTAGTTCCAGAACCTTCAAATATCTATTTCACAGTATTATATTTTCGCTTATAATCACGACAAACAGTTATGCCTTTGAAATTCTAAGAATTTTCTAATGAAAAATGCGTGTAAAAATTGCCTTAGTAAAAATTCCACCTGAAATGCTGTTAAAATATTCAAATATTGATATAAATGAAGTGATTTCAATTCAAAGCACCTAAACGCTTCCAAGAAAAAGAATAAGGCGGTGACTGTGTTATAATTTTTAGTCACTAATAGCGATTCGCTAGATGCAAGTGGCACACGACCAAACGTGGCGCTCTATCTACATTATATCTATCTCTGGTCGAGGACGGCTGATTGATGGATATCAGAATTTTATTTTACCAATACTTTTAGCGAAAAAAAAGTGAAAGTAAAATTTTAGAATAGTTCTTTAAGAGGATACCAAAATAGCTTCGTGCATTTTTCTACGTACGAAGTTTTCATTGTTTCTTTAGATTGAATGGCTAGAGCTCTAATTTTTAAGTATATGTTTTTACAATATATGATCTAGGATCGCATAAACTCAGAAACGCGATTGAAAAAACTTTCTCGATAGAAAATCTTAGCGAAACAACCTCTCTAATTTTTTATTTTTTTCATTTGTCGGTCTATTATCGCGTATTAACTAATGAAATAACTTTAAAAACATAAGTAACTATTATATATAGAAACACGTAAATCAGAATTAAAATATATTTAGTAGATTTTGAGTAAACAAAAAAATATCCTTAATTCTTCATTTTCTATACCTACTAGCTGTGTTAATAAGTACATGTCGACGATAATATTGATGAAGGGCCTTAATCTTTCGATCAATTGGCATTGTTCATAATTTTTGACGAGGTGTTTTTATATTTTTTTAAGAAAATATAGACCATTCTAAGAAACTAATTTCAATATTATCAAAATATTCATTAAATTGAATTTAAAAAAATTTCTTTAAGAATATTGTTTCTACAAATGTTGTGACGTCATCGTATGCAGACTGTGTATTGCCTTTGCCTAATAAACTTATGATATAACACATTAATCTATACCTTGTCAAGTTGATTTATTAGTCTATGCGGAAGTCAGTCACGTAAACTTTTAATTTGTTTTATTTTCATCTAGTGTTTCTTGTCTATTTTTTTTGTATCCTTATCATGATAAATCTCCTGATTTTTAATTACTTTTACTTTGTACTTTTTTATAAATTTTTTCTTACATTGTATATTTGTTTTTATTTTTGTTTGACAGCGCTGACGTAAGTCGTAACCATAGACTAGTTGTAACTGTATCTTTTAAAATTGTCATTACAACTCTAATCCACAGTAGCATATCTCTAAGTACGCTTAAAAATTGTAAGTCCTTCATTTCGAGGGCAAACAAATTTTTTTTTTTAAATAATTTTAAGTATAGCAAATTTATTAAAATAAACCTATTTATTATGATTAGAAACCCTATTCCCAGAAATGGTTTACGATTTAAAAAAAAAAATGAACAATGCCAATGGGCATTGTTCATATTTTTTTAAAACTCTTAATTCGAAAACCATTTCGGGGAATAAAGTTTCTGATCATGATCCATTAGCTTTTTTCGGAAAATTTGCTACATTATCGATTATTTTTCCAAAAAAGCAAATGATCTCTATTTGCCCTTGAAATGAAGGACTTAAAATATTAAGGCGTTTTTAGGGATATACTACTCTGAAGTGGAGTTGAAATTGGTCTATTACATCAACTTGTCAACTTTGAAAAGATAAAGTGCAATCTGTATTAAGTCTATCAAGAAAAGTCTATACACAGTTTGCGTAAAACGATGACGTCACAACATTTAAAGTAATATCTTCAAGAATTTTTTAAAAATTCTGTATAGTGAATATTTCAATAATATTGAAATCAGTTGCTTAAAATAGTCTATATTTTCTGAAAAGAATATAAAAACAGTAGGTCAAAAATTATGAACAATCCCAATTACGAGTATAAATGTCGTTTGTCTTAAAAACTGTTACATAACATTGCATAAAATAGGAGTAAACAAAAAGTTACTGATGCTGTTTTCATAACGCCATTTTCATTTTTAGGGTTCCGTACCCAAAGGGTAAAAACGGGACCCTATTACTGAGACTTCGCTGTCCGTCCGTCTGTCACCAGGCTGTATCTCAAGAACGGTGATAGCTAGACAGTTGAAATTTTCACAGATGATGTATTTCTATTACCGCTATAACAAATACTAAAAATAAAATAAAAATAATAATAGATAAAAAACTAAAAAAACACGCTTTATTTATTCGAATTATTGCATTGCCATCGGTCTTTGACAGGTGTGCAAAATTAGAATAGAATCTTGCCGTTTAAAGTGGGACAAAATAAGGAGTCGGTTACAAACATACAAACAAACATACAAGTGAAGCTAATATAAAGCGTGTAATAAATATTTAAGGGGAGCTCTCATACAACAAACGTGATTAATTAAGTATTGTGTGTGTTGTTTGCTCATTTATTAATAACGTGCCTTATGTTGCATAGATAATGGTACGGAACCCTTCGTGCGCGAGTCCGACTCGCACTTGACCAATTTTTAGATTTACGTTGATTAGAATAGATGACCAAATAATGAACTGTATGAATGAAAATAGCCAAAGATGTGAAGGAGGTTAGTGTCTTACTGAAAAAAGCTGACAAAATATGGCGGACAAAGTTTCGGAGTTTAATTATCGCGAAATTAACATTGAAACTCTTCTTATACTATCTCTGAAAGAAAACCGATACTACTAGTCACAAACAGGTTGGTATCAAATAATTCTTTGATTCTATTAATCTGACGTCCCCATATTTCTTGCTCCAAATACTACCTAATAGGTATGTCACCACCCTATCTCCTCCCAAGGGTGCTGTAAGTTAGCTAAGGGATATTGCACACAGATAACATTCTTTGTGAGAGACGGAAAACTTGAAAAGAAACCCTGTGCCAACGCGCCTGGTCAGCGCGGCACAGTAGACCATAATCAGTGGAGGGGAAAAGTGGAGGGGAAAAGTGGAGGGGGCCCGTGCCCAACAGTGGGACGTATGGGCTGGAGAGAGGAGGTATAAACGGGCTATGAAAGTATTACTTGCACAGCACATGTGCTACGTAGTAAATATTTACCTGAACATTACGCTGGTGTTGTGATCGATGCGGCATGGTAGCGGACGCCGCAGCCGCGATGGCATTGTTGTACCGAGCTGCATGCGCTTGAGCTACGTGCGCCTGGAACAAACAACATAAAAACTTTGAACATTTCTTTTAGAAACCCCTATTTTTTTTAATAAAACATGTTGCAACTAAACCTTACCTGATAGTAAACGGTAATGGAATCTTTGATTGTAAGCCGCACCGACTATGTAAAAAGCCTATTAGAAACATATCTTATCGTACTCTGTAAACTTTTGAAAACTGGCGTCTCTATAAGGTCACAAAATTAGTTCTATAATTGTCTAATTTCAGTGTTATTTCATTGTTATCCTCAACGCTTGTCCTCGCTCCAAATAGATAAAGATATTTCCAAGTTTCCAATTCAAATTATTCAGTCTAGAACCTTTTTCTTTTACTTATTTCTAGAAATCGACGCGGAAGTCGATACTAGATAGCCGGCTATTTTAAAATAATCTACCTCATTAAGATAATCCGGTTTCAGTGCTGAAACAAACTATTTCCAATCTGGAATCAATTTAGTTGAAATAATATTGAATAATGTGTTACTTTCGTTTTGGTGTTGCAAAAAGTATTCACCATTTAGTTTGCGAACACAATTTTTTACAGGATTAAATAAAAGGCTTATGAGGATACCAAAATAGCTTCGTGCATTTTTCTATGTACGAAGTTTTCATTGTTTCTTTAGATTGAATGGCTAGAGCTCTAATTTTTAAGTATATGTTTTTTCAATATATGATCTAGGATCGCATAAACTCAGAAACGCGATTGAAAAAAGTTTTCTCGATAGAAAATCTTAGCGAAACAACCTCTCAAATTTTTTATTTTTTTCATTTGTCGGTCTATTATCGCGTATTAACTAATGAAATAACTTTTAAAAAAAATTGGTCAAGTGCGAGTGGGACTCGCGCACGAAGGGTTCCGTACCATTATCTATGCAACATAAGGCAACGTTATTAGTATCGAGCAAGAAACGGTAAAAAAAATCTGTTTTTTGTATGGGAGCCCCCCTTAAATATTTATTTTATTTTATTTTTAGTGTTTGTTGTTATAGCGGCAATAGAAATACATCATCTGTAAAAATTTCAATTGTCTAGCTATCACCGTTCTTGAGATACAGCCTGGTGACAGACGGACGGACGGACGGACGGGCGGACAGCGAAGTCTCAGTAATAGGGTTTCCGTTTTTACCCTTTGGGTACGGAACCCTAAAAACATAAGTAACTATTACATATAGAAACACGTAAATCAGAATTAAAATATATTTAGTAGATTTTGAGTAAATAGGAAAAGTATCCCTAATTCTTCATTTTCTGTGCCTACTGGCTGTGTTAATATGTACGTGTCGGCGATGATATACGATAATATTGATGTAGGCCCTTAAATTTGATAAGATACGTTTAATACGTGCAATAAGACAGAAAGCTCGCAATCGTTCGTAGTTATCATTGAAGGCAATAATATACGCTGTTACTGTTACAATAATAGCAACTAATTGAATCAGAATAAAAGCTAACATTTTTATTAACAATCAGACTAATCCAATACCTAATCACAGTTATTGCGTAAATGATGTGGAAAAACTTCATATTTTCCACGCGAACGAATCAATCAGTTTCGCGGAAATTATGATTAAACAATTATTGACGTCACAATGATGTGCGTATAACAAATAGTTATGTTTTTACACAACTGTCCTTAAAATAATGAAAACTTGGATGGGATTAAGGCAGCTATGAGGAGTCTTCAAACTTTCTTTGAGATGAATGTTAACACTCTTTTATGTAAACCTCAAAAATAATGTGACGTCCCCATTTAAGATTGAAGACGTGCGTGCGTGAAATTGGGGTATGATTTACTGAAGAGGATGCAAGCATCAAATAATACAAAAGTGCATTTCCTAGCTTTAATTGCTATTTTTGCGCAAAAAAAAACCAAGATATATGATTGAGTTTGTCACGCATCGCAGCGATATACATGATACGTCTATCGCATATACGTTTTAGTAAACCGTTCAGGCGAAAAAAAACACTGTCAATGTGAGAAAGTTACATGAAGGTATGTACTTTACCGTGCAACTATATAAAGAGAAATCATATCATAGAAGTTGTTTAGGCTAGTATTAATAAGAGACTTTCGCTCTCATACATTCTATCTAATAAAAGTAATGAGACGCGAGCGAAGTAATATCGTCAGGAGTGTTCTGGGAATAAATGTGGCAGAGATAAAGTCTAGAGAAAGACCAAAGAAAAGACGTACGCTCACAACGTCACTCTGAAGTTAGCTATAATTGTTATAGACGTGAGATAACGCGAAGGGTAAACAATAGACGTAAAACTTCGTATTTTCATAGCATACCTGTGCCAGCCTGAGCACTTGTGCCGTTTGCGCCTGTGTTAATGTATTTGAGAGATTCCAGGAGTTAGATAGCGCTTGTACGGCGGCTGCCGACAACCCAGCAGGGGGCATCTGCATGGCGGCTGAGACGGGCGCGTGCCTCTGCGTGGTGGCGCGACGTCCTCGCGTCGATTGTCCACTCACATTGTTGAGGTTGACGCCCGCCGCAGTACCCACGCCTACGCCAACGACCCCTGGTGGCGGCGCTGGAGGCGCCCTTGTCCATTGACCACCTCCTGATACTGTACCTAATTGACAAAATTAACATTAATTATAGTTAGTGCTTTTTCAACAAATTACCCAATTAAGACTGGGCAAATATAAGATTCGGAAAGAGAAAATTAGAAGAGTACCTATAGTTATGTAAACATTAGATAATTAACTATGGCGAAAAAATGTATTAATCACAAAAAATAGTTATATCGTTAACAACGCGAAATAACGTAAAAGCACCGTATTCCGACATACCTCCGTTCTGCGACCGGTTCGGTTTTTACTAGATAAAACGTATTAAAATACGCGCAAAAGTTGTGAAACTGAAGAAATTATTTCCGTCATTCAATATACGCCACCTCCCAAAACTTTCGCAATAAATACTTAATTAAAAATGTACATAATTAACAAAATGTACATAAGGGTGTAGTTTGCATTAAATTGATGTAAAAAAAATATAAAATCGTAAAAACGAATTTTTGGATATTTTGACATGGATATCCGCGAAGCTTGAATCTTATTGAATTTATACGCTTCATTGGTTCATTAAGTTCTTAAATTTTCCAAATACGGGATCGAAATCCATATTTTAATAAATTTATCGTGCAAATAATAATGGTCGGAATGGCGCTCTCATAAAATAGCGTCATTCCGTGTACCGACTAGTATGGACGCTAACAGGATTTTTGTACCTTGTAAATATTAGTAAATATTTTAGTACCACTAATATTCTTTCTTAATTGACCTGTGTACGACTGAGGGTAACTTTAAAGGGTTTCTTACAAATATGCTTTAAACTGTCACTTTTTCTTATTTTTCAGAAATTTTTCCTTAATACTACTGTTATTTCGAAACACTAAATTGTTTTTTTTAGGTAGATTACAAATAAAAAAGTATCAAAATGAATGTAATGTGGGCTTAAATCCTTTGTAAAGCAAATATAGAAAAAATCTGAAACTGGAAATGGTACTTTGCGTTATACTCCTTAGTGCGCGACGTTATTTAATCAAATGCTGATTTAGCAGGCACTTTCACGATCAATGGGAGGAAATGGAGCAGTGACATGCGTATTTTATATCAGTCACCAGTGGAAATATTCGTCACCATAAGAAAAATCTATTTTAATTATGTTACTCTTCTCTTATTAACAAATAAAATATTTTCAATAATAGTTTTTTGTGAATTGCTACTTTATTTGTTACGTCATACAGTTCATTTTAGTTTATCTAATATAGCCGGTCGGAAAACGGATCCACAGTAGTCGGAGACACAAGAGGTAGTCGGAATACGGTTCTTTCCAGATTTTTACGCTCGCTAGAGTACAATTCCAGATATAGACATAAAAGAGCCATTTTTAGAAACAAATCTGTATATTTCCAAAATATAATATTAATAATCTTTCAGAAAAGCATTACGCATTATGGGGTCTTGGGTAATAACTTTATCTTTTGAAAAATATTTGTGTAATTTTATTTATGATATTATCAAAACTAATCTGCCTCCTTTCGTTCATCTCGCGATTAGTCATATCTATAAATAAATACATTCGAAGTAAATAATGGTAGGAAGGGACCCGTGAAAATATAACAAACAGTGATAGAAATAAATAAGTTTTTACGCAATTCAGTTACAATGACATTAAACAATTTATGCACGGCAGAATATAAATACATTAGACAATAGAATGTCCCTCAAATTGACAATGTATCAGTAAGGTTAAATAAAATACCTAAGCATGATTCGTAAAATATGACCAAATGAGCGTAATAAGCACTTTTAATTTTTCTAAAAGTATTTTTGTTTTTTATTTTACATCATGTAAAAATGTATCTAATAAGAGAATAAAGAAATATACCAATAGCCAATAGTAATCATTTCAAAATGTTCCCTATAATTTTTACCACATGTTCTTAATACTAAAAAATAACTGCTTTCAGGATTGTTATAAATACCAAAAATTTTAAATATATCCATAGGTCAGTTGTTACATAGGCCACTTTTGCAGCGTAATAATTATATCCACGCACACATCCATCCATCCAGCCATCTATAACAGGCAAAGTTTTAATAAAAACATCATGTCTGATATGCAGGATATTAAAATGTCGTAAACTTCTGTTGTAGGCGTAGTGTTAGTGTTTTTTTTTTCAAATCATAGACCGAAACAAGTTCATTATGCCCATAAAAAATACATCTGATAATGAACCATTCACAAAATACTGCGAGTCCGCTTACAAACGCAGACAAAGCTTCCATTACTTTTTCTAGTTCCGTAGATAAAAACAAAAAAGCTATCTAATCTTTAATTTTTTGGGTTATTTCATAATAACTAAGCGCTGTGAACTGTAAAATGTTACGAAACCACAACCAGAGATGAAGTGGGGCACTTGATTCAAGATAATGCTGTGTGCAGTATCATGGCATAACGGGAAGAGAAAGCCTGCGGGTAGTTATTTTGCTAACATTAAAACAAACGTTATTTGTAAACCGTTATTTAAGTTACATTTTTTCGCTAAAAAGCATGCACTCATTTAGTGTTTTATGTGTATGAAGTTTAGGGAACTCTGTTTTCTTATAAGAATGTAATATTGTAGGAAAAAGTCAAAGCAGTTTTCATCTAAAACGATTAAGACGATACCAAAATAGCTTCGTGCATTTTTCTATGTACGAAGTTTTCATTGTTTCTTTAGATTGAATGGCTAGAGCTCTAATTTTTAAGTATATGTTTTTTCAATATATGATCTAGGATCGCATCAACTCAGAAACGCGATTGAAAAAAGTTTTCTCGATAGAAAATCTTGGCGAAACAACCTCTCAATTTTTTTATTTTTTTCATTTGTCGGTCTATTATCGCGTATTAACTAATGAAATAACTTTAAAAACATAAGTAACTATTATATATAGAAACACGTAAATCAGAATTAAAATATATTTAGTAGATTTTGAGTAAATAGGAAAAGTATCCCTAATTCTTCATTTTCTGTGCCTACTGGCTGTGTTAATATGTACGTGTCGGCGATGATATACGATAATATTGATGTAGGCCCTTAACAACGAAATCGAGAATCATTTATTCGTTTAGTCATTTAAAATAATAATTATTAGTCGTAACAAATTTTTGCGCTTTCGAAATATTACAATTTTTCCCCCTACCATCGGTCAACATATCCCGTACGAACTACCCAATATGTATTGTATTAACTAGAATCAAATGGCACCGGGCTGGGAATTCCGCAAAATAAGCATGGTTTCATCAAAAGTACAAAGCGTTACACTATTATTTAAACAGCCAAAAGCACAGTTAGACCCATAGCACACGGCGTATTTTAAACGCGCAGACGACGCGCGTATACGTGGTTTAAACGAGATTTGATCGCAACCTTGTAACCTAAGCACACGGGGCGATTGTAAAACGCGCCTCTACTGCGCGTATACGCGCAGGTACAGCTGTACAGACGCGCTGTAGTCACGCGTAGCTTTTGCGTTTGAAGAGAGTAGGGTAGGTAAAAGTGAATAAAACGACAATTTATATTACCCTAAAAGTAGTAGACAGCAGACAAAAAATAAACTTAAAAAAAATTACCATTAGCAAACAAAAAAATCTATGAATTTTGCTACTTTCAGAGTCATCATCAATTTATTTAAATTATTCAATTTTTATTATCATTTTCAATGTAGCTTTCTTTTTTTAGTAAGAGTCACATTCTGCTCTTCCTCACTGTCACTGCTTATTTCCATAATTGAATTTAATTAAATTGAGCAGGAAGTTGAAAAATATCGAAATTAAACAACTCCTTCGAAGTCTTAGTTTGAAATATTTTTTTTAGGTTAAGAGGATACCAGGTTTTTTCAATATATGATCTAGGATCGCATGAACTCAGAAACGCGATTGAAAAAAGTTTTCTCGATAGAAAGTCTTGGCGAAACAACCTCTCTAATTTTTTATTTTTTTCATTTGTCGGTCTATTATCGCGTATTAACTAATGAAATAACTTTAAAAACATAGGTAACTATTATTTATAGAAACACGTGGATCAGAATTAAAATATATTTAGTAGATTTTGAGTAAATAGGAAAAGTATCCCTAATTCTTCATTTTCTGTGCCTACTGGCTGTGTAATATGTACGTGTCGGTGATGATATTGATGTAGGCCCTTAAGATTCACTTTTACGGCAAGACGTTTCATTTTACACAGTCACATGACTCATGTGACATGAGTCACAGTTCTATAGAATGGACACTTTGTTTTTAAAATGAATGGCGCGACGTGTTGAGTGGCGAGGCGAGTGTGTGTTAGTATGAAACGGAACATTTATTAACTTTTTTTAGCGAAAGTAAAGGAATTTATGCCCATTCAGTCTATTTTGCAAATTTGAACAATTTTGATAGAAAATACGTAGATTCTGGGACTAAAGTTCGTAGGTTTGCAGGAAAGGCTTAAAATACGTAGATCTACGTAAAAAGACGTAGAGTTGGCAACCCTGATCCCAGCCCCCCTCTGCCCGTACCCCGCTCCTTTGTACGCGCGTTTGTTTCGCTTCAAATGCGCGTATACGCGCTTCATGCGCGCGTTTCTATTATCAATGCAAACGCAACAATCAGCGTTTACGGCGCCGAAGACGCGCGTTCCTGAAACGCGCGTTTAAAATACGCCGTGTGCTATGGGCCTTATTATATTCTATTGTTACTTTCTTTAAGGGCCTACATCAATATTAACGTCGACGTGTACCTATTAACACAGCTAGTAAGTATAGAAAATGAAGAATTAGGGATATTTTTTTGTTTACTCAAAATCTACTAAATATATTTTAATTCTGGTTTACGTGTTTCTATATATAATAGTTAGTTATGTTTTGAAAGTTATTTCATTAGTTAATACGCGGTAATAGACCGACAAATGAAAAAAATAAAAAATGAGAGAGGTTGTTTCGCTAAGATTTTCTATCGAGAAAACTTTTTTCATTCGTGTTTCTGAGTTTATGCGATCCTAGATTATATATTGAAAAAAACATATACTTATAAATTAGAGCTCTAGCCATTCAATCTAAAGAAAAAATGAAAACTTCGTACATAGAAAAATGCACGAAGCTATTTTGGTATCCTCTTAAATATAACCTTTAAATATAATGTATACTCAAAATATTTAATACACACATAGTTCAAAATCGTCGCTCCTTAATTGAGTCAAAGGCGATTGCCCTCCGAAGTAAACATAAACAAAGTTAATTGCACTTCCGTACAAGTGTTGCTAAGTAGCAAAAACTCTTTTTGACGATTTTGCTTAAAACTGTACACATAATACTGCCTATAAATACAAGCTCAAACTGAGCAGAGAAAAAGTATCACGAAAAGGGTGTGAGAAGCAGTAACTAGCGTAAAACAGAAGCGAGCCATTTTTTTTTTTACTCTTATTACCAGGAGTCCTCATCATCATCATAACATCTGCTACGATCCAAACATACTTCCTTGGCTTCATCCCCACTCATACATCTGGTCATACATGCCCGACGGTTGTAAGTGCTACGCACTTGCCCCTTTTGGAGTATCCCGGCGGAGTCTATTTTTCTAGGGCGTCCTCTCCCAGCATTTCGACTTACCTCCGCCGTGTTGCCTTTCGTTAATCGTCTCTCATCCATCCTCTCCACATGACCAAACCACCTAAGCATACTTTTCTCCACCTTAGCCACTACATCCTCTTTCAGACCGCAACATTCTCTTATAACTTCATTTCTTAATTTATCTTTCAAAGTCACGCCACACATACTTCTCAAAGAGCTAGGAGTACAATTAGTAAATTAACATTCAACTCTGGATAGTTAACTACTTATAACTACATCTCCGCTGACATCCCAACTACATAACTTGATAAAAAATTGTGCTATAAAATTGAGAAACGCACAAGTCTCGTTTCATTAGCAAAAACAGTACGTATCTGAAATGGGTTCGAAAGTAATAAATATATCTACTGAACGATAACGGAAAACATAGATGCTATTAGGGGACGAATAAATAGGAGGGTCGGGCCAACTAACAGCCCTCTCTACCCTTTTATAAATGAGGCTTGTGAGGTAAACAACTGCGTGATTAGAGCATTAGATTGCGAAAGTAACTAACTATAATTTACACAAAAAAGTTAGCAGTCGACTATTAAATATTAATATGTTAGATGGCCTTCCTTGTTAAATGTACTATCCAAAACTGAAAGAATTTTTCAAATCGTACCAGTAGGTCGTGAGAAAAGCGCGATCAAACAAGCAAACTCTTCAGCTTTATAATATTTGTGTAGGTTCGTGTTGAGTAATTATCTAATTATTAACAAGTATTTAACATATAAATGTATTGTATTATTAAGAGAGAGATTCTGAGAAAATTTAAAAATAGTCTTCAGTTTTCATACAATTTTGTAAAACACTACTGTTTTGGACTGATTTAAGGTTTTTGAGAAGTTGGTGAATATTTTTCTTTCCATTATTAACTTATTAATAAATATTATTATATAAACTAAATTATAATGGAAAAAATGATAACCATAAGCGGGACTTAGTAAAAAACTTTTTAGTAAAAAAAAAAGCATAGCGAGTCAATCGCAAAATATTAATAAATTAAATATTATTAAACTTAATTTAACAGAATAATATAATTAATTTTGACAGATTAATTTAATAATATAATTATTACATAATATAATAGAACAAAATAATTTAACATAGCCCTACTTGTAAAATACTTCGTGTGACGGTAACTAACCTATAAATAGTTACAAAATTTTCAGTTAAATATGGAACCTACGGGTAAAGTTATTTCGGATTACAGCGACATAGCCGGGTTATTTATAAGTTCATTCTTGTTTAATATTAACTGCAGACTTCAGCGCTTATTACATTTCGCTGTAAAGTGCACTAGTTAACTAAATGTAGACAGACAAAAACTAAGTGCTACCTGTGGCGATGACGTGGAAACAGGAGGTTATATATACGATTTTATAGATGTTTCTCTTAATTATATCGTTTTGTCTTATTAGGGTTTAGTAGAGCTTAAAGCTTAGGTAGTGTAAATCTAATAATCGATATAGTATACTGTGTAAAGTATAAAATTACGTACGGCCAGTTCGATCGAATTCTATTAAGAATTGATATTAAGATATTGCTTTCAAAAATTCTTGAGCGTTATTCTTGACGTTTTGGCCGCACATTAGTACATGTTTAGGGTAATGTAATATGCGCTTACAACAAACATTATTTTAAGCAAGTACAATACAGAGTAATACTTCGAGAGATAACAAGATACAACAACCATGAGGCTAATATTTTTACATGTCAAGGTTTCCCACTGAAGGTCTAACCTTCACATTTTTATTAAGAAACTATCTATCCGCTGCGGTTTACTCGTGGTAAATGTTTATCCGTCTGTTGACGGATTAAGAATACACGTCACCACCCCCATTTTTTTAATGGGTCAAAGTCAGCTAAGGAGCAACATTATCAGACCACGATAGCAAGCCATGCTACATACAAAAATATGGGCATCGTACTATGTTTACATACGTTTTTCAAAGATTTTGTGGGTAAAATTTGACTGATCTATAGTTGTCACATTCAGAGCGGCGCGTCGCTCCGAATGTGAGCGCCGCGGCGCTCGAGAATGAAGATAGCAATACCTAACAAGAATGCCTAAATTGCGATTTGCTCGGCTCTATAGTCCGTGTTCAAGCAGATAACAGTGGAAATGTTAGAAAAATTTTTTTTTTATCTCTTAGGTAAAATTTAGTCTAATCTCGTGAAAGGCAGATAAAGTTGAAACATATTAGATAAGGTAGATTACAAATGGCTTAAAGTTATCAGTAGTTAAAAATATTATCAGATCTCATGTAAGCCCTCTCCCGAATCGAGACACAAGTCGTTAAGAGATATCCTTGGATTTCAATGGTGAAATTGCAGTTATCTTATTTACTTATTTGTATTTCTCTTAATTATGTACACCACTTTACTTATTACTGAATATCAAAGGCTTTTTTAACAGCCAGCCAAATATTTAATATCAAGATTTATAAATAAATGGGGTAAAATAGAAAACGAATGACATAGATCATTTCACCTTGATTAAAAAACCTCTAGTTCAGATCAGATTTATTGTAAGGTTTATAGTGTCTCCATAGTATTTTAGCCTATACATACGCGTAAAATATCGTAAGAAATCGTAATAAAGACATGTACGCCTAGCGTACATGTCTTTATTACGATTTCTTACGATATTTTGAAAACTATCAAACTATACCCAGAGAATTGATCGATCTATTCGATATCCTTAGAATTGGCCGATTAAAATGCGCGACGCGTAACAATCGCAAGGGGCCATCGATATTTAGATCTGATTAAATTATGAAGTCCAACGGTCGAGTTCCAAACATAGTAAAATAATAAAACATAGCGTACAATGATTTTATATTATCAGACACAAAGCCTCTAATCTAGCATTCAGCAATCTTTCCCTATTTAGAAGACAACAGGTACCATCTTATATACGAATCAACATGCTTAATAACTATGCGTTTTTATACTTTACATAATCTCATTTTAATAAATTTAAAACGTAGTAATTACAACGCGTAATTATCACGAACCTCAATACCTAAAATGTCTTCGGTTAACGAAATGATAACAAATTCCAACAAAAATATTTAAAGTTTTAACTTTTACACCAAGTAACGGAATAGAAGGAAATATTATTCGAGAAGAGTAAGGGTTTAACCTAGGAAATCGAGATAAACAGTTAATTAAGAACTTGTATAGGCACTTCGCATAGAACCTTTGTTTAGGCGCCCTAAACTTAGCTACGGTTCCAGCTCGAATCTCGGTTACGATCAAATAGGAAAAGATGCCAAAAACCAGAGAGGAAAATGAAATGACTTTTGAGACAGAAACTAAATAGCATAAACAGGATTTACGCTTAGACCTTGTCCAGAAGGGGTGAATTCGTCGCGAATCGTATCGCGCGAATTCATACGCGCGTTATTGAGGTACTAGACAACAATACATTGCGTCCACAAGCATCGCGCGAATTCAAAATACGCGCGTAAATCGCGTGCACTACGCCAGACTCTCGACCCGCACGTATTGCGCGCGAGTCGAGATACTAGGGACGCCTTATTGCGTCCAGTTAACGCGCGAACTCTAGAGCGAATTCTAAAGCTAGTACTGAATTCCTCCTCAAATACTCGCGCGTTGTGCACGCAACGGTCGCGCGTAATACGCGCAAGAGAATCGCGGCGAATTATTAAATAGTGCGTACTTATCACTTATAATTCTTATCTTAGATAATGCCCCGCATCTACATTTAGAGCACTTTTATTTAGAAAAATGTAACAAGCACTATGAAGAATATTAACCACGCATGAGATGACGCTAATTGTCGATTTCTTTCAAACATTAACTATTAAATTACTCAGTCCTTAATAAATGCTAACATAATAATAAAACATTTTGTCTAATACGAGATAATTATTTGTTAACAAATAGGTTTAAATGTATTTTAGGATGTGTATGAACACAAATTATTACTATGATTTACATAGTAACCATAAAGAGAAGATTTAATCATAAATTTCACCATTGAAATCGTGAAACATGATTACATGACACTTATGTTAATAAAAGTAATCAACATTAATTTTATGTGGACCATTTTAATTTTAAAACTGTTTTAAGTTGGCACTTAAACAATTATAAAGATATGCATATTGATATATATTGTAAAAGAACTCTGAGAACCTGGAGCTCACGAAATTTTTATAGTTAGTTTGTAGTTAGTAATTAATTAGTCACTTCTCAGACCATTGACATCCCATCATCATGCTACTATTGGACATTTTTTTAGCGTTCTCCACTTCGTGTTGGTTGTTGGGTACCTGGTCTACATTATGCCACGAAGACCAAGCGCGTATATTTATTTATTTCAGAGCTTTCCTTCTGTCAAAGATTATTGGGACTTTGGGAAATATTATTTTTGAAGCAAACAAATTTACTACCTATGTTGTGAAGGGCATAAGGCGTATGGCAGCGTGTACAAAGGAGGTGGATTCCTTTTACTGTCTTTGTATTGATAAACTAATCTCGAGCATTGTCATTAGGGACGTAAGAGATGTAATAATGGCGCAATGATGCTGAAGATTATAACTAAGTTGGAACTGTTTCATTGCAGATTTTCTTATTGTTGTTCAGAGTTCTGCAGAGTAAATAAATTCCGATATTGCCTGCGCGATTTTAAGAAGTTGTACTCTGCCTTGACCAATATCTTTATAAGGATAGACTTGCCCTTAATAATGCACGTTTGCATTAATCGTAAAGATTTTTTCGTGTTTACAAAATCAGCCCAAGTTCCCGTATTTTAATCATAAATTGATAATAAATATACAAATAACCTAAGCTTTATTGCGCACTGCATTTTGTAAGTCAAAATCAAAGACCACCCAATATTTTTTTAATTTTGCTGATACTTATGGTGATCAATTGTTTTTTTTACTTTCTGGTCTTCCCGGCGCTGAATTACAAATCACTAGACGCTTTGTTCAGAAGTATTGTGTATGTAGGTACCATACCATCTAAATATTTATCAATATCCACAAAATCGAGGTCTATTTAAAAGTTTTCCAATTAAAAATGCTATTAAAAACTTTACTTTCATGGAGTTTCGATTTGCGGCGACCATAGTTAATTAATCATAATCTTTTTTGTTTCGAAAATTTATACGCAGTAAAGAAAATTTTAATACGATACTAATTTGCTTATCAATAATGTTTTGTACATTTATTATACCTAATTACAGAGCACTGTAATTTGCCAGTGTGCTTACATCTTCTTTTTTCGTAAATGTGTTCCTGAGGGTCTTCAGAATGTTTCTAGTATACCAACAAATGTAGAAGAATCCTCGCATCCAAAATTCCCGAGTAGACTGAGACGTGATCTCTAAATGTCAGCTTATAATAACACGCAAAGTCAGGCAAAATGCTTTCAGAAGAACAAATCGATGTTTCCCTACTTGATATGACCCATAAAAGAATGGGTATGAATGATACAGGGCGGGCAACATCATTTAACGATCCAACTACACTTGTGGAAGGAAGGTCCTTCAATGAAATCTATGAAAATCCCGACAACGCAGCGTGGGGCGGCCCTCAACAAGGTGGAGTGACGATATCGTCAAAATTGCAGGGAGCTGCTCAATTCAGATGGAGAAGGACCACATGTTGCGGTATTCTGTGTGGAGGCGGGGAGGAGGAAGGCCTAGCATTGGCTGATGAATGCAACAGACAACTGAGAAAACATTATCAGACTTGGCACTTATACATATGATACGAAAAATCTTTTCCCAAGTTCTTTCTTCTTGGAATACATTTGTCTGATAATGATCATGACAATTTCTTTACTACCCTCTAGACCAGTTAGTATCACCAATCCCACATAGCTAATTATATGGGATTGATTTCACTAACAAAGTGCCCTCTCAATTTTATATCTATTAGTAGTAGTAGCTGGCAGGTATACCATTCTAACCAGGTATTGGTTGAATTCTTTTGTTACTTTGAGTGGAAAAGCCTAGAGAGTTTGGAGGCTTCAAACAGAGGGCATAAATTGTTGAAAAATAGATAAATCTCCATGTCTCCATCATACTTTGACAAAAACTTGTCCAACTATAAAATCTGACATCAGTCACCATGGTCACAGTCACGGGTGAGTGACTGCAACGACTCCGAAACGTCGGGTCAAAATTTAAAACAAATATACGCGTCTAAAACCGTGGAAAGTAGTTTTATTTAAACAAATGAGACACGCAAGTGATAGAAAAAACTATACACTAATATTATAAACCTGAAGAGTTTGTTCGTTTGTTTGAACGCTCTAAACTCAGGAACCACAGGGCCGATTTGAAAAATTCTTTCAGTGTGAGATATCATTTATCGAGAAAGGCTTTAGGCTATATAACATCACGCTACGACCAGTAGAAGCGAAGCAGTAGTGCAAAATGTTGCAAAAGCGGGAAAAATTTTCTAAATTCCATGCGAACAGAGTCGCGGGCAACAGCTAGTCTATACTAATATTATAAAGCTGAAGAGTTTGTTTGATTTTGAGGCTTGCAAATAGGACAAAAACAGAATCGTAGTATTCTAAGCAATTCTAATAAAAACCTTTCATATTTATATTGTAGTCAGCATAATCATACTGAATGGGATGCATCAGCTATTCTTTTTTTGCAGTTTACTTACATATTTCTTTTTATTTGTAATAATTTAGTAACTAGTTTTGGTTTTTTTGTGCCTGCAATGTCACTCTTATTGTGCACCCTGGGGAGAAAATAAAATCTTTCTTTTTTCCATGAGTAGTATGTACACAAAGGATTATGAATCAAATTAATGTTATCATGTCTAGCCTAGAATATGAGAATTAATGTTATCATGTCTAGCCATATCTCAGGAAGCTCATAGGCAATAATCATCATCATAACATCACGCCTTTTTCCCATGGGAGTAGGCAGAGACTAAAGAGCGCCATCTGCTACGATCCATACTTCCTTGGCTTCATCCACACTCATACATCTGGTCATACATACTACTTACAACGTATATTAGAATACTGTTCCTTATGTAAATAATATTAAATGTGAATAAGTCTCCATTTAGACGAAAGTCTACCCATAAATTGTTATGGGTTGTCTTTTGATGTATTCAATCTTTTCAGATATAACAATTATTGTGTTGAGAACTTACAATATTTAAGTTTACTTCAGTAAGTGGCTAGAAGTAATAACAATATGATGATAAATGTGGCAGTAATATTAACAGCACAGTGTTTCTTATAATTATTGTAAAATATAGATTTATGTTAAAGTTATTTTCTCACCTTTTGATATGAGAAGTTGAGAGTCCACAACTTTGTTAGGCCAATATTCCTCAAACTCAGTTCCAGGTGGGAAATAACTTTTAATGTCTGTTAAACTAATCACTGAACATGTTTCACTAGCAAACAATTCATTTCTAATTCCTTGCACCTTACAACAAAATTTAAGATATGATAAATCCCAACCTTTCAATTGGTCCGCTTTTAACTTTAAATTGTCCGTTTCACCTTCAAAATAAAACAAAGGTACAAACTTTTGACTATCCCGCACAGTATATGGTACAACAGATTCCTTATTTATTCTTATAAATCCACACTTGTCTTTACTGTTCGTAGTACCTCTTAATAACTTATTGTAACACACATCTAGGAAATTATAGAACTCATATGCATCTGATAACCGCACAACTAAGTCTTTCTGTGTGAATGGTTCCCGACCAAACTGCCCATCACAATGCCTGTTGTTAATTTCATTCAGTAACCTAGCCTCGATTTCTGTGATATAATAACTTCTTATACAGGTACACGAGTAAATATCAGCATGTAGATAGTTCAGGTACTTATTTAGGAGCTTAATTTCGACCATCCTCACAGCCACATACTTCTCGCCAGACCGGTAAATGTACGGTATGTGACATTTACCAAGCATATCCCAACCAAAGTGACCTTTCCAACTAGCTTCGTCTGGAGCCGGTGTCTTTTTTTCACCGTCAGCAGCCGGGCGCTGTTCGGTTGTAGTGTTGTTGGCATTCGGTTTTCGTGCGAGGAAATTGAGAATTCCTAACTGACCACCTGAACCGGGTTGCGGTACGCCGACCAAGGCACCGGGTGGCGCCCGCGTTGCCGCAACCGATGCCGCAAGCGCTTTGGCCTTATTGGCCTCTACCATCTTGGCGGCGAGTTCCCTGATCTCCGCCTCATCTGGTCGTTCTGTTTTTACCTTGACCATAGGTATAGTACTGGAAGTAGTGGTGTCCGTCATGTTTACGATCACTAGTCACAGTCTAAGAGAATAAATCGCAGTTTCTGATTGTACACTTCCCACATGAGTCCAGGGTATCTCACAGCTACATCCTGCAGTGTCGCTCTGGCATGTTTCAGTCACAATTAAGTAAACAACAGCATTCCACGGTATGCATCGTTCACTTAGCAGGCACTATTTTGACAGATCGAAGTAGCATTTGTCGTGCTAATGTTTATGTAATTCACAAATAGAGTTCACACACTTGTAACAATATTTTCACTAATATTCCATCATCACAGATCGAGCGGTCGTGAGGACTGATAGCACTAAGGGAAATAAATAAGTTCCGTATTATAAACGACGTAAACTTTTGAAAATAAATTTTCGCGGCAATATCTATTGTATGGTAAATTGACTTGTAAACAATCAAGAATTGTAAAAATATTAACAGAAAACTTATTTACTTGGATTTTCCACGCTGTGGTAGGCAAAGAGCATGAAACCCAAATTTTGTGTTCAGGGAAATGCCCAATACCGTTGTGTAGTCTCGCGAGGAGTACATTTCGTATACATTTTTCACCTTTTGGTGACTCAGCACCAAACAAAATGGCCGCCGAGAAGGCTTTTTGGGCCAATCAGATCACTATTTCTGCCAATACCTAGCTACAAAAGTCCCGCTGATGACGTATCCGCACTCCTCGCGAGACTAGTTCTCAAGGACTTTTCATTTTGTTCTATTTTCGATTAATTTATTTTTGGAGATAATTTTTTTTAGTTTACTCTGATAAACTGTATAAGCTATTTATAATTCAAGGGATTTGAAACACTGAAATCTTCACTAAACATATTTACGCAATACCTATATTTTAATTTATGAATGTACTTTTACAAAGTAGTTAGTATTACTAGTCTCGCGAGGAGTACATATCTGATGTTGGGAGGTTGTTACTGATAAAACTTTTAAATTCAACTTTATTGCAATGGCATAAGAGCGTATAAATCATTAGACTCTATTATTCTCAACCATAGTGACCGTGCCTGGCGAGACTAGTCGACGCGCGCATTCCACGAACAATAATCCCCTACACGAGTGAACGAGATAGCAACAAGTTATAAGTAGATGTGTCAAATGTTTAGGTATTTTACTATACACGGAGAACGTAGGTAGGTATATACCTAATGCAATTACAAGCTTACGTAAGTAAGTACTTTAACCTACTTTGTTTTAAAGTGGGTAGGCAGTTATCTTTACCTACATAGCATTTGTTTTCTCCGGCCACAGAATATAGAATAAATATTAATTTAATATTTTAATATTAATGATTAGATAAATTTATAGGTATGTAGATATCTTTGAATAAGTTACTTGATAATTCATTGATCATTTTAATCTTTAACTAGTAGGTAGGTATTAATTAAGTAGGTACATAATTATAATTACTTCACCAACCAAAACACGCTAAAATATGCAATGCTTATTGAATGATAGCCTAGCCTGTGTCTGGGGTCCCTAGTCATCTAGAAAACGACTTTTGATAGACTTTTGATTTTTTAAAGACAAAAATAATTGTATCGTTTACCGGACACTAGCTCATAAAAGACTCCTCTTTACAGACAAATTGAGAAAAAATGTAGTACATAAGTATCAAGTAGAAAACTTGGGCGTTTAACTACATGGTGCAGTGGATATGCTAGGCATGCAACAGAGGAGCTATCGAGTTCAATTATCGAACCAGAGGTATAAAAGTTTCTGTTGATACTTACTGTGGATATACTACTAATTATGGAAAAAGCATGTATAGCTAGCCACCATTGTATTTTAAGTATGACAGCTACAGCAATTACTTTTTAACCGACTACACAAAAGAGGAGGTTTTCAATTCGAATGTATGTTTTTTTTTATTTATGTTTGTTACCTCATAACTTTTAACTGGGCGAAGCGATTTTGATGATTCTTTTTTTATTTGAAAGCTGGTGGTTCTTGTGTGGTCCCATTTGCACCGGGTCAGGTTCTGATGGTTATCTCCTGAGAAATCGAGGAAATCAAATTTCAAAGCCACATGAAGTCGATTGAACTTTTTTAAAAAAATACTCAATAGACAATTTTTTTATAAAGTCTGGGGTTCCGTACTGTAAGGTAAAACTATTTATTTCGATTTAATAACTATGCGACTAATAAGAGCGAAGCATCACAGCATCAATAATAAAAATTTGTAAAAAGGGGATTTTTTTTTTAAATTCCATGCGTATGAAGTCGCGGGCAACAGCTAGTAGTGATTATCCCCGTTTTCCAATTACAGCACAAGGGCGCATTATGCGGCACAATGCTCAACGTTGAGTGTTCCAACTACAGCAACGCATCGCACAATCGAGCACTCAAAAGTGATGCGTGCAATCCATATCACCTTCAACGACAGAATTTTTTTTTTTTTAAATATTTACGGACATTTTACACAACGTCTTCTGGGCCCTGAGTCGGGTATTTCAACGGTGTCACAACTGTACCATTATTGTACCATTATGGTGCAATAGTAAAGTTTTTGGTAGTCTACTATTAATGTGTCGTCATAACGACTTCATCATTGTCTTACAATTGTCAAAGTGACATAAATTGCTAGTCTCGTACACAACTGCTTCACAATTGCAATTCAATGACTGAAATGTTTCGGTAGTCTGCTATTTTGAATTTGACAGTAATATTTTTAAATTGTCCTGTGTCGACAGATTGCCATAAATAAAAAATAGATAGATAGAAATATTAGAAATTGTTCTTTGTAATTTATTGCAATTTACTAATCTCCTAAACTTCACATTGCTTTTTATACTAATAAATAGTATGTACAAATATATTTAAACGAAGTCTAGCATGATTAAATGTTTAAATTTATTAGTAGTTTTTCGAAAATCACTTCAACTAACGCATTTTTTAAAAACGGCAACACATACATACCATTCTAACACAATCCATAGATAAAAGAGACCGAAAATTCAATGCATAGATAAAAGAGATCGACAATTCTATTACCATTGAAAGACCGTTATGACGGCATATAGCAGACTACGGATATTTGACTTCAATTGCAACGGTATCGTGCCGGTATTGTGCCGGTATGACAATTGTTCCAAAATAGTGGACTTGAGCACCTGGTCCCAAGCTAAGCTTATTATGGTTGTGTTATGGGTATCAGAATACGGATTATAATACATAAACTACTTTTCTTTTTGTAAATACATACTTATAATACATAGAAACACCCAGACGTAGTACAAACATTTGTATGACATTTATGGATATCACACAAATGATTGTCCCAAGCGGGAATCGAACCCGCGACCTTGTGAACGGCAGTCCATTACATGAACCACTACGCCACGAAGCCCGTCAAATTAACAAGATTTTTTTTTTAAATTGGCATTGATCACAGGCATTGATTGAAATTTTATTTATATATTATCGTTAGTAATATTATTTATTGTTAAAAAAATTTAATTAATTTCTGGAAATAATCAAAGTTAATTCAAGCTGTGTTTAAAAAAAATGAGTCTAAGTATGGCTGAAGGTACAAATATGACTTTTTTTTATATTCCACAATGTAAATACTATTTTGTTTTCAACACTGAATTTAGCGCACTCTACTGGTGCATTTGAAAACTAATTCATGTTCCAATTAAGCGTCAGCATAGTTCAGCATTGTGCGGCACTGAGTCGCATTATGCTCTGCAATTGGAAAACTAGCTATAGCAGCATTTCCTACTCAACAAAGTCAAAACTATTAGTGACTTAGGTTATATCTATATCTATATTATTTTACTCTTTGGTTAGACCACAAGTTAGACTAAATATTGATAGTTAATTTGCCGTTTATTTAATGCATAGGTGTTTACCCTAGGGCAATAGCGGTCATGGCCCGGTGCGGCCAGCCTGAGATGGGCGGCACAAGTTTTATAGTTTAAAATATTGCTCTATCTCTATAATTTATAGGGCGGCTAAACAAAGTAGCCCGGGGCGTCAAATCAAATGAACCGGGGCGTCAAATTAAATTGCTCGGGGCGCTAATTTTCAAAATACGCCTCTGGGTTAATGAACTGAAATGAAATGAAGGCTCTAGGCCCTCTAGCTATGTCGGTCTATTGTTTGTGCGGTAATAGAATATGAACACAAGCGTTACTACCCTATTGCCACCACACGGCCACAGAGTTGTAACGTTAAGAGGGCACGATACCAAATCATGCTCCATACAAAAATATGGGCATCGTAGTCCCCTTTTTTCTTTGCGTAAGTTAAACCGATTTTATTTGTTCTTACGGTATATTATAGATGAAGAGTATATCTATGCTTGTATCACTTTCTCTTTTTCAAAACATAATAACTAAAAGAAATATGACCATCTGAAAATCCTGTTTTTATCGGTTTTCTTTAGGTAAAGTTGGAGTGACTATCACACATATTTGGTAAGGTTTTACCAAAAAAATTGGTCAAGTGCGTGTCGGACTCGCGCACCAAGGGTTCCGTACCATTATATATGCAACATAAGGCAACGTTAATAGTATCGAGCAAGAAACGGTAAAAAAATCATATTTGTTGTATGGGAGCCCCCCTTAAATATTTATTTTATTTTATTTTTAGTATTTGTTGTTAGGCCCATAGCACACGGCGTATTTTAAACGCGCGTTTCAGGAACGCGCGTCTTCGGCGCCGTAAACGCTGATTGTTGCGTTTGCATTGATAATAGAAACGCGCGCATGAAGCGCGTATACGCGCATTTGAAGCGAAACAAACGCGCGTACAAAGGAGCGGGGTACGGGCAGAGGGGGGCTGGGATCAGGGTTGCCAACTCTACGTCTTTTTACGTAGATCTACGTATTTTAAGCCTTTCCTGCAAACCTACGAACTTTAGTCCCAGAATCTACGTATTTTCTATCAAAATTGTTCAAATTTGCAAAATAGACTGAATGGGCATAATTTCCTTTACTTTCGCTAAAAATAGTTAATAAATGTTCCGTTTCATACTAACACACACTCGCCTCGCCACTCAACACGTCGCGCCATTCATTTTAAAAACAAAGTGTCCATTCTATCGAACTGTGACTCATGTCACATGAGTCATGTGACTGTGTAAAATGAAACGTCTTGCCGTAAAAGTGAATCTTAAGGGCCTACATCAATATCATCGCCGACACGTACATATTACACAGCCAGTAGGCACAGAAAATGAAGAATTAGGGATACTTTTCCTATTTACTCAAAATCTACTAAATATATTTTAATTCTGATCCACGTGTTTCTATAAATAATAGTTACCTATGTTTTTTTAAAGTTATTTCATTAGTTAATACGCGATAATAGATCGACAAATGAAAAAAATAAAAAATTAGAGAGGTTGTTTCGCCAAGATTTTCTATCGAGAAAACTTTTTTCAATCGCGTTTCTGAGTTCATGCGATCCTAGATCATATATTGAAAAAACATATACTTAAAAATTAGAGCTCTAGCCATTCAATCTAAAGAAACAATGAAAACTTCGTACATAGAAAAATGCACGAAGCTATTTTGGTATCCTCTTAACCTAAAAAAAATATTTCAAACTAAGACTTCGAAGGAGTTGTTTAATTTCGATATTTTTCAACTTCCAGGTGCTCAAGTCCACTATTTTGGAACAATTGTCATACCGGCACAATACCGGCACGATACCGTTGCAATTGAAGTCAAATATCCGTAGTCTGCTATATGCCGTCATAACGGTCTTTCAATGGTAATAGAATTGTCGATCTCTTTTATCTATGCATTGAATTTTCGGTCTCTTTTATCTATGGATTGTGTTAGAATGGTATGTATGTGTTGCCGTTTTTAAAAAATGCGTTAGTTGAAGTGATTTTCGAAAAACTACTAATAAATTTAAACATTTAATCATGCTAGACTTCGTTTAAATATATTTGTACATACTATTTATTAGTATAAAAAGCAATGTGAAGTTTAGGAGATTAGTAAATTGCAATAAATTACAAAGAACAATTTCTAATATTTCTATCTATCTATTTTTTATTTATGGCAATCTGTCGACACAGGAAAATTAAAAAATATTACTGTCAAATTCAAAATAGCAGACTACCGAAACATTTCAGTCATTGAATTGCAATTGTGAAGCAGTTGTGTACGAGACTAGCAATTTATGTCACTTTGACAATTGTAAGTCAATGATGAAGTCGTTATGACGACACAATAATAGTAGACTACCAAAAACTTTACTATTGCACCATAATGGTACAATAATGGTACAGTTGTGACACCGTTGAAATACCCGACTCAGGGCCCTGCTCAATTTAATTAAATTCAATTATGGAAATAAGCAGTGACAGTGAGGAAGAGCAGAATGTGACTCTTACTAAAAAAAGAAAGCTACATTGAAAATGATAATAAAAATTGAATAATTTAAATAAATTGATGATGACTCTGAAAGTAGCAAAATTCATAGATTTTTTTGTTTGCTAATGGTAATTTTTTTTAAGTTTATATTTTGTCTGCTGTCTACTACTTTTAGGGTAATATAAATTGTCGTTTTATTCACTTTTACCTACCCTACTCTCTTCAAACGCAAAAGCTACGCGTGACTACAGCGCGTCTGTACAGCTGTACCTGCGCGTATACGCGCAGTAGAGGCGCGTTTTACAATCGCCCCGTGTGCTTAGGTTACAAGGTTGCGATCAAATCTCGTTTAAACCACGTATACGCGCGTCGTCTGCGCGTTTAAAATACGCCGTGTGCTATGGGTCTTATAGCGGCAATAGAAATACATCATCTGTGAAAATTTCAACTCTCTAGCTATCACCGTTCTTGAGATACAGCCTCGTTACAGACGGACGGACGGACGGACGGACGGACAGCGAAGTCTCAGTAATAGGGTCCCGTTTTTACCCTTTGGGTATGGAACCCTAAAAAGGGACTACGAAACGTCATTTTTTCAGAGAATTTGTACGTAAAATGTGCTTTAGCTATATTTAGCTTAAAAACTACAGTTAATTATTATCTTTCTCGTAAAACGTCAGTTTATGCCTGTTTCCTGGACCTCAGCCGGGCATTTGATCTGGTTAATTATAACATTCTCTGGAACAAATTATCCTCGGCTGGTGTCCCACCACAGTGTCCCACCTGCAGTTATACAAATTAGGCACTGGTACAGACAGAGGCCAAACTTACGTCGTCAGATGGGGCGACACGACTTCTAGTAATTATAGACTAGATTGCGGAGTTCATCAGGGGGGGCTAACGTGACCTGATCTTTTCAACATTTATGTAAATGACCTAATGGGGGAGCTGAGGAGCACCCGAGTCGGATGTCACATAGGTAAAGTTTGTGTGAATAACCTCAGCTATGCTGATGACATGGTGCTTCTCAGCCCCTCCATTAATGGGTTGAGGAAGCTCGTAGCTACTTGCGAACAGTTCGCTGCAAGACATGGCCTAAGATACAACGTAGCTAAAACAGAAATGTTGGTCTTTCGTGCGGGTAAGGGTCCGGAGGTGGTACCCAACGTTTTGATGTTGAATTCGCCGATAAGGGTTGTGGAGCGGTTCAAGTATCTTGGTCATATCGTGACAGCCAATGGTTCTATAGGGACACAATATACTGATTTCATTGTTTGCATATGTCATGTCATGCGTATGTCAACAGGCCTACGAATGCATAAAGACCATTGTGCTAGCCACCTAAGTTACTATATACAAATATATTTATTACAGTATGTTGTAATAAAACAAAAAAAGGTGAAAGAAAGTTTAATTTATTGGCCCCTAAATCACTATTGTCCCTAAATCACTGCTGTCACTATGAAGAAAACTGCACAGACAAAAAAAAAGTACTTTAATAGTCACTCCACTCGCGAGTCACGAAAGAAAAGGGGGAAAAGGGAAAAAAAAACACTTAGTTCTCCGTGGAAGAGTTGGCCGTGCTTTGACGGCCGCAACAGGAGACCGGTCACCAGGTCAGGACTGTCCCTCCCAGTCCGGTAGGTGATATAATCTGTATAACAGTATACTCGAGTGTTATATATGCTATGTTAAGTATATTATTATACTCTTTGGTTTTATGTTTTTAAAGAATTCTTGTCCTCGCTCACTGTCACTCATTCTCAATGGTTCCATTATTCCATATTTGATTTAGTAATAAAATGAATACCAAAATACAATGAAGTATCTTTTATTGGCGACGAGGAAAATTTTTTTTCAATTGTAGTAAATAAAATACGGTACTGTATTAAAAATGTCGATTGGAAAAATGGGTGAATTTGACCTAAAGGCGGGTAATTGGTCGTTATATATCGAGCGGCTGGAAATGTATTTTAAGGCCAATGAGATTTTAGAGGAAATAAAGTTACCAACTCTCATTTCTTTGATGGGTGAGGAAGCATACGAGCTTTTATCCAATTTAGCAAGTCCGTTGAAGCCATCTAAATTACAGTATAATGACGCGATCAAGCTTCTGGAAGGCCATCTTCAACCAAGGCCTTCGGAAATGGCTGAGAGATTCCGTTTTAGACAGCGCCAACAACTGTCAACGGAGACAATTGCTGAATACGTTGCGGAATTAAAAAGTATGACAAAATTTTGTAATTTTAAGACTGCTTTAGAGGAAAATTTAAGGGATCAGTTTGTGTGCGGGCTGAAAAGTGAACCGATTAGGCAACGTTTATTTGCGGAGGAAAATCTTGGGTATACAAGAGCCGTGTCGTTAGCCGTTACTCTGGAAGCGGCTGCAAAGGAGGCAATTTCGGTTCGACGGTACGATAATGATAACGGGTTAGTCCGGAACTTAAATAAAATGCAAATAAACGCCTGCTCTGGATGTGGAGGTTATGGGCATAACAAACTTAACTGTATTTATAAGGAATACCAATGCAGTTTCTGTCATCAAGTAGGCCACTTGAGAAGAATGTGTCGTAAACGACTAATAAATACTTCCGGACAGGGAAGAGCAACGATGGAAGCTGTGGCCACTACAAGTAATAATAATCGCCGGAACATAATATCTCGCGGAGCCAGACAGGGCAGCGTAGGCGTAGTTAAGCGTGTAGCTAGAACATCAAGCAGTACCAACACTAACTGGGTTCAGGAGTCACCGGAGGTATCGTGCAAGGAGACGATAGCAAATCAAAAATACAGCACTGTACATGACGCGGATAACGTTTACGATTACGAGGAAGCTAGCGGTGATGCAGACATGGTAGAACAGATGTTCCAAATGTCATTGTCTGACTATAAACCGGTGCGTATGAATATGCTAATAAATAATACTACGTTGACCATGGAAGTGGATACGGGGGCACCGCTGTCGTGCATTAATATTGATACATATTATAAATACTTTAAAAGCGTTGCCATACAGCCTTGTCATATGGTTTTTAATTTTTATGATGGGTCAACGGTGAAACCAGTAGGATACATAGTAGTGAATGTAGTACATAAAAATAAGCGTAAAAAACTAGATTTATATATTTTTAACAATGGAACGACAAGTTTACTTGGTCGTCAGTGGTTAGCTGAATTGGAGATAGATATACCTAAGTTAGCTGTCAACCTTTTTAAACCAGATACATGTAACAAAAATGAATTGGTGAAATCTATTATTTCTAGGCATAAATCATTGTTCGATGGCACTTTGGGACGATTCAAGGGTGGTACCGTCAGCCTGCGCGTTCGAGAGGGCGCTCAGCCAGTCTTCTGCCGCGCGCGTCCGGTGCCGTATGCGTTGCGTGAGCGCATTGACACTGAGCTAGATGCGATGCTGGCCGCCGGCGTCGTCGAACCTGTTGATCATTCCGACTGGGCCACGCCTCTAGTAATAGCGCGTAAGGCAGATGGGGGTATTAGACTTTGTGCTGATTACAAGGTAACACTTAATCCTGTCTTAATGATTGACAGATACCCGGTTCCAAAGGTAGATGACTTATTTAGTCAACTGTCGGGTCAGATTTGGTTTACTAAATTAGATCTATCTCAGGCATATAATCAGTTAGAGCTGGATAAGCAGTCTAGAGACTTTACCGTGATAAACACGCATCGCGGATTATTTAGATATAATAGGCTTGTGTTTGGGTTATCTTCCAGTCCAGGAATTTTTCAAAAATTTATGGTTTATCTTTTAAAAAATATACCCAACACCTTAGTTTTTTATGATGATATTTTAATTAAGAATTCAGATTTAAAAAGTCACTTAGAAACTCTAGAAAATGTATTGAATGTCCTTGAGGTGAATGGATTGAAGATTAAAAAGGAGAAGTGTGAATTCTTTTCGAATGAAGTTAAGTACTTAGGGTTTATTATTGGTAAAAAAGGAATAGAAGTAGATAAGGATAAAGTACAAGCAATTGTTTCAATGCCTCATCCAACAAACGTTACAGAGCTTAAATCATTTTTAGGAATGGTAAATTTTTACGGCAAGTTTCTGAGGAATTTAAGTACTTATTTAAGTCCATTATATGAGTTGTTGAAAAAGGGAAAACATTACCTGTGGGGTCCACGTCAGAATGTTGCTTTTCAACAAATAAAAAAAATGATAAGTAGCACGGAAGTATTGGTTCATTACGACATAAATCAGGAGTCTGTTTTGACGTGTGACGCTAGTGCTCATGGAATTGGCGCGGTGTTAGCGCAGCGTGCGCCGGACGGCCGGCAGCGGGTAATCGCGTACGCATCTCGCGCTCTTACCGCCGCGGAGAGGCATTATAGTCAGATTCATAAAGAAGCATTGGCTATTATCTTTGCGGTTGATAAGTTTCATCAATACCTGTATGGTCGAAAATTTGTTTTACACACAGACCATAAGCCGTTAGTTAGCATTTTTGGGCCTAATACTGGCATTCCGTGTACGGCAGCTAGCCGTCTGCAACGTTGGGCGATTAAATTAGCTGCATATGATTTTAAAATAGAATTTGTACGCACAAATGAGAATGTAGCTGATGCTCTCTCACGTCTGATTAAGACTCACAAGGAAAATTCGGGAAATGAAGACGAGTTGCCCGAGCAAACGTACCTTCATTTCGCATCCGAGGCACTTCTTTTAGATTACAATATTTTAAAAAGAGAGACTAGAACTGACCCTTTGTTGAGTCGCGTAATGAGTTATATACAAGATGGTTGGCCAACTGAATCGGATATAAGGGAACTTAAACCATATTTTAATCGTAGAAAGGAATTATATTCGGAATTGGGTTGCATTCTTTGGGGCCATAGATTGGTTATTCCTTCGTTTTGCAGGGATAGGGTTTTAAAGGAACTGCATGATTCTCACATGGGTATAGTGAAAACTAAAGCGTTAGCTCGTAGTTACGTGTGGTGGCCTGGGATTGATGAGCAGGTGGAGGCATTGTGCCGGGCTTGCACTGTGTGCGCTGCAGTTGCTGTTGCGCCTCCGCATGAGGTGCCGCACTCGTGGCCGTATCCTCTGAAACCTTGGTCCAGGTTGCATTTAGATTTCCTAGGTCCTATTGCAAACTTAAATTATTTAATAATAGTCGATTCATGTTCAAAGTGGATTGAGGCAGTTAATATGAAATCGACGACGTCGAGTTCAGTGATAAGAGTGTTACGAGATATTTGGTCGAGATTTGGTCTGCCCCGACAGGTAGTTAGTGATAACGCAACCGTCTTCTCAAGTGCCGAATTTAAAACTTTTTTAAGTCGTAATGGTATTCAACATATATTCTCAGCGCCATATCATCCAGCCTCTAATGGAGCTGCAGAGAATGCCGTGAAAATATGCAAAAGAGTTATCAAAAAGGCTCTATTGCAGAACTTGGATACTGACACCGCTCTGTGTAGGTTCTTGTTAACCTATAGAAACACTGAGCATTGCTCGACCGGTGAGAGTCCGGCTAAAATTTTGTTAGGTAAGAAGTTGCGAATGAGGTTAGATTTATTAAGGCCTGACCGGGAAGCTCGAGTCGCGGAACGACAGACACTCAGTGAGGAGGCGGCCGGTGGAGTGCGACGTCAATTTGCGCCAAATGAGCCAGTGTGGTATAGAGACTATGGGGGTGCAAATAAGTGGATAGCAGGTCATGTAGAGTCGATATTAGGTAGTACTGATTATGTGATAAGATCACAATTTGGAACCGAGGTACATAGACATGTTGATCAGTTAAGACGTAGGTACGAGTTGGCGGAGGCGATGGATCTTTCGAGGGGTGGTCGTCCTATTAGTTCTTTAGTCTATCCTGAAGTTGCCCAGGAGAGGTTCGAGGATGCTGTCGACTGGCAATCGCAGCCTGATGCAGTAGTCACTCCTGAATTGACGACTGGCTCGGAGCAACGAGATCTACATGATCACGTGGCTACTACGCCGTCGCAGGAGCTGCCTTTCAATGTGTCTGATCGGACGGGTCTAGATAGTGGCACCCAGAATATAAATTCTCCACCAAGGACTGAGAATAGGCAGGCTAGAGTTCGCAGACCTCCTCAGCGCTATGGGTGGGACTAACTTTGGTTGTTTGGTTAATTATATTTCTAGTGTAGTAGTTAGTTTGTTTATTTATATTATTCTATTGTTATTAATTTAAGTTATTTTTTTAATTTAATTGATAGTTGTTATTTAGGGTGGAGGTGTTATATATGCTATGTTAAGTATATTATTATACTCTTTGGTTTTATGTTTTTAAAGAATTCTTGTCCTCGCTCACTGTCACTCATTCTCAATGGTTCCATTATTCCATATTTGATTTAGTAATAAAATGAATACCAAAATACAATGAAGTATCTTTTATTATTAAAATAATTATTTTATAAATTATTCTTAGGCCTGGTCGGCGAACTCGGCGACTTCAATTATTAGATGAGATCTTGGATCACACTTAGGCGTAAAACATTTTCAGATAATCTTGCCAGCAATTACCACTCGATGCCTGGACCCAGACCAAACTCTAACTGTCGCCTTCTCCTCTATTTTCACGTTCCAAACTTACATCTATAAATTTAAATAATTTAAAAATACATCGATACTAGAATATTCTAGCAATCAGCCAGTATCTTAGGTAAAATGATTCATAGTACTTAGAAACTCCGTAGTTTTACATAGAGTAAAGAAATAACATTAAATTTATGACAATTGATAAACATCAAAATTTTGACATGTTTACATAAACATATTATATATATTTCATTAAATAACAATTATACTAAAAGAAGTTGAAGAAGTTGAATAACAATTATCAATCCAGGATATGTACAAAGGATATTAGAAAACGAATAATTGCATAATAAATAAGGAATAAACGTAAAAGGGATTATGTAAAGTTATTAAAGATATTATGGAATGTTGAGTCGCAAATAAACGTCCGGACGTATTTCATTTTATCCTCTAACCGACGACACACGACATTTACACCTAAAGTTCTGATGACTCAGATATGGAGAGAGAGAGAGAAGGAACCTGGCCATCAGATGTAATATGCTCGCGCGCAGATTCGTTAAGTGTACTGATGACGTAAAGGTGACCTTATTCAGAGCTTATTGTATGTCTCTGTACTCCTGTCAGCTCTGGGTAAGGTACACCAGAATGTCCCATCATAGTGTACGTGTGCAATATAATGATGCATTCCGTATGCATTCCGTTGACGGGCTTCGTGGCGTAGTGGTTCATGTAATGGACTGCCGTTCACAAGGTCGCGGGTTCGATTCCCGCTTGGGACAATCATTTGTGTGATATCCATAAATGTCATACAAATGTTTGTACTACGTCTGGGTGTTTCTATGTATTATAAGTATGTATTTAAAAAAAAAAGTAGTTTATGTATTATATCCGTATTATGGTACCCACAACACAAGCTTATTAAGCTTAGCTTGGGACCAGAGGACGTTGTGTGAAATGTCCGTGAATATTTATTTATTTAATTTATTTATTTAATATTTAACATAAATGTATACTTAGGAGAAAATCTAGATACTGCAGCGCGTCGGGCATGTTCGCTGATGCTCGGGTGCCGGATTTCTTTGCGATTATTCGTGCTCGTATCGTTTCCTTTTGGGAAAGAATACGTAACTCGAATAATAGTATACTGCGGTGCCTGTCTGATGACTTATACAGTCCTATTTACAGACATTGGATTTCTGTTCACCAGAGCAGGAACAAAAAATGACTTAATTTTAATGTTACTATTTTTTTTCCTATATTATTATATTATTTTTACCATTCTTGTATATGATTATAGTTTGTATATGGGTTATTTTGCCTGCAATAAAGATTTATTATAATTATTATTATTTGTCCCTTTCAGTGCAGCGCTCGGGAATAGGGATAGCAATACCTAAGGCAAATACCTAAATTAGGAGTATAGTACCCTCTTAAGGAACATTATAAGCAGACAACATCTTCTGTGAGAGAAATAAAGCAAACGCGCGAAATCAGCGTGGCATCAGGCATTAATAGACCAGATACCCTCCCGAAGTGAAGGAGAAGCTCTGTCCATCTATGTCATAATCTGTGTTTTAGGGTTCCGTACAAAAAGGTGAAAAGGGACACTATTACTGAGACTTCGCTGTCCGTCAATCTGTTCGTCTGTCACCAAGCTGTATCTCTGATAGCTAGAGAGCTGAAATTCACACAGTTTATGTCACAGGTTTATGTAGGTATATCAGCTGATTAGCAAGAAAGTTTTTTTTGGGACCAAAGGACGTCGTGAGGAATGTTATTTGATTCGTACTTAACCAGTTTTATTACTTGATTTATTTCATTTCGTGTTACTATCTAATTTTCTTGCAAATTTCGTACAATTTTATTTAGTCGCTCACAAACATGCACACAAACCTTAGAAATAAAGATTGTAATTTATTTAGATTAAAACACTCACAAGTCTTAAATTATGTTATCTAATGCCATACTCTGTGGCCATTCTCAAATCACAAAATATTAATATCGCTTTATCTAAATGTCGCTGCATAAATTGCTTATGAAGGCCCGATTTACATCTATGTTAAAAAGTGTATTGTGATTTAATTGATAAGCATTGGCTGATAGAAGGAAACAAAAAAAATAACAGGATGATAAGGCCAGAGAATTTTTAGGGTTTCGCCATAGTTCTGCATTCGAAAGATGACCAACTGACACCTTTTAGCGGAGGTGTATTTACCCTAGGGCCATAGGGGCCATGACCCGGGGAGGCCAGTCTGAGAAGGGCGGCGAAAGCCTTCGAGTATAAAATTTAGCTCTAGCTCTATTAATTTATAGGGTGGCTAATAAAATTGGCCTAGGGCGTCAAAGCAAATGGCCCGAGGCGCTTATTTTCAAAATTTGTTTCTGCCTTTCAGAAGATTTAGATAGAAGAAGATTATATTAAAATGTCTACATAAATGTACGTTTGGATGTTACGAATGGATAAAACAAGGAATGAATATATTAGAGGAAGTCTGAAAGTGATGCCAGTGATTGCAAAATTGAAGAATGAGCGGATGTCCCGGTCTTGGCATTTAATGAGACGGGAGGAAAGAAATTTCGTTATGAGAGTTATGCGTATAAATGTGGAAGGAAAAAAGTCTACAGGAATACCTGAGAAAAGATGGATGGACTGTGTGAACGAGAACATGGAAGAGGAGTTAACACAGATATGACTGCTGATAGAAGACTATCAAAGAAGACATGTTACGCTGACCCCAAATAATGATATATGATAATTTTATAAAAACCAATTTCTACGGATTTAGACGCGTATATTTGTTTTAAATTTTGGCCCGAAGTTTTGGAGTATTGCAGTCACCATGGTACTGCATGGACTGCCAATCCGCCATGGTGAGAGCAAAGTCGTCGAATACAGGCGTCTAAATCCGTAAAAAATGGTTTTATTTGAACAAATGGGCCGCGCAAGTGTTTGAGAATATTAAGTTTTTAAAGTTACTTTCAGCTACAAAAAAGTTTGTAACGTAATTGAATGGCCAATTTCAAGATCTCCCTAAATCCACTCAGGGGTTTTATTAATTATAATGAAGAATATGGAGAACATGCGGCTGAGGACGTTGCCACAGAAATGATATATATCTACTAGATAAAAATAAGTCGGGTTTTCCTTCCTGACGCTATAACTCCAGAACGCACGAGCCGATTTCCACGGTTTTGCATTCGTTGGAAAGGTCTCGGGCTCCGTGAGGTTTATAGTTTTTCTTTTTAATTTTTTTTTTTACTTTTTTTTGGTATACATTTGGTACATTTGGTGTATGGCAAAACAACGTTTGCCGGGCCAGCTAGTATATAGATATATATATATAGAATACGATAAAATGATATACGATAAATGATATATATAGAATACGGATACACTACCTAAACTACTTTTTTTTGTAAATACATACCAATACATACATAGAATACATAAAAACACCCAGACGCAGAACAAACATTTACGTAAAACATTTATAAACATAACTTAAATGATTGTCCAAGGCGGAAATCGAAATCGACCTCATGATCGGCAGGCCGTTATACGAACCACTAGATCAGGAAGCCCGTCAAACATAAGAAAAGAATTCCGTTACACACCATCGCTCGATGTCGCAGGATATGCACCGGATAATATCCGGTTAAGAATCTGTGGTATCAGTGCTGTCAGACGCTCGGAATGTGAATATTGTGAATATATAGAAATGGAATAGCAAAAAAGTAAAACACAATAAGAACACTATAGAGAATTTTAAGAAAACCCTGAAATGGCAACATTTTTTCTTAGTCTGTGGCATTTGTAGCGATTTGTAGGCCCAACTGGGCCCAACCAACCAAGCTTAACGTTCATAAACATATTCTACCGATTTAAAATCGTGGCAATTAGCTACGTAGAACAACTAGGAGGGAGGGGTCTGTTGCATTGGAGAGCTGCTCTTTGTTATTATATCCACTATAGGGACAGTATTCTTTGTTCTATACTTTGTAATATACTGATTTCATTGTTTGCAAGTAGACGTATGTCAACAAATCTACGAATCCATAAAGACCATTGTACTAGCCACCTAAGTTATTATATACAAATATATTTATTACAGTATGTATGGGCCTATTGTTTGCTCGCCGGCTAATTTATTATATACAAATATATTATGTATGGATTCATTGTATGCAACACTATGCTTGTCAGCAGTATTAGGAATATATAGAAACGATTGTTCTCCTTACCAATATAAGCTATTACTATATCAAATATATGGAGTCGCAAATAAACACCATTCAAGTCCGGACGTATTTCATTTTATCCTCTAACCAACCGACACGACATATAATCCTAAATCCACTTTTTTATTTGAGTTTCCTTCTTTATCACGTTTCCAGAAACCCTTCCGTAATTTTAGCCAAATTCATATAATAAACCTTAATAAAACTAGCTATCTAATTTTTAGTATTATTTTCATCGCAGTATTTAACCTTTTCTCCGATTTGCCTAATCTTTTAAAAGAATTATTCATTCTTCTACCCTTATCCCTTCGAGGTTGGTGCAACATTGGCCAAAAACGTAAAAATTTGCCATTTCGGCCTGTGGTTTCGGCCATTGAAACTATTGACAGGCCACCTGCCTGAAGACAACTCTCCTCGATTCCCTCAGTTAGTGCGTTATATCTATATTATTATATTTTATATATTGGCACCACATGACAAATAAATCTTTTAAAATAATCTTGGTTAATATTACAACTTTTTATGGAAATATTGAAAAAATTTATTTGACTTGGTAACACAAAATATCTTTGTCTCTTTCATTTATTTGGCGTCTGTTGTAGAAATAAATAACTAGACAAGTGAAAAATAAAATTAATTGCAATAAATTTATTATTTAATATAGAATTTACGCTGAGTTATTATATATGTAATTTAATGTCTAGCAATAATAAAATTCAATTAACTTACACCAATGTAATTCATTGTGTAGAAGAAAAGTGTTTGTGGAGAAGATCTAATAATTTTTAGGTCTATACGACCGCGAATATATGAAATTTTATTCGTAATTGTTATAAATGAGTTATTGAAACAAAATAAATATGGAAGAGGTGATTATTTGCCGTATTTGTTTGGCAAAAGATGTGAAAATGTATGATTTGCAGTCGTATCCCTTAAGTTCATACTTTCAATCTGTTTGTGGGGGTAAAGTAAGTTGAATTGAACTTTTCTTACTTTGTTTATTATTTTAGAATATTCAGCATATCTCTAAGCGTTTGTATAATATTAAGTTAAAACACTTTCGCATACAAGTCTATTGATATTCATACAAAAATATTGTTTTTTTTTATTTATTTGGGACTTCGAACTACTATGAGTTCATGTCAGCCCCGTAATAAATACCTAATTACAATTTTAATTTTTTTAAACTATTGTGTAATATTATGTTTTCTTTTAATAAACTACCATTTTCTAATACAATATTTTAAAAAAGTTTCTATCAGATTAGATTAGTTTTCTGTTGCTTAATTTAATACTATATTAATGTAGGAGTTTTAAGTGATTTCTTACATTAAAAAAAAATCTAAAAACATGTTAGGTAAATATTTTAAATTGTTTTCAGCATATAACAATTGATAATTGTTCTCCTTATGCCTGCTATGAATGTGCCACACTGCTAAAAAGGTTTTACTTCTTCAAACAAAAATGGCATAGGAGCCAAGCTATACTTAGTGAATTACTTGATCAATCTCGGAAGGTATAATAAGCTTTATTTTTAATTACTTTGCAAATAATAAATAAATAATTTGGGACAAATACATTTGTGATGTTTATACTGCGTCTGGGTGTTGACTATGTATTATTAGTATGTATTTACAAAAAAAAGTAGAATATTATTATGTATTCTATCAGTAATCTGGTATCCATAACACAAGCATATAAGCTTAGCTTGGAACCTTTGCAGAGAACTTTGTACGAAATGTCCATGAATATTTATTTATTTCAAAGTAATAGTCAAAGATTTTTATTTCATGTTGGCATGTTTTACAAGCTCTTTTGAAACATCAGAAGCTGTGTCTGTTCCAAAAGCGAATTCAATGGAGAAGAACTGACAAGAAAGTACATGAATTGTTTTTCTCTTTTTCCTTTCTTTTCATTTTTTTTCCATGTTATTTTACAATGTTGTCGGTTGTGAGAATGTAATCTATTCTTCACCAAACAGATTTGTGTAATATATACTTGTACTATTACAGATTAAATCATCAGATCTAACTCGAGTAGATCGCGACTCACTCATATTATCATCAAACCTTAAAACTCATCATATACCACATAACGATACTGAAAGTGTTATCTACTCCGAGTCAAAAGAGTTTCACAGTGATATTAAAATAGATGTGGATTTAGACAGTATTAAGGAAGAACATGATTATGTTCTATTGTCTCCTGAGAGAGCGTTGTCCAGTGATGATGACGAGCCACTATCCATCCATAAAGAAAGAAATATAAAAATTGAAGATGCTAAAACACTAGGCTTAGAATTTGAGACACAGGTAAGTTTAGTATTAATAATTCTTGCATAAGTTAAATATAAAAAAAAAATTCTTTCTTTCTTTATTCTCATGTTTTTTAGTTGCTGCTCCGCCTCCTTGGGTTTTAGCGTGATGATATACAAACAAAGCTTTTTTATTAAAATTTTTTTTTAATAAATTCATAAACTTAAAATTAAATTTTATTTTAATTAAAATTATTTATAACTATATATAGCCTATGTGTTCTGATCTAAAAGCTATATATCTTTAAAGTTTCATTAAAATCTGTCTTGTAGTTTTTGTGTGAAAAAGCAACAAATATTCTTATATCCATCCATACATTATTAGGTACAAAGTTTTACATTTTTAATATTGGACAAGTACACAAGTATTCTCGTACCATTAACATTAGCGTGTAAATATTAATTTGGAACCAGAAGATGTTGCGTGTAATGTCTATTATTTATTCAAAAAAGGGGTAAACACTTTGAAATTAATTGTTGTAGGAATTGCTTGGCAAAATTGTAATATCTCGTGTTTAAGTCGGATTTCCACTGTTTTAACGGTATAACCAACTGAGCTATTGTGGGCCTTACTCATACTAACCAATTTCTTTTCTCTCAAACTGTTATACAGTTTGGCAGTAGTAATTAATTCATTGTAATTAATGTATTTAAAGTGAATAAAAATCTTTTTGTTTCTCGTTGTATTTTATGTAAGGTATATTTTCTCAACCTATCGAGTGCACGACGCACTTCGACTTCTTGTTGTTGCTCGAACGGTATTCCAAAATTCAGGGTTCGAATCCTGCTTATAATTTATTTTGTTTTATTTTGCTTCCGTTTTAGTTGCTTCAAGCGTCTTCACCGAGTGCCGAAGCAACGGTTTTATCTCAAAGCCCAGTTCCTGTAAGAAGAAAACCTGGCCGGCCTAAGAAACCTAAAGTATTGAAGGAACGATTGAAAACTGAATTTGCCATATGCTACGGTGACAATGGACAGTCTGACTGGGAAGATTCTATTACTGTTGTTAATTTGACGGTGAGTTAAGTATGTATGTCTGTGATTTCATAGCTCTTAAACAGTTTAACTGATTCGGATTGGATTGGTAGGATTCTGTTAAAAGAAAAAGAAATTAAGCAGGTAATAAATTCGATGTCTTGCGATGCGTGACTGCGGCCAGAAGCTCAAATCGATTTTCATGTTGCAAAAAGAAAACAAAAATTTGTTCGCCAGTCGCACTGTGGCAACGAGAGAATTGGGATTGTTCATAATTTTTGACCCGCTGTTTTTATATTTTTTTTAGAAAATATAGACTATTTTAAGCAACTAATTTCAATATTATTGAAATATTCAATTTTATTTTAATTTTAAATGTTGTGACATCATCGTTGTAGGTACGCAATCTCTGTATTGCCTTTTCCTGATAGACTTAAGACAGATTGCAATACATTTTTTCAAAGTTGCCAAGTTGATATAATAGACCAATTTCAACTCCACCACAGAGTAGTATATCCCTAAGAACGCCTTAATATTTTAAGTCCTTCATTTCAAGAGCAAATAGCCATTAGCCTTTTTGGAAAAATAATTGTCAATATAGCAAATTTTCCGAAAAAAGCTAATGGATCAAATGGCTTTCTAAGTAAGTGTTAAAAAAAAAAATGAACAATGCCTATTGCTGTGGTCGTGCCACGCCCATTTTTATATAATGCAATGAATGAGGTTGGCAGTCGCGGTACTATGTATCAATTGCTTTTAATCCTGCTTTGTCTGTAATTTTTGTCTGCAATACCTCATGGTATTAAGTTGAAACTAAAAATTTAATATTAATGTATACAGTATAACTTTTGCTGGCAGACGACTCTACTATCATTGTCTGTCTGTCCTTTCTGGGTTATGTTGTATGGAGATAATTCATAATCATCATACCGTCATCCCTTTTCCCGTAAGGATAAGTAGAGACTATAGACCGCTATCTGCTACAAACCAAACACACTTACTTGGCTTCATTAACACTCATACATCTGGGTATTTAGGCGCGACGGTTGTAAGTGTAAATAAAATGTTATCAAAACGGTCATAATTATAAACACAATGTCTAAAATTATGACCGTTTAGATAAATTTTCCTCATCTCCTCCCAAGGGTGCTGTAAAAGTCAGCAAAGGGATATTGCACACAGATAACCTCTTCGGTGAGAGACGGAAAACTCGAAAATAAACCCTGTGGCAACACGCCCGGTCAGCGCGGCACAGTAGACCATAATCTCTCCCAAAGTGGAGGAGGCCCGTGCCCAACAGGGGGACGTATGTGGGCTGCAGAAGAAGAAGACAAATTTGATTTTCATGCTACCCTCACATACGACAGAACGTTGTTTGTTGTAGGTAGAAGAACAAAAAGAGGAGATAAATAAAAGAAAACAATCAAGTAATTATTTACAATCACCTTACCAATGTGAGTTGTGTTATAAAGGATTTATTGATACAAATGCATGGGAACATCATGTTGAAAAACATTCACCAGTAAGTTAACAACTTTATTAAACTAGATTTTACCCGCTTTTGTAACGTTTTTCAATGACTTCTCTCCTATTGATCTATCCGTATTTATCTATTTATCTTGATTGTCTATCCGTATCTGATACCCATAATACAAGCATAGAAATATAGCTTACTTTGGGACCAGAGGACGTTGTGTGAAATGTCCTGAATATTTATTTATTTTATTTATTGATCGCAGCGTGCGTGATTTTATATAGCCTTGTTCGATAAATGTACTATACAACAAAGAACTTTTCAAATCGGACTAGCGGTTTTTGAGATTAGCGCGTTATAACAAACAAACTCATCAGTTTAATAATATTACTAGCTGTGCCCCGCGGTGTTACCCGGAGTAAGAAGGATAAAACATTTGTTCGTTTTTATTATCCCACGTAAACATTGCATTCTTTCGGGATTAAAACTAGCCTATATGTTATTCTGATGTTTCAGCTATATTATTGTTAAGTTTCATTCAAATCCATTCAGTATTATTGCGTGTAAGAGTAACAAACATCCATACTTCGGGCTTTGTGGCGTAGTGGTTCATGTAATGGACTGCCGTTCACAAGGTCGCGGGTTCGATTCCCGCTTGGGACAATCATTTGTGTGATATCCATAAATGTCATACAAATGTTTGTACTACGTCTGGGTGTTTCTATGTATTATAAGTATGTATTTACAAAAGAAAAGTAGTATATGTATTATATCCGTATTCTGGTACCCATAACACAAGCATAATAAGCTTAGCTTGGGACCAGAGGACGTTGTGTGAAATGTCCGTGAATATTTATTTATTTTTATTATTTATTATACTAGTGTATATATGTATACTATACATATATACTATTATATGTATTATAATTAATATAAAAAAATTATGTATTTACAAAAGAAAATTAGTATACCTATGTATTATATCCGTATTCTGGTACCCATAACACAAGCATAGAAATATAGCTTACTTTGGGACCATAGGACGTTGTGTGTAATAATATGTCCAAAATATTTATTTATTTATACTCGCAAACTTTCACATTTATGATATTATTAGGATAAGCATGTCATTATAACACTGTATTTTAACACCGATAAATGCGGAGTAATGACCTATAGTCGAGCTAGGGTACCTCAGCATTACACATATCAGTTGGGAGGTGTTCTGATTCCACGACTTAAATGTATTCGAGACCTGGGTATTGAGATGGTCCCTGAGGTGACATTTAAAAATCATATCATTAACATATGCAATAAATCGTTTCGTAATCTAGGTTTCATTCTAAGAACCTGTAAAGATTTTGAGAGTATGTCTGCAATAAAATCTCTATATAATGCCCTCGTCCGGAGTCACCTGGAAACAGCATCCATCGTCTGGAACCCGCACGAGGCTAAATATAAATTGATGTTGGAGAAAATCCAAAACAAGTTCACCCGGTTTCTATACCATAAACAATACGGTGTATACCCCAAGTACCCACTGATGTACCCCAGTTTGTTCGTGCTCGGTATGGTCGGGTACGTGCGGCTGAGCGTGCGGCGGGACGTGGCGTTGGTACGTTACGTGTGGCTCGTACTTCGCGGCCTTCTGCATCACCCCTCAGTGCTACAGGAGCTGCGGCTGTGTGCCCCCGACCAGTACGTGGGTGCCCGCCGCTTGCCGCCCGCGCTCAGCGTGCCCGTAGCCCGAACAAATTTAATTAAGTACTCGCCCCTCTCGCGTGCGATACAATTAGTTAATTTAATTTCTTCGCAATTAGATATTTATCAATGTAGCATGCCGAAATTCACAGAAATCGCGCAAAGGTGCATTATAAATGATTTTATTATATAAATTTATTACTTACAATTAGTGTTGCCCAAATGCAAGAACAAGACGAGACTTAGCCAGTCTTGGTCTTGGTCTTGCGCCAATACACCTGGTCTTGGTCTTGGTCTTGGTCTTGCGCTCCCAGTCTTGGTCTTGGTCTTGGTCTTGCAGCAAGAGTCTTGCAAGTCTTGCAATTACCTATTAGACTATTGCTATTTATTAAAGTTTACTTTAGATCTTAGAAAAACGTGTTAGAATTGGAACATTGTGAGCTTGAATTAACATAGCCATAGTAAAGAACAACCAGATTAATAAATGTCTGAAGATTTGATGAGAAATTCGAAAAATTAACTGCCACATGGTGATCAACTGATCTATATGCGTTTTCCATGGGAGTAACTGTTTCTTAATAAACATTTACGCTTTATAAGCTTACATGTGCTAAAACATGTAAAAAACAAATTAATTACAATAACTTGACTGTATTTTAAAGGACAATATCTGTCTAGAAAGAGATTGAACCCTCAACTTATATGAAATTTAATAAAAGAGTTTTACGATTTATCATTTATTTTAATAAAAAATAAAATACAACACAAATCAAATAACATAACAGTACACAACAGCTTTGTCATTAGGTTCTGTTACTTTATATCAATTCTTTTGACCAAGAATTAATACAAAGTAACCATCTGGCTGACTCATCACTTAACCTATTTCTATTATTTTTATACAGTTTTGATACAGTTTTTTGCGTCTCATAGAATTCCTAAGCGTACCTATACACCGAACTGTTATACCTAACTACTCCGTGAAATAGCGCTAAGTCCTAGCTGCAAGACGCAAGAGTCTTGCCGGATTAGTCTTGTTCTTGCTCAAGTCTTGCACGGTCAGTCTTGGTCTTGGTCTTGCTAAAAATACGCGGTCTTGTTCTTGGTCTTGGTCTTGCAAAAATGCAAGAACAAGACCAAGACTGCAAGACCAAGACTGAATTTGGGCAACACTACTTACAATATTGTATTGGGATCTCCTGTAAAGATATTGTTAATGTTTTATAATAAATAAATAAATAAATAAAATTAATAATCGAAGGTTGTAATCCCTGTGAGGGACATAGCCGATGACATCAGCATAATGCTGGGAAAAAGACATATATTATATGTCTTTTTCCCAGCATATATTTCCTAAAAGATTTTAACAATAAATAATTATGTATTGTTTAACAGAACTCCGGCAGCATCGAGTGTGAAGTGTGCAAGTTTAGATTCAAAACGAAACGTGCCTTACTCAAACATACAATAAACCATGAAAAGAAATACTTATGTAAATCATGTCCTTATGTATCGTCTAATACGTAAGTATTTATAATTATAATAACTACAAATAGTTCCTGAGATTAGCACGTTCACACAAACAGACTCTTCAGCTTTATAATATTAGTATTGTGTTTACAAAAGAAAAGTAGTATATGTATTATATCCGTATTCTGGTACCCATAACACAAGCATTTATGCTTAGCTTGTGACGTTGTGTGAAATGTCTACGAATATTTATTTATTTATCAACAGAACTCAAGCAAAACAACACCAAGCCTGGCATAAAGGTGTTACATACAAATGCAAGTTTTGTGAAGAATTGTTCACGTAAGTATAATAATTATTATGGGATGAAAGATTATTTTTTAAAGATTATTATGGGATGACACGCACAATTATTTAAACTGCCAAATAACTCAAAATGTTTGTTTTCAAATAACTGAAAACGTACGTTTTTCGAATTTTCATTATCAATGAAAATAACTTTGTTAAGAGAATAAGTACAATCTAATAGCCGCATCGATACGACAATACTTTATAATATTGTTCCCCAGAGGCGTATTTACCCTAGGGCCAAAGGGGCCGCCCCGGTGGCCAGCCTGAGAAGGGCAGCGAAAGCCTTTAAGTCTAAAATGTCGCTTTATCTCGTAATTATCGTATTTGTTACCTCATAACTTTTACCTGGGCGAAGCGATTTTAATGATTTTATTTTTATTTGAAAGCTGGTGGTTTCCATGTTGTCCCATTGGCACCAGATCAGGATCTGATGGTTATCTCTTGAGAAATCGAATCAAATTTCAAAGGCACATGAAGTCGGTGGATTTTTTTTCAAATACTCATTTATTATTTATTCACTGACACGTTTTTATTGGTCGCAGCGTGATGTTATATAGCCTTCCTTGATAAATCTACTATCCACCACAGCAGCCACCCAGTAGTGGGAAGTTCCTGAGATTAGCGCGTTGAAACAAAGTCAAATTTTTTTTTTTCAAGTTGGCATGTTTTACAAACTCTTTTAAAACGTCATTAACTAGGTGTCTGTTCCAAACGCGAATCCTATGGAGAAGAATAGACAAGAAACTCCATGGATTTTTTTTTCTATTCTCTTCATTTCTTTTCATTTTTTTTTCCAAAATTATTATTTGAGTGAGCATGACGAACTCGCTCCGTGGCACAGTACACAAAGCATTTTAGACAAACAAACAAACTCTTCAGTTTTTTAATATTAGTATAGAAGTATGTATATTTTTTACAAATATTCCGTTATATTCCAGTGTATGGACCTCATATATGAGTCATGTACGTATAAAACACCCGTCTGAGTTTATATGCGGTATATGCGGCTATTCATACATCAGTAAGTTGGGACTCGCGATGCACAAGTCTATGATGCATAAAGATATAATGGTATGTATTTATAATTATAAATAAATAAATATTCAGGACATTTCACACAACGTCCTCTGGTCCCAAAGTAAGCTATATTTCTATGCTTGTATTATGGGTACCAGATACGGATAGACTACATAATATACTACTTTTCTTTTGTAAATATATACTTATAATACATAGAAAACACCCAGACGCAGTACAAACATTTGCATGACATTTATGGATATCACACAAATGATTGTCCCAAGCGGGAATCGAACCCGCGACCTCGTGATCGGCAGTCCATTACATAAACCACTCCACCACGAAGCCCGTCAAATTATAGGAAACTAGCTGTTGCCCGCGACTTCGTACGCGTGAAATTTAGAAATTAAACCTTAACAAACAGAAATTTACTATACTACTAGATAGATAGCGTTGTACGTACGTTTTTTAATCGCGCTAAGGTTTCGTTACACAAATTAACACTTAAGCGCACCAAAATCATTGTTGAGTCATCATCCGGATTTCGCATTTATAAATTAGTAAGGATAATACAATTATTAGATTCAATAAAATCAAACATCGGTTTATTGTAGGGGTGGGTCGTTAACAGATTTTCCGTTAACGAAACGTTAACGTTAATTTGAGTTCGTCAACTAGTTGACGAACTAGTTAATTTCATCAACAAATTTACGCGTTTAAAAAAAAAAAAAAAAAAAAAAAAAAAAAAAAAAAAAAAAAAAAAAAAAAAAAAAAAAAAAAACAATTAGAAAAAGAATAATTACTACTATGCCACGCTGACCAGACATGTTGGCACCGGGTTTGTTTTTCCTTACCTGGTTTTAAGGAAATGGGGTGGTGACACTAGTATTCCAGTATTTCGAGTTTTCCGTCTTTCACAGTTGATGTTATCTGTGTAGGTACAATATTCCTTAGCTGGTTTTTACAAAACCCTGGTGAGGAAATGGGGTGGTGACACCAGTCTTCCAGTATTTCGAGATTTCCGTCTTTCACAGTTGATGTTATCTGTGTAGGTACAATATTCCTCAGCTGGTTTTTACAAAACCCTGGTGAGGAAATGGGGTGGTGACACCAGTATTCCAGTATTTCGAGTTTTCCGTCTTTCACAGATGATGTTATCTGTGTAGGTACAATATTCCTTAGCTGGTTTTTACAAAACCCTGGTGAGGAAATGGGGTGGTGACACCAGAATTCCAGTATTTCGAGTTTTCCGTTTTTCACAGTTGATGTTATCTGTGCACAATATTCCTTAGCTGGTTTTTACTAAACCCTGGGAAGGAAATGGGGTGGTGACACCAGTATTTCGAGTTTTCCGTTTTTCACAGTTAATGTTATCTGTGTACAATATTCCTTAGCTGGTTTTTACAAAACCCTGGTGAGGAAATGGGGTGGTGACACCAGTATTCCAGTATTTCGAGTTTTCCGTCTTTCACAGTTGATGTTATCTGTGTAGGTACAATATTCCTTAGCTGGTTTTTACAAAACCCTAGTAAGGAAATGGGGTGGTGACACCAGTATTCCAGTATTTCGAGTTTTCCGTCTTTCACAGTTGATGTTATCTGTGTAGGTACAATATTCCTTAGCTGGTTTTTACAAAACCCTGGTGAGGAAATGGGGTGGTGACACCAGTCTTCCAGTATTTCGAGATTTCCGTCTTTCACAGTTGATGTTATCTGTGTAGGTACAATATTCCTCAGCTGGTTTTTACAAAACCCTGGTGAGGAAATGGGGTGGTGACACCAGTATTCCAGTATTTCGAGTTTTCCGTCTTTCACAGATGATGTTATCTGTGTAGGTACAATATTCCTTAGCTGGTTTTTACAAAACCCTGGTGAGGAAATGGGGTGGTGACACCAGAATTCCAGTATTTCGAGTTTTCCGTTTTTCACAGTTGATGTTATCTGTGCACAATATTCCTTAGCTGGTTTTTACTAAACCCTGGGAAGGAAATGGGGTGGTGACACCAGTATTTCGAGTTTTCCGTTTTTCACAGTTAATGTTATCTGTGTACAATATTCCTTAGCTGGTTTTTACAAAACCCTGGTGAGGAAATGGGGTGGTGACACCAGTATTCCAGTATTTCGAGTTTTCCGTCTTTCACAGTTGATGTTATCTGTGTAGGTACAATATTCCTTAGCTGGTTTTTACAAAACCCTAGTAAGGAAATGGGGTGGTGACACCAGTATTCCAGTATTTCGAGTTTTCCGTCTTTCACAGTTGATGTTATCTGTGTAGGTACAATATTCCTTAGCTGGTTTTTACAAAACCCTGGTGAGGAAATGGGGTGGTGACACCAGAATTCCAGTATTTCGAGTTTTCCGTTTTTCACAGTTGATGTTATCTGTGTACAATATTCCTTAGCTGGTTTTTACTAAACCCTGGGAAGGAAATGGGGTGGTGACACCAGTATTTCGAGTTTTCCGTCTTTCACAGTTGATGTTATCTGTGTAGGTACAATATTCCTTAGCTGGTTTTTACAAAACCCTGGTAAGGAAATGGGGTGGTGACACCAGTATTCCAGTATTTCGAGTTTTCCGTCTTTCACAGTTGATGTTATCTGTGTAGGTACAATATTCCTTAGCTGGTTTTTACAAAACCCTAGTAAGGAAATGGGGTGGTGACACTTGTAATCTCACACGGAGGAACAGTGATTCATAACATTATTATTTAGGAAAATATCTCTTATCTAAGTAATTTTAAAGTTCACTATTGTACCTATATCATAACAGTCGCTTACGATCTTTCGTTTTAAGAAGTATAATTTCTTTGATTTAATTAGAAAGAAACGAACATTGAAAAAAATTAAAAATTGAAAAAAACTGAACATTGAATTCAATGTTTAACTCTTAAACATTAAAAGAAACGACCATTGAAAAAAATTAAACATTGAAAAAAACTGAACATTGAAATCAATGTTTAACTCATAAACATTGAAAAAAACGAACATTGAAAAAAACTGAACATTGAATTCAATGACATCATTAAATTCAACTAGTTGATTCCGAAACGGTTAACCATTGAAACGTTGACGAGAGGTCAACTAGTTGATCAACTAGTTCGTTAATTCAATGCTCATCGCTAGTTTATTGCACTGATGTAAAATATTACAATATTATGAATGACAATGACAGTGTCATATGCGGTCGTCAGGAAACGGAACTACAGTTTATATTTCTGACAGACCTAAGTGCGTTGTTTACTCTTTTCTAATATCCTCTCTTAAACATAAGCCCATCTTGGATGAACAATAAGCCACCTTGGAGTATGTCGTTGCTTATTATTATTATTCGTTCGTTATTCCAATAATAATTATTAGAATTCCGTACCAAAAGATAAAATGAGACCTTATTACTGGAATTTCAACAGAAACAGTGAAAGAGTGCTGAAATTTTTAAAGTTTGTCTATATCAGTTGATGCTACAACAACAGATGCTGAAAATCATCATTATCCTCCCCTTATACCATTATTAAGGGTCCTGTTATTTTTGGAATGGTGACAGCTAAAGATCTGAACATTTCACAGTTTATGTATATAAATAAATATTCATTAGCCGCGTACTGACCAAGCGAGCGGCTTCGCGAGGCAGCCTCGGACATTTGCCGCAGTACGCATGCCGCGCGAGGCGGCCTCGGTCTGTAAGTTTTCTAATCCGAGGCTGCCTCGCGCGGCAAGGCCGAGCCACCGTGAGCATCGACGCTCAGGGCCCTGAGTCGGGTATTTCAACGGTGTCACAACTGTACCATTATTGTACCATTATGGTGCAATAGTAAAGTTTTTGGTAGTCTACTATTAATGTGTCGTCATAACGACTTCATCATTGTCTTACAATTGTCAAAGTGACATAAATTGCTAGTCTCGTACACAACTGCTTCACAATTGCAATTCAATGACTGAAATGTTTCGGTAGTCTGCTATTTTGAATTTGACAGTAATATTTTTTAATTGTCCTGTGTCGACAGATTGCCATAAATAAAAAATGGATAGATAGAAATATTAGAAATTGTTCTTTGTAATTTATTGCAATTTACTAATCTCCTAAACTTCACATTGCTTTTTATACTAATAAATAGTATGTACAAATATATTTAAACGAAGTCTAGCATGATTAAATGTTTAAATTTATTAGTAGTTTTTCGAAAATCACTTCAACTAACGCATTTTTTAAAAACGGCAACACATACATACCATTCTAACACAATCCATAGATAAAAGAGACCGAAAATTCAATGCATAGATAAAAGAGATCGACAATTCTATTACCATTGAAAGACCGTTATGACGGCATATAGCAGACTACGGATATTTGACTTCAATTGCAACGGTATCGTGCCGGTATTGTGCCGGTATGACAATTGTTCCAAAATAGTGGACTTGAGCACCAGGTGCTCAAGTCCACTATTTTGGAACAATTGTCATACCGGCACAATACCGGCACGATACCGTTGCAATTGAAGTCAAATATCCGTAGTCTGCTATATGCCGTCATAACGGTCTTTCAATGGTAATAGAATTGTCGATCTCTTTTATCTATGCATTGAATTTTCGGTCTCTTTTATCTATGGATTGTGTTAGAATGGTATGTATGTGTTGCCGTTTTTAAAAAATGCGTTAGTTGAAGTGATTTTCGAAAAACTACTAATAAATTTAAACATTTAATCATGCTAGACTTCGTTTAAATATATTTGTACATACTATTTATTAGTATAAAAAGCAATGTGAAGTTTAGGAGATTAGTAAATTGCAATAAATTACAAAGAACAATTTCTAATATTTCTATCTATCTATTTTTTATTTATGGCAATCTGTCGACACAGGACAATTTAAAAATATTACTGTCAAATTCAAAATAGCAGACTACCGAAACATTTCAGTCATTGAATTGCAATTGTGAAGCAGTTGTGTACGAGACTAGCAATTTATGTCACTTTGACAATTGTAAGACAATGATGAAGTCGTTATGACGACACATTAATAGTAGACTACCAAAAACTTTATGCCTCCTCTACACTACTCGCGAAGTTGAACGATGTTAGACGAATACGATAGTGTAGAGAGGCACTTCGGCTTACTTCGTCCAACTTCACTTCGCCTCGGGCGACTTCCATTTGTTGTCGGTTTTTGCGCCCGAGTCAAAGGGCCCGAAGTTGCACGAAGTGCGTTCACGAAGTACCTCTCTACACTACTCGGCCAACTTCAGAGTACTCATTCAGACGTAGAGTGTGCCGGTGCGTGATTTATAATAAGTTTAGTGCGCGTGACACAATTATGAGCAATATACAGTGGTCACAGGAGCAAATTATGTTGCTCTTGGAAACTCTGCAAACAGAAACAATTATTTGGGACCCCAATGACATTCTTCACACATTCTTTTTCTTTTTTTTTTTTTTTGTTTTCTTCGTGTGATAAATATGCACGTAGTTATAATATGCGAGCGTGCACATTGCAACGGCAGCTGCTACTTGAGCGTCCATTACAAGCGTGCGCAGGCTATCGGCACCACAGAGCGAATGAGCTCATCACGAAGTTGAACGAGTGTGTAGTGTCGCACTTCGGACTTTAGCCAAAGTTTCTAGAGTACTTCGCCGAGGAACTTCGCGAGTAGTGTAGAGGAGGCATTACTATTGCACCATAATGGTACAATAATGGTACAGTTGTGACACCGTTGAAATACCCGACTCAGGGCCCAGTTTAACGTTTCTCACGCAACGAATAAGCGATGCAAAACACTCTTGAGTGAGCGCGGCAAACGTACTGAGGCGCTTTTGAGCATCGACAAAAACCGACAACTCTCGGCTCGGGCCGCGGCACGTTCGGGCGAGGCAACGCGTGCGTTTGCCTAGGGCGAGGCACGTCTTGACCGACCGAGGATTTGCCTCGCGAGGCTGCTCGCTCAATCAGTAGGTACCTACTCGGCTATTGTCATTTCAAAATTTTCCCCGTTTTTGTAACATTTTTCACCAATGTTTCCCTTCCATAAGTCGTAGCATGATGTTGTATAGCCTGTAGCCTTCCTCGATAAATGTATAATACTGAGATATTTTTTCTAATTGGACCAGTGCTTCCTGAGATTAGCGCGTCCAAACAAACAAACTTTGGGCCTCCTGGTGTAGTGGTTCTGGTAACTGACCGCCGAACAAAAGGTCGCGGGTTCGATTCCCGCTCGGGACAATCATTTGTGTGATTTTTCTAATTGTCATACAAATGTTTGTAGTACGTCTGAGTGTTTCTATGTATTATAAGTATGTATTTACAAAAAAAAGTAGTATATGTATTCTACCCGTATTCTGGTACCCATAACACAAGCATATAAGCTTAGCTTGAGACCAGAGGACGTTGACGATTTTCTCAGCTTTATAATATTAGTATAGATTACTATAGATATTGTTATTTGTTGATTATAACCTTATAGAACCCTTCGTGTGCGGGTCCAACTCGTACTTGACATTTATTTAATTAGTTTTTTTTGTCGTTTAGGAGAAAGGCGAGGAATTCAACGAGAAAGGTCCCTATTGTGAGGAGTGTGATGTTAAGTTCATATCGAACGAAGCTTATAAACGACACATGGTTATGTCTGCTAAACATACTGGAACTACTAAGATCAGGTCAGTCATATTATACTGGTTCCGTCCGGCATGTATAACCAGATGTATGAGTGTGGAACATTCTCTTTCTCCAGCCCATTAACGTGCCACTGTTCGGCATAGGCCTCCTTCATTTTTCAGAGGGATTATGGTCTATTGTGCCATTATGTGTTGGCATAGGGTTTTTCGTCTCTCACAGATGTTATCTGTGTATAAAATCCCTTAGGTAGGTTTTACAGCACCCTGGGATGGAAATGGGGTGGTGACACTTATATTCTTAATCCATCACTACACTGAATACAATACATATAGAACATTAGTATAATTTAATGTATTATTGTATACAGTAATGGTTGTCGTTCTTGTGGTGAAACATTCGAGACATCAGAACAACTAAGATTACATCATCGTAAGGAACACGCCAGGAAAAGACCAACCAATTATGGAAAGAAGAAATCCAATATTGAGTTTCCTGTTAAATGTGAACATGTATGTATGTCAGTTAAGTTTATATCTACTAAAATAATTGAGTTACGAATGCTTGATTATTTAAAACTAGCTGGCCCGGCAAACGTTGTTTTGCCATAACAAAAAAAAAGTAAAAAAAAAATAATTAAGAAAAAATGAACTATAAACCTCACGGAGCCCGAGACCTTTCCAACGAATGCAAAACCGTGGAAATCGGTCCTTGCGTTCTGGAATTATAGCGTCAGGAAGGAAAACCCGACTTATTTTTATATAGTAGATGGAATTTTTATCAAGCAAATATGAGGTTCAGGTTTATAACCTAGCTGTTGCACGCGACTGCGTATGCGTGGAATTTAGAAAACTTTCCCTGTTTTTGCAACATTTTTCACTAATGCATCGCTCCTCTTGTACGCAGCGTGATGTTATGCAGCTTATAGCCTTCCACGATGAATGGACTATCCAACAATGAATCAATCATACTATTAGCATAGTACATCTTAAGGTTGCCTGGGAGAGATCATATCCCGCGATAAAATCGCCCTTTGTACCTATGATAAGTCTAGTTAGTAAGTTTTGTAAATCATTATGGTGTACAATAAAGAATATTTTATTTATTTATTTTATTAACTGTCTGTTTTAGTCTGTCATTCGTATTTTATTTCAGTGTTCGGAAATAATCCACAATGGTCGTAATCATTGGTCACATTATCGACGAATGCATCCAGATAAAAAGTATCCTATACAAAAGAATTATGTTTGTGATATCTGTGGCAAAGGATTTAGGGTAAGTTTCCGATAGATACGCCATCTATTCTCTATAATAAAATTCTATTTTAATACATTTTATTAAAATGGTACTTTAAGTAAAACTGTGTTGCTCTATAATCTGTAAAGGAACTATTTATGTAAATTATAATATCATTTAGTAACTCAATATATTCGCACCTTTTTTTTTCATAAAAGGGTTACGTCCATATTTTGAAATCATTTAATTGCCTTGATGATTTGGCTTTTCCAAACCGGGGCACAAGCCCCAAATCAACTTTAATTTTTAATCTACTTCGAAACAAGTAGACTATCAATTTGTCTGTATGTTTGTTAATAGATAGTTCAAGTCATTACTAGGGCATTAAGTCCGTCACTGTACATTTTTATGTTCATGAAGTATTTTTAGGGTTCCGTACCCAAAGGGTAAAAACGGGACCCTATTACTGAGACTTCGCTGTCCGTCCGTCCGTCCGTCTGTCACCAGGCTGTATCTCAAGAACGGTGATAGCTAGAGAGTTGAAATTTTCACAGATGATGTATTTCTATTGTCGCTATAACAACAAATACTAAAAATAAAATAAATATTTAAGGGGGGCTCCCATACAACAAACATGATTTTTTTACCGTTTCTTGCTCGATACTAATAACGTTGCCTTATGTTGCATAGATAATGGTACGGAACCCTTCGTGCGCGAGTCCGACTTGCACTTGACCAATTTTTTAATTAATAAATAATAATATTTCTTGATACAGGGTAACGCATTCCTGATATATCACAAACGTACTCACACAGAAGTACGTGCGTACAAGTGTGATCAGTGTGACAAGGCGTTCTTCAACAGAACTAATCTACATGCTCATGAGAAAACACATAGCGAGTCACGACCGTATCCTTGTAGTGTTTGTCTCAAGGCTTTCAAATGTAAAGGAGCCCTCGATAGACATTTTAGAGTAAGTATTGTAAAAAAAAAATACATACACTAGCTGGCCCGGCAAACGTTGTTTTGCCATACCAAAAAAAAGTTAAAAAAAAATAAAAAAAAAAGACTATAAACCTCACGGAGCCCGAGACCTTTCGAATGAATGCAAAACCTTGGAAATCGGTTCGTGCGTTCTGGAGTTATAGCGTCAGGAAGGAAAACCCGACTTATTTTTATATAGTAGATTGTGAAGGTGGCAAGATATTCTCCATGAACATAATCTGGAGAATGGTTTGTGCACCTATAAGGTTACAAGGCTTTTATTTTAGTTGTTTAGTTTTTGATGCAATAGAATTAGTGCTACTGTTAATTACGCGCCTACTATATTAGATGTAGTAGAGCTAACATTAAAATTTTTCAATATTGAAAGGTAGTATAATTTTTATGGATCTGCTTATAATCAAGCCTTATTTTTTTTTGTCATGTCGACCCCTGCTTTCAGCTGGATCATTTTGAGTACTTATAGTCAATCTAGAGTAATTGACAAGATATTCTTCAAATAATACAGGTGGAGAATATCTTGCTGAATTCCAGATAAAGAACTGCTTTAAGTTTCTTATTAAACAATATTTGAAAGTGGCATAGGTTTTATATTTATATAAATTAAAACAAAAATTTTTGTTTATTCAGAGTCATACCGGTCAGAAGCCGTACGCTTGTGAAATTTGTGGCAAGGCATTCACTCAATCGAACAGTTGTAAACTTCATGTGTCTACGGTACACTACAAGCAACCAGCTCCATATACAAGTCGGAAACGTACCAAGAACATGACAAAAGAAACACCACCTGAACAAATCTTTGCTACACTTTAATTGCATTGTAATGATTTATTATTGCTAAAAAAGTTATGTGCAAACATTTTCTTGATGCATTTATATTTTTAAAGAAGGTAAAATAAACAAAATAATTAAATTAAGAGTTTTATACTACATATTTTTAATGAGTAATAAATAATACATTTTTAACAAGTATAATGTGTTTAATTTTGTTTGAACAATAGTAAAACCTATGAGTAAAGCTTGAGCGGTAGCCTTAGAGTTACATAGCTATAGGCCAAAAGCTAAACTGAGATGGCGGAAAAATATGAACTGAAATGAATGTATAAAATGGCATGTATATTATGTAAAGTGGTTATTATGCCTTAGTATTGTGTTAGGTAGGTTACGCAAACATAAAAGTTTGAAACTGAAATAAACCGCTGGCGCTGTTTCCAAGTTTTATATTTGCCGCGCATTATGCTGTCAACTATAATGTTGCTAATACTCTTATTTCGGTAGAAATGTTACTGGATTCGTATAATGCAAATCGATGAAATGTGCGAAGAATAAAAATGCGTCAAAGATGGTTTTTCTTGGAGGCAATGTTATTATTATACGTTAAATAATATTTTATTTACCAACCAATTTAAAGTACATCCAATTTCGTACAGATTCAAGTTCGTAACCGAATTATAATTCTTTAGTCATGAATTTTCTACTGAATCAAGTTATTTGCGCTGGTAACTTTGTACAATGTATTGTCAAAACATTTGTTTTGTTCTGCGATTGTCAAGGTTACGAGAGGGACATTCCATCTTCTATCTATTCTGTGCATTCCATTTTTTCGCAGAAAAACTATTTTAATATCGTGAATTAGATTTTCTAATCGTATCGATACATTATTTGTGATAGTATTCGTTGAATAGAATCGAGTTCCCGATGCCACTACATTGTAATTGATAAAGTGGACTAAATTCAGATAAAAATGATTAGAGGTAAATTCTGGTGATAACTCTAAATATTTTGTGTTTATTATGATGTCTGATTCTTCAATTGATGCCGCACATCCACGATTTTTAATCAACTCTGCCTGGAGATATAGCGGTACAGTATAAGTTTAACGCCAGTAGTTTTCTGTCAGAAATAAACAATTATTTAGTATTTTAGTACGTACTACTTGTGTTAATGTATTATCTGTAATAGACCGATAACCTATTAGTTTGTTTAATATTTATTTTAAGCCATATTTTGAAGATAAGTAGGTAAGTACTGTAAAGGTCGTGATCATTGAATATAACCTGTTCAATGATATGGGCCACATAGTTTATTTTTAAAAAAGTAATAAAAAATTTTGAAAAAGGAATAAAAAAATGAAAAAGTATTGGGGATGAGAGAGGATGGAGGATGAAAAAATAGACATTGGTGCCTATTCTATGTGCAGAACTAAACTTAACTAAAAAATGGAAACATCAATTGCTGTATCTTAAATATTTGGCTATTTTTTTGCACACATTTATATTAATTAAAATCGTTAGTCTATAATAAACAGTTTTTATTTTAAAAAGTTGTGTTAACATTGCCGAATTGTGTTATTGACGCTATCAATTTACATTTTTTAGTTAAGTTTAGTTCTGCATATAGAATAGGCACCAATGTGAAACAAACATGAATTTAAAAAGAATACAATTATTTATAAAGCCTTAAATGTTTTTGTTTTGTAAATGTAACAAGTCCTAGAAGGAAAATAAATGAATTGTTCTGCAAGAAGAAGGTTTATGTGAAGCAGAGGCTTCACAGTACCTATATTTGCTTTTCTATCTTTAATGTATCTGCGTTTTAATGTTACAAGTTTTCAAATGTTTGTTAATTAGATAAAGATCAAAAAATAATTGCTATGAACTTTAGTGTTCTATTTTTTAAACTTTTAACATACCACAACCATCACTACTGTTACATATTCTTATATATTGCATGGCACATATACATAAATGTTTAATTGAAATACTTATTTGCAGTTTTTAAACATGTCCTACTAAAAACAGTGTTTTATTTTTAGAAACAACATTGATTGATTATGTGTAAGCTGTTACAGACTAGTATATTTTTCAGCTTGTTATGGCATTTGCATCTTAATAAAAAAAAACTTAGACTTAACTAATTTTATCTGTGATCAGTTTTAAAAATGCCAGTTACGTAATTACTTGTTTATTTACCTGCTAACGTTGAAGGCAGTATTACTCATAAATTAACATTCATGAGTATTTAAATTTAGTATGTGTTCCAATTAAAAATAATTATGTGCCTTATGTTTCTATGTGAAAACTCTGAATGTCTCTTCTACATATAAAATTATATCTCAATATTAGAATATGTCTTATGAACCAGAGGTAAAGACGGCCAAAGAAAATATATACAGAATGGTAAAAATTTCTAAGACTCATGGCATAGGAAATTAAGAATATGTACATCATATGAAGCATAAGTTTTTAATACCATTAGAATATTTTAAAAAAATCCACAAAAGCAAACAATTATTAAAAAAACAATTACTATGACTTTTAATTAATTAAATCTGTAAATAGTTTCCAAATATTTATTGCAGGCTTAAGAATAGCTTTAGTCCAGTTAGCAGTAGGTCCTGACAAGACAAAAAATATAGCTGCAGCTGTCAAAGAGATACACAAAGCTAAGGCTAAAGGTGCACAATTGGTAGCACTACCTGAGTGCTTCAACTCTCCTTATGGCACAAGTAAGTAGAATGTACTCATGTATATGCCCATGATGTGTGACTGCGGCTCTCAAACTGTTGGCAATGCCCCCTTAATAAAGTTATGTTATGCCCCCTTCGTAAATTTGTTTCATATTTATAAATTCATAGAGCATTTGACTAATACTTTGCTTAACAGAGGCTCTCAAACTTTTTTGTACCTTTACAAAAAATTGTAACGAGGTCGATAGAATTTTTTCGTTAGATAAAATAATATATTATTTGCACCTAACAATACTACTTAACCAGTATGTAATATTAACTAAATTTTTTGGTGCTTTGACGAAAAATAATTCATGCCCATTGATCAATAAAAATGGGAAAGTCTATTTTCTTTACTAGTTTTTCTTGTGTAGTCCTGTTGAGAAAGCCACATAAGTCTTAAATTTGTATTTTATAGAATACTTTGCTGATTATGCGGAGACAGTGCCAAGTGGTGAGACATCGAGTGCGTTGTCGAAGGCGGCGGCGGAGGCTGACATATGTGTAGTGGGTGGTACGTTCCCTGAGAGATGTGGCGACAGTTTGTTCAACACGTGTACTGTGTGGAGTAATACTGGGGACCTTATAGCTCAACATAGGAAGGTTTGTACTTCATATTTATGTACCCCCTAGCTAGGTTTTGTCTGCCTTTATAGGTACTGCCAGCATCCTTAACATTGGCGTAGTGATAAATATAGTTATTCAGCTGCTAAGTTGTATCAAAAGCTACTCAGAATTTTAGCATGACGATGATGCAAATTTGAGATGTAAAATATTAATTTATATATTCCTATTATCGTATGGGCTTCGTGGCGTGGCATTATTGCTCTAAAATGTTAACCTAACCTTCATACCGAGTTCATCATTTCATCAATATTGGTCCAGCTTTCGTTCAGCCTTAAGTAATTAAGTATTTTTAGATACTTTTTCGATTATTTTCAGGTACATTTATTTGACATAGATATACCTGGTAAAATGAAGTTCAAAGAGTCAGACGTGCTCAGTCCAGGGGATAAGGTGACAACGTTCGAATACAACGGTATTAAAGTAGGTGTCGGTATTTGCTACGATTTGAGGTTTTACGAGTTGGCGGCCGCTATGGCTAATGATGGTGAGATTTCTTCGTTGTTTTAGTGTCTAAGATGATTTGGACATTTAAACGGGCCTCATGGTCTAGTGGTTTAGGTAACGGACTGCCATTCACGAGGTCTCGGGTTCTATTCCCGGTCAGGACAATCATTTGTGTGATGCTTTTAATTGTAATACAAATGTTTGTTCTGCGTCTGGGTGTTTACTATGTGATATAAGTAGGTATGTATTTACAAAAGAAAAGTAGTTTATGTATTCGAAAATACATAGTAAATGTACAAAGGCGAGCGAAATATTGAAAATACTTAGTATCTAAATCTGATGTTAAAGTATTTATTGCGTATTTCTAACTGATATTATCTTTAAAAAAATCAGATTTCAAAGGGGTTTTAGTTTCTAGATTTCTGTCTCGCACAGTACATTCGAGAATTTTATCTTGTATAGAATATTTTTTTTGCTTAAATCATCACTTATTTGTCTTTTACTTGGGAAAAAATAAGGCAATTGTATTAGTTTGTATTTGAAAACCAGAACAGAATATAATTGATACTATCACTGTTATTCCAGGGTGTAATCTATTAATTTATCCTGGTGCCTTCAATATGACGACTGGTCCATTACACTGGGAATTGCTAGGTAGGGCTCGGGCCAATGACCATCAGTTATGGGTTGCTCTAGTCAGTCCAGCCAGAGACACAGAGGCTGACTACGTAGCCTGGGGACACTCGATGATTGTTAGCCCTTGGGGGAAAGTATTCGCATCGCTAAAAGAACAACCGGACACCTTGTACGCAGATATTGGTAAGCATATCTATCTGTCTCTAAGAGATCACAATTTATGATAAGACTGTCTATTGTACCTAGATTAAAAACTGTTTGTTAAAATTTATTGCAATGTTTTACTGGTGTACAATAAAGAATATTCATTCATTCATTTTTATTACTAACTATAAACGCAATAGTTTGTAAGAATGTAGTAGTATTATAAGGGGTTTGTTGCTCTAACAATTTTTACTAACGTGTAATGAAAGAAGTATAACTTTAAAAAAAACTTTAAATAAATATTATGTTTACTACTGTACGTGTGGTGACGATAAACAGATACTTAATTTCTGTGAGAAACATAAAACTAAACAATTAAATACCAACACGCCTTTTCCGCGTGACATAGTAGATCAAATACCGTCCGCAAGTGAAGGAAGCCCACGTCCAAAAGTGGGACGATAATTATGTGGGAAAAGATTAAATAGATCAAATTATATAATGCAACGTTTACGTTATTCTAGACATGACCGATCTTGAACAAGTCCGGGCACAAATACCAGTATCGAAGCAAAGAAGACCAGACGTCTACGGTACGATTACAGCGAGACAAAAGTAATTGTCTTCTGACAAGCAAAACATTTAATATGAACATATTAATAAATGTAAATAAGTCGAAAATATGTTTTTATATATTTTTATACTGTTATCTACTATGAAAAATGTATAGTTTCGTTTTTTTCTTTTAATTTTTGTTGTTAAAGCTACCATAATGATTAATGAATAAGCCAATTTCATGAAAAGTTATTTAGATAAATACATATTTTTATTTTTAAGTTGTATCCTCACAAAACTAAATACGTAAACAGAGAAACATACAGTTCAAAACACGCGTGTGTGTGAATGAATCATAAAAAGACGCCAAAGTGGATGCCAAGAACTGGTATCCTGTATATTTGTTTTACAATAATGTAAGTAATGAGATGTATTTTATTACCGTTGATATTTAAATAAATACTCTAATAAATTAAAAGGTGTTTTTAATTTTTCGCGACTTCTTACGCGTGGAATTTAGGAAGTTTTTCCCGTTTTTACATCATTTTTCACTAATGCTTCGCTCCTATTGGTCGCATCGTGATGTTTTATAGCCTTTCTCGATAAATGTACTATCCAACACTGAAAGAACTTTTCAAATCGGATCAGCAGTATCTAAGATTAGCGCGTTCAAACAAATAAACTCTTCAGCTTTTTAATATTTGTACAGATAACGTAAAAAAACGTTTTATTTACTTTTACCGTGATTCCGCAGTTATTTTTAGTTTCTTTATAGGATAGTCAATACTGGCAGTATTATATTAAAATCTTTATTAAAACATGATCCAAATATTTTGTTAATATTTTGTCGTTATTGTGATGACATTCGTTAAGTTTAAGTAGGTACCTACTTTTCTAATAACTAGGTAATATAGTATTACTGGTATTACTAAAAATTAAGTTAAAACACAAAATGATTTAATTAAAAACACTATTGAAAAATCTAATTTCAAAAAGACTAGTACTTGTAGGTAAGACCCAGTGGTTCTCAACATAGATAAAAGAGCCATACCACGCTGCAGCGCCCCGTTTATACATAAATACAGAAGAAAAAACAAAATGTTAAGTTTTACGAAATAAATCACTTGTACAATTCATCATATTAAATTAAAGTTTAGAAGTGGTATTTTTGTTTATATGATGCTCTAATATTTTTAACACATCGCTGCTACAGCCCCAGAAAAGAGTAAATCCACTGCCACCTGAAAACGGAACAAATAAAACAACATTTACTTAAAATCGAAATTAATTTTAAGCTACTGTTTTGAAATGCTATGTAGATAACAGAGGCTAAGACAAAAATCTTTTGGTAATAGAAATAGTTCTCACCATGTCCGTAGTTATGTATGTACAACTTGCCGTCGATGTACTCCGGCTCCAGCCTGACACTGTCACGTCCTGGCCTCAGCCCCACCCAATGGGACAATGTTGGCGCGTGCTGGAAATAATCAACATTAATACTCGTACATCATCATGTCGCGAGAGCAGCTGTAATTTTGTATTCCTTAACAGTTCAAATGGTAGGGTTTAGTTAAGGCGTTGACCATTTGTCTAGGGAAGAAGACGCTCCTGCCAAAGATACTAACTTAACCAACTTTACCTTAAGTCCAGGTATGATTTGTGTACAGCCGCTCACTATGTGCTCTATGTCTTTTTGGTCCACTTCAGTAGTGTAGCTGCTCTGTTGAGTCCCACCCATGACACACATATTGACACTGAAATTGCAATATTAACATTAGATAGGTGCGTATACTTGTACCTACACATGTAGGTATATAAAAGATTACAACTTACTTTGGTATTATATAATGATGGCGATCAGTGGTAAATGATTCACTCACCCAGTCAGCTTTTACCTGAAAGCAATCGGTATAAACAATAAGTTACGTTACAAAAATATCTATTGGTGTAAATATTCCAGCACATAATCCAGGGTACGAGAATAAAAAAATAATATAAAACAATAAATAAGGCGGATTAAATCTTTAGATCTACCAAGTTCCTACCTAAATACCTAACTCTTTACGATACGAAGAAGAGGATTCAGTAGGACCGATAACACACTTTTCAGTTAGCTTTAAAAATGACTGTCCTTATTTATATAAATAAAACATATTTACTTTAATTATCTGACCCCTGACAGGGACCATCTTCTCATCAGGTACAACAGTTCTTGCGCCGAGTCCAGTACAGTTGATGACAACGTCAAAATCTTTAAGCTTTTCGTCCTTCAACGATGTAATTTCACCTTGTATGATCTCGCCGTTAGATTCTAAAAATTTTTTCTTCAGATATGCCAGAAGAGCTGGAGGGGGAACTATGAATGTTATGAATGCTAAGCCGGCACTGAAAAAGAACCACATCATACTTAGGCCGAATGAGTAAAGAAATGTGGTCAATGCTTAATCCACTTCTTAGCTGATATACCTAGTTGTCGATTTACTCAAATAGGGATCTCAAAATACCTCTAACATCGTACCTAAGTGGCAGTCTGAATTTAGCAGTAACAAAAGTTGTGCGTACGTCATTCTTTTTATAGTTTGTGTTGTGTCAGAATCATTTTTTGCCTTCCATTTATTCATTCATCAACGTTTTTCCGTTCACCACTGGACATAGGCCTGAAGGCCTCCCTCATAGAACGAGTTACGCGCGGTCTTGCGCCGCTTACATCCAATAGCTAGCTAGCAGATGTGGCCTTGCCATGGCAGCATTGCCACTATATCTAGCTTCATTGTGACTTTTTTAACTTGATTATGTAATCAGGTATTTATTATGATACTTTAATGACTTACAAATATTTACAAGAATGATGTTCACCAAAATATTTCAACTGTTTACTGTCAAGCTCCATATATCCATACACAAACTTGGACCAACTAGGCGTATTGAAAGTATTCTCTTTTGTAGCCAATTCATAAATGGGTAAGAGGCAGAGGTCCACCGCGCCCGTGATCCATAACTCACGATAATATGCCAATGTTTCAGCGGACCATTTGCTGAAACATGTAAAAGACGGTATGACAAATGAAAAACTAAAGTTTAAGGGCCTACATCAATATTATCGTATATCATCGCCGACACGTACATATTAACACAGCCAGTAGGCACAGAAAATGAAGAATTAGGGATACTTTTCCTATTTACTCAAAATCTACTAAATATATTTTCATTCTGATTTACGTGTTTCTATATATAATAGTTACTTATGTTTTGAAAGTTATTTCATTAGTTAATACGCGATAATAGACAGACAAATGAAAAAAATAAAAAATTAGAGAGGTAGTTTCGCTAAGATTTTCTATCGAGAAAACTTTTTTCAATCGCGTTTCTGAGTTTATGCGATCCTAGATCATATATTGAAAAAACATAATACTTAAAAATTAGAGCTCTAGCCATTCAATCTAAAGAAACAATGAAAACTTCGTGCGTAGAAAAATGCACGAAGCTATTTTGGTATCCTCTTAAGCCGCATTGACGAAATAATGGCGTGCCATGTATTTTTGTCCAGGCACTAAGAAAAAGAAGTTGCAGCCACAGAAGACATTTGAGATCGAGATCGTCTCATGTTTTTGTGTTAATGGGAAAGGAATTCATCAAGTATTATACCCATATTATTGTCTATTTTACATAAGATCAAAATTAAAATTTTATTCACTAGCTGATGCCCGCGACTCCATATGCGTAGAATTTTGAAAATTTTCCCCGTTTTTGCAACATTTTTCACTAATGCTTCGCTCCTATTGGTCACAGTGTGATGTTATATAGCCTTCCTCGATGAATTGTATATTCAACACAAAAAGAACCAGTTGTTCATGATATTTGCGCGTTCAAACAAATAAACTCTTCAGTTTTACAATCTTAGTATAGACTAGCTGTTGCCCTCGACTCCGTCCGCGTAGAATTTAGGAAATTTTCCCCGTTTTTGCAACATTTTTAACTACTGCTTGAGTGAGAGTATTATAAACGTAAGAGTAAACAAATATAATCAGAATGAACGAACTGCTAAGCTATCAGGAGTTACACGTGTTATTGTGAGTCAACCATAAAATATAGATATGTGCTGTTTCGGGATATTTTTTAGACAATTTTATGTAGAATATTTCCGTCATACATGATTTCTATGTAACTTTAACCATTAAGGCTGCACACGCGACGGAAGCTTAAAAAATGGAGCACCTTTTCCCGTTTTCCCAACGTTTCCCTCCACTACTCTGCTCCTATTGATTGAAGCGTGATGAAAAGTATACTATAACCTGCCCAGGAGTATTTAATATAATATTATTACATGCAAATAGTATAAAGCAAGAACAAATTGTTATAAATAGTTTACAAGAGTTATACAGCAACTATACTAAATTGGCTTTGGTACCCATGGTAAGATTTAACTTGTGTTATGGGTACCAGTACCTCAAACGTAACAATTTAAAAGGTAATATAATATGTATTGTATACTAGTTAATTATAAGTATGAAGAATAATTGTACCAAGTTTCGTTAAAATCCGTCGAGTAGTTTTTGTTTCTATAAGGAACATACAGACGGACAGACAGACAGACAAAAATTTTACTGAGTGCATTTTTGGCATCAGTATCGATCACTAATCACCCCCTGATAGTTATTTTGAAAATATATTTCATGTACAGAATTGACCTCTCTACAGATTTATTATAAGTATAGATGACTTATCATTATGAATAAGACCATAACAAATTACTTCACTACCTAAACCTCGCTGTACCAAACTAGGTAGGTACCTACTCATTGTGTGAACGTAAGTTAACAGTTTGTCTTCTGTAACATAAAGACGACGAATTGTGGAAAAAATGCGATATCCGCCATATTTGCAAAAAATGCGCTACTGTAAAGCACATAAAAATAACACCCCACCATTGAATTCTCATCAAGTGCCTGATTCAATCAATATTAATCCTGTGTGGTCCCATTAGCACCAGGTCAGGATCTGATGGTTATCTTCTGATAAATCGAAGAAAACCCTCAAATTTTTAAAATACTCAAATATTCCAATATCTTTTGAAATTTTTTATTATTCTTCTTAGCTTTGCTTTAACTTTACGTGACTTTACTCATTGATTCGTCTCATGTACCTACCTAGGCCTGTAGGCACATGAAATGAATCAATGAATAAAGTCCGATGTCACATAATACCAATTAACACAGCTAGTAGGTATAGAAAATGAAGAATTAGGGATATTTTTTTTGTTTACTCAAAATCTACTAAATATATTTTAATTCCGGTTCACGTGTTTCTATATATAATAGTTACTTATGTTTTGAAAGTTATTTCATTAGTTAATACGCGATAATAGACCGACAAATGAAAAAAATAAAAAATAAGAGAGGTTGTTTCGCTAAGATTTTCTATCGAGAAAACCTTTTTCAATCGCGTTTCTGAGTTTATGCGATCCTAGATTATATATTGAAAAAACATATACTTAAAAGTTAGAGCTCTAGCCATTCCATCTAAAGAAAAAATGCAAACTTCGTACGTAGAAAAATGCACGAAGCTATTTTGGTATCCTCTTAACAGCAATGACTTTTTATACTAAAATGCCTATGGTTCGCCTGATGGTAAATTATTACCGTTGCAACATCAGATGCCTATTTATCTCAATGATCAGATGTATTACTAACGCGTAGCCTACCGACCCTGTAAGAACCGTATATCGCTCTTTTTTAGGAGCTCCATTCTGTAGCCCTGTGGAATGCTAAGCAGGATAATAAAATTAGGCAGGTATTTAATAAACTACTTACTCAATTAAGTGTGATGGAGTATTTTTACACAAATATGGATACCATAGTCCGCCTGATCCATCGCCAGTCGTGTTCGGTGAAAAGTCTTTTGATATCAGCGTTACCTGCAAATCGTAAAATGCATTTTGCTTATTTGATTTTCTATTTGATGTTTTGTTAAATAAATCTGCTTACACATTTATTTTAAAGCACTTCTACTTTAATCAAGGCCATCTTTAACCTCTTATAGTACCTACAGGCTCTTGGCTAATTAGGATAAACACATTAGGATAGAAATAAACAGAAAAATATGATGCAGTAGGGACCCGCAGACTCTAATATTAGGAAGGACCTGGGCATGTGCCCAGTGGAGAAGACGGGACTGATTTTATTAAATATACATACTGCGCTAAATAGCAACAGTGTTCTTTAATTTAAGACATCTCTATCTATTTTCAGGGCGACTATAACCTATAAATGTGATTTATTCTTTTAAGCTTATTATTTGTGACAAAATTAAATGAAAAATGAACGATATGATGAAATGTAATTGAATGAAATTGGTACGCTGCATGGCAAAATATAATGGGACACTTTTAAAACTATGTAACATCGTAACATGTTTATTTACCTTATATTTTACAAAGAAACGTTTTACCACAATCATTTTTGGTAAAACATTTCCTGCCTCTTTCATAAAAAAAGAATACCTACTATTTTACTAGCTAATAACAACTAAGAGTATAGGAGATGAAAAACTCAAACCGAACCCTTTCCTGGCGTGTTATACTCATATCCAAGGCCAAACTTTTTGATTTTGTAAAAGACCTAGAATTGGCCTAATGGCTAGGAGATCTAAACGTAGACCGGTATTCATTTATTATATTAGCCATTGCAATAGATTAGCTAAGCCTTCGGCCTAGACTTTAGGATTTGGCGCCATACCACCTTGCTTTAAATTAAACTGCAGCTTATTAGCCATTAGGCTTAATGTTTTAGGAATTTTCTTTATTTTAAAAGTTTACTGCATTGTTTTATCGAAATTATCAATTTTTATGTTTTAGTTTAGTTTCTTTGCCCCAAAGGAATTGACGCCAGTATAAAAAATACTTCAAATACTTACTTGGTAATTTTTATACTTGTTCTTAATTTTAACGGCACAACCTAACCCATTTATCCCCCCACCTATCACAGCTATCTTTACCATTTCTGACAAAATAAATGGACCAGCGTGCACTTGTCTCGATGGAATATTACATTTTAACTTGGGGTCCCTTGTCATTTTATAAGTACCTTAATATCATTTAGGTTTATCTAAGGGTAAAGGTCAATTGGGTTAAATAAAACAATGATAAAAAGTAAATAAACACAGGATAATTAGTAACAACTATACATATATACATATACAATCTTACCCTATTTTACTTTTGTTTTTAATATAATAAAATCAAGATATAACTGCCTACTGCCCATAAAAACTATTTTAAAACTTGTATGTTATGTAATCCGCCGCTCCATTTTTTTTTAATATCTGCTGCGCTGGGGGAAATCTTGAAATCCCCTCTTGTGCTCCCCTGCTAAGTGCCAAAAGTATGTACTTAAGCCTACCTTATGCACTGTCTTATTACGATTCTAAATTGCTGCAAGTGAAAAATAATTAATGTTTGTATACGTCTTCGTTATATAATTAAATAATTAATTATATACAATTATACAGTTTGAACTGTCTAACTAGTATATACGCATAAGTGAAATCAAACACGGCACCCTGTTACATTTTCGATAGGTATACTTTATTATATTGTATTTCAACATTCATTCATACAAAAGCTTTTTTTACTAAAGTGATGATAAAGATTCAAAATCAGCAAAGCGTAATATAACATTAGTAACATTAATTTATTATTTTATTACACAACTATTTTAGTATGGTATACATTTTTTTCTGACAACCCTGACATAACCTCAAAAGTCAAAATTATTGACGTTTGATAGTTTGTGTAATCGGTCGGTACTGTTATTGTTTTTTAAAACCGACGTTATTTGAATATATTTTAGCACTACTTGGTTTAAATATGAAGTAAGTTAAATAAGTATTTAAGCCATAATTTAATAAGTGTGGTGAATAAACTGTATTTTAATCAAAGAGTGCAATATTTTGTAATTTGTTTGTTACAGGCTGACTGTGGACGGATTACTCGTTTATTTCCCCTACGATTATATATATCCTGAACAGTATGCTTACATGTTGGAATTAAAGCGAGCGCTAGACGCGAAAGTAAGTGTCCATACGATCAGTGAACAATTTTTATTATACAAATTTTTAGGTTATGTTTTTGTTGTTATGATTAGAATATCTAACATATTGGGACTGCTCGGTAAGTGTTTATGGTAGACACATGTGGAACAGTTTTCTCTTTTAATTTCAGAGGGTTTTTAATTAATTTTGGTGTTGTTTTTGTGGCCTTTATATATTTGTGTTGTCCTTATTGTTGTGTTTATATAATTGTGTGTTTATATCATAGGTAAGACTTAATTTTTACTTAATTACGTGTTTTGGGTAATGCGAGACGACCATGGAGGTTGAAGACCGACCCCCTGGTCGCCCCCCAGATCCCGACTTTTCTCTGAATGACGATGACGATAATCCTAACGACATTGCTATCACTCCGGTCATAACTGCTCCTTTGAAGAATTTTGAAGCTGTCGAGACAGCTTTTAGACGTAAGCGTGGACTAGATTTAGAGTCATCTATTGATACCAATACTCCAGCATCAAAACAACAACGTCAATCGGTTCCTCAAAGATACAGTCGCTCTCGATATTCCGCACGTGACTCTAAACCATACTTAGTGCATGTTTCCCGTCTGGAAACAGACCCTGCTTCTGGTTCCTCGCTTCATCCTATCAAATTTGGCCAGTACTTAATAAACAATAACATTAAGAATATTTTACCGGACGGTATTAAAAAAGTTGGTAGAAATAGGGTATCAATTGAATTTAACACACCAGAAGATGCTAACGGCTTTTTGTCTAATACTCAGCTATCTAGTAATGGTTACATCTCTTCAATTCCATCTTATAACATCTCCAGAATGGGAGTGGTTAGGGGTGTCCCCAGTGAATGGTCAGATGAAGAGGTTTTAGAAAACATAAAACCCCCATCGGGTTGTGGACCTATATTAAAAATTAGAAGGTTAAACCATAAAGTAGTCAATGATGGTGTTTCCGAGTGGAAACCCACTTCTGCAGTTGTGTTGACATTTGATGGACAGTCCCTCCCAAAGCGTGTATTCTGTTGCTTTAACTCTCTCCCTGTCGACATTTATTATTTTCCTACAGTCCAATGTTTTGCATGCTGCAAGTATGGGCACACAAGAAATCAATGTCGGTCCAAGCCCCGTTGTTACCGCTGTGGTGACAACCACTTAGGTGACAGCTGCTCATCGGAGATTGCCCGCTGCTTTTATTGCTCAGGTGCTCACTCAGCGAATAGCAAGCAATGCCCAGAGTTCCTTCGTCAGAAAAATATTAAAGCTGCTATGGCAGAAAAAAACCTGTCCTATTCTGATGCCTCTAAATTATTCCCATCTGTATCCAGATCCTACTCTGATATAGCTGCCTCTACTTTATCTTCTCCCCAGGCCAACCTTCCTTCTCCAAATTCCTCTAACTCTCTAACTCAACGCCCAGCCCCATCTTCATACAAAAAAACCATTTTTACTAAACCCAGAACACCAACTCCTCTTTCTCCAGGTTACGATCAAAGAGCCCATAGAGAAATTTTAAATAACTATTCATTTTCCCCCTCCACAAATGGCTGTGCTCTGAACTCCAATTCCCAGCTTTCTGAAAATTCCTCTCCTGAGGAAACTCAATCCATAATTTCTATTCTTCACACCCTTCTTGCAAAAATCAACATACCGGACCACGTTGCCCAAAGCATTATGCAACTAATTTTATCACACAATCATGGATTACAAACTCCTCCAATGGAATGCTAGAAGTGCCCTTCCCAAAAAACATGACATTCTCCATTTAATTAACTCACACTCACCAGCAATATTTGCTGTATCTGAGACGTGGCTTATGCCACATCTCAATTTTAGAATTTCGGGGTATAGCACATTCCGTGATGACCGTGACGACGGGTATGGCGGAGTTGCTATACTCGTTAATAACGTATTACCTTCTTCCCCCCTTCCCCTCCCCCCACACGGAGATGAAATCAATGCCATTGGTGTTTCTGTCCATGGCATCAATTTCATATCTGTTTACATTCCCTCCCCTAATAATTTATGTATTCAATTTCTCAAAGATGTATGTAATCTATATTCCTCAGTTGTCTTCTTAGGAGATTTTAACTCTCACCACACTATTTGGGGATCTGAACACTGTGATGTTTGGGGTTGTGAACTGGTTGATTTGATGGATGAGTTTGGATTATGTGTGCTAAACGATGGCTCGAATACCAGAATTCTTAGACCTGGTCAAAACAAAAGCTGTGTTGACCTAACACTATGCTCATCACCGTTGTCGTCTTTGTTTGATTGGAAGCGTCTTGACTATACATATGGTAGCGATCATTACCCTATTTGCTCTACCTTATTGAACCGATCTCTTCCAAGTATAAATAAATCACCTCTTCTAAAGTACCGCATTTCTAATGCTGATTGGGACACTTACAAACAATCATTAGAAAATATAATCCTTTCCTTTCCCCAGATTTCCCAATCCAACCTAGACTCACTACTGTCTCAGTTCTCTGAGGCTATTTCGGCAGCTGCTGACTTTAGCATTCCATTAAAGAACTCCGCTTCAGGGCGGGTTTCCTCTCCACCCTGGTGGGACAGAGAATGCTCGGACATGATTAAGTCACGCAAGCAGGCTGAAAGAAACTACGCTAGGAATATGAGCTTTGATAATTTCTTTGAATACAAGCGTATATTAGCAAAATCGCGACGACTCTTTAGGAAAAAAAAAAGAGAGGGTTGGAAGAAATTCTGTTCATCCTTATCCCCTCAATCTCCCCCCTCCTTAATTTGGCAGAATTTAAAGAATTACAGGCGTGGTTGTTCGAACCAAAATTTCCCTTCTATCCCTAAAAACATTGCTTCCCAATTTTCAGCTAAATTAGCCCCCCCTTTTGTTCCCTTAGAGGATGAATGCCCATCAATTTCCTCAGATACTTCTCCTTCATCTGATCCTTTGGACAGTCCATTCTCCAAAAACGAACTTGATGTCGTGCTTAATTATGTAAAGGATTCAGCTCCTGGATTAGACGGTTTCCCATATTCTTTCTATAAAAATCTTGGCCCCAATTGTCGTCAATTTTTACTTAACTTACTAAATAAATGTTTCACTTTAGGTTATATTCCAGCTAACTGGAAGTCCCAAACTGTTATCCCTATACTCAAACCGGGTAAATCTCCCGATCACCCCGATCACTACCGCCCTATTGCACTTTCCCCTGTCATAGTAAAAATACTAGAACATCTAATTAAGAACAGGCTAGAGTGGTATGTTGAAAACAAAGGTCTCTTTGATAATACTCAGTTTGGGTTCAGAAAAGGGCTAAGTACTATGGATGGCATAGGGACTTTACTAACGGACGTGCGCATTGCGTTCAGCAAGAATGAATCTGTGGTATCTACATTCTTAGACATATCATCCGCATATGATAGTGTCCTTCTTGCCACACTCAGAAGTAAGCTACGACAGCTGAGTGTCCCGGCTAAGATGCGTAATTGCATATGCAACCTCCTTGCTGGTCGCACGGTAACCATTCGCATTCCTGGAGATGATCCCATAGAACCCCGTATGGTCTGGAGGGGTCTCCCTCAAGGCTCAGTATTAAGCCCGTTGCTATATAACTTGTATACATTAGATCTCCCCAAATCATTAAATTCCAACTGCAACATAATACAATACGCCGATGATATATGTCTTTACATAACCAACCCATCTATCATGTCGGCTGCGGAGTCCATTCAAATATCACTAAACTCCCTAAATCAATGGCTTTCACTCCACGGTTTACTTCTATCTCCGTCGAAGAGCTCGATCATAGTATTTTCCCGCAAAAGAGATATTCCTACTATACATCTGGAAATAGACGGCTCTCCCGTTAAGGTCGAGAATCAAGTTAAATTCCTTGGTGTCATATTAGATCCAAAACTATCAGGCATAGGCCATTTCAACTACATCACCGAAAAATGTGAGAAAAACATCAACATGCTTCGAGCTCTCGCTGGTGTATGGTGGGGGGCTCATCCCTTTGCCTTAAAATTAGTTTATAATGCGACTGTAAGGAGTCTAATGGACTATGGTTCATTCCTCCTAGAACCATGTAACAAGACGGCTATTACTAAATTAAATAAAATCCAGGCTAAATCTCTCCGCATTGTATTGGGCTGCATGAAATCCACTCCTTGTAATGCATTACAAGTAGAGAGCGTAGATCCTCCTCTTCCACACCGCAGACAATACCTTGCGGATAGATTTATATTCAAAGCATTTTTTAACAAAAATCATAGGCTACTCACTAGACTATCTCAACTAGACAATTTATGCAGGCGCGAAAACTACTGGAAACATAAGGTTCCCCCCCTCTTATTAAATTCTTTTAGAAAAATTCGCTTAGTCGAAGAAGCTTCCCCTATTTGGCAATGTTCTAAATTTCCCCTTTATGAGTACCCATATGAAACTTTACATTTTATTCCAAATTATATCCCATCAATTGGCTTGTACAAAGACACCGTACAAGCTAACACAGAATTTTCATATGTTATTGACTCTAGATGGCCTGGATACCACAAATTCTTTACGGATGCTTCGAAACTGTCTCCAGATGGTAAAACAGGCATAGCAGTATATTATGAAAACTCTCAAATTTTCCTCCAATTCCAATGCCCTCCTCAGTCTTCTGTTTTTACTGGGGAGTGCATTGGTATTCTAGAAGCATGCCTATTTATTCTCTCACACAGTGCTATTACAAAAGCAGTGATATTCTCAGACTCCAGAAGCGCTCTGGAGGCTATTTTAAAAAATCCATTTAAGGATAATCTCCGTAGTCCCATCGTTCATGAAATCCGATTATGTTTATTTTTATGTTCTAAGAAAAATATTGAAGTGATTCTGGTATGGATTCCGGCCCACGTGGGCATTGTAGGCAATGAGATGGCAGATGAGATGGCCAAAGATGCCGTAACGAGTAGCATAGCGGATCCTAAATACAATAGTATTCATGTTTATGACTTGCTACACTTGGCCAAATCTGATTTGTTGAACTCATGGCAATCAGACTGGACGGAGTCCAGCAGGGTTAAGGGAGCTTTGTATGCTTCCATTCAGGAAAATATACCTAGACGTCCGTGGTTTCAAAAATTTAAAAAAGCCCCTAAATTGGTAACTTCAGTTATATGCAGGATCCGCTTGGGTCACTGCTGTTCGCCAGTGTTCCTTCACAAGATTAGAATTCGTGACAACTCTATTTGTGAATGTGGGCTGGATGACGGAACTATTGACCACATCTTCTTAGACTGCCCCCTGAATTCTTCCAATCCTCTAGACCTCACTATTTCCAAATTAAAAATTCCCAGACCAGTTAATATTCGACACCTCTTAGCACTATTCCCATCCCCTAGTATAGTAAATGCTTTTATTAAATTTATTGACACTAACAACATAAGATTATAATCTATTTAGTTTACCACTGTATATAAATGTTATTCATTCATATGTATTATATTTACTAACAACTATTTTGTGTTTGTAATTGTTTCAGGCCCCACTACTGCTGCCACAATTGGATGCTTTTTATATTGTAAATTTACCCTAACTTTTAAGAAACCCATGAGTATCCATGACATGATGCTGGCAGTAATTGCTGATTGACTATACAAATCAGCAGATTGCCATAAAACAAGACAATAATAATAATAATCTAACATATTTTTCAATTATAGGGTCATGGCTTGTTAGAAATGCCTTCAGGAACAGGAAAAACTATATCCCTCCTTTCTCTTATTGTTGCGTATATGATACATAATCCTCATCATGTCAGGTTAGTACAATTTAGTTATTATAATAAACTTATTTTTGTAAGCCTGTTTTTTTAATTTTTTTTCCTTTATTTGTTTAGGAGCTTTTAGTCATAAAATGACTATGTCAGCTCCATAGTACCCTAGCCATTACCACAATATTTATCTATCTACTAAACTTTTAAGAACTAACTTATACACTAGAATGGCAGCCTCAGATAGAGGACTATCTAAGATACTTATAAATGTACCTACATTCATCTCACAAATTTTTAATTTTTGGTTTAGCAGGTCCCTCAGACCTTGAGTTCGGACACATTCCACCAGCAAATGGTGGACATTGTCGCACCTGTTACATTCTGTACACAAGGGACTATCACTTCTCATAAGGTGTTTAAATTTGTTGAGTGGAATGTGTCCAGTTTGAAGTCTATGAGCGAGTACCATAAATTTCCTACTAAGAGTAGTGTTGGCAAACCAGGGAATGTGAGGCGGTAAGCCTATGTTGCTACCTACTTATCCTACTTTTAAAATGTTATTCAAGCTTTTCCTTGCCTCTTATTTAACTGGCAAGATAAAGCCTAAATGAATGATGAATATAAATAAAATAAAACTGTAGAGTTAAAAATTAAATATGTAATGCATAATTCATATCACCTAGTGTGTTTATGTGTTTGTACATACACATACATATTTTTTCAAAAAAATGCCTCCAGATATAAATAGACCCAATAACTCTAAACACTCAATATTGATTGATTCATATTACTTACAGAGTGTTTGAAATGATAATGCACATAATGTTTCAGAAAATTGATCTATTGTTCCCGAACTCTGCCAGAGATAGAGAAAGTTCTAGAAGAACTGAAGAATCTCATCAACTATTATGAGAAATGTCAAGGAGAGAAACCAAGTCTTACTGGGCTTGTTTTGACATCCAGAAAAAATTTATGCATACATCCTGAAGTAAGTAACTAGTCTATCAGAATGCTATATAAATTTACAATTTGCTTCATTCAACATTTCAGATCAATCTGACTACTGCAAGTGAGTGAATATCTCTTTCAAAGATTCCTAAGAGCTAAAAAAAGCATGTTTAAACCCTGTAAAGATTGGCCACATTGAAAATGATTAAATATTCTTGTTAGCTTTGGGTTGTAAACTTATAAAAAATATACATTATGAAAAATAAAGTAAAACACTTCACTTTTCATATGTAAATTTTGGTAATTAAGTACTTTTTTTAAAGGGTATTTGATGATCTTTTATCACATTAAATAGAATTAAGCCTATGTCTTTTCTTAGATTGTAGCCTCTGTGTTCCAAATTTCATTTAAATCAGTACAGTAGTTGGCCAACATTTAATTCAGTTCAATAGTTTTGGGGTCCATAACTACTAATAGAGATACTTTCATATTAAGTACTTTATATTTCTACGTATTTATATGTTCCTAAACAGATAATATTTTATAAGCTGCGGTTATTTGTTTTATATAGGTGTCAAAAGGTAGAGAAGGAAAGCTAGTGGATGGTAGATGTCATGCTTTGACAGCTAGTTACATTAGAGAGAAACATGAGACAGACCAGACAGTACCTATATGTGAGTATACAAGGTGGATACGACATATGGGCTTTTTTTAAACTTGATATACTAGGTAACATTTAGACGCAAATTAGGTTAAAAGTTTTAGTACTATAAGAACACGATGTATCTTTCGCGTTAGAGCTGATAAGTTTATAGGCAAAGGTCATCTACCCAGAGAAGTATTTACTCTAGGGCCATAGGGGCCATGGCCCGGGGCGGCCAGTTTAACAAGGGCGTCGAAAGCCTTCAAGTTTAAAATTTTGCTCTATCTCTATTAATTTATAGGGCGGCTATATAAATTCGCCCGGGGCGTCAAATGAATGGCCCGGGGTGTTAATCTACCTTACATTCTTACAACGATAAATTACGGTACATTTTACGATGCAAGCTGCCATTCTTCACTATTCAAATCACTTGCACTTTTATTACGAAAGTGACCAAAATTACAAAAAAGATGCGCTTGATAGAGATAGATAGTTGCTATTGTACCTTAGATGATTTTTTTTTTTTTTAATTTTTTTTTTTTTAATTTTTTTTTTTTTATTTTTTTTTTTAATAAATAAATATTCATGGACATTTCACACAACGTCCTCTGGTCCCAAGCTAAGCTTATATGCTTGTGTTATGGGTACCAGAATACGGATAGAATACATATACTACTTTTCTTTTGTAAATACATACTTATATTACATAGATTTACACAGATTACACCTATAGTATACTTAGTCTACTTTAATGCCCCTATGTCGTATCCACTCCGTCACGCTAGTGTTAGATATTATTCAAATAACTATATTTGAATAATATCTAACACTAGCGTGACTCATTTATAAGAAAGATAGAATAATGTGACGTGATTCATAAATAAGAAAGAAAATCAGTAATAATAACGTTTTTATTAAAAAAAAACTTGGTTCATATATGGTAATACATTGTACAAAAATTGGTTCTAGTTGCACTGAGCTTGTTACACAACAAGCTGGTCCCAGACTCCTGAACTAGGTTAACCTGTGTTTTAAATGGCTGTGTCTTTTACATTAGTTTGTCACTTTATATTTATTTCAAATACTTAATCTAACTAATGCTTTGCAACACTACAACTCAGTCCCACCTGTGACCATAGTGATTGAAAGTGAAAAGTCTCCGAACCTTTGGGCTAAAATTTAAAACAAATATACGCGTCTAAATCCGTAAAAACTAGTTTTATTTGAATACTAGCTGTGCCCACGACTCCGATTGCGTGGTTCGAGCTATGTTAGTTTAGTTGTGCCAAAACATAGGAATACTTGTTAAATTTAATGAAAGTCACTTGTGCTTGAAGGAAGTGAAGGAGTTTTCTCATAATTGTCATTTGCATTATTGAAATTGAATATTGTTTGTAGGTCAATTTTACGAGGGATTTAATCGTGAAGGCAAGGAGTCCATGTTACCATATGGTGTTTACACAATTGATGATCTTAAACAATATGGCGCCGACAGGAATTGGTGCCCATACTTCCTATCAAGGTTTGCTGTAAGTTAGTATGTCTTTATATACTGTACGATTATATTTTGGGCATTTGTTAGTTTATGGTGGAAAAAGTGACTGCCGCAAGCGGGACTTGAACCCACGACCTCGGAACACCGTTCCGAAGCTCTTCCAACTGAGCTTATTGCGGTCGTGCTAGCAACATTTAATTTAACCACCACATTTGTCACTCGACTGAGTATATATATTTTACGTACAACGCCATCTATCAAGATTGCTTTACAACATCTCGACCAACCACTTAGTATTCTTTACAGGCAGTCACTTTTTCCAAATGTCATCATATCAATTGCAAAATTAATAAATTACTTTTACTTTATGTTTCAGATAATCCATGCAGAAATAGTAGTATACTCGTACCACTATTTATTAGACCCGAAGATAGCTGAAGTGGTGTCAAAAGAACTGAATAGAGAAGCAGTGGTTGTGTTTGATGAGGCACATAACATAGACAATGTGTGTATAGACTCTCTGAGCGTGAAAGTGACGAGACGTACCATAGACAAGAGTACTACAGCTTTACAACAACTTGAGAAGACTGTGGCACAGTATGTATTATTTGTGGTTGAAAAAAATGCGGGTATATTTAAAAAGTCTTAAGGGTTTTAGTCTCTTTTCTATGTTATTTCATAGACTTTTCACACAATGTCCTCTGTCAATGTATAACACATAGAAAACACCCAGACGCAGTACAAATTTTTTATGACAGTTATAAATATCACATAAATGGTTGTCCTAAGCGGGAATCGAACCCACGACCTCGAGATCGGCAATCCCGTCATATATAAGTTGCTCAAATATATTAAACTAGCTAATGCTCGCGATTTCACCCGCGTTTTTAGTCTTAAGCCGGGGGGGCTTAAGACTAAAAACCCCATATATTCCCATTCCCCATATATATCAAACCTTAATAAATTCTACATAAAATCCATCCTCTTGAAACACTCTATCATTAAAAAGAACCACATTAAAATCCCTTTGAAATTTTTGAAAAAATAAGCTCACATAGGTACATACATACAAAAATAACGACTTTGTTTTATAATGAGTAAAGATAAGTTGATTATTATGTTTATTACCGTAAGGATCCGTGAGGCTGATGCAGCTCGTCTGTCTGTGGAGTATGAACAGATGGTAGAAGGTCTACGTCAGGCCGCCGTACAAAGAGAGACGGACGCTATATTGGGGAACCCTATACTACCTGACGACGTACTTAATGGTAAATATATTATATATTAATTATCATACCCTCGCACGTAGTCAGACATTGTAGAGTGGCATCTCACTCCCTCACTCATTCCAGCCCATTAACGTCCCACTGTTGGAGCCTCCTCCACTTTGGGAAGAATTATGTTCTACTGTGCCGCGCTGACCAGGCGTGTTGGCACGGCTTATATTCGAGTTTTCCGTCTCTCACAGAGGATGTTATATGTGGAATTATTTTGTTTGAATGCACTAATCTCAGGAACTACTGGTTTGACTTGAATAATTCTTTTTGTATTATATAGTCCATTTACCGTGGAAGGGTATATAACCATCACGCTGCGGCAAATAGGAGCGAAGTATTAGTGAAAAATGTTACAAAAACGAGGAAAGTTAAACTCCACGCGTAGAGTCGCGGGTGGTGGCTAGTATTGAAATAACCAATATCCAATATTGTGATATGTTATACAGAGGTAGTACCAGGCAACATACGCAACGCTGAACACTTCCTAAGTTTCCTGAAGAGATTCATAGAGTACATCAAGACTAGGCTCAGAATACAACATGTAGTACAGGAGTCACCTGCTGGTAAATACTTCTTAACATGATTATTATAGTTTCGATCATCTATTTATCTGTGTATTAAACTAGCTATACATTTTTAGAGAAGCATGGGTGATCGGGGTCCTCTAACCACAAAATGGAGAATTCTCCGACCAGGCTAGGTGTTCAGCACTGGCCAGGGCTTTCGCCCCGCTGTTGTATGTTCAGATGTTGTAGCTATCTTAACTCGTATGCAAATCTTGCTTTCGCAATGTAGAATTCATTGTGACGTCATATTTTGACATTTAACGCCATCTATCGTTATTGTGCTGTACTATGTAGTGACTGGCTATTGGTCACTAGGTGTCGCTACACATTCATGTAACGGAATCTTTGAAAGTGATTTGCACTCACTTACAGTCACGGAACAGAGATCAATGGAAGTGTGAAGTAGGCGTGGCACGCGTGTCACAATTAAGCACTGTTGCGCTTATTTGTAGGAGTGTTCGCAACGGCTATATATTGCAAACGCGTTATAACGATACGCTATTTTTAAAACGCCTATTATTTTATACGCTATAATATATTATATGTATAATATATTAGTTCGCTTCGTACAACGACCCGTTTTGATTATCGTTATAGAGATAAGAGTTAAGATCGTTATATTATTTTGTTATTTAACGGAAATAGTTCTTATGCGGTCACCTTAGAGTATAATTTGGTAGGTGACTGCATAATATATTTAATAAATATATTAGGCAAACTAATATATTATTTTGTTATTTAACGAAAATAGCTCTTATGCGGTCACCTTAGAGTATAGTTTGGTAGGTGACAAAAATATTATACTGCCAAGTGCAATCGACTTCTAGCTGAACAAAATATATTAGTTTGCATATATATTTAATAAATATATTAGGCAAACTAATATATTATTTTGTTATTTAACGGAAATAGTTCTTATGCGGTCACCTTAGAGTATAATTTGGTAGGTGACAAAAATATTATACTGCCAAGTGCAATCGACTTTGAATGGGACGTTCCGTTTCGTTTCGAATAGTGCATGTGATGTGTTGTGTGTATAATGAATGGGTCTTAACTAATAAAAATAAAAAATAAATCACAACATAAATAACGCTTGCCAGTTGTAATAAATAATAGGTTGAATGATTATTAATAAATATTAGATTATTTTATCAGCTATCTAATATAACGATCACCTCTACTTATTTGATCTCCAGTCGCACAAGTCGTATTCAGACTGTTCTAACGTTAACTCGTTTTGTTAGTATCGCGACAAGCTCATTTCGCTGTAGATATGCCGTATTGTTCAGTTTTGGAGTGCAAGAATAATAGTAGGAGAAGAAATCTTAAAAATGGAGGTATTTCGTACCATCGGTAAGTACAATATCATTTGATTCTAATAAAATTTTAGTTAATTCCAATTTACTAATAATTTATTGCAACGTCTCGCTAAAATCAACCTTATGTCGTTTCATTAAAGTTTATTTTAAATTAATTATATTCATTACTACGTTCTTAAAAGTTCTTCGCTACTCAATTAGTGATGTACTTAGGTCAGATTTCAGTTTATCGATAAATGCCGATATTAGAAAATTTGTAATTTACTATTTATTTTACTAAGTAACTTTACAATATGAATGTAAGGCGGTCTGAACTGCATTGAAAGTGATAAAAAATATGATTTTAACGACGAACCACAAACGCCATCTACAAGCGTATCACTCAACGAAGCAAAGAGCTTTAACAACTGTACGATCATTTATAGAGCAACGTAACAACATAAAAGATAATTTATTTTTGATTCGATATAATCGATTTAGAAACTGTGAAGCGTTTAAAACAAAAGGAAATCACAGACTTTTTTAAGTAGACTAAACCTGCAATGTGCAATGTGAATTATTAAATATTATGATTATTTTAATTTCTGTATTTTATTGAACCAATTCATCTGACGCATTCGATTAAAACTAGGAACAAGGGTATCTCTGACATAGACCCTTGATAACTTAAAACCTCAATCTTTAACTGAAAATATTTTGTGTTTCCCTTGGACTTTAACTTAACGAAGTTCTACTGTACATACATTGACTAGATAGAAAACACCCAGACGTAATACAGCTATCTGTGTTCATTACACCAATATTTGTCCTGTGTGGGAATCGAACCCGCGACCTCGTGATCGTAAGTCGGCTGCATAACCGCGCATAAATGTGTATATTTTTATCACATAAAACAACGACACTCTTTCTCCCTCTTGTACACCAATATTTCAGTAGTTAAAAAGCCTACGCTTTGAGGAAACTAGACATGATGTTGTTCTTATAGAGAAACTAAAAACAAAAAAAAAATAAGAAATGGGTAGGTATATATTGATATCGGTAATAATCGGTAAACCTAAGAAAAGATGGATGGACTGTGTGAAAGAGGAGATGAAAGAAAGAGGAGTTGACACAGACATGACGGCTAATAGAAGATTATGGAAGAAAAAGACATGTTGCGCCGACCCCAAATAATGGGATAAGGGCAGGAGGATGATGACATATATCGATATCGGTAATGTGATTCGGGTTGGTACGGCCTTGATGGAATAGCAGCAATGACACGTTAGTGCACACGATTGTCACCTTTACTCTTAACGAAATTGTGTTTCTATTTGCGACCACTGGTAAATGCGCCATCTATCGTCAAGTAGCGGAATTTACTCGTCATTCAATTTTAGTTTGACTTTAGATTACAAAAGGTGTTAAATACTTTTCCTACTACAGCGAATTGAACCCTATTCCAGAATAAGAAGGTTTATTTTCAGATGTAGGTTATATGGCTTATGCTAGTTTAGTATAAAATGTAAACGACCAATCAAACGATTTGTTTATATGTAGTACATTATAAGATTATCGGTATAATTGTGTGCGTTTGGCGACACTGGTTTCTATAGTAATTTTGTTACATTGCAGTTCCACTTGATTTCTGTTCCGTGCTTACAGTAGTCGGATTGATCTGAAATATTGCACACATAGATAGATAGATAACTCTTTATTTGCACAAACACCAAATTTACACAGAATTTGAAAAGAAAATACAGTCTTAAAAGGTATTGTGCAAAGGGCGGCCTTATCACTAATGTGATTTCTTCCAGGCAACCGTATAATGGATAGAATCTAGAATCGACATCGCGGTGGTTGTTGGTGTCATATATATTAAATTGAATATAATAATATTTAAGGACTGATGACAATACAATAAATAAAAAAAAAATCAGGATTTTCAAGTGTGTTTTTTTAGATTTTTAACTAAGAAAAGTATTAGTTTTAGACTAAGAAGACATTGGTAGAAATTCTAAGTGCAAACTACTAAACTAAAAAATGACTTGATTGTGTCAATAACGCAATTCGGTAATGTTAACTTGACTTTTTTGACGAGCTTCGACGAGCCGACTTTGACGAGCCTCGTGGTTGAGTGGTTTATGTAACGGACTGCCGATCAAGAGGTCGCGGGTTCGATTCCCTTCTCGGAACAATCATTTGTGTGATTTTTCTAATTGTCATACAAATGTTTGTACTCCGTCTGGTTGTCTCTATGTATTATAAGTATGTATTTACAAAAGAAAAGTAGTATATGTATTCTATCCGTATTCTGGTACCCATAACACAAGCATATAAGCTTAGCTTGGGACCAGAGGACGTTGTGTGAAATGTGCATAAATATTTATTTATTTACTTTCTTTTTATAAAAATTGTTTATTAAAGACTAAAGATTTTAATTAAAGTGAAAGTGCTCAACAAGTGCCTTATAATAAAAATAAAGCAATAGTTGTTTTCATTTTTCAGTTAAGTTTAGTTATGCATGTAGAATTGGTACCATTATCAAAATAAAATATTGTAACTTTACTTTTGGTTTTATACACAGGTTTCCTAAAAGATGTGGCGTCACGCGTTTGCATAGAACGTAAACCGTTACGATTCTGTGCCAGTCGGCTGTCTTCACTCATGAAGACCTTGGAGATACCGGACCCTTCCAACTTTGCGTCTCTGACCCTCATCACACACCTGGCTACCTTGGTATCTACATATACTAAAGGGTTCACCATCATTATCGAGCCCTTTGATGATAAAACACCTACTGTTTCTAACCCTATACTGCATTTTTCGTAAGTATTTTCTGTTTCTTAGCCTTAAGGGCGAGTTACACTTCAATAAGTGGTCCATGTCGTGACGGATTAAGAATACAAGTTTCACCACCACATTTCTTTCCCAGGGTGCTGTAAGAGCTAGCTAAGTTATACAACGTGAAACAAAACTCCTATGTTATGCTTGAAACCCGGCATTCTTTAGGTCATCAGTAATGACTACGTGAAGTTAGAAATTAACTTGCATTATAATTTAATACGATTTTTGATGTTGTAAGTTTTTGCAAAATTTTTACGTTGCACAACCCTAATCAGCTGTTTTTATGAACTCTATTTGACCTAATAGTGATCATGTCCCGTCATAGAGATTAACGTAATATGCCTAACTGCTCATTGCCTCTGTGAGGAAAATTGTTTAAAATTTTTCCATGATGGTGAAGAAAATTTTGTTGGATGTTGATGGAAGAAAAGCGAGAAGAATACAAAATTGAGCGAGTTTTTTGAGGAGTAATATTACCGAAAAAATAATGAATAATTGCATGTCGAAGATGACGAACGTGAATTGAGGAAAAGTTAAGTGTCAACTACTAGTGTTAACGCTCGCAAAGAAGCAGCTAGTAAATGAGGGACGAACGAGGTGTGCGGGGAGATATTTTTATGCGCGCCATTGCATTCCAACGACATTCACCTAACTGTATCGACCTATGTACTATTTAATTTTAATACAGTCACAAGTACTCGTTAAACGTTTTTTCATTTTCAAAATCCACATTAGGGCGAACCCTAACATTTGGTCCTTCGAGCCGGATCATCACGAATCAGCGGTGAAGCGTTCTGGGAGGATAACGGTTAGTTTTCGTGGCGTATCAGGGCTGTGTAAAATACAATATAGGTGTCGGAAGCCGTCGGCCATTGCAGCCATTCTTTTCCAGTGATATTTGTAAGTACATTACTTTTTCTTTCCACATATTCGCCAAATATGAGTGTTGAGGAGCAGAAAAGAAGTAAATCCCCTCTTGGTCGTTTAGATGGTAATTATAGCGACAATTTCGATTATCGTGATCTTATTCGCAAAAGAGGTAATATACGCGGTCGAATTACTTTGTTTGGCAAATATGTCGACTCGTTAAATAAAAGTTTAATAAGTGATCAACAGTTGGTAGAACTAGGATTACGTACATCTAATAGTGAGCAAATATTTAAAGAATTTCAAGATATGCAGTGTAAAATAGAAAATATAATTAGTGAGACCGAGTTATCACAACAATTAGAAATAAGGGAGTCTATTGAATCTCAATATTACGAAATAGTGTCATTAGCTAAGTGTATAATTAAAAAATATGAAGAAAAATTTGTGTCTAAAAGCTGTTCACACAATTCAAATAACGTAATTAAACTACCTACTATTGCTTTGCCATCCTTTGACGGTTCATTTGAAAACTGGTTAGAATATCGCGATACATTTATTTCTTTGATTCACGAGGCAAACGAAATAAATACGATTCAAAAGTTTCATTATTTGCGATCGTCGTTGAAAGGCGGTGCTTTACAGGTCATAAAATCGTTAGAATTTAGTGCAGACAATTATCAAGTAGCTTGGGATCTTTTAACTAATAGATATGATAATAATAGGTTACTAATTAATAATCACGTTAAGTCGTTATTTACATTGCAAACTATTACGAAAGAATCTCCTAGTCAAATTAGAAAATTAATTGATTCTGTTTTAAAACATTTGAGAGCTTTAAAAACTATGGAAGAGCCCACTGAACACTGGGACACTTTAGTTATTTATTTAATTGTCACAAAGTTAGATTCGAATACTTGTAAAGAATGGGAGAATAGAAAAAGTTTAGTTTGTAAACATTCTAAAGTAACTTTAAATGATTTATTACAATTTCTTAAAGATCGTTCAGACATATTAGATATGGTACAAAGTCAAAATCACAAATACAGTAGCGAATTAATTAAAAAGCCAATCGTTAATACGCCACAGTCCTCCTCACAAATTCGTTCATTTATATCTCATAAACAAACAGCCCTCAACGCACAAAATAATGCAGTTAAATCGTTTCGTAATGTTAAGTGCATTATGTGCGAAGGGAGTCATTCGTTATATGCATGTTCTAACTTTTTAAACTTATCCGTAGACGATAGGTTAAAATTTGTTTCTAACAAAAATTTGTGCGCAAATTGTTTGCGTACAGGACATTCCGTAGACGAATGTAGTTATAGATCATGCAAGTTATGTTCTCAGAAACATAACAGCCTTATTCATAAGAGTGTAAGTTGCATTTCATTGCAGTCGGCTCGCCCGGTTACGCACATTAACGTAAGCGACGCGATGACGAACGATTTATGTGCGAATGCATCTTCGTTACTCACTCATTCTTATCATTCGAAACAAGCCGTGCATTCTATCGAATTAGAACAGGTTTTGCTTTCAACTGCAATTGTAGAAGTTTGTAATGATAATATCACAACCGTTGCGCGTGTCCTACTCGATAGTGGGAGTCAAAGATGTTTCATTACAGATACGCTTTGCAAAAAATTACGTTTATCAACTATACAGTCCACTTTTAACATTACAGGGATAGGAAACAGTGTTCTGCGATCAGAACAGTCTTGTAACCTATTAATTCGTTCGAAAACTAGTGATTTTAGTACACGTTTAAACTGTTCAGTTTTACCTAAAATTACATACAATTTACCGAACACTCATATTGATGTCCGGTCATTACACATTCCTAAAAACGTTACACTTGCAGATCCGAATTTTTATGTACCATCAGATATCGATATACTGATTGGTGCTGACGTATTCTGGAGTTTGTTGCAGGAAGGTCGGATGCGTTTGTCCAATGGACCTTACCTACAAAATACTCATTTAGGATGGATTATTTCCGGGGCGTTTTCCGTAAATAATTATTATCCTTCATGTCGTACAAATAATCGTGTTTGTTTTGCGTTTTCCACAACTTCGTTAGACGACCAGTTAAAACGTTTCTGGGAGTTAGAAGAAGTTGATAATAAAAAATCTACATCTAATATTTTCACAGCAGATGAAATGGTGTGCGAGGATCTTTTTACTTCCACTACTACTCGTGACAAACACGGGAGATTCTGCGTGAGAATGCCGTTACGCGAATCAGCTGACTCGTTGGGCGATTCTTACGAGTTAGCAAAACGTAGGTTTTTATCGCTTGAGCGTAAATTAGAGCGTTCACCTGAATTAAAAAGTATATATTATAATTTTTTAAAAGAATATTTACTATTGGGTCATAAGACAAAAGTTGATTCTGTTGAAAAACCGTGCTATTTTATGCCACATCACTGTGTACTGAAGGATAGTACTACTACAAAGTTGCGAGTTGTGTTTGACGCGGGTGCAGTGACGTCATCAGGCAAATCATTAAATGATTTACAATTAATCGGTCCGCAATTATTAAACGACTTAGTAAGCATTCTTTTACGTTTTCGACAATTTTCATATGTTGCTTGCGCTGATGTGGAGAAAATGTATCGCCAGGTGTTAATTCAGTCAGATCAACGTAGACTACAACAAATTGTTTGGCGTTTAAACAAACAAGACCCTTTAGGAATATATCAGCTAAATACTGTGACATACGGTACAGCATCGGCACCGTATCTCGCAATGCGATGTTTGAGACAACTTGCATTAAATTGTGCTGATAAGGAAGTTGCTCATTTAATATTAAATTCATTTTACGTAGACGATCTTATTTGTTCCCATGATAATAAGCAAAAGTTATTGTTATTATGCGCGAATATAACTAAATTATTAAATACAGGTTGTTTCCCACTTCGAAAATGGGCCTTTAATTTTGATTTAGATCAGTCAAATACTTTTACAAAATCCTTATCACTTGACAAAACAACTCAATCCAAAACACTTGGTTTAGGTTGGCGTAATAGTGATGATGAATTGTATTTTGTGTCGAGTTTAAATACTAATATTGATTTCGCACAGATTACTAAGCGTAAAATTCTTTCCATAATAGCACAAGTCTATGATCCTCTTGGGTTATTATCACCAAGCATTATTATAGCTAAAATTCTTATGCAAAAATTATGGCTTAATAAAATTGGATGGGATGATATTGTCCCACATGATATCGTTTATAGTTTCAAGAAAATCTTGAACTCGTTACAACAACTACACAACGTACGCGTTCCGCGGCATGTAACCACTGAACATGCAGCGCATTTAGAGTTGCATATATTTACTGACGCCTCACAGTGCGCATACGGCGCTGTTGCTTACGTTCGTAGTGTGTGTGAGCGCTCACACCAAGTCATTGTTAAGTTATTATGTGCAAAAAGTAAGGTCGCCCCGTTAAAGCCAGTCAGTATTCCACGACTTGAATTATGCGGAGCGTTAGTAGGAGCGCGACTATATAAAAAAATTATCGATTCACTTGAATTAAAGTTTAATAAAATATTGTTTTGGAGTGATTCAACTATCGTTTTAAGTTGGTTACGTACTCATCCAAATTCTTTAAAAACTTTTGTCCAGAACAGAGTGGTAGAAATAAATGAATTAACTACTGGTTGTATTTGGTCATACGTACAAGGAATAAATAACCCGGCAGACTTGCTGTCGCGCGGAATTTATTTACCCGATTTAATTCATAACCAATGTTGGTGGCACGGCCCACAATTTATTCGTAATGATAGTTATAATGTAGAATCCAGGTATAATGTTTCTTTAGAAGTTTTACCTGAGATTAAATCTCACGTGGTTAGTTTAGATTCTTCTAATAATATTTTTCCCTTTCGTAAGTTTTCATCGTTTATTAAAATGATACGCACAGCAGCGTATGTATTGCGTTTTATTTTCAATTTACGTTCCAAAAAAGAGCGTAGATATCTTTCATTATCGGTAGACGAACTACGTAACGCGACGACTTTGCTTGCGCGGCTAGCTCAGTTTGAATCTTTTCCACATGAATACAAATCTTTATTAAACAAATCTACAAATAATAAATATTCTCGTAATATGGCAGGACTTAATTTATTTTTAGGTAACGATTTATTAATTCGAGTAGGAGGGAGATTAAGTTACTCGAATGAATTTAGTTATGATAAGAAACATCCAGTGTTACTTTGTAGCAAACATATGTTCACTATCCTTTTATTTCAATATAAACACAAATATTTGTGTCACGCGGGGCCACAACTATTACTTTCTAGCATTCGCGAGGAATATTGGCCACTAGGTGGTAGGAATTTAGCACGTTTAATTGTTCATAAATGCGTAAAATGTGTTAGGTTGAATGGCAAAACGTATAACCCAATAATGGGCAATTTGCCTCCTGAACGCTTAACACCTGATTTTCCATTTATGCGTACTGGTACTGACTACTGTGGTCCAGTTTATATTTTGAATCGTCAAGGGAGAGGTTCGAAATTAATGAAATGTTATATTTGTATTTTTATTTGTTTTACAACTCGAGCAGTTCATCTTGAGTTAGTCACAAATTTATCTACTGAAGGTTTTTTACTTTGTTTAAAGAGATTTGTATCCCGTAGAGGTAAGCCCGTCGAAATATATTCCGACAACGGAACTAATTATGTCGGCGCGGCCAATGAGTTAGGCAAATTCTTAATAAAAAATTCGAACACTATAATCGAACATGTTGCTTTAGATAATATTTCTTTCAAATTTATTCCCCCATCTTCTCCTCATTTTGGTGGTTTGTGGGAGGCGGGAGTGAGGTCTTGCAAGTATCACTTGAGACGCGTCGTAGGGAACTCTAATCTTACGTATGAAGAGTTTTACACAGTACTGGTGCAGATCGAGGCTGTCCTGAACTCCCGTCCGCTGACCCCCCTCTCTTCGGATGCAAGCGACCTTCAAGCATTGACGCCCGGACATTTCCTGATTGGACGTCCTCTCACGGCGCCAATCTGCGATGACATCACTGATGTGGCTACCAATCGATTACCACGCTATGATCGTATTGAGCAAATGCGTCAACATTTTTGGCGACGTTGGTCAAAAGAGTACGTCAGTGAATTACAGACGAGAACGAAGTGGAAGGTTCACAAGAGTGATATTTCTGTAAATAGACTTGTTCTAATAAAAGAAGATAACATGCCACCGTTAAAATGGCGCTTGGGACGAGTTGAGCAAGTTTACACTGGACGAGATGGAGTATCACGTGTGGCTCGAATCCGTACAGCCACGGGAGAAGTACAGCGATCTTTTTCAAAAATTTGTCCACTTCCTATTGAACCACTGACGTCATCGGTAGACTCTTCAGGAACCCTACAGCTTCCAGGGCGGGGAGTATGTTAACGCTCGCAAAGAAGCAGCTAGTAAATGAGGGACGAACGAGGTGTGCGGGGAGATATTTTTATGCGCGCCATTGCATTCCAACGACATTCACCTAACTGTATCGACCTATGTACTATTTAATTTTAATACAGTCACAAGTACTCGTTAAACGTTTTTTCATTTTCAAAATCCACATTAGGGCGAACCCTAACAACTAGCAAAATGTGACGAGGGGAGCGAAGATATTGGCATATTAACGATGATGTAATTTTTCATAAAATTATGTTAGGTAAAAAAGTCACATATGCGACTGTCCACTCTAAAGAATTTAATCACTTTTGACGAATCGTGATTGGTTAATATTAGAAATACGTCAACCAATTGTATTACTTGATTGGCTACTTGAGTCCTTTGTAAAGAGCGACACCTTTGTCAAAAGAAACCGACTTCCTTTGATGTCAATGTGCCGCCCGCGCCGCTCCGATAGTCGGGGAATAACCGACATGAAGACACGTGTACATAGAGATGGGCCATCTCTATTATGTATCGATATTTTATTACATTTTATTGTATCAAATCAATACAACGCGAACGAGGTAAAATACTAGATCACACGATAAAGTGATCGTCGTATCGTATCGCTGGTGTTTATTTAATAAATATCGTATTGTAAAACATGATCTGTCCACAACAAATATTATTCATATTGGCTTATAATTATTCGTTGTTACATTTTCTTATGAACTTATTTCATTCCATTGAAATCCGATAAACACAGTCAACATAGTCACTCAAATTGCAAACACAAAATGGTTGTAGCTAAGATTCAATTTCAGGAGAAGTTTCGTAATAAATTGTAGGTTAATATACGAATTTGATAGCACATAATTAACACATAGTATTGTTTTTACCGATATAAATACATATTCAGTGTATTCTATTGTATCGAATTACCATAATATCGATATGTATGTGGGCATAGCTAAAGTGCATGAGCACAACCCTTTAACAGTATTATAGGTACCTAGGTAATGACAAAAATTATTCTAATAAAATAAATTAGTCCCCCGTCTATGCTTTGACCAGGCGGTTGTATTGGATTGCAGTGATTTTTTCGTAATAAACATGGCAAATTATGCCACTAATGAATACTATGTGCAGTGATTTTTTTGTAATAATTATGGCAAATTATGCAACTAATGAATACTATGTACAGTGATTTTTTCGTAATAATAATGGCAAATGTGAGAAATAACAATACTGTGTATTAGTGAATTATACCAGCGCGGCAGCGATGGTACATGAACAGAAGACTTCCCTCGTACGATTGTTTCCGAAGGTTAGGTAGGTCCGTGGGTTATAACTTCTGTGCATGGTACCGTGACCAAGTACGGGCCGACTTAGTGGTATAGTTCCTTAACCTGTGATTGTGTTGTGATTGTGATGTATCTGTACTGGATTAATTAAATAGCAAATAACAAAGCTGCCTAGGATATAAATAAGATCGATGGTAAGTTCTTTTGATTTGTTTACAAACATTGACTCCGCCCCATTTTGGCGCCATTGACTCGCCCCACATTGTCCGGTGTTTATAAATTCAGGGCTGTCTAACAAAAGAAATTGAAAAATAATATATTTTTTTTGTAAGAAATTTTAATTTTTTTTTCTAATTGATTTATTAAAATTTAATAGTCATCTTACAAATATACATGACTTAAATAATGTAGCATTGAAAGTATACTATAGTAATTTCGTTTCACGTTGTATTATAAACAGTGAACATCTACTGTGAGAGATGGAAAAATCTAAACTAAACCCTGTGTCAACACGCCTGGTCAGCGCGGCACAGTAGACCATAATACCTCTAAGAGGAAGCCCGCGCCCAGCAGTGGGACTGTCTGTCTCTTTTTGCCTCGTTCTTTTAGGGTTCCGTACCCAAAGGGTAAAAACGGGACCCTATTACTGAGACTTCGCTGTCCGTCCGTCCGTCTGTCACCAGGCTGTATCTCAAGAACGGTGATAGCTAGACAGTTGAAATTTTCACAGATGTTATATTTCTATTGCCGCTATAACAACAAATACTAAAACTAAAATAAAATAAATATTTAAGGGGGCTCCCATACAACAAACATGATATTTTTACCGTTTCTTGCTCGATACCTACTAATAACGTTGCCTTATGTTGCATAGATAATGGTACGGAACCCTTCGTGCGCGAGTCCGACTCGCACTTGACCAATTTTTTCTATATACATTTGTCTCGCTTTATTAATATGTATTAATATGCCATTTGTGGTGCCCCTTATTGACTACAGAACTATTAATATTGTTTAATATTTTCTAACACTTGCGCGACTCATCTGTTTAAATAAAACTACTTTTTACGGATTTAGAAATAATAATGTTAAAATAAAATAATGTTATTGATTTTATGTAGTCTGAGCACAATGTAATATGATATAGTTTATAGTAAAAGTCTATCGTATAGTATAGGTCAATGTAAAATTAAAATCGAATGTGGGTAAACCCTGTAATAACTGATCGTAGAAGACACATTACAGCTCAGTCCAAAACGTCGGGCCAAAATTTAAAACAAATATACGCGTCTCAATCCGTAAAAAGTAGTTTTATTTATTAATATTGTTTATTTCTTGTCAGATGTATGGATTCTTCTATAGCTATGCGTCCAATATTCGCTCGGTTTCAAACTGTCATCATAACATCGGGTAAGACCATTTATATCTTCTTACTCCACTAAAGTCCCACCATGGACCTCCTCAATTTGATGAAGATATTTATTCCTATGCTATGCTGCATGCAGTTTCGAGGTTTCTATCTCTTACAGAGGATGTTATCTGTTAAATCGTATCCTTGATTTGGCTCTTATATCACAGTGAGAAGAAAAGGGAAAGGGAACGCTTGTTTTCTCATTCCGTCATCACCACGACATACTTCACAGTATAAATAAATAATTAGATTCATGGACATTTCACACAATGTCCTCTGGTCCCAAGGTAAGCGTATATGCTTGTGTTAGAGTGCCAGAGCTTAGAATACGGATAGAATACATATCCAGATCGTAGTACGAACAGCTGTAAATATCACACAAATTATTGTCTCGACCTAGTGAATGGCAGTGCTTATTATTGTGCTTATTTTAGGAAAGGAGAATGTTATGTTAATAGCTTATGTATGTAATTACAGGTACATTATCACCTCTGGACATGTACCCGAAGATATTAGACTTCAACCCGGTTGTGATGAGCTCGTTCACTATGACTTTAGCCAGACCATGCATATTACCTATGGTGAGAGAATTGAACATTATGATTTGTCAGAATATACCTATTTGTAAAAAATATTTTTTTTTTGTATTTTATATTATTTCAGATAGTATCTAAGGGCAGCGACCAGGTAGCTATATCATCTAAGTACGAGACACGGGAAGATGTTGCAGTCATTAGGAACTATGGACAGTTGCTTGTCGAGGTGAACTTTAATTTTAATTAATATCGCCCCTTCTTCTCAGGGTGCTGTAAAAGCCACCTGAGGAATGTTGTACACAGATAACATGCCCTGTGAGGCAAAGAAAACTGAAAAGAAAAACATAGTGCCAACACGCCTTGTTAGCCCGGCATTGTAGACCATAATCCCTCTCAAAAAGCCTCCTCTTTAGGCCGGAGAGAGAGAGAGCTCATAATAGAAGAATGTTCTCCTATTTACATATGTTGATAAATAAGCTATCAGCCATTCAATTATCTATTTAACCGAAATTAAAAAAACACTAGCACGTTTTAAATGACAATGCTTTCACTCAAAAATAAAACTACCCACACAAAACTAGACTTAACATAAGTTATAGAATGCAAAATGGTCAAATGGTTCGATAAATGCAATGTAATTAATTATAAGGCGGGCTTCGTAGTCTAGTGGTACAGGTAACGAACTGCCGTTTATTAGGTCGCGGGTTCGAATCCCGCACGGGATAATCATTTGTGTGATGTTTATAAATGTCTACAAAAGAAAATTAGTTTATGTATTCTATCCGTATTCTGGTACCCATAGCACAAGCATATAAGCTTAGCTTGGGACCAGAGGACGTTGTGTGAAATGTGCGTGAATAAGGCATCTTCGGACAAGAACATGCTAGTATCATAATCCATGAAGAGATTAAAATTTGGCCGAAACGAGTGAAAAAGCTAAATAAAAATAATATTGTTATTTGACGGGCCTCGTGGTGTAGTGGTTCTGGTAACGGACTGCCGATCAAGAGGTCGAGGGTTCGATTCCCGCTCGGGAATATCATTTGTGTGATTTTTCTATTTGTCATACAAATGTTTGTACTGCGTCTGGGTGTTTCTATGTATTGTAAGTATGTATTTACAAAAAAAAAGTAGTATAAATGTATTCTATCCGTATTCTGGTACCCATAACACAAGCATATAAGCTTAGCTTGGGACCAGAGGACGTTGTGTGAAATGTCCATGAGTATTTATATTTATTGTTAATTACAGATATCAGCGTCAGTACCGGACGGAGTGGTTTGTTTTTTCACTTCGTATTTATATCTTGAGAGTGTTGTAGGCGCTTGGTATGATCAAGGTAAGTTAATATTATAAAACTGAGGAGTTTGTTTGTTTGAACCACAGAATAATACAGAAGGAGCGTCATCATCATGATATCACGCCTTTTTCCCATGGGGGTAGGCAGAGACTATAGAGCGCCATTAGCTACGATCCAAACATACTTCCTTGGCTTCATCTATACTCATACATCTGGTCATACATGACCGACGTGTGGTGACGGATTAAGAATACAACTGTCACCACCCCATCTCCTCCTAAGGGTGCTGTAAAATTCAGCTAAGGGATATTGCACACAGATAACATCTTCTGTGAGAGACGGAAAACTCGAAAATAAACCCTGTGCCAACACGCTTGGTCAGCGCGGCACAGTAGACCATAATCCCTTCAAAGTGGAGGAGGCCCATGCCCAACAGTGGGACGTAAGTGGGCTGGAGAAGAAGAAGAGAAGAAATTTATTAAGAAGGTTATATAACATCACACTGCGACGAATAGAAGCGAAGCATAAGTGAATAATGTTGCAGAAACGGGAACAAAAATCTTAATTCCACGGGTAGCCAACAGCTATGTACATAACATTGATTAGTTCTAATGTGATCATGTATTAACACTAAATAATTATGACATCATTTGTGTATTATCCCTAATTGTAATATTTGTCAGGTGTGGTGGCAAGTCTTCAGAGACACAAGTTATTATTCATAGAGACACAAGACTCGGCTGAAACTAGTTTCGCTCTTATTAATTACATCAAGGTAGGTGAGACGATACTCCGTGTGGTGACGGATTAAGAATACAACTGTCACCACCCCATCTCCTCCCAAGGGTGCTGTAAAAGTCTGCTAAGGGATATTGCACACAGACAACATCCTCCATGAGAGTGTGAGAGTAAACCCTGTGCCAACACGTCTGGTCAGCGTGGCATAGACCATAATCCCTCCCAAAGTGGAGGAAGCCCACGCCCAACAGTGGGACGTAAATGGGCTGGAGAAGAAGGTGTGACGAACTTTGAATACTGTTTCATCTTTCTCTCTTCTCTAATTTTACCCTAAGTTACTCACACATAATTTGCCAAATAATAGTACCGATTCTACGTGCACAACTAAACTTAACTAAAAAAGGACATTTCAAAGTGTTAAGAGGATACCAAAATAGCTTCGTGCATTTTTCTATGTACGAAGTTTTCATTGTTTCTTTAGATTGAATGGCTAGAGCTCTAATTTTTAAGTATATGTTTTTTCAATATATTGTCTAGGATCGCATGAACTCCGAAACACGATTGAAAAAAGTTTTCTCGATAGGAAATCTTGGCGAAACAACCTCTCAAATTTTTTATTTTTTTCATTTGTCGGTCTATTATCGCGTATTAACTAATGAAATAACTTTAACAACATAAGTAACTATTATATATAGAAACACGTAAATCAGAATTAAAATATATTTAGTAGATTTTGAGTAAATAGGAAAAGTATCCCTAATTCTTCATTTTCTGTGCCTACTGGCTGTGTTAATATGTACGTGTCGGCGATGATATACGATAATATTGATGTAGGCCCTTAATAACACCATTTCGGTAATGTTAACACAACGTTTTTATTAAAAAAAAATTATATTATAGACTAACGATTATATAGACTAACGATTATATAATAGCCAAATAATCAAAATACGCCGTAGTTGTTTTACATTGTTTAGTTTAGTTGTGTTTTTAGAATTGGTGCCAATATCAGCCTTATTGAAATACACCATAGTTGCTTTTATTTTTTAGTTTAGTTTAGTTGTGCACTTAGAAATGGTACCAATATTTCCAATAATGTATTAATGTATGTAACGGAATCTTTGATAGTGATTTGAACGCACTTGCAGTAGTCGGATTGATCTGAAATTTTGCACACATATCAAGGAGCGCAACAAGGCAATAATTTAAAATAATTTTAAGAGTTTTATGTGTGTTTTTTTTTAGTTTTTCAACTAAGCAAATTATTTAGAAATAACAGTAACTGTTTCTTGGGTGATTTTTTTTTTACCAGAAGTATGTTTGTCTGTCAGGCATGTGAGAGTGGTCGCGGCGCGGTCTTGCTGTCCGTGGCTCGCGGGAAGGTCTCGGAAGGAGTTGACTTCGACCATCACCTGGGGCGCTGCGTGCTCATGTTCGGTATACCGTACGTGTTCACTCAGAGCAGGATACTCAAGGCGAGGCTCGAGTACCTCAGAGATCAGTTCCAGGTAATATACAGGAGTTGCTATTTTCAGGCGAACGCTGCTTATAATCCTTCCCAGAATTGCAAATGTAATTTGACAGTTGCTAATGTCAAACTTGAAAATAATGCTGCCACATTTTTGGCAATAGTGTTGGCCAACCGTAATTTTTTCATCCCGGTTAGTACCGATTATTCCAACCGACCAGATATATCACTGCTTTGTATAATACAACATAGAGTAAAATAAATAACAAGAAAGTCTTCAAAAACAAACAAAGTAAAAAATTCGCCGTTTTACGGTTAGTCATTATTTGATTCTCGTTGCATTGTTCTATAATTCTGGCGAGCACAGCACCATGCTGAACTCTAGTAAGGTTATTAGTTATTTGTTCGCATAAGTGAGTTAGTACGCGCATATCTCAGAAATAAAGTAATACACAGGGTTGCAGTGGTCGTATGAATCCGTAAAAATAGTTAACTTTAATAATTTACAAAATTATATAAATCTGCTACAGATTTAAGTTTGACTTTTCGTTTAATTACGGTTGGAGGACATAACTATTTTAAAAGTGCAATTACGTAGCAACACAGTAGACGTCAAATAACATTTCTAATTCTGGGACAAGCGAGAACAATATCAATCTCATCATTCAACATTTAGCTTCGGAGTTTCCAATTGTTCGTTTCATTTGGTTTTGAGTTTAGTACAATTTTTAGTATTTCTTTTGCAACTCTTACACTCCCTCTTGGTTACGCCTATGAAGCCTTATCTTTAAATAGTACTATAAACTTATCTTTGAATAGTGCAAGGTCGTGTTTTAACGAATTGAATGTACAATTATTACTACCCCAGGGTTGTGTACGAGCCAGTTTGCTCATCTTTCGTAAGAAAGGAAACCTTGTAACATTACCATATGTTATGCCAGCACGTTTGGTTAGCCTAACATAAGTAGGCGAAAACGATTAAGTATTTTTATAGCAGTTATTCATGAAAAATTATTTGGCTAATCTTTGCTCAGAGATATTTTATTAAGTATCAATTGATTTTATAAATATGTTTGTATTTTTACAGATACGTGAGAATGATTTCCTAACATTTGACGCAATGCGTCACGCTGCACAATGCGTCGGTCGAGCTTTGCGGTAAATAACATATACATTATGTTAAATTTATTCTTAAGCTGATTTTATTTTATGAAGTGAATATTAAACATACATTTTCAATTAAATTACTGGATCAAATAATATTCGTATTGAAATTTTCATGAGTTCGATGATAATATGAGCATCGGATATGCTCGAAACCTGGGTCGACATCATCGATCCCACGAACGGTTCAAATAATGTTGGGATTTCTAATACAACTATAATTCAAAAACCATTGTTATTTTGTAAATGATAGAAATTTACATTCAAGAGAATTTTAAAAAAAGCTGGGGTCCCAGTCTGCTAATTCTGCTATTATAATCATATTACTATGTTTATATAATTTTCAGTCACTGACGCCATTATGGTGCCATAATGGGGTCATTATGACAAAAAATGAATAGTAGACTACCAAATTTGATAAAATTTCACCATTATGGCGTCATAATGACACCAAACTTGATTTTTTGTCAAAAATGACGCCACTATGGCGCCATTGAACTGTCATTGTGACAACATTGTATTGGCAGACTTGACCCCCCTGGACTTATTTTGATGGTATTTTTAAGATAACTATAACTTATCAGAATTGTAGTTACCAATTATATCAATGTATGTGTATATATGTTATTTCAGCGGTAAGACAGACTACGGTATAATGATATTCGCTGACAAGCGGTTCAGTCGCGCCGACAAGCGCACGAAGCTGCCCAGGTGGATACAGGAACATCTCAAGGACTCGCTCTGTAACCTCAGCACTGAGGAAGCTGTCCAGGTATGTACGTTCCGCTGCTGGACAAGGATCTTTTCCACTTACTGATTGTAATTGATCTACTACTGTATTTGATCTATAAATTGTAAAACGGAAACCTAAAATCTGCTAAATCTCCGCCGTCCATCTAGTCCAGTCGTGGGAGCCAAAAAAAGATAGGTGCATGGATGTGGCTTGATGTACAGAACTTTTTTTTTCTAATTGGTCCGAAAAAATGTACAGAATCCGAAAATCAACCTGCTGCGTGGGGAAAATAATGGAAAGTTTGTTTAAATAAACGGAAACTGTAAATGACTGATTTTGACTTGAAAAATCCAACAAAAAAAAATGGTTGAAAAAAAAAAAAAAAAACAAAAAAAAAAAAAAACAGGCTTGCTTTTAGTTAAAACGGATTTTTCAAGTCAAAATCAGTCATTTTGCAGTTTCCGTTTATTTCACACTTACAACTACTAACAAACAAACAAACAAACTTCCCATTATTTTCCCCACGCAGCAGGTTGATTTTCGGATTCTGTACATTTTTTCGGACTAATTAGAAAAAAAGAATTCTGTACATCAAGCCACATCCATGTCATTATCTCCCACGACTGGACTAATCTGTTACCAGGCTCTAATGAACGGTTGAAATTTTCATAAATGTGTTTCTGTTTTCTCTATAATAACCAATACAAAAAATAATTAAGCTTGCTCCCATACAAAAGTTTTTAATAAAGACTATCATATATTGTATGATCTATTTTAAAGATCTGCAAGCGATGGCTCCGTCAGATGGCACAACCTTTCACCCGGGAAGATCAGCTGGGAGTATCATTGCTGACCCTGGCCCAGTTGCAATCCCAGGAACAACAGGACAAGATTGAAAAACAAGTTATACAGAAGTAACTCATACCATATGACTTGATCATCATCGATGGGCAAATTGTGAAAGCATCCCCAGTGATGAAAGTGTCCCCAGTGGTTGGTGATAAAAACATCCTAAGTGATTAAAGTGCCTCTAGTCCTATGATGACAACATCCTCAATGATTGGTAATAAAAAAAGGCTTCCCGTGATTTGTGATGGAAGCGTCCCAGCTATTGGTAATAATCCCAATGATTTTATAGGCATCCCCAGTGAGGCTCTTTGTTACTTAACTTCCAATTTTTGTCCTAATTCCTTTCTTTTGTCTATGGAAGGAAACTTTTTTAATGAGACTTCATGATGACGTGGAGACATAAAAAAAGTATTAAATGCAAAATAAATACAATTTCTTTTTTTTTTAAATAATAATGTTAATAGACATTTTCTCAACATTTCATAAAATTTACTCAGCAAGAGGAATCAAACAGAGGTGGTGGAGAAAATCTCAAAATAAAATATTACCGAATAAGTTGGCTAATATAGCCGTAGTTGTGTCCAGTAGATAAGAAGGCTGAAAACAATGTAATTTTAGCATTTTAATTTTACAATATTTGATACCAACAAGTTGTAAATAATATTAAGTTAAATAAAACACATTAGAAAAATACTGTTGTTTGTATATTGAATTTAACATCCCACTTAAAAATACAAAAAACAAACGCTTCAAATATTTACAAATTATTAACAACTTTGTAGTTGGCAAAATACATGTAGGTACTTTGAAAATTTTATTTAGCAATACTGAAGTACTAAGAAATGTTACTAGTAGAAACATTTTCATACAAAGTTGCCATATGTAAAATAACTATACATACCGTCACGCTTTTTCTCATAGGCTTAAGCAGAGAAAACCTTTTACAACAAAAGTACATTTATTAAAATAATATCAGATATTATGAACACTGCTAATTATTATATTAATAACAACACAACCATAACATTATAATTTAAACTTATGTAAATAATTTATTTTTTAATATTAGTTGCATTTATTGTTAACAAAAAAATACAATATTCATTATAATCTTAAGGCGAAGGCTAATTCAACAACTAATGACTGGACACTTAGGGCCTCGTTCACCATCTTCAAGTAAAGCGTTGATTAGTTACTTATCGATGAGCGTTAATTGTCAAGTAATAGTTACGAGTATCTTCTGTCAATTTCAATTTTTTAATCTTAAGATTACTGCTACTCGAACGTCGTGAACGTCGCACGTGTAGTTACTGGTGACTTTAACTAGCGATTAGTCTACTTGGCGCTTTACTTGAGAATGGTGAAAGAGGCCCTTAGATAAATAATGTAACAGGAGTTGGTATTGCTATGCTGCCTCCGCTGAAAAACGTACGAGAACAATGCTCATACTCATCGTGTAAATATACTGACATACTGTGGTGTGCGTGAGGCGATTGTGTAGTGTGCGTAACAACCAAGGTAATTACATTATATGTGTGCGTAGTCTCACACAGGGGGGTGTCAGTGTTAGTTCCGTAGATTTCACGCAGCGCTAGTGTACTAAACGCCATATTGTCCACCATATTGTTACGTCACGTCTCGTCTACTACTGACATTTGACAGCCGTTTGAGTTTGAGTTTGACTGAGGACTTCAGGAGACTAGTCAGATATTTATTTTTGTGTATTCCTCACTGTTAAAGCTTGAGTTGAGTTACAAAAATAACTAATCCATTCCTCAGTGCCTGTTTTTCCTGTTGTAAAACATGGATATGCGAAAGTGCTGTGTTATGGACTGCAACTCTACCAGCCGTACACATCGGCTTTATAATATTCCGAGAAACGATCGGTTAAGAGAATTGTGGCTCTCCTTTCTAATACCCATGAACATTGGATTAACTGGTCTATCGAAAGAACAATTAGTGACAAAACGTGTTTGTCAAAACCACTTTGACCGATACCAATTCGACAATGTTGGCAATCGCCTCACCTATGGTTATCCCTGTCTATTTTCTGCAAAAGAAGTGTACCACGGTATTCCTCTGCCTACTTATGGTAAGCAGCATCTCCTACATACTTTTTATTGAATCAACTGTAAGCTGTTACTGGTGTTTTATAGTTTTTTTTTTTTAGCCCAGAATCATATGAGTGATCACAACTATTGTTTAAACACTACCGATGCAGAAGAAGGCTTCAGTGAAACCATAGCCACAATTGATGTTAAAGGTAAATCAGCTTCATGGGTACGGGAATTATGCAAGTGAAACTGCGGAGAGTGGCTAGTCTATAATATATATGCTCTAATTTTTTTTTTCAGGAGACCACACATATGCTACTTCTGTGAATTCAATGATAACACCAGTTGTAGAATCTATGGACATTGATGAAAGTTTTGAAAGCAACATGGTTCCACTCTTGAATGTGGTAACAACAGGTATTTTATTTTATACTCCACCTCAATATGGTTAGATTTGATTAATTCTGGCAGATAATCTGATGGGCAACGAAAATAGGCAATTGACTTGGTTTACAGAGATTTTAAATTTATTTTACTGCAGACATATGTAGTGTTCTTTATATGGCAGCAACAACAATAGAGAGAGAAAATATTCATTTCACAATGATATTAACTTTGTTTGCATAACATTTACAAATATAGCTTACAAATTCGAGTTACTTTATTTCAAACTTGTACTGCAGTAACTTTTGTTTTATAGATAAAACTATAGTTTTAAATTGATTTTCAGGAGATAACACATATACTACTTCTGCAATACCAAGCACTTCTCAAGCTGTGTTCCATAAGCAGTCTAAAGTGTCATTACCAGTGAATAAAATTAATTTTGGTGAGTTGTTAAGAAAAAGCAAATTAACACTGCTTCTTACCGGTTGCTTTGAAAGTGGATAGAGGAGGCCTATTTATACTAATCATTTAACATGTTTGATTTTAGTTCAAAGGCAAAAGAAGCTTCCAAGAAAAAAAAATTTAAAGTGCACCTCTTTTGTCCAAACTATAAAGAAAATAGCAATAGCTGAAAATGAACATCAAAATACTGAAAAACCATTCTCAGAAAGATTGGCTAAAGCACAAAATCTTAGTCAAATTCTCACAGAGAAGTTTTGTAAAATGAACAGACATGCACAAAACTTTTTGTTGATGCAGTTAAAACTAGCAGATAAAAAGAAAAAAGCAGCGAGGTTTACATCTGATGAAAAACTGCTTTCATTATCTCTTATGAAAGAAAGTCCAAAGGGATACAGACTCCTACAGAAAATATTCAGGTTGCCTAGCAAAAGAACAATAAATCGACTTGCTGAAAATATTACTTTCAACACAGGTGTTAATAACAACATGTTTGAACTCCTGAAACGAAAAGCCAGCAATTGGAACACAGTCAAGAAATTATGTTCTATTGTGTTTGATGAGGTAGCACTCACACCTCACTTAACATATGTGGAGTCTCATGATGAAATTAGAGGTTTTAAAGACTTGGGAAAAGATGAAAGAGAACTCAAATACTGTGATCATGCTCTAGTATTCATGATCAGAGGAATTTGTTCAAACTGGAGACAGCCAATATATTATTATTTTTGTGAAGGCACAATATCTTCAGCATCGCTGGTAAAGATTTTAAGAGAAGTTGTAACAAATGTATCACAGTCAGGCTTGATACCCAAGGCTCTTGTGTGTGACCAAGGTTCAACGTTCCGCACTGCTATAAAATACTTAAGAGATGATACTAAACGTAAAAGGATACTAAATAATGAACTGGATGGTGAGTAAAATAAAACAACACCCTGTTATATCTTTTAATATAAGATTTTTGTAATACAGGAAAATAACAATTTTTTTTTTAGATGGAGCTATTGACATATGTGACCAGCATTTAAGTATTATCTTTGACCCACCTCACTTGTTAAAAGGTTTACGGAATAACTTCCTCACTAAAAATATGATTTTTAAAGGCAAAATTGCTTCATGGGATGACATATTGTCTGTTTACAATATAGATTGCCAACTTGGCCACACAAGAATGAATAAAAAGCTGACAGAACAGCATGTAATTGCAGACAAAATAAAAAAAATGAAAGTTAGCATGGCTGTTCAAGTACTGAGTGCAAATACCAGTGCTATGCTAAAATATACATCACAATTTGGTAAGTTTTTTTCTGTATTTTAAGTTATTATTAGTTTTATTTTTATAAATTACCAGCTGACCTGCGCCCACTTCGTTGGGCGGTAAACATTTTTATGCCTATGCCACTTACAAATAACGTGACTTTATATGGGTAAAAGAATTTTCAAAATCGGTTCCATACAACCTCACAAACTTTATCTCTTTGTAATATTAGTATAGATATAAGACCCAGCATCAGTAGTCTAGTGGTAGGCCGAGGGGCTTTCATGCAGAAGCAGCTCTGGTCAAAGAGGGTTTGGGGTGAAATGTATTTCAATTGAATTTAATTATTCAGTGTTTTGCTACTTCAAGATCAAGGTAATCTACTATAACTATAATACAAATTTTTATGACACATTTCAGAAAATCTACGGAGTGGGGAAAAAGTGAGTGAAACCATGGTTACAACTGCGGAAGGTGTCGAATTTATGGACAAACTCTTCGATAGTGTTAATGGCTCTCGTAGAAGTACGACAAAAGGCAAGCTTCGGGGGCCAATTAAACCTACATCAACTCATTTCGCATTCTGGCGGGAAGCAAAAGAAATTTTAAAAGATATTAAATTTATTGATTGTTGTAGCAAAAAAGCCATTTCGACACAGAAGGAATATTTTGTCAGGGTTCCCAGTTTAGACGGTTGGAATACAACAATAGATAGTATGGAGCGGATCTCAAAATTACTATTTGAGAATTATGGGATTCTATATTTTTATCCACGAAATTTAAACCAAGATCCACTTGAGAACTTTTTTGGCAGAATTAGAGCCCTGAATTACAGAAATGTAAGCCCTGATGCAAATACATTTGTTAATTCCTTTAAATCATTATTAATTTCAAATGTTATGGGTCCACATTCTATATATTCTAATTGCGAAGATGATACTGGAGAAACTGTAATTGATTTTGTTAATTTACTAAAACGAACGAATACAACAAATAATAAAGAAAATATTGATCCTAGTCCTACAGTAAGAAACATAATGTTGGACCCTAACACATCCACAGCTCAGACCAATAGTTCAACACATCTTTTTAACCAAGTAATTAGTGAACGAACTAAAGTGCATTCTTCGGCATACACTGCAGGGTATTTATGCCGCAAAATGACAAAAAAAATGAATTGCATCAGATGTAATAAAATATTCACGGCTCTAGAAAAAGAAAATATCCATGAATGGATAGCTCATCGAGAGTACAGAGGGCTTAAGCACAGTAATTTGAGTTATCCATCCAAGGAATTTTTAATTCTTTATAGAGACATTGCTGACTTTATACATAGTTACATGAACAAATTTGCATATCAAAAAAATGTAGGGCACAATGTAAGGCATGTAATTAGCAGCCAATTTAGACTACAATGGCTAGGATGCGAGATACACAACAAAGTTCTCAGTGCTTGGTTTTTAAAATTAATTTGCCGATTGCATCTACATAACTGGTGCAACATTATTAATAAAATATTAAAAGGAGCCATACATGAGAAATATGTTAACAGAATGAAATTGCCTCAAAAACTAGCAGTTAATAAGTATAAAACAAATAAATTGAGAAATAAAAAAAATAAATAATTTTGAAATCAGTGGTTGTTGTTATTTTTGAACATTCAATAAACATTTTAAATTAAATTACACTAATAGTATCATGTTTATTGAAAGTTTTGGTTGGCCTTTTATGATTTAAGTAAATAAATATAAGTATGGCTACGTAACGATCAAATGGCGCAGCACATCACTAAGATTATCGATGTCGATCATGCTTAGTGTGGCATTCTACATCACTATTGCGACACTAGCGCTGCGTGTATACAATGAAAGTATATCTCCTAGAATCATAGTGTCCTATCTGTCGTAGAGTTTAATAGATATCTGTGGTCTCACATCAGCGATCTGACAGTATATTTGTCAAATAAACAGCGCGTATAACAATTCCTGTCAATTTAATATTCTAAGAGCGAGAACGAAATCGTAAAGAATTGTATAAAATTTTAATTTATAACAATAATGAGATTCTATTTAGAATCTTTTCAAGTCATGTTACATTCACTTGACTATTCTTTCTCTCTCTCCAGCTTATTAACTCCAAGTGTTGGGCATGGGTCTTCTGGGAAGGATTATACACCCGTATTCACAAACAATATTTACTTAAGTAAGTACTTAAATGTTGATGCACTGTGCAAAGGGTAACACTTCTCAGTGCGTTCCGTTCATCGAGCCTTTGTATTCATAGACAAAACTTAGCTATGCGTTCAGTTTAACAAACGCATAGTGCGCTTCACCACTTAAGTATTGTTTGTGAAATGATTTTGCTACCCCTGTACCCCTCACAGTAACGTTTGTGAATACGGCTGTAAGTCTATTGTGCCGCGCTGACCAAACGTGTTGGTACAGAGTTTATTTTCGAGTCAATGTGTGTACAATATCCCTTAGCTGGCTTTACAGTACCCTAAGGAGAAAAAGAGGTGCTTACACCTGTATTCTTATTTCGTCACCCCATGGACACGTCACACATAAACATTGCCTTAATTAAATAAACTAAATTATAGTGGAAAAAATGATAACCATGAGCGGGACTTGAACCCGGACCGGACCAGACCTCGGAATACTGTTCCGTTGCTCTCTGGTTCCCGCACATGTTTACCAAATCTTCCACTACAATCTCAATGTGAGTTAAACATCGCATCGATGTTTTTTGTACAACGCCATCTATTGAGCGGTTTGCACCAACTCGATCAATCGATCGTTTAGTCTTCTTTACAGAACACAATTGGACCGAATTATTTCGGTCCAACGGTATTCCGAGGTCGTGGGTTCAAGTCTCGCTAATGGTTATAATTGTTTCCACTATAATTTAGTTTATTTAGTAAAAGCATAGCAAGTCAATTGCAAAAATTAATAAATTGCCTTAATTATTTTTATTGCACTACATTACTTTGTAATTCAATTAATTTCACCTAAAACATTATTAAAATACTAAACAGCAGCTAACACGTACTTTTGCTACAATAATCTATTAAAATTTTGGTGTTCATTTGCTATAACCATTCCCACGTCCCGACCTAAATACCTATTATACCGTTGTCCGTCCAGCTACGCGTGGCGCTGATTCGATCGGTACCGCGCTCGCATGTTGTAACAAAAAACCTTTATAGCTTCTTATCTATAATACCTAGAGTGAAGACAAATACTACGAAAAATTACTAGAAGACTACAGATGAAATCTATCTATTTTTTAAGATCTGAAAATTTATTTTAAAGTATTAAAAATGAGAACAGAAGAGGACAGAGGAGAAAACATAACAATTCAAAATATAACTCGATTTTACTCTTAAAACTGTGATATGTATGCTATATGTATACTTAATTATAAAGCACAAATCATCTAGTTTATCTTGATGTATAATAATATTAATAATCTATGAACTCATAAATAAAACTAAACTACTTACGACAATCCGCTGGAACTTAAAAACCACTTGTGTTTACTAAACACAAAGCGTAAAGTGGACTGAAGATAAAAACTGCCATCTAGTGATTATGGATTGTGAAGTAATTCATCAGCTATCTATTACACAACTTATAGACGCAAAAAATAACGCAATTTGTCCATAGATGTCGGTTTTATAAAATATGTCGCTATGGATATAAAAGTAACCTTGGACGTAAATTGCCCTTTTTTTTTGAATATCAAAGTATCCTTGAACGTGTGAATGGTTAAGTTTAGTTCTGCACATAGAATGGGCACCATTACCTACCTTTTTGCTGGCTTAGTTGTTGAACTTGTTATTTTTAATTTTTAACAAACACACACTATCAACACACATTTCACAATCAAATAACATTTTAAAATCAACAAACGAAAATCCATACAATTATTAAATTAAAGAAACTCAATATTAAACAGTTCAATGAATCACACGAAAAAATAAAATGGCCTCCGTCGAACCAAAATATTTCTGCTATTTAAATAAATAAAACCTTACTAAACAAAAATGCATACGTGATTTATTAGACTTCCGACTATTATATTTATTCGGATTATAATAGGTAACGAACGAACGCCGAATACTCGCGAAAATATCCGATCGCGAAAGCATACGGCAGGAGTTCCGGTTCAAGGCGTCTTCAATATGCAAGCCTGTGTGCGTTTGCGAACTGTGCACGGACACCAAAATTTCTACACACATATGAACTCATGGCAGGCGGGCGGCGTGGAGCTTGCTAGCTACGCTAATATTATTCCTTCGCCAAACGCCTGGCAAAAAACAATTTGCAAGCACATATTGGTGCTATTTATTTAATTTATTTATTTAAAAGATTTTACACCAGGAAACCATAGTAAATACAGACATAAGAAAAGTAGTGTAGGGATCCACATATTTCTAAAAGAAATCTCTACCTGTAGACCCGCGAGAGGAGATTGTGAAAAAAAGATTGACCATGGGTGTGTAGTGTAGGGTGACAGAGATACGGTGAACTATTTAAGTTAAAATAAATTTATACTAAATACATAAACATACATAGATCCTTAACAAGCCTACATAATATATACAATAAATACACAGTACATAAATATATATATCGACCAATAATAATAATACATAAAACATACACACACAATACATACAAACCTATAAAAGCACACAATACAAACATACTAGTTGAACAACACAATACGATGACACAATTACGAGATTGTTGATAAGTAATGTTGACGGGTCTTCAGTTTGAATGTAGAAACGGAACGGGACTCTCTAATGTGGGACGGTAGTGAATTCCACAATCTGACTGCATGTATAGTAAAGGAGTAGGAGAAAAAGTCAGTTTTGTGAGCAGAGTATTTGAGTAGTGTGCGAAGGTTTGTCCTAGCATCGGAAGAATGAGCGAAAGAGAAACGCTCACGTAGATAAGAGGGAGAAGCAGGATTGTGAAGAATATTATAGAGAATGCATAGAATTCGAGTGTTCCTACGTAGTCGTATAGGGAGCCATTTCAGTTTTTTGCGATAGTGAGAAACATGATCATATTTTCTAAGATTAAAAATAAACCGAATGCATAAATTCTGTAATCTCTCGAGTCTGTCCAGTAGTTCCTCATTGGCGTCCAGGTAAGAAGCGTCCGCATAATCAATTATTGGTTGGATAAGTGTTTGAGCAAGGTTGATTTTAACTTTCGTAGGTAAGAAATTCTGTAGGCATTTTAGCGAATGGAAAGCATAGTGAACCTTCTTACTTACCTCCTTGACATGTTCATGCCATGAAAGGGTACTATCCATCATGATACCCAGATTCTTAACGGAATCGCAAAAGGGGATAATATTACCAGATAGGCAAATAGGGTGTAGAGAGGTGACGTCAACTCTGCCACGAAAGTGTTTACTTCCTATGACAATGGCTTGGGACTTTTTAGGGTTGATATGTAGACCATATGCTCTAGCCCAATCATTTAACCGATTTAGGTCGTTGTTCATGTCAGATATAGCAGTGTTGATTTCAGCTTCAGATGAATGCAGGTACAGCTGAAGGTCGTCAGCATAGAGGTGAAGATGAGAAGAAATGTGCGGAGTTACAGAGTTAATGAAAATAGAGAAAAGGAGAGGCGAAAGAATACTACCCTGAGGGACACCTGCGGAAAGATCATACCAATCGGAGGAAGCATCATCAAGGCATACACGCTGTGATCTTCCTCGTAGATAGGAATCGAACCAAGATAGAGCTGAAGTGGAGAAATTAAGGGATTTAAGTAGACCTAGCAAGATATCGAAGTCAACGGAGTTGAAAGCACTGCTGAAGTCAAGCAAAACCAGGATAGTAAGTTGCTTATTTTCCATAGCCCAGCGGATGTCATCTGTTACCTTAACAAGTGCGGTCACAGTGCTATGGCCTGCTCGAAAACCTGACTGAAAGGGGCTGAGTAAGTTGTATTCAGATAAGAAAGAAGAGACCTGTCGATGAATAATGTGTTCAAGAACTTTAGAGAGGAAGGGGAGAATAGAGATAGGTCTAAATTGAGACGGTGAGGTAGGATTTGTAGTTTTAGGTAAAGGGATGACACGAGCTTGTTTCCAAGAATCTGGAAATGAGTTGCAAGAAATAGAGAAGTTGAGAATGTAGGTGAGAATAGAAAGTATTTCGGGGAGGATAAGCTTAATCATACAGGCGCAAATGTTGTCATTTCCAGTTGCTGAGGAAGAAATAGAAGCGATAGACTTTTCGACTTCTGTATCAGATACTGTAGTTAAAGTGAAAGACGGTATCTGCGGGACAGGTAATTCTGATATAGATAAAAGAGATCGTGATTTAGTGAGACTATCAAGTAGTAAAGGTGGTTCCGAGAAATGTTTATTTAAAGTGTTTAGATCTAAACTAGTGTTATTAATAGTTGTGAGTTTTCCGATACCAACTGATCTCAAAAATCTCCAAACGTCAGAGGAGTTGCGATTGTACAAATGCTCATGAAAGTGCTGTCTTTTCGCGTCTCTGCACATCCTGTTACAACGATTGCGCAGCATTTTGAAAGCAAGGTGATTGCGTTCTGTCGGGCAGCGTTTGAACCTTCGTTTAGCCCTATCCCTAAGACCCATAAAGTGTGTTATGTTTTGAGTTAGCCAAGGAGCAGGATTCCTCTTAACTTTGACTCGTCGGATCGGGGCGTGTTGCTCATACAGGCTGGTTATCTTCTCGTTGAAAGAATCGGTCATACCATCAATGTCATATGATTTAAAAACGCATGACCAGTCTATATTGCTTGCGTCAAGCCGTAGTGCCTCTAGGTTAATGTCCTTGAAGTTTCTTAGAAAACGAAATTGCGGCTTCCGCTTAGGGGGACGAGCGTGATAAGACAGATAAACTAAGTCGTGGTAAGAAAAGGGAGCCGAGAGTTGACCATGTGTGCTTATTTTCTGAGGTGATGAGACTATCATAAGGTCCAGAAGTGAGGGTGAGGTGTTAGGGAAGTGGTGTGTAGGTGATAAGGGCAAGACATCAAGATTAAAAGAGGAGAGTATAGAAAGCAGATTCCGAGAACGCCTATCGTTTTTCAACAAGCACGTATTAAAGTCGCCCATAATTATAATGTGCTCATAATTAGGACACATTTCAAATAGCAAGTTCTCAAAAGATTTAAAGTAGTCGATATTGAGGTTAGGACAGTAGAATACTCCCAATAGCATTTTTGTACCATTTAAAGAAATCTCAAGAAACAAGTGTTCAGCAGACTGTGAGTACTCTGACGGAGATACGCTGACTGTCTTGAATGGAATTCCGGCGCGTAGATAGATACCTACACCCCCGCCGCCCTTGCCCACCCTGTCGTTTCGAATAAGTACGTAACCGGGCATCGCATAGTGTGTGGAGGGGAGAGACGGTTTTAGAAAAGTTTCCGATATAAGCACGGCGTCGAGATCGACATTGCTAAACGCAGTTAAAAAATCGGAATAATGACAAGGGACACTTTGAGCGTTCACATGGGCAATATTGAGATTCCTAGGGAAACCTGACATTAAAGATGAGATCTCGTCATTCAGGGTTAAGGTGTTTGTGGAATCCCCATCCCCACCCACACTAACAAAACTGTCTGAGGAAGATGAGCAAGAAAAATAAGAGTCGTTAATGTCATCCATTGTGTGCCTAAAATATATATATATATATGTATACAAATATTAAATGCAAATATTATTATAATAATGAATTTAATTGCTAAAACTATGAATATATTACAAGGTAAATATGCAAAAGTATCTGGTGTCCTTTTGCCAATCACAACCTACCAACTCGCCAGCCTAGTGATATGAGAATTGTTACAATAACACTATGCAGACAAAGAATTATAATCGAAGAAGAGAAACAGTAGCTTAAATACCAGTAAAATTAAACAAATATGCATAAGCTGGAAAATAAAAGAAGCACGCAAAAGAAAAAAAAAAAAAAAAAACAATAAATTGAATCTACAACAATAAAGGTACCAAAATTTCTAAAAGGTGAAATAATAGTATTATGCTAGATAGGTACATCTAATAATTGATTACTACTAATCTACCGATGCATCAAAAACTAAACGCGGACATCAAAAGTCTCTGCCAGTGACAGTTATGACACTTGATAGATTTGACATTGACACTGACATCACTGACAGTGACTCGTGACTGACGGTTGCTGTTGTTACAGCAATGTAGGTATCAATAGAATCACATAATATTGGTGCTATTTATGAATTATTAGGTAGGCGTTTTTAAGTTATAATATTTTGTTTAATTAATAGTAAATAAATGAATAAAGTCATCTAAAACATACGAACGTTTTATTAAAATATCTGTGAATGGCAAGTAAAGCAGTGCTTATCTGCTTGTATAGAGCGCACGCCACTGACACAAGCATAATAAAACTTAGCTTGGGACCAGAAAACGTTGTGTGAAATGTCCATGAATATTTATTTATTTAAATAGTTGTGTCAAGAGAATCGGTGCCACTATTAGTTTATAATAACGCTTTGCACTAAATCCGCACAGACGAATACATTCGCAGCGAACGCATTCACAAATTCGCGTTCGCTTTCTCCCCAGCTGACTGCGCCTTAATGTACTTCTCAAATACTGATGATAATTTGCACTTAGTTTATTCAAAATATGCTTTACCTATAAAAAAAATTATATACAATAATATGTAACGGGATATTGCCACACACAATCCTTAAAAACAATTTCAGTTGTGTTTCAAGGTCGTCACAAATGACATATTAACATAGCCAGAAAAAGAGACTTAACTAGAAAAAAAGCGAGGCGAGAAAGAGGTAGATATATCTTTCGGTGACGTCATTAGTATAGATACATCTCGGTATATTAATGTATGTATCTGTCTCTCCCCTGGTCGGGTCATGGTTATAATAAATATATATATAATACCTGAGTGACTACCATGGCCCGGCCAAGGGGCGAGGAGGAACACCGTGGGGTTTAGTGGGTAGTTCGGGTCCGCTTCTGACCCGGGAGTCCCACACAAAATGCGTAAATGCATTACCCACGAAAAAAAAAAGAAAAAATATGTCTCTTTCTAATTTCAGTATGACTGAACAAAAACAAAATTGAATTCGTTTATTATGTTAAAAACTTATCACAATCAATGCACGTCTAGAAGTTCTAAAACCGAAGCTTCTGTGTAATTCTAATATACAAAAGTGTAAGTAAACATATTATGGGGCCGAGGCCAAAATCTATATGACAAGTGTTGAGAAAACTCAGAAATCTCTTAATAGAAAAATCGTATTACTCTAATAAACAGACACGAAGAGGACATTTTTGACATCAATCACATTACGGCTACTACTGCTATGGCCTATATTGACAAATTGGATAAAATAATAATAATAATCTTTATTGGCTAATATAGTTTTTTACAGAATTGATGCTATTTGACCCCGTGCTAGCTTTTCGGAAAAGCTGTGTTACAGGGCCTAAGTTATACTTCCGTTATACGTGAGACATTCTTAATCCTAAACTAAAATCTAGCATGCAGCATAATAGGAAATTAAAGTTCATAAAGTTGAGTGGCGAGGCCGTGCTCAGTGTGTGTGTCCACATGTGTAAATTGTACGTATATGTGTGTATGTGTGTGTGTGTTAAGCTGTGAAATATTTACTATGTAACATTTTCAAGCAATTTGTATAATGACTAATTGTATATTATAACTAGCTGGCCCGGCAAACGTTGTTTTGCCATACAAAAAAAAGTTTCGGAGCCCGAGACCTTTCCAACGAATGCAAAACCGTGAAAATCGGTTCGTGCGTTCTGGAGTTATAGCGTCAGGAAGGAAAACTCGACTTATTTTTATATAGTAGACTAGCTGACCCGGCAAACGTTGTTTTGCCATACCAAAAAAAAAGTAAAATAAAAAATAAAAAAAAAAAGAACTATAAACCTCACGGAGCCCGAGACTTTTCCAACGAATGCTAAACCGTGGAAATCGGTTCGTGCGTTCTGGAGTTATAGCGTCAGGAAGGAAAACCCGACTTATTTTTATATAGTAGATGACACACTGTAAAATCAAGTATTGACATTTATTATTATTTTATTCACTATATGATGTATGAGTGTGAATGAAGCCAAGGAAGTATGCTTCGATCGTAGCAGATGGCGCTCTATAGTCTCTGCCTACCCCCATGGGAAAAAGGCGTGATGTTATGATGATGATTATTATTTTATTATTTCAATCTGATTTCTAATTATGCCGCTAATTTTATTTTACTTTATTTTAATTTATCTGTTTTTATATTCATATTTGCATGTCTCCAATGAGACAGAACATGTTGAGACGCTGTATAGGTGGTATATGTAACATCTTTTGTACACATGTTGAGACAAATAAATTTATCTTTATCGATGCAACTGCGTTTTTCTAGCAACATGTATTTGAATCTATCTAATAATACAGTAACGATGATTTTGGCTATTTGTTGTCCTAATTACAGCAAACAAATTTTTGAAACGTATTCTAATGTAATCTCAATATTGTAATAACATTGCTTGGGGCATACATGTATTTTTAAAATATAAAATCATGGGAAAGATGTTTTAAGAGTTTAGTAAATTGTTGAAATTATTATTAAGAGTAAGTAAAACCTTAACGAAAGAATTTTAAAGTATCTATGACTAAATTTTAAAGTAAATTTAGAGTGGCATGTTTGTAGGTAGTATAATAACACATAATATATACTTTATGAAACTGTATATACATGTTTACAAGTCATATGTGTATTTTATAACTGAGGGTAGTAGTATACTATAAAGGTATGATAAACATATACTGAAATGAGGGTACATTTTACCACGTACAAACAGAATAGTATATGTTATAGCAAATGATACATATTATTAAAATACTAGAGGATGCCTTCTGAATATTCAAAATTCTCTCGGCTCCTCTAAATGCTAATAATTACACAAGTAAACAAGTCTAATTATTGGCACTACACTATTTTCGGCAAATTTACCCCAAGAAGGATGAAATTAATTAAAAACCGGCTTTCTTCTATGTGTATACATTTGAGCGTCATTGTTGTACTTTAATAAAGTTTGAGGGTAGTCTTGTTGTGTGTAAGATGTGTGGGTAGTTAACTTTGTAAGATGTGTGGGTAGTTAACTTTGTAAGATGTGTGGGTAGTTAACTTTGTAAGATGTGTGGGTAGTTAACTTTGTAAGATGTGTGGGTAGTTTATTTTGTAAGATGTGTGGGTAGTTAACTTTGTAAGATGTGTGGGTAGTTAACTTTGTAAGATGTGTGGGTAGTTTATTTTGTAAGATCGTTGGTGTTTATTTAGTGAGTATAGTTTATTTTAAAGTAAGTATGTATCAGTTATCGTTATTATGTTTGTGTATGGGTCGCGCGTGTGCGCGTCTCCGTGTGTGTGCGGCGAGTAGCGCGCGCGCGGACACGCCACACAGCTCGGCACCGTCCCGCGCGCCGCACACCCGCGCGCCGCCACACAGAGTGTTACCGATATGTCTGGAATTGAGCCGAGCATGTTATAACCAATACGCACGTATATCGTACGACGTTTTTTAACACATTTGCGAGGAAACAGAAAAAAAACATTAAATAAACTCAATCTGTGAATGCACACTGCCATTTTAACAGCGCGCTAGCGCTGCCTACTGACTGGCGCCGCGCGGCGATTAGTTCGAAATTTGAATAGCAACAGCGCGCTGCTCGAGTCGTGCGGCGGCGATCAGTTCCATATTTGAAATGGCAAATAATACTGTTATGAAATTTGTATGGACTATAACTTAACTATTTGCTTTAGTAACACACGCGTTTTTATGACCCGCTTTACATATTTAAAACCGGTGGAATTACATCAGCTTTACGAGCAAGGGTGTTAAAAAGCTGTTTTAAGCTAGTCTGATGACAAATAAACGAACAGCAAGTTTTACTAATAAAGTACCATTTTACCTTTTGGGGTAACCCTAAAAATTGACTTAACCTCGAAAGAGACAAACCGGGACTCGAACCGGCGACCTCGGAATATCGTTCCATACCTCTGCCAACTAAGCTTATTGCGGTCGTACTTGAAGTACCTAATCAATTAGGCCATCGCAATTGTCACTCGATTGAGTTTATATCGTATTTCTATGTGCAACGGCATCTATCAAGAATGCTTTGCAACATCTCGACCAACCACCTAGCATTCTTTACAGAATACAATTGGATTGAAATTTGACGGGCCTCGTGGTGTAGTGGTTCTGGTAACGGACTGCCGATCAAGAGGTCGCGGGTTCGATTCCCGCTCGGGACAATCATTTGTGTGATTTTTCTAATTGTCATACAAATATTTGTACTGCGTCTGGGTGTTCCTATGTATTATAAGTATGTGTTTACAAAAAAAAAAGTAGTATATGTATTCTATCCGTATTCTGGTACCCATAACACAAGCATATAAGCTTAGCTTGGGACCAGAGGACGTTGTGTGTAATGTCCATGAATTGAAAATAATGACGCAACGTGCATTACTAAAGTAATTTATTAATTTTGCAATTGATATGCTAAGCTTTTACTTAATAAATTAAATTACGGTGGAAAAAGTGATTACCGCAAGCGTGACTCGAACCCACGACCTCGGAATACCGTTCCGTAGCTCTGCCAACTGAGCTTATTGCGGTCGTGCTCGAAGTAATCAATTAGGCCACCGCAATTGTCACTTTATTTTTTTATTATTGCTTAGTTAAAATACTAAAAACTATCGCATTGTCCTCGGTACTTAATATGTGTGCACAACTTCAGAACAATCCGACTACTGTAAGTGGGTGAAAATCACATTCAAATATTCCGTTACATAGATTAATACATTGATAGATACATACTGAACTAATAATAAATAGTGTACTATCTCACCTAACAGTATGATATGGTACATGTTGTGTAGAGAGCCACTCCACACTGTTGTTGTCATGCAGCGCGCCACATCCCACGAACTTGGAGGTACTGGCGTTACTGAAGAACACCACCACGCGGCTACCCTCCTGATATATATATATATATATATGTACTGTTACTTACTACTCACTAGCTTACAGATAGTTCATTATAAAAATAAATCTTATTTATTTTATAATTTTTTCACACAAAAAATTCTTGTACAATGGCGGAATTAATGCTAACGGCATTTTCTTCCAGTCAAAAGTGCAGAAATATGTAAATATATATAAAACTAGCTGACCCGGCAAACGTTGTTTTGCCATACTAAAAAAAAAAAAGTTTTGTAAAATAGATGTTGGCTGATTCTCAGACCTACTGAATATGCATGCAAAATTTCATAAAGATCGGTCAAGCCGTTTCGGAGGAGTACGGTAACTAACACTGTGACACGTGAATTTTATATATAAGATAAATCGAGTCATATGAAATACAAAACAGTGCATGATTATAATAGAATCCCTAAAAGGGATTATATTAATACTTCGATTTGTGGGTAGTTGTAAAATCAACGGACAAATTCTGATATGTTAACTAAATAATACTTTAAAAAGAATATTGAAGTATTATAAACATACCTGCTTAACTTTCTGCAGTTTCTTGACAGTTCCCTGAGTGAACGGATATGTTCCAGTAGTCTGCGCCACTTCTACAGTATGTGCGTCATCAGCCTTCGCCACGAAGTATCTCGTATTGCTCTCGCCGTTATCGTTGCCGTACTTCTCAATATTCGCCAGCAACGTTTTCCCATTCGGGGACATTGGACTTTTAGGTCCGTTGTTATAGGACGGAGAAAACCCTTGAGGCACGTCGTTCCTCCAGCCGCCGGCTCGACTCTGACCGTTACGAAACGCATAAGGGTTTTGGTAGTAGTTGCCACCGCCGAAATCATTTTGATTATATTGCTGATAATATTTATTGTTGTCATGGCGATACTGCTCCTCGTTGTCTAGTCTCGATCTCCAATTCGGTGAATCCACCGTTAGCGGTTTCGGTCTTTGACCTATACCAGTTGGTTGATTTAATCCCACGTTCTTCTCTTCTGCACCCAACACGTGTACAACAGTACTAAGTATCTGCTCGTCTAAAGGTGACATGGGCTTTGCAGGATTCGACATCCGACGTATGACTAGAGCGCACAACTTTTGTCTAAGGTAAAATACGCTAATAGCGTCCGAGGCATCTGCTGTGAATGCCATCCAATCATCTAATGTAAGCACAGCCGTATCTGGTGAAGAGTTATTCTCGTCAGCCTCGCTATCGGAGTCGCTGGACAATCCTGGAGGATTCGCTCTTTGTGTTAAGGCTCCTAATGGTAATCTCAATGGACCTCCGAAGAGAGCGACAGTCAGTGGTGTTACTAAAGTATTACAGCGTATGAAACAGAACCGACCAGTTCTGGATATTTCTTCAAACACCACCCAATCTGTTGGTAAATTTTGGACGAACTTCTGTGAGCCCGTCATGCTACCACCTTGGTGTAGTGTTGAACTTGGATGGAAAGCCACTTTTACTTCCTTAGAAGTCCTTAAGGAACAAGAATCCCTGTCAACTCGGGCGATGGAAGGATATAACCCACTCACTAAAACCGCTTTGACAATATGCCACTTCTCAGAGTTCAAATTGACATCTTTGATATCTCCAGAGCCTCTAGCTTTTACTAGACATAGGGCTCTTAATTGTGCTAGTAACTGAGATCTGTACCCAACGATCATCTCCATGGTTGCGCCGCATATTAAGTTCTTAGAACAAAACGCGCGTTCAGTTCCATTGGCTCGTGCTGTCTGCCAAGCTTGAAAGGCTCGTAGCAACGCCATATGATCGGAATAGCTTTCAGCTGCAAATTCCTTCCTCGCCATACTACCTCTCTTTCTATTCTCTGGATTCAAAGATATTTGGAATGGTTCCTTATTGGCCAAACTGCACACTATAGTCAATATTGGATCTAAACACTTCATAACACACGCATACAGTAACATTTTACCTAATTTTGGTTCTACAGTGAGATCTAATAGATGCTGTCCTATTTCTGTTAAATCTTCCATAGGTGTTAGAGCACCGATAGTTTTTAGAAGAGAAACTGCATTTCTTACAGCTAAGAAAGATGGTGGTTCAAGAGCTTTTGATAAAAAGTCTGCGATAGGAGTATTGCCTGGTGCTAATAACTTCGTATGAAGACACATTTCTTGTAAAGGCACTCTTAGTATTTCAGGTACAGAGTTCAAAGGTAAAGTGTTAAATCGTCTCTTTGAGCACATGTGGAAGCAATGTCCAGGTTTGGTTCTGCCAGCTCTACCTGCCCTCTGTTGACAACAAGCTCTAGATGTCCAGACACATTGTAGAGAGCAAACACCTCCATTTGATTCATAGTACTTTTCTTTCACTTTACAAGAATCAACGACGTAAACAACATCATCAATAGTAATGGAAGTCTCAGCTATGTTGGTGGAAATGATAATTTTCCTGGCATTTGGCAGTGGATTGAACACTTTCTTTTGATCTAACGTTTGCATATTACTGTGTAAAGTAAATATCTGGTATTTCAACACATTCATTTCTGAGCAGGATTGTATCATGTCTCTTAATGTGACTATATCGTCATACCCCGGTAGGAAGACGAGAATACTGCCTTTAGGTAAACTCACGTGAATATGCTTAATAAGAGCCAACATGAGATCGTGGTCAATAAGTTCTTCAGAGAATGTATGATGGTAAACATCCAGAAGGAAATTATCAGCAGTCGCGTCATCTTCTACATTCTCTTTGGATTCCTCCAGGTTGAAGGTAGAAAGTAATTTGGCACACTCTGTGTGTCCATTTTGTACAGCATAGTCATACGCAGATTTACCATCTTTGCCTTTAGCGGATGGATCCGCACCTAATAATAACAGAATATTAATTTGATTGAAAGGTGTTATCATCAAAAGATATTGGATTTTCTTATACAAATATAATTACGGGATGGTCAATGAGATTTTGTTATCTATAGATATACAACCATCAGCTATACTAATATTGTAACGCTGAACAATTTGTGGTTTTTTTTAATGTGCTAATCTCATGTTTTAATGATTTGATTAGAAAAATTATTTTTGCGTAGGTTAGTAATGTATAACAATATCTCAAAAATTTACATTATTACCAACAGTTATAGGGCTTTTTAGTCCAATAATCTGTTAGAACAGAATGTTGTGTACACCCACACAAAAGAACCTGTATGTCAAGTACTAGCTGTGCCCCGCTGGGTTACCTGCGGTAAAAAGGATAAAAAATCTCTTTGTTTCTAATTATCTCACGGGAACATTGCATTATTTCGGGATAAAAAGTAGCCTATAATTTACTCTGATGAATAAGCTACATTATTGTAAGGTTTCATCAAAATTCATTCAGTAGTTTTTGCCTGAAAGAATAACAAACAAACTTTCACATTTATTATAACATTATTAGAATACAACATGTATATTTACCAATCTGCAACATCTGTGCGATGGTTTGTGTGAGTCCCCTGGCGGCGGCTGCCATCAGCCCTGTCACCCTGGAGGACGAGTGCTGACAGGTGACAGGCACTCCTTCAGACATGTACATGTACAGGATCTGAGTGAACGAGTCCTGGACACACAACATGTATAACACTCAATTATTTTTCTTTTCTATCTAAGGAATATTGTACAAAAAAATCCCGCGTTAGAGCCGGAAATCTCTAAAATAAATCTTGTGTCAATACGCCTGTTTAGCCGTAGTAAACCTTTCCTATTCAATTTTCCCTAACCAAAAATTGCTAAAATGTTTCAAAAACGTATACATACCAATGTACCTTCATTGATACATTCATCAAGGAACTCGTCCATGTCAGCCTGGAGGGTTGCATCCAATACATTTTCTTTTTCTTCCTTACAATCCCTGCTAGTACTTGCATCATCTGGTTTCTGACCTGATACATAAATTATTCTCCACATATTGTACACTGTATTAAGGACACCACAAACGGTATATTAATATATATACAGTAAAGCTCCGGTAATCCGGACCCTGGCTTACCCGGCGCACCCTGTAATCCGACATGGTCTATTATTTATTACTGAATATTTTTTTTTATAATATGTATTCGCTAATGCATGATTGAACAAGTTACAACTTGTACGCACTATCACTATTGTGCTCGACGCGTAGGGTATTGTTTTGATTCTGATTGCTTAGTTTGAATTTGACTACATGCCTATGAGGATGGTAGTGCGTGCGCCTAGCGTGTGTCAATTGTTTACTGTTCTTAGGCAGTGCTCTATAATCCGACAAATTCGATAGTTCGACACTGCCCTGCAAAGTGTTTGTCGGACTACCGGTGTTTCACTGTATTAATATAACGAGAGAGTAGAGAGTGTAAGAAGTATATAGAAAAAAGACAAGGCCAGAAAGAGACAGATATATATTGAAATACCAATGTGTATATATACTTATGACGTCCCCGACACATAAATCTGTCTCTTATCACCTCGTCTTTTTTCTACATACTGTCTCTTTCTCGCTACATTAATATATCGTAATATGCAGTTTGTGACGCCCTTTAGCATTGCACATATTGAAGGAGGGTATAATATCCTTGAAGAATTTAAGCCAAAAGGTGTAGTTAAACGCGCCGTTACTCTGTGTACATATCGAGTCCGGTAAATGAATGATGTCACAATGGCACCACAATGATACATTATAACTTCAAAAAATTAACAATAGACTACCAAACTTGATAAAATTCGCCACTAAGCAATTAGTTATTTATTGTTATTTATTGCAAACAAATGCAATAACTGATTGCTTAGTGGCGAATTTTATCTAGTTAAGGTAGTCTATTGTTAATTTTTTGATGTGATACGTAATGTTGTAAACAAAAACGCTACACAGACATTAACAGACAACACTCCATTATTTTTTTTAAACTCTTAATTCGAAAACCATTTCGGGGAATAAAGTTTCTGATCATGATCCATTAGTTTTTTTCGGAAAATATGCTATATTAACGATTATTTATTATTTGCCCTTGAAATGAAGGACTTAAAATATTAAGGCGTTTTTAGGGATATACTACTCTGAAGTGGAGTTGAAATTGGTTTAATACATCAACCTGTCAACTTTGAAAAGATAAGCGCAATCTGTATTAAGTCTATCAAGAAAAGTCTATACACAGATTGCGTAAAACGATGACGTCACAACATTTAAAGTAATATCTTCAAGAATTTTTTAAAAATTCTGTATAGTGAATATTTCAATAATATTGAAATTAGCTGCTTAAAATAGTCTATATTTTCTGAAAAGAATATAAAAACAGTAGGTCAAAAATTATGAACAATCCCAATTGTCACTGTGAGTATGAACATTGCTCAGGTAAATTTTTCAGCTGACAATATACATAGTAATAGTTAGAACTGACCTTCCAACTGGCTCCAGTAGCTGTGTCCACTCTTGAGTTTATGTTTGAGTTCCTTCTGGACGTGCGCCATCTTGGCGGTCTTGTACTGAGTGATCTTGAGTACATCCTCCAGGTAGTAGCGCTGGACCTCGTGGAGACGACCAGGGATTGTGATCACAGGACAGTTGTTAAAGTACCTGATATATAGCATTTTACATAAACATTAGAGTTGCCGCGAATAGTGTTTATAGCGAATAGTCGAATACCGATTAATCGCCATTCACTTTGGCGAATAGTCGAATAACTCGACATTACTATTCGCCATAAAAAACACATTAAAAAAATTTCTAATTTCTTCTAAGGTTGTGAGAAAAGAAAACAATAAAGTTAAAGAAATCTGTTTCATGTTATACATACCTACATATATGTAGTAAATTTAATTTTCCATTTTTAAATGCTGGCAACCCTTTTCTTGTACAAGTCTTTCTCTTTAGTTTACGGGGAATACCCCGTTTTATATAAGTATAACCCAGCGATTATTATTTATTGTAGGGGATTTCCCGCGCAATCAATACGCTTGTGTTTAGGATAGGCGATAAAGTTTATTTTCGACGACTATTCGCCGAATGCCGAATAATACTACTATTATTCGGTATTCGACGAATATCAAAAAAATGACGAGTAATGCCGAATACCGAATAATAGCGAGTATTCGCGGCAACTCTAATAAACATCCTCTGGGCCAAAACTAAGCTTATATGTTTGTGGTATGGGTACCAGAATACGGATATAATACATATACTGCTTCTATATCTATAATCTATATAATTCTTATAAAACAAAGTCGTAATTTTTGTATGTATGTCCCTATGTGAGCTTATATCTTCAAAACTACGCAACGGATCTTGATGCGGTTTTTTTTGATAGATGGAATGGTTCAACAGGATGGCTTTTTTTGCATAATTTATTGGGGTTTGCTGTATATTGAATGAGATATTATTATGATTGAATTTGCCGAGAAACTCGGACGCGCGCTAGCTATAAATGAAAACGCTGCCTTATCTATGTGAGGTACAACAAACTAATGTATGGAGAAATTGTTTGTTACCTATAGTTCTTCAAAATAGTCCGCGAGGGCATATGTCTATCTTCTAAGAGAAACCCGCTGTACCTATAATAATGTCTAAAAAATTCTAAAATTCAATAGGGTGTTTTCAAAAGCTATTTATGTGTATATGGTAATATTTTTCATCAAATTAAATAGCTTAGTTAGCTTACGCAATTAATATAGATTATAACTGCTCTTTACAGCATGAAATTTAAATGAATATCTTAGGAGATATGACGAAAAAATAATTACGCGCGGCAAAATAAAATACTTGAAACTGTTGGCTGTGCAACGCGAACGTTTCCTCGGTCTTCTATCCGTACTCCAATGTTTATGTTTATTGTGCTTTCACGTAAAGATTACTGGATGGATTTTCATGAAACTTTCCAATGGACAATGGAATAGAAAATGAACTTATTAATATCCTTTTTACCGCGGGTAACACCGCAGGGCACAGCTAGTTTCTTTTATAAAAACATATTTATAATATGTATACATATAGTAAACACCTAGACGTAGTACAAACACTTGTATGATTTATAAATATCACACAGATGATTGTTGAGCGGGAATCGAACGCACGACCACGTGAAAGGCAGTCCGTTACATGAACCACTTGACCACGAGGTAAGTCAAAATTCACACACGTCACAATAAGATTTCAATACAAATTTAATCCCTGTTTTGTGTAATACGGTAAACATATGGACAGATGCAGAATTAGTCTTATTTCACCCAACGTTTATGTTCAGCCCCTGATCATTAATTGATATAATTATGTAGTTATGTATAATTTAATTTATTTATTAAATAACGGGAGCTGCAACTATGTAACAATTTGGCAGTAGTAATAAATTCATTGTTATGCATGTATTTAAAGTGATAAAAATCTTTTTGTTTTTTTTTTGTTATCATCATCATACCGTCACGCCCTTTTCCCATGGTGGTCCCAGGCAAAGACTAGAACACTATCGGCTACAGTCTAATCACACTTCATTAGCTTCATCCACGCTCATACACCCCAAGAATTTTTATGTTTACCTAGAGAATATAAGTGTATCCATGGTGGCGGACATGAGTACAAGTTTCAGTTCCTTGAACCTTGGGAGGGCGTCCCTCAGAGCTATCAGCAGGAAATCGCTGAACTTGTCACGTTCATGTACTTCGTCTACGAATATATGCGTCACACCTGCAAACATATTTCAACATTTAACGTACAAGTAGTAGCATCATATTCCTAGGGACGTGAAACCGTTACTAGATGTTCCTATTTACAGATTTATCTACCAAATAGTGGATTCGCATTCAATCTTGAAGACAGGTAACTTTTGCCAGGCTAAATCGTACTTCATGGTCCAATAAGATATGGTTAATAGTATGGTTAGTCTATACCTAGTAGCCTGATAGTTTTCGCAAACTAAAACGTCACTCTTACAATCAATAAAACAAGTATTCCACTGGGAACAGAACACCTGTGGTCGTATTTTGATTAGCGTAGCTTTTATTTCGAGGCATTATTAGGTCATGAATTGAACTGCCTTGCAAATTCGTATTATGAACATAATTCCTAGCCAGTTAGTTTGCTAAACCAGTCATAGATTAATATGTTTATAGAGAGTACAGCTAATAGTACGCGACCGTGAAAAATGTTCCAAGAACGTGAAAATTTTACTAAACTCCACGCGTACGAAATCGCGGGAAAGAGCAATAAAGTCAATAAATTTACCAGTAAGTGATGCGTCGCCAGCCATAAGAGTCCTCAACAGAACACCATTGGTACAATATGTGAGTACTGTACGTGGACTCACTCTTGACTCCAGACGTATTTGATAACCGATAGACTGACCTATTTTCTCTGAACGCTCGTAAGCCACCTAAAAAACAACAATAACAATATCATTACCCCATTTATAAGAAGAAAAGAGAAAAAATATTTTAAAAAAACTTCTGTGAAAGAGGAAAATTGAAATAAAATCCTATTCCAACACAACATGACAACAGGAGTCGGCAGTGTCAGGCGACCCCGGTTAAAATGTTACAGAGCATTGCTCATACTCTTGTGGTGTCCTTACGAGCGGACGGCGCATGCCTGTCAACCAATGGAATTATGTTATAGTGTTTGTTACAAATAAAAACTATCTTATTGTCTTATTAACTTACTCTCTCAGCGACAGAGACAGCAGATATCCTCCTAGGCTGTGTACAGTACATGCGAGCAGGCTGCTTCAGTTCCTGACATTGGTCCAGCACTAGTTGGGGTAACTGGGTGGTCTTACCACATCCTGTAGCGCCCGCTACTATTATAACCTATAACAAAAAATAACATAACATTCTCTAACACTTGCGCGATCCATTTACTTAAATAAAACCACTTTACGGATTTATATGTGTCAAAATCCGTAAAGTGGTTTCATTTAAATAACAACATGCAGCACGGAGAAGACTGTTCGAAGCTGTATGACATCAATGCTTCCGTTCCCCAGGGATCAGTTCTTGGTCCAGTCCTGTTCTCTATCTATACCTCAGACCTACCTCAATCACAAGGTGTTGTTACCGCAACCTATGCTGATGACACAGCTTGCCTAGCAAGTGACACAGATCCATATTATGCATCATTAAAACTACAAGTACAGCTTGATAAAGTAGATGCCTGGCTGCAGAGATGGCGACTAAAACCTAGTGTAACTAAGTCTACACAGGTAACCTTCACTCTTCGAAAAGGCAACTGTGCCGCTGTTTACATGGAAGGGAACACTCTACCAAGAGCTGACACCGTCAAGTATTTGGGACTTCACCTCGATAGAAGATTAACCTGGGCGAATCACATAAAAGCAAAAAAGAAAGAAGCGAACCTGCAGTTACTCTCTCTGAACTGGCTACTGGGGCGCCGATCCCCATTTTCACTGAGCAACAAGCTCCTGGTCTACAAAACTATTATAAAACCTGTGGGGTTCCGCAAGTAACTCTAATATCGAAATCCTACAGAGATTTCAGAACATAGCACTAAGAATTATTTGCAATGCACACTGGCTTATTCGAAATACTGAGATTCATGAATATTTGGAAATTCCATCTGTCAGGGAAGAAGTCAATAGGAACAGCAAGAGTTACAAAGCGAGACTTAATGAAACTCAAATGAACTGGCTAGGAGCCTACTAGACACAACTGGAGACTTAAGACGTCTGAAAAGATGGCACATTTTGGATATAGACCAGAGAATTTAAAATTAACGTAATTGTTGGCATTTAATGTAATGTTGTCAGCATCTTGAATTTCCTGGAAAAAATCTGATTATGGCTATATAGCCGATTGCAGATGGTTTAAAAAAAAAAAAAAAACATGATTTCACGTGATCTTAAGTTTGTTAACAGATTAAGCAGATGCTAACCTAGCTTATTGCTTTTCTCTGTACGTGAAATAGTATTTAAAAAGTCCTAGAATCTCCGCGTTCCCGTAAAATATTGCAGCATGGGTTTTGGTATTACAGATTAGGGTATTAATACAATAGGAGCTGAAGGCGACCGCCACTAAAAAGCTATGAGAACAATGTTCATACTCATTGTGTACGGATTCTGTCGTCTCTAAGTGTGCGTAAGGCAATTATGTGGGGAGCGTGTGTTAGGCGATTATGGGCGGAGCGTGCTCAAGGCGATTATGGGAGGAGCGCGCGTAAGGCGATTATGGGCGGAGCGTGCGTCAGGCGATTATGGGCGGAGCGTGCGTAAGGCGATTATGGGGGGAGCGTGCTCAAGGAGATTATGGGCGGAGCGTGCGTATCAGTGGCGTGCACTCAATACAAGCTGATAGGCACTGCTTTACTTGCCATTCACAGATATTTTAATAAAACGTTCGTATGATTTAGATGACTTTATTCATGTATTTACTATTAATTAAACAAAATATTATAACTTAAAAACGCCTACCTAATAATTCATAAATAGCACCAATATGTGCTTGCAAATTGTTTTTTGCCAGGCGTTTGGCGAAGGAATAATATTGGTCGGACGAACGCGTCGGACAAGCTCCACGCCGCCCGCCTGCCATGAGTTCATATGTGTGTAGAAATTTTGGTGTCCGTGCACAGTTCCCAAACGCACACAGGCTTACATATCCAAGACGATTTATACTGAAAATCCTGCCGCCTGCTTTCGCGATCGGATATTATCGCGAGTATTCGGCAATGTTCGTTCGTTACTTATAATCCGATTAAATATAGTCGGAAGCAGTGTTGCCAGAAGGTTACATTTTTTACATTTTACGTAACTTTTGATCAGTTCATGTAACATGTATGTAAGAAACAATTTTAGTTAGATTTAAGTAACTTCTCAAGAATTACAAAAGAGGTAAAAATGAAAAAAAAATCTTGAAAAATTAAAATATTCTTATCTAAATTTATTTAATGAAAACAAAAACGACCGCAAAAAATTAAAAAGGTTATAATTATATTGATAAATATAATTTTTTTTAAATTATTGTGTACAAGAAAAAATAAAATAATAATAATTTTTGATCTGCGAGCTGAGAATTACATGAGCGTGAATGTAGCAGACATCAGAAAAATTTAAAACTACAAATAAATAGAGTAAATAATTTAAAAAATAATATTTATAAAAAATGCATTTATTAATTTGAAAATTTTTTAAATGCGCATTTAAAAAGAAATCTTTTATTAATTATTTACTCTATTTGTAAATAATTATAAATTTGGCTGATGGCTGTTACATTCTCACTCATAAAATTACCACTACGTAAGTTTTAGTTTAAAAATGTAACTTTTCATGGATGCCAACGTAACTTTCGACCAAATCACTCTGGCAACACTGGTCGGAAGTCTAATAAATCACGTATGCATTTTTGTTTAGTAAGGTTTTGTTTATTTAAATAGCAGAAATATTTTGGTTCGACGGAGGCCATTTTATTTTTTCGTGTGATTCATTGAACTGTTTAATATTGAGTTTCTTTAATTTAATAATTGTATGGATTTTCGTTTGTTGATTTTAAAATGTTATTTGATTGTGAAATGTGTGTTGATAGTGTGTGTTTGTTAAAAATTAAAAATAACAAGTTCAACAACTAAGCCAGCAAAAAGGTAGGTAATGGTGCCTATTCTATGTGCAGAACTAAACTTAACCATTCACACGTTCAAGGATACTTTGATATTCAAAAAAAAAGGGCAATTTACGTCCAAGGTTACTTTTATATCCATAGCGACATATTTTATAAAACCGACATCTATGGACAAATTGCGTTATTTTTTGCGTGTATAAGTTGTGTAATAGATAGCTGATGAATTACTTCACAATCCATAATCACTAGATGGCAGTTTTTATCTTCAGTCCACTTTACGCTTTGTGTTTAGTAAACAAGTGGTTTTGAAGTTCCAGCGGATTGTCGTAAGTAGTTTAGTTTTATTTATGAGTTCATAGATTATTAATATTATTATACATCAAGATAAACTAGATGATTTGTGCTTTATAATTAAGTATACATATAGCATACATATCACAGTTTTAAGAGTAAAATCGAGTTATATTTTGAATTGTTATGTTTTCTCCTCTGTCCTCTTCTGTTCTCATTTTTAATACTTTAAAATAAATTTTCAGATCTTAAAAAATAGATAGATTTCATCTGTAGTCTTCTAGTAATTTTTCGTAGTATTTGTCTTCACTCTAGGTATTATAGATAAGAAGCTATAAAGGTTTTTTGTTACAACATGCGAGCGCGGTACCGATCGAATCAGCGCCACGCGTAGCTGGACGGACAACGGTATAATAGGTATTTAGGTCGGGACGTGGGAATGGTTATCTTAAGGGCCTACATCAATATTATCGTATATCATCGCCGACACGTACATATTAACACAGCCAGTAGGCACAGAAAATGAAGAATTAGGGATACTTTTCCTATTTACTCAAAATCTACTAAATATATTTTAATTCTGATTTACGTGTTTCTATATATAATAGTTACTTATGTTTCTAAAGTTATTTCATTAGTTAATACGTGATAATAGACCGACAAATGAAAAAAATAAGAAATGAGAGAGGTATTTTCGCTAAGATTTTCTATCGAGAAAACTTTTTTCAATCGCGTTTCTGAGTTTATGCGATCCTAGATCATATATTGAAAAAACATATACCTACTTAAAAATTAGAGCTCTAGCCATTCAATCTAAAGAAACAATGAAAACTTCGTACATAGAAAAATGCACGAAGCTATTTTGGTATCCTCTTAACTAAAAAATGAAAACAGCTATTGCTGTATCTTAAATGTTTCGCAATTTTTTTGCACACATTTATATGTTAAAATGTATGAAATGTTAAAAGTTATGAAACGTATGTACATACGTACATGTACGTATGTATGTACGTACGTAGTTATTGCTTAGTAATTCTAGTACAGTGTGGACTGATTCGGGATATTCAGATTTAAATTTGTTCTGTTGGCATGGTTTCCGACTTAGAGATCCGTCGCGTGGCTATGCTAAAAATCTATAAAAGAAAAAGTTTTTGTGACTGCCTACCCTACGTTAATTAGCAGTGCACGCCGCTGGTGCGTATGGAGATTATGGGCGGAGCGTGCTCAAGAGCATTATGGGCGGAGCGTGCGTAAGGCGATTATGGGCGAAGCGTGCATAGCGACCAATATTTTTGTCAAAGCAGTAACAGGTCCTGTTGATTGAATGCTCTAAGTATTACACAAATATTTACTTGAAATTGTTACCTGGTTATGAATAATGGCATTGAGTAAGTCCTGTCTTTGTTCATATACTGGTAACTTATCTCTGAACTTTATTAAGTCAGCATTGTAGGACGTATTGGGCACCTGTATACAAAACAATACTATTATTATTTAAAAAATTTCGTAAAAAAGGTAAAAAATATAAGAGTTATCAAAATAATATTGCCTTTAACAAGCAAGACTACATTACCACATGCCATCAAGTGGAATGTAGTCAAAGATTGACTAATATTATAGAAAAAAAAACCGAATACTAGTATACCTGTGCCACGCCATTATTCAACTGGCCCATAGACTTATGAGTGAGTTGTGGACTTCTTTCTTTCTCTGGACAACTACTGAGATCATCTTTCTCTTTGCTTGTGATGGGGAAGGCATTGCATAACTCCGCAATAGTACAACGCATATTCGAGTCCAAGATAAGTTTAGCATCATTTTGGATTATTGTGGAACCAATCCTTTTGTATATTGTTAGATAGCGGTTTACACCTAGAAAACAATGCATGGTTATAAAAGATTTTTTTTTGTATTTTCCAATTAGAGCAGCATTTGGTTTGAATGATGACATTACTCCATCAAGCAATGTCTTTCTAGGTGCAACAATATATTGTGATTGTCACTCTCTTTGGTCCAGATGATGTTAGACCGTTTCAGCCACTTGTCGTATGCATAATAGAATATGAAAATTATTTCCTCTTTTTATAACATCACTCAATTGTTTTTTTATTTAGTACTTAGATTACCTTGGTGTTTAAATTTCTCTTTATATTAATTACTATTCTTTATTACTCTTTGATAGCAATGTATAAAGGGGTAAAAGGGTTAAATCTAAAATATATTTATTACAAAGATTACATACATATTATTTTTAGTAAAAGATTTTTAATGGAAAAAATAAACTATAAAAAAATAGTGTAGGTAACTAAGTATGACATGTTCAGATAAGTAGGGCAACATGGCCAAAGCACAACATTGTGTAATACTAAAATAACTAGTGCTGGTGGCCACAAAGTACCAAGAAAAATACGTTATTTAGTGACTATTGAACTACTAAAATTATCAAAAGTATAAACAAACAAATAAAAGTAGGTAACAATTTATTTCAGCAAAATATGTTTAACATACCTTTACCGCGCGATTTAGATTTCAAACCTAACTTAGCGACAGTCTCATGAATAAAGCCACGCTCCTGAGCAGAAAGAAAAGTTGGGAATTTAAGTTCCGTTTCATTATCATCACTTATGAATTTATCCAACTGTATCTTCAGTGCTATGCTAACAGACTCGGCAATAGGAAAATGTTTGTTGCCTGAATGACGTTTACTTTTCTTAGAACTCATGTTATTTTGAATAATCTTTGAGTTGATTGTATGTTTAATCTGATTCCTTCGTAGATTACACAAAGATTAATTATTAATTAATGAAATATATATAATAACACCATTTTCTTTTCAACACTCCGAAAAAGTGTCTTCTACAGGATAGAAGAATAGAGAAAGAGTAGTTTAATAAAGTACTCTGTGGATAATAGATAGTTACTACACAGGGCTATATATCTTAGAACAATTTAGTGGGTAATGTAGTGTGGTGAAAAAAGTCGAAATATGAATAACAGATGGCAGTTTACAACTTTTCTTTAAATCAGTCAATCAATATCATAAAGAATTAAATAAATGTCACGTTTACGAATTTTTACAATACTACCAAGTACCCACCTTGCCTATCAGTGTTTCTGATTTGGTTTGTAGCGGTTTATTTTTTTACAATTTTCGTTTTTTATATTGAGCAGAGTATTATCTTAGAACAATGAAGCGGGTAATTATATTGTGTGGTAAAATAAATCCTACTACGAATAATAAGTACCTAGTAGTTTACGACTCTTCCTACAATCACAATCAATCAAGTTTCATAACAAACAAAAAAAATTGAAAAAAAACTTACATAAAGATAAATTGTGAACCTTTTCCTTCTTAATAAATTAAATTATGGTGGAAAAAAGTCTCCTTCTTTTGAAGTCTATTAATAAAAAAAACATATAGACGTCACGTTTACACATTTCGACAATACGTAATATTTGCATGCCATATCTAATTCAAATCCTGAAAATGACATCATTAGATTAGGAAGCAAATATTCGTCCTATTTTACGTGGCTACATTTGTGGCTACGGACGGCGGGGTGGATATGTATTATCAAATCAAATAATTTTTGTACAGCTGATCAGGGTAGTAATGTTGAATTAGACGTTCAGATGGCGTTGTACCATGTTGGTCTATTAGCCTATGAAGATGTCTCTATTTTTACGTAAAATCAAGTTGAATAAAGTACTCTGAGCTCTCTTTCTTAGTCTGTACGGTGCGCTATATTATTATACTCTTTGACGGTGCGTACTACACGTCTCGTTAAAGAGTAGTATATTCTTTGCACGTGAGCGTGGAGATTTTTATTTACAAAATATAATCGTACCATTAACGGAATAAATGTGAAAAATGAAAAATATCAAGCATTTAGTGGTTGATACTACAGCGTTTATAAAGGCAGCAAATTTACAGGACATCGCCGAGAATGTGTACACAATACAAGAGGTTATCGACGAAATCACAAATGATAGACAACGTAAGAAACTCGTTGTATTACCTTACGATTTAGTTGTTAAAGATGTATTTACTGAAAACATAAAGTTTGTAACTGAATTTTCCAAAAAAACCGGTGATTATCCAAGTCTATCCGCCACTGACATCAAGGTGATGGCTCTCACATACCAGTTGGAGAAAGAAAAAATTGGTTCTGAACACCTTAAAATTGAACCGACCATGCAAAAAATCGTCAAAGTAACTGGCTTATCAAATTATGATACAAATAGCAAAGAAACTTCCGAAGAAAACTGCAATCAAAATCAAGAAGACAGAGAACCTATAAATAATACACAAAATATTGATATAGTAACAACAGAGTCCACTGATAGTAGTTTAAAACAGGAAACAACAGAGTTGTTAGAAAAAACTAGTCAAAATAAGGCAGAGAACTCTCCCATTAACTTGGAAAAAGATAATGAAAGTGGTGATGAAGATAGTGAAATAGTAGAACAGATAAAAAATATGGATTTAAATGAAGAACAAGTTAACGAATTGATTGTCAAAGTATCTGATGACGAAACTGAGGAATCAGAGAGTGAGGAAGACTCTGATAGTGATGGTGGCGAATGGATAACACCAGGAAATGTAGCCAGCAAGAAAAAAGAAATGGAATTGGGAGAATTTGAAGACAAAAATGTAGAAGTGGCCTGTATTACATCAGATTTTGCTATGCAGAATGTACTCAAACAAATAGGTTTATATGTCACTTCTATAGATGGTAGAATCATTAAACAACTGAGAACATTTATATTCCGTTGCACAACTTGTTTTAAAACAACAAGTGTAATGACAAAACTTTTTTGCCCAAAGTGTGGACATTCTACTCTTAGAAAAGTTGGTGTAAGTATTGATGAGGAAGGAAATCAGCATATCCATATAAATGGTCGTAAACCTCTGACTGCTAGAGGTAAAAAATTCAGTCTACCTACACCGAAAGGTGGTCAACATTTTCAGTATCCGATACTGACAGAAGATCAACATATACATAAAAGTTTTGCTACAAAACTGGCAAGAGCTAAAACTAATCCTTTAGATCCGGATTACACTGCTGGGTTTTCACCATTTGTGAAGAGAGATGTGAACTCAAGATCAGCTGTATTAGGGGTAAGGGCGAACCAGCAGGACATTAAATACTGGATGAAGAACTATTCTAAGGGAAAGAAAAAATAGTACACATTTGTATATAACCTTAATATTAATGGAATAATATAAAATCTATGTTTTATTTAACAGGTTTCATTTACAATGGCAACTTATATCACATGTTTTCTCCTTAAGTTACATAGACAGTTTCTCATTAATAAACTTGTACACTGATCCCATACAGGCATATGATGTCATCTCATGTTTTTGGTGACCTAAAAAAAATATGATCTTAAGAAAAAATTTCAATTCTACTCTCTCTCTCTCATTCCTGCCCATTAACGTCCCACTGTTGGGCACAGACCTCCTCCACTTTGGTAGGGATTATGGTCTACAGTGCCGCGCTGACCAAGTGTGTTTGTACAGATATTTAAAGTACACCCACTAAAAAGTTCAGTTTGTTACATAGCAATGATTTTTTCGTACGAATTACCAAGTGCATAAAAATCTATTGATTTAGTTCGAAATATAAAGAGATTTTGTAAGGAACTCGTGATAACTTTGAATTATAGAGAGGTTCGAATTATCGCAGGTTTGAATTAACAAGAGTCGACTGTATATTATTTTAACTTGTGGTAATTCGTATGGAAGCAAACGAGCTAGATATAGAGGCGCAAAAAAACTTTACTTACCAGCAGATACCCTCGTAATATCAAAATCTGGTGTATTCATAGGAGTGTCTAAAGGTTTATCACTTGCTATCCAGTTTCTTGCTACCTAAAAATTCATAATTTTTTTTTAATGATTTACTCATATTACCTTTTTGGTTTAAAGTAAACTCTTTTAATGTTTAACATTTTTAAAACTATGTGAATATTTACATAAGTTATTTGGTGCCAATTTTACATGCACAATCTAATATATAAAATTCACGTGTCACAGTGTTAGTTACCGTACTCCTCCGAAACGGCTAGACCGATTTTTATGAAATTTTACATGCACATTCAGTAGGTCTGAGAATCGGCCAACATCTATTTTTCAAACCTTATTTTTTTAGTATGGCAAAACAACGTTTGCCGGGTCAGCTAGTTAAACTATAAAATAAAAGCAACTATTGCTATATTTCAATTAGTTGGCTATTTTGTTGTGCGAATTTATATTAATTAAAATCTTGTTTATTATACAGTTTTTGTACCAAGAAAGTGCTGAGGTGCCACGGCAGGAAACCTCCACGTTGGGCCCATTATTTCCCTTGTCCTTGGGATACGTCCGTGGGGATCGGAAGTCGTGAGCCTGGTGCACCCTGGACTGAGATCAAATACATTCTTTCTCCTAGTGTGGAGGAGTGTTTTGACGCAGACCGATGTCCTACCAGCTGACTCCACGAGGGGGTCGTGGTATGGCGGACCTGCAAGGTCCGCGGCGGCACTTTAATGCTGCGACATGCTATGAAATCACCCTGTTCCAGTTACTGCTCTGATCAGCAGTGTCTAGTGAGCAGGGTGGGTATTCCGGCGTAGAGCGCCGATCACGGCACGTGAGCTCTTAGGCTCGTTTTGTTGGCCCTTTACGGGCAGCGGTCCACTGAAATGGACGTAGTAGTGGGCGGGAGTACTCGCGGCTCGACGGTTCTCTTGGATGCGTTAACTCGTGCCCAAGGGGATGTCCCTTAATGAGGACAACGTCAGGCAACCTGTCTCAGTCGCTGCGTGTCGTTGATCACGTCTAGCGGCGTGACGACTGGGACAGGGGGCTTCTCTTACTGGCCGGCCCAAGACAAGGAAAAGTCAATAACACCGGACATTCAAGTCCTTAAAACCTACGTAACCTAAGTATATACGCTTGCGCGAGTACAGGGGGCTCTGCTGGCGTCGACCACCCTTACCCCCATACTCGTGGGACTCAAAGGGAATTTCGAAAACCTGAACCAAAAACGACGACAAACCCAACAACAACTGACCAGGGTAACTCACAAAGGACAAACGATAGCGACGAAGAGAATAACCACTCTTCCGGAAATGAGACTTCCGGGAGTCAGGCTTCTGTGCGCCGGGCACCCAGAGGGATCGCGGCTCGACGGTTCTCTTGGATGCGTTAACTCGTGTCCAAGGGGATTTCCCTTAATGAGGACAACGTCAGGCAACCTGTCTCAGTCGCTGCGTGTCGTTGATCACGTCTAGCGGCGTGACGACTGGGACAGGGGGCTTCCCTTACTGGCCGGCCCAAGACAAGGAAAAGTCAATAACACCGGACAGTCAAGTCCTTAAAACCTACGTAACCTAAGTATATACGCTTGCGCCAGTACAGGGGGCTCTGCTGGCGTCGACCACCCTTACCCCCATACTCGTGGGACTCAAATGGAATTTCGAAAACCTAAACCAAAAACGACGACAAACCCAACAACAACTGACCAAGGTCGTTGCTATCGTTTGTCCTTTGTGCGTTCACAAAGGACAAACGATAGCAACGAAGAGAATAACCACTCTTCCGGAAATGAGACTTCTGGGAGTCAGGCTTCTGTGCGCCGGGCACCCAGAGTGATCGCTTCTGGGAGCCAGGCTTCAAGGAATCGGGCTTCCGGGGAGGAGTCCTCCGGTATCAAGGCCTCAAAACACGCGAGAGGCACTTGGCGAGAGCCTAGGCCGATCAAAAATCGCAGGCCGAGCGCGAGATCGAGCTACAAGCAGAGCGGGACCTGGCGTTAGAAAACATCGAGAGAGAGGATGGTCCTGCGCTCCCACTCGGCGGTGGCGTCCCCGGACGCGACCCAGGACGAAACGACATCAGCATCTTGTGGCTCCGCGGAATTTATGAACACGGTCGATTCAGTTCTGCAGATGATCGGCACGGAATGTCAGAACGTGGCCGAAATTCGTGACGCGATAGCCAAGGCAGCTCCTAAATACATTGAGCTCTCGACGAAGCTCCTCCGCGCTGAAATTGCGGAGCTCCGGGCCCGGCAGGAGGCCCAAGATCGGACGGCGGCTACCGCCCTTGGAATGACCCGGGAGGAGATCATGTTCGTGATCGACTCCCGGCTCGCTGGAATCGATGACCGCCTGCTGCCGGAACCGCGGCTGCGCCCTTCTGTGGGAGGTGGTTGACATCGAGTCGGATCCCGTTTGCCAGTGCCAGTGCGCCGAACTCGTTGGTGTGCTGGGTGAGGATTTGTCGCTCTCAGCCATCGTTTCTCTTATGGCCGAGAACGAACAGTGTTGGGCCGCTGTCGCCTCCTTCGCTAAGGAGGTGATGGCGGCAAAGAGAGAGGCCCTGCGCGCAATAGCTGGAACCCCCCCCCCCGGAAGAGGAGATCGCGCGCGGCGGGCCAGTATCCAGAGACCCGCCGCGCCAAACATGATGGGGGGACCTAATACTCCCCCCGTTGGGCCGGGCCCCGTTTAGCAGGGCCACCCCTCGCCGGGTCATGGTAAAGCTCAAGGCACCATCATGGCCCGGCAGGGCAAGGCGGAGAAAAAAAAAAACCAAGAAAGTGCAGCTAACATTGGGTAATTGTGTGATCGACATTATAAAAATTTATTTTATAATATAGTTTGACGGGCTTCGTGGTGGAGTGGTTTATGTAATGGACTGCCGATCGCGAGGTCTCGGGTTCGATTCCCGGTCAGGACACAATCATTTGTGTGATATCCATAAATGTCATACAAATGTTTGTACTGCGTCTGGGTGTTTACTATGTATTATAAGTATGTATTTACAAAAGAAAAGTAGTTTATGTATTATATCCGTATTCTGGTACCCATAACACAAGCATATAAGCTTAGCTTGGGACCAGAGGACGTTGTGTGAAATGTCCATGAATATTTATTTATTATTATTATTATTAGTTTATTTGGGCGTAAAATTGATAACAACGCCATCTTTATTAACTAACATAAATTATACTAACTAAAAACCTTACCTCTTTTAAATATGGCGATACTTTTATATTCGAAAACGAATGTACGGAGTCTGTAAATGCAACCGCTTTAACTCTTTCCTCAAATTCTTTTTTTAATTTATCCGCTAATGTTACTGTCAAAATACCACCATAACTGTGTGCAATGATAGCTATAGATGTCGCTTTAGCTTTCTTTACATATGTGTTCCAAACATATGTTGTATGTTCTTCCTCTGTACTGCTTTGTGATATTTTTTTCCCACTCGGTACACTATTATCATTGGGATTTAATACCAAAACAGCAAAGTTTCTTTCTAAAGCACACTTGATATACGGTATTTGAGTTCCCATGTCTAAATTATCATTAATTATAAGTCTGTAATAGAACAGAAAATACTACATTAGCTAAAATACTGTCTTATGTATCTTCTTAAAGCCATCTTACATTAAAATTTAAGACTACATAGAAATCCGTTCAGTACTAATTAAAACTACTTTATACGGATTTCGATACGTGTATTTGTACAAATACATGGGTCTAAATCCGCATAAAGTAGTTTAATTCTCATTTGATTAACAAATGAGTAGTGCAAGTGTTAGAGAATATTATCTAGAAATCTTTGATATTATACTTTCTGTATATATGACTAGCTGTTGCCCGCGACTTCGTACGCATATTATTTTGAAAAAAATCCCCATTTTTGAAACATTTTTCACTTCTACTTTGCTGCTATTGGTTGTAGCGTAATGATGAGTCTTTAGCCCGTGCCCGTGCTTGAGAATTATGTTTAGAAAGTTGAGACCTGGCTCTCTTAGGCATTTTCAATATATTCATAGATCTATAATCCCGTGGCGCTCACCCCCGCCTCGGTGACGCTCACTTCGCAACGGGCTGAGCAGCAATATTTTAATTTCGTCATAACTTCAAAACCAAACGTCCAATTTTAATTATTCACAGACCAAATATTATCTACATACTTGGTGATGAAATAGTTTGTTTTGATAAGGAATAATTGCATGAGTAAAATAAATGCCCTTAAATGTAGTCCAAAAAATATTCCAGATTTTTAAATAAAAAAATGGTTGTTGTGCCTTACCCGACATAGATAGGTATAGTGTGTCGCGGACTTTTTTGTAGATATTTATAAGATCTACAATTAATTTCAACATTTTATGGGTCTATCTTTTATAGTTTAGGCAGCGTACGCAAAATAAGTAACTTTTCAGGTTGACTTTTTTCCGAAAAAACCCGAATATTTTACGAAACCCTATTTTGTTCAAAATAAAATCTAGCCTATGTCACTCGCAGATAATGCAGCTTTGGAATGGTGAAAGAATATTTAAAATCGGTCCAGTAGTTTTTGAGCCTATTGGGAACAACCAAACAAACAAAGTTTTCCTCTTTATAATATTAGTATAGAAAAAACCCGAATATTTTACGATACCCTATTTTTGTTCAAAATAAAATCTAGCCTATGTTACTCGCAGATAATGCAGCTTTGGAATGGTGAAAGAATATTTAAAATCGGTCCAGTAGTTTTTGAGCCTACCTGAACAACCAAACAAACAAAGTTTTTCTGTTCATAATATTAGTATAGACAAATATCATACTTACGATCGGGCCCACTGCCCAGCACGTACGGCTCCTGAGCCATGTATCAAAATAAGTAACATTTCTTTAGACTCGTAGTCTTTTGATGCAAAAATGAATGTGCCTTTAGAATCTTTTGGCACCGGTAACCTCATTAATCCCAATTCTGATTCCATTAAGTGATAAATATATTCAGTAACAGCATCACCAAGTTTTTCATAATGTGCTTGACATTCCTGATGTTGGTTGCTTACGTTAAATTGGAACGGTTCGTCAGTAGCCTGGCCATTAGCATCAGCTTTCCTAAGTTGGCCATCTGTTAAAGTACATATATGTATGTGAAGTATATGTATGTGAGTTTTATAAACCCTATTAATACAAACACTAGTTAAATTATTATTCAAGTTAAAAAAATATATCTGAAATAATTCTTACGGTTTTAGTCTTTATTTATTGGCTGAGTCTATTAATACGGGTGCTGTACGAAAAATTTATAATTATTAATACGGTTACCGTACGAACAATTTATAATTATTAATATGGGTACTAATTACGTTTCATATAACTTTAGAAATAAAATAAAATAAGGTTTTCGAAAAAAAAAAACCCTAACCTAACCTTCACTCGGTTAGCTTCGAGATCTAATAACTCCGCAATTTTTTCCTTTTGCTCCTTAGTTAATCTTCTGCTCCGCGGACAGTGTCGAAAAAGATTTTCACTTTTTTCACGAAAAAAATTCCTAGTAATAAATTTAATAATAAAAAAATAATAATATCCGTATGAATATACTCATTCAAAAACAAGCTAATCATCCAATTCATTCTTAATTTAAAAAAAAAATTGAATATATGTACGAAAATTTAAATAAATATAATTTATTCGTCCAGTAGCCGTACAAATAGTCACATCCTTATTTGTTTAAACAACTAAAAAATTGTACAGTGAATAATTATTATAAGGTTTTTTAAAAAAGACATTTTAAAATTGTGGTTATACTATACTACAATGAAAGATGCTTGTGAATTTTTACTTTAACAATTCTGTAGAATTAAAATTATTTCTTAACACGTTCGCGCGCGGTAACGGCTATGACCGTTTTTAGGGTTCCGTGCCCAAAGGGTAAAAACGGGACCCTATTACTGAGACTTCGCTGTCCGTCCGTCCGTCTGTCACCAGGCTGTATCTCAAGAACGGTGATAGCTAGAGAGTTGAAATTTTCACAGATGATGTATTTCTATTGCCGCTATAACAACAAATACTAAAAATAAAATAAAATAAATATTTAAGGGGGGCTCCCATACAACAAACATGATTTTTTTACCGTTTCTTGCTCGATACTAATAACGTTGCGTTATGTTGCGTAGATAATGGTACGGAACCCTTCGTGCGCGAGTCGGACTCGCACTTGACCAATTTTATTTTGTATTGCAAATATCGTCAGTACGGTTATTGGTGAACGTCAGGTTGTCTGGACCAACATAGAAATCCAGTGTTTGGTATATACTAAAATTTAGTACCTTTCTAGTACCTTTTAGTACCTAAGTTCAAATATTTAGTACCTCGATAGATTCCGAGAAAATGCGAAAAAAGGTGGTCCAGACAACCTGACGTCAGGTTGTCTGGACCAATTTTTTTTCTCATACTTGCAGACAAAACAACTGAATTATTTTGTTGTCAGTATTTAGTACCTATTTAGTACCTTCATTATTATTTTTTTCAAAATTTTTTGACATACCTGAAGAGAGTTAAGCAAGTTTGAAATTTTTCCAGTACTTGGTCATTTTGCGAAATATAGGACTTATATCACTTTCTTATGGTGTATACTTAGACACGTTTGCGTTGCTGATTGGAAATCATACGTCCTGAACAAGTTGGGACAAGTCTGATATTTACCTTAGGTCCCAAAATAAGCATAATTTTTTTCTTAGGTTTCACAGATAAGGATTCAGCTGTTATTTTTTATCAATGCTTATAAATAAGTTACGAGTAAATAAAACGTTTGTTTCTCTCACAATGTACTTAAAATTACATGCTTAAAAAAAGTACAAACTAAAAAGTTTAAATGCCTTCCGTCCGTCTGTTACCAGGCTTTATAAGGGGTGTTTTTTTTAGAGGTATAGAACTTCGAATTGAAATAAAACACAAGAAAATCGTTTTAATGTCCATCAATTTGGCTTTATTGGAAGGATAATTTTATGCCATTAACGTTTAAATATGATTTCGGGCATGTGGCCGCCGCGGCTGGCTCGAATAAAGCCAATTCTACAGGTCCAATTTTCAACCACTTTTTCGAGCATATGGGGCCGTATGTTGGCAATAACGCCACGAATGTTGGCTTCCAAGTCCCCTAACGTTTCTGGTTTGTTGGCGTAGACGAGCGACTTCACATATCCCCAAAGAAAATAATCCAATGGTGTCAAATCACACGATCTTGGTGGCCAATTGACAGGTCCATTCCGCGAAATTATGCGCTCATCGAATGTTTCCTTCAATAAATCGATAATTGGACCTGTAGAATTGGCTTTATTCGAGCCAGCCGCGGCGGCCACATGCCCGAAATCATATTTAAACGTTAATGGCATAAAATTATCCTTCCAATAAAGCCAAATTGATGGACATTAAAACGATTTTCTTGTGTTTTATTTCAATTCGAAGTTCTATACCTCTAAAAAAAACACCCTTTATATTGAAATCAACGCAGAGAATAACGTGAGTTAAGTGTGGTTCACGCATTTGTACCGTATGAAAAAAATTGTCTGTATTTATGTTGTTTATGTGCGAATTCAAACTCAGCTTTTACAATTATGAATAAGTTTGAAATTATTGATATATGTAGTTTCTTTTGTTTCCTTTCTAGGTTTTAGGCCTTCATCCGACTTTAACTTTCCTAGATTTATAATAACTTTCAATCTATATATTGACGACGGAAAGGCAAAATTACTTAAGCGCCAATTTGTCGAAAATGACTTATATATATACCATTCGCCTGGTTTTTTTATCTGCGTCGAATTGTCTAGGTTTCTAAGCGATTGGAGAACTTTCTTGGCGCTTAAGGTTTCCGAAAAATGGCCAAAATTTTTTGTCGCATTGCTTAAGCGACACAATTTGAGGTCTTTTTTTAGGTGGTCCCATAAGCCATTTATTTTCAAATGCAATATTTATAAGTTATATTGGCTTCCTAGATGATCATCGCGAATAACTGATACGTAGCTTTAACTTTTCATGTATATAGAATTGTAAACTTGGTACGCATTTTTGCCTTTTACTAATTTTGTTGTTTATCTCGTGTTGGTAAAGTTGCTTTGCCCTGATAAAGTGGGTAAACAGCAAGTAAGTAATTTTGACTTATTGCGCTTTTGATAATTGAGGTAGCTAAGAAATTCAGCTTTGCACAAATTTACACACTACCTGACGGTTAAGTAAACATGCTTTACGTAGTATTATCACACCGGGTGTACATCGGCACATTTGAATTACTACAATTTGGATAAAAACATGTCGTAATCAAAAGGAAAGCCGATAATTTTGAAGTCTTCAAAGGTTAAAGTAAATCGGTAGTACCATTTCTTGTAAAAAAATACGTTTTAGTAATGTTTTGGTCACTTTATTTTTTGTACTTAAGTCAGTTTTCGCAGTGTGTTTTTATGAGTTGCGAGTTATAAAACTTAAAATCATAGTAAAACTATGATAAATTGTGAAAAAGTGTACCTCTACGGCATCTTGAATATCAAAATAAAATCTGCTGATGAAAATATGTAGTATAAATAAAAATTAAGAAAGTCACCCAATCTGTGTGAATATCAATAATGATAATATAGATTAAGACAAAGATATTAAATATGAATATAAAGACATATAGAAAAACATAATAAAAGAGATGATGAATAGGTACATTGAAATAAAGATGATGACAAAAACAAAAACAAAAGTAGGTCAACTTTTTGTCAGACAATGAAGATTTTGTTTGGAGCTCAAGTTCTTGGGAAGATTCAGATAATTATAGAAAGAACAGAATGATAAAAAATTAAATAAGGAGAGAAGAACGAAAAGAAATCAAGTTAACAAAACAAAAAAGAAATAAAAATTACAATTTTATTTTTGTCATTTTTAAGCAACAGACATGTCTGTTGCTTAAATGGCTGTAGCAGTGGGACTTCCTGCCCAGTCACCATGGTCACGGGTGAGACGGTGACTGCAAAGTCTCCGAAACGTTGGGCCAAAATTTAAAACAAATATACGCGTCTAAATCCGTAAAAAGTAGTTTTATTTAAACAGCTGAGTCACGCAAGTGTTAGAAAATAAAAAAAAATCCCTTATTATGATACAAAAAAAAATCCCTTTTACTTAAGCGCCCATTAATTCAAAAACTCGGCACTTTTTCAATGTACCCATATCTTTAAAAAAACGGCAAATAATTCAAGCACTTGAATGGTCTTGGTTTCAAAAAAATATACTGAATACAAAATTTTATACGAATTTTATCCGAAAAAAAAACTTTAAAACTCATTTCCCAACAATGCAGTTTTGGCGCTTCAGTAATTTTGCCTTTCCGTCAACGAATGTATAGTACTCACACAAAGTACACATAACAAAGTTAAATATTACTATAAACTGTGAAATTTTTAGCTTGAGAGCTAAAATTTTCGCATTGTTCTAAAAACACAATATTATTTACGGCATTTGAACTTTTTAGTTTGTACTTTTTTATGCATGTAATTTTAAGTACATTGTGAGAGAAACAAACGTTTTATTTACTCGTAACTTATTTATAAGCATTGATAAAAAATAAGAGCTGAATCCTTATCTGTGAAACCTAAGAAAATAATTATGCTTATTTTGGGACTTAAGGTAAATATCAGACTTGTCCCAACTTGTTCAAGACGTATGATTTCCAATCAGCAACGCAAACGTATCTAAGTATACACCATAAGAAAGTGATATAAGTCCTATATTTCGCAAAATGACCAAGTACTGGAAAAGTTCAAACTTGCTTAATTCTCTTCTGGTATGTCAAAAAATTTTGAAAAAAATTATAATGAAGGTACTAAATAGGTACTAAATACTGACAACAAAATAATTCAGTTGTTTTGTCTGCAAGTATGAGAAAAAAAATTGGTCCAGACAACCTGACGTCAGGTTGTCTGGACCACCTTTTTTTCGCATTTTCTCGGAATCTATCGAGGTACTAAATATTTGAACTTAGGTACTAAAAGGTACTAGAAAGGTACTAAATTTTAGTATATACCAAACACTGGATTTCTATGTTGGTCCAGACAACCTGACGTTCACCGGTTATTGCCGTAAACTTTCAAATTCTCCTTATTGCCAGTACGGTAGGAGCAGCTTAACGACTGTGAGTTATACATACAACACATTTCCACTGGCACTCTGTGAGAAGAATATAAGTTTGTACTGTCAAAATGTAATGCACAAGATCAAATTGTATATTTGTATTGAAGTCAGTTTGGGATGTGTGCGCACACAGCGACACTACGGCTGTTGCCGTTGTGTTTGTATGCGTGTTACTTCGACGCATGACGGTAATAACCGTACTGCCTTCAGGAATACCTTTTTTAGGGTTCCGTACCTAAAGGGTAAAAACGGAAACCCTATTACTGAGACTTCGCTGTCCGTCCGTCAGTCCGTCCGTCCGTCTGTCACCAGGCTGTATCTCAAGAACGGTGATAGCTAGACAGTTGAAATTTTCACAGATGATGTATTTCTATTGCCGCTATAACAACAAATACTAAAAATAAAATAAAATAAATATTTAAGGGGGGCTCCCATACAAAAAACTGATTTTTTTTACCGTTTCTTGCTCGATACTAATAACGTTGCCTTATGTTGCATAGATAATGGTACGGAACCCTTCGTGCGCGAGTCCCACTCGCACTTGACCAATTTTTATTTTATTTTAAGTTAAGACGTACGGTTTTAACAGTGTCTCTAAAATGTATGGAAAATTTTTGTGATTTTTTACGAAACTATCAGTTAAATTACCGGCCACGAACGTGTTAAAAACTGTATTTTTATGACTCAATAAAAAAATGTTAAAAAGCAACAAAACTGAATAATATCTCAAGGTTTTCCTCAAGCTAAGATATTTGCAACAAGACATTTTATTGTAACTAATTTAAAATTGCAAAATAATTATTTTTCTTACCCCCATTGAAAACATATCCCAAGTCTCTTAAAGCCTTCACTGTATCCATTTTTTCTGAAGAAGTAGTAGAAGAGGATCGGGTTGAAACTCTTGTGGATAGTTTACTCTCCAAAAACACCCGCAGTCGATTTAATCTTTTGAGTGACATGGAGAAGAAACAGAAGTAAGAGTTTTAAAAAGTTATATACTAAATTTAACTCAAGTAACTTAATAGAATCTCTGAAAATCTCGATCAAACCTCCAATACAAACCAAAATACCTGGAACAAACTGTGATAATTAGCTAAATATAAAAAATAACAGTGAACAAAAGTACATACAAAACCACAACAAAACAATCTGGGCTAGGGATGTACTAATGATATATCGCTTAAATAGCGATATATTCAATGTGCATCGCATCGTATGTTTTCATTTATTTATTACGGCGACATCTTCACTCCCATCTGTGGTGGACAGATCAACGCCTATACTCGTAGCGGGCTAGCTTAATATTTTGAAATAAGCGATTATCGTTTATATTTATTTTCGATTACTGTAGTTTAACTATTAAATGAAGCGATATCGATATTTATTATATCTTGTTCTTGTTTGATGGCTTCTATAAAAGCAACTTATCGTAGCGTTTAAGTCGCAACTCTGCCAGTATCTTTAGTGATAGTGTCACAAACTAAAGGGGTTGTGGTGTTTGTCTACCAACGTGTAGATCGGTTGAAATTTTGGGAGATTCCGACAACCAATGTATTTATTAAATCATTGTACATCCCTCCCTAGTTCCGACAATAAATAATGTCAACTTGACATTGATGCACAGATCAGATGGAGCCACAGAATGCTATAAACTGATACAGATTACTTCCTAAAAAAAAAACTTCAGTAAATTCTAGATTTAAGAATAAGGTCGATAAGCCATCCTCCGGGTTATGCATACATAGGTGTCATAACGTTGTCGTTAAGTCGTGGACCGAAAACTGTGTCACACTAATGGTCATGTTTAATATTATCTTCTACACCTATCTTGCTTACATTGTGTTAATCCCTGTTTTCCAATCAGCGCACAATAGCGCATTATGCGGCACAATGCTCAACGTTGAGTGTTCCAATTACAGCATCGCATCGCACAATCGAGCACTCTCAAAAGTGATGCGTGCAATCCATAATCCATACCAACTTCAGCGACAGAAAATTAACAAGTATTTTTTCTTTAAATTGGCATTGATTGAAATTTTATTTAAATATTATCGTTGGTAATATTATTTATTGTTAACAAAAAATTTAAGGCTTTCTTTTCGTCGGAGTTTTCTGGAAATATTCAAAGTTAATTCAAGCTGTGTTAACAAATAAATAAATATAAGTATGGATGAAGGTATAAAAAATGACTTTTTTATATTCCACACATATAATGTGAATACAATGTTTATTTTAGAATTTTTTTTTCAACACTGAACTTAGCGCACTCTGCCGGCGCATTTTAAAACTAATTCACATTCCAATTAAGCGTCAGCATTGTGCGGCACTGAGTCGCATTATGCTCTGCCATTGGAAAACAGGGCATGTGTTACGAGCAATTCCCTAATGGGTTATACTAGCATTAAACAGTCAGATTTGCTCTACAATAAAAAAGGCCAAACCATTTATTACAACAAATATTTAATCATTATACCAATCTAAGAAAAGTAAGGTGAATGACATGACTAGTAAGAAGAACAACACATAAACCCTGAGCCCTGCATTTCTTTGGATAGCTTGTTTGATTTGTTCATTTGCATCTTTTACATTCTCTGTTGTGCCAACTACTGTATTGGATATTCTGTCTATGTCTTGCTCTTGTTGTAAAACCTAGAAAAGAAATATAATATCCCTTTAATTCTAAAACAATGCAGGGAGAGGCTTTAAAAAAAAATCACTAAATAAGTAAACACCAAAGTTTAAAGTTGTACCTACAATTAATAATTTTTATTTATACTACTTGGTTTTTATTTACTAAATAGTACAGGTAAATGACATAGTTTGAGTAGATTATTGGCTGATTTCTCAATGCTTATGACCCATTCCAATTATAGAGCATCAATTCTTAAATTTAGCTACACAGTGCCCCTGAGAAATGTTTTTGTTTTACTTCAATTCATAATAATAAGCTGATTTATGTAATGATCTAATGAATGAATGTAATGAAAAGGTAGGAAGCAGTCAAAATTGCAAAGGTACAAAATAAGAATATATACCTTTTCAGTAAATATCTCCTGTAACTCTGCAATGTGTAGTACTTTACTTTCTATTACTTTAACCTCCTCTTGCATACTATTCAGTTCATTTAGCAGTTGGGAATTTTCAGATTCAAACATCTGTAGCTCTTCAGCAGTCAGTTCTTCATCAGCCTGAATAGCCACATCATTCTCCGACAAGTCCATTTTCTTAATAGAGTCTGGTTCCTCACTTTCTAACTCATTCTCCTCATGTCTCTTATTCTTATCATCTTTCTTTACAACATTATCTATTATTGAAGCCTGTGGAAGTAAAGGTTTAGTGTTTGTAAGCTCTAGCCGAGATAATTTGCGCATGTCTAAAGCTCTCTTGACCCGCAAGGCTTTCAGTTCACTGTGTATCTTACACACAGCTTTTAAATAAATATCTATGAGATCAGCCACAGCTTCCATGTATTCGCGAAACTGTGGAGCAGCTGTGATTTTACGATTATCGTTTCTAAACTCTTTTAGCAGATGTGAACAAGTATTGATTATTCTTTGTGCACCTGTGTCTATTTGATCACGATCTGCATCAGTCATTTCATCTTCCGCGGCGACATTATTAAAAAAGCTCAAGTACTTCTCACGATGTTCCAATAGAAAATCTCTTAATCTGGTTATTTGGGATGTTATATCTTTTGCTGTTAGCATAAAAGCAGACTTTGGCTTAGACCGAAGTATACGTTGTTTATCTTCACTAGTAGGACTTTGTATGCCGAAGGCTTTGTTCCGAGTTTTGACGGTTTTGATACATGCTTTAAATAATGGAGTAATATCCATTTTAGTAACAACGTTAACTGAAATTCGAAGAGAAACAGTTTATAAAAATACACAGCTGTTCGATACGTATTGACATTTACGGCAGAAATACACAGACTCACAGAACATATATACCCTAAACACAGACTAATCGAAAAGAAAATTTCAGGCTGTCAGCATTTTGGTACTCTATGCACACTTATTTTAATGACATAGAGTAATATATTAAATATGAATCTGTTGTCCGGCGTCTATCTATTCTCATTCTATTCTATATTCTACTTACTTAATCTAAATAATCTAGTCTGTGGTGCCAAGAAAAGAATAAATTTTGTTTTTCTAATTTTCCATTTTATTTCTCATTGATAATTAATAAAAATAAAGCAGATTTATATGCTAAAATTGAGTAAGTAAATAAAAAATGGGATCAATTGCCGATAATAGAAAACAAAGCCAACATTCTTTACCTATTTATATTTTAGATGACTTGTGCAGGTATGTTTCTATTTAAGCATTAAAACAAGTTTTCTTTCATAAACAATTGCTTTATGCGTAACTTAAAGTTGTATAGAATTATTAATAATTGGTTTCTTTTTTTCTACTAAATTACGTATAATGGAAATGTGCTTAATACTATTTTTCAAATGAGTTACTTAGACAACTGGTAAATTTTATGCACAATATAACAAACTACTGTTTAACATTGTACGAAAATGTTTGTAGCCGTTTTATAATAAACTTGCCGCACGAAGATAGAGGGAATCTGGTTAGAATATGTTTCCAGATAGAATTGGCACATTGGTTCTACTTAGACTATTATTGTACAGATGAGACTGCTAGGCTCAACCCTTGTGGTATAAGAGAGTTTGCAGCACATATATTTCAGGTAAGTCATTATTGATGTACATCTTCGTAGCTTGAAACAGATATAGAAGTAGGAAATTACAGATCCTATTGGAACTAAGGTTTATTTATTTTTCTAGAGTAATCATATTAGAATACTAAGCTATGACAACTAAATGTGCTAGGGGCTAAATGCCAAGTACTTACAACTATGCCTTAAATTAAACATAATTTCTATCACCATTAGTGAAAAAAACAATATACACTTACTATTATTAAGGTAATAAGTTTGTTTGAACACGCTTATCTCAGGAAGTGCTGGTCTATGAATGAAAAATACTTTTGGTGTTGGTAAGCTCATTTAGGAAGGCTTATAGGCTATAATAATATATCAACACACTGCAACCAATAGGTGTGAAGCACAAGTGAAAAATGTTGCAAAAATGGCAAAAATGTTTTAAATTCCACAGCTACAGCAAGTAAATAAAAATGTTTCATTTAAGGTTTTATTCATTTCCAGCATGTTCCAAGCCTCCGTGAGCACATAGGTAACTTAGATGTAGTGTTGGATAATTGGCGTGAGTACAAACAAACAGTGCCTACATATGGTGCAATATTGCTTGATACAGATCTGACTCACGTGTTGTTAGTACAGTCTTATTGGACTAAAGCTTCATGGGGCTTCCCTAAAGGGAAGGTCAATGAAGATGAGGAGCCTTGGAAATGTGCAGCCAGAGAGGTTTGTTTACATAGCTATCATGTATATACCTCATGGTTTAGTGATGCTTGCTTTGTTCATATGATATATTCTGCGTATAAATGTGGAAGGAAAAAAGGCTACAAGAAGACCTAAGAAAAGACGGATGGACCATGTGAACGAGGACATGAAAGAAAGAGGAATTAACACAGACATAATGGCTGATAGAAGACTGGAAAAAAAGACATGTTACGCGGACCCCAAATAATTGGATAGAGGCAGGAGAAATGCTTTGTTCATATAAGTTTAATGCTCACATTTCTCACAGATCAAAATTAATTTTATAATAAATAATTATTTTTATTTGAAAAAAAATTGGACCTGTCATAAGCACATAATTTTTATAAAAAATTGTGTCTATTTGATTAAATGATTTTTCATTTCATTTCATATAAGTAGTCTTCATGTTTGTGTTCTTTTCATTATTATAAATGATCATTATTAAATGATGAGCCTTGTGGTTGAGTGGTTTATATAACGGACCGCCGATCAAGGGGTCGCGGGCTCGATTCCCGCTCGGGACAATCATTTCTGTGATTTTTCTAATGGTCATAAAAAGGTTTGTACTGCGTCTGAGTGTTTCTATGTATTATAAGTACCTATGTATTTACAAAACAAAAGTAGTATATGTATTCTATCCGTATTCTGGTACCCATAACACAAGCATATAAGCTTAGCTTGGGACCAGAGGACGTTGTGTGAAATGTCCATGAATATTAATTTATTTCTGAATATTTATCTTAAATATTTATTTATTTATGAATATTTATCTTGAATATTTATCTTGAATATTTATTAAATATTAAAGACATCTGATACTAGCATATAATAGTGACCTTCCGTTATAAGCGAAGTGCGACCACGACGCTTGACCCTTCAAATTAATGTTAATGTTCACGTTGCTGAAACAAGACAAAAATTTATTTATAGGCGTGTCTGCTCCACTGGGGTGTGCCCAGTGGAGCAGACACGCCAAGGGATAGGTAAAAGATGGACAGTTTGCAGCATACTGTTCTACTTGTATCTAATAAGCCATTACAAAGCGTATAGCGTGCCTTGCCCAGGTTCTTTAACGTGCCCAGCACTTCTAAAAGGCAAAAGACGACCCTGTACATTTATGTTGGTCACACTGGTCTCGCAATTTTAAACGTAGGTTGTGCCATTTCTGCAGCCACCTTTGCATTTAGCCACGCCCACTGAGCAGTAACAACTTCGATCAAGCTGCTCTCGCAGTGCGAACGGACAATAAGAATCGGACAACTTTTCGATACAAAATCAGACCTGGGCCGTGGAACATCCGAGAGCCGCCTTTAGAATAGAGAATTATTAAAATGAATAAAAAACAGACAATTATGCCTCAATAAATTGCCAAAAGAATTAATGTCTAAGTTTTACTTTAGATTTGTTGGATTCAATCTTTTTAATAGAGGGAAAGTAAAGAAATGCCCGATGTCTCTACTATTTAACTAACAATATAATCAATATTTGCAGGTATTAGAAGAAACGGGCTTCGACATAAGTAAGTTGATAAATAAGAATGACTACATCGAAGCTACAATTCATGAACAAATAGTCCGCCTTTATATTATTGGATACATTCCTAGAGATACCAAATTCCAACCGCAAACGAGAAACGAAATTAAAGCTTGTGAATGGTTTTCTTTATCTGATCTGCCGGCTAACAAAAAAGATATGACACCAAAGGTCAAAATGGGAGTTAGTCCAAATGCCTTTTTTATGGTGCTACCATTTGTGAAGCGGATGAGACGATGGGTATCTGAAAGAAATCCGAAAATGATTTCTAATACAAGAAGGACGCGTCACAAATCTATGGGAGACATAGAGTCTTCTACAAGTAAGATTAAAAATAAACCAATATCTCAAGGGTTACAGAATGAAATACAGGAGTATCAGCAACTGAATCATTCGGTGCCAATACAATTTAAAAGTCATGGGAATGGGCATGGTAGTAATGGTAACAGTTATGGTAACCATCACGGCAATACTTCTAGTAATGGGAATGGCAATACTCATAGCAATAAGAATGGCAATGGACATGGCAATGATCATAGCAATGGACATGGCCACAATCACGGCAACGGGCACGGCAATAACCACGGTAATAGCCAAGGAAATGTGTCCAAAAATTCGCCAAATCCAAATGGTTCTAGAAAAGAAAGAAAGTTAACGAAGCGTCAGTTATTTACACCGCAGAATACTCATTCAAATAACTTCTCGCCAGTACAAAAAGAGCCAAGTCCAAATGTTGAATTACAAGAAGATAATAAATTCTTTAATTTTATTGCACCATCTTGGGCGAATTTTAAATTCGATAGACGCGCACTTCTCGATTGCCTCACTTGAAAGTGGTAAAAGTGAGCGATTGGCCATTATTTTAACATTTAGTGGATTATCAACATTATATATTTTGACATCGTCGTAATTTCATTAAATTACAAAACTGAATGTGTTTGTTTTAATTTCAAGAATCTGTCACACTAGCTGCAATTCGTCGTTGCAACATCTTTGATAGTCTGTTGCATTAGTGTTTTATGGCCTTATTCATAATGATTTATCGGAGGTTTAAAGGAGATTATATCGGAAAGATAATAAACGTTTTAGCGTAAAAAGACTATTATGAATAACAGTTTTTGACAATTAGCGCGAACCGATTTTAGCGAACTTTTAAACCTCCGATAAGTCATTATGAATAAGATCATTAGTAGTTACGCTTAATCGCCTTTTGTCTTGCTATAAAGTCATTGGGTTCTGTACAAAAAATAATTGATTAGAACCATAAAAAATTACCTTGGTCTCGGAGACGTATTTTGAAAATTAGCGCCCCGGGTCAATTTAAATTAGCCGCATAAATTGATAGAGATATAGCAAAATTTTAAAATCTCAGTCTGGCCGCCCCGGGCCATGACCCCTATTGCCCTAGGGTAAATACGCCTCTACTTGGTCTGCATTTTTGCTTGTTTCGATAAAAACTTTAATATATTTTATCTATACTAATATTATAAAGCGGAAGGGTTTATTTGTTTGTTTGAACGCGCTAATCTCAGGAACCACTGGGCTGATTTGAAAAAAAATTTCAGTGTTAAATAAGACATTTATCGAGGAAGGTTTTAGGCTATATAACGTCACGTTACGACCAGAAGCGAAGCAGTAATGATAAATGTTACAAAAACGGGAAAATTTTTCTAAATTCCACGCGGACGGAGTTGCGGGCAACAGCTAGTTAATGATACAAAAAGTCTGCTTTCACTCTGACACTACAAAGAATTAATGATTATGTAATGAATGCAACAATGAATATGAATGAATAATGAATGCATTCAACCCTATTACGTATTCACGCGAGTTGCAATAAAGATAAAAGTTGAACTTTAGTTCAAAGTTCGATGCAACATGTAGGGTCATCTCTTGCTCCATATATCTTATCAGTAAATAATAAAATTAGTAAGAAATAATGTTATTGATTATTAAACGCAATTTTTCTTAGCGAAGATTACTTTTCTGCAAAAGATATTAAGTGGCTTCGAGCTTTAAATATGCTCTATTACCACTTATGTACCACTTTTTTCGTAGGAGGTTAAAATAGCCAATAAACTTTAAAAACACTGCGATCTGTAGATGAGCACAAAAAAAAATCCATGTTACTTTGCTATAATATATTTAAATACGATGTCTATACAAATAAGAGAAACATTCAAAATTAATATCACATCAAAAAATACAAAGCTAATGATTAAGTTTACAAAATATACACAAATCATTTGATTCAGACAGTTTTTATTAATTTTTAAGTTTATTGATAAAAAAACATATAAAACAAGTAAAATAGTAATCTGTTTAGTGATAAAACTATATCTAAAGGTACTTGGATTCAGTCCAAGTAATTACCTTTACACATAGAAGTTATATTGTATGTGTAAAGGTAATTACTTTTATATATTTTTATTAAAATCTGTCAACAGAGAACTTAAAGCATTAACCCAACAGGAGGCGACATTATAAGGCGATTCCCACTGCAAAAAGTACGAAAACAATTATCATACCTACTCATTGTGTACGGACGCTGTTGTGTCTTAGTGGGCGTGAGGTGATATATGTCATAGAAGACATTGTGTGAGCTACTCTTGTTGGATTAATACTCTAAGGTAGAGAACGAATTAAAATAAACTACTCATAATCGCAGTTTAAAAACACACAAGTAGTAAACAGAAAAACAAATAAAAAAATAAAATTATCTGTACAGAGATGAAGAAAAATAAATCCAAATGACTACAAATCTCCCGAAAAGTAGGGTAGATAAAAACTTTGTAAAGTGCAAATAAAAACTATGTACGTCAAAAATATATTTATTAGAAAAATACATAGTGCGTTAAGTAAACATGACTAAATTTATTTTAATTTCTTTAAAACAAAAGCAAAATTTAATTTATTAAAATTGACTACTTGTTTTCGGAATTGTTATCTACCCATTTTAACTTTACTTTGACAAATAAGACTAAATTCATAATATTAGAAATCTGATTGTCTTAAAAAATATTTAACGCCTTGCTTTTATGAATAGCTACAACAGCCGTATGAAGAAATGAAAATCAATTCTCGAAAGCAAATTCTGGGAACCCCATATAGACAGCGGTATAAAAAAAATTGGTCAAGTGCGAGTCGGACACGCGCACGAAGGGTTCCGTACCATTATCTATGCAACATAAGGCAACGTTATTAGTATCGAGCAAGAAACGGTAAAAAAATCATGTTTGTTGTATGGGAGCCCCCCTTAAATATTTATTTTATTTTATTTTTAGTATTTGTTGTTATAGCGGCAATAGAAATACATCATCTGTGAAAATTTCAACTCTCTAGCTATCACCGTTCTTGAGATACAGCCTGGTGACAGACGGACGGACGGACGGACAGCGAAGTCTCAGTAATAGGGTCCCGTTTTTACCCTTTGGGTACGGAACCCTAATTATCTGTAGGTACCTCATTAATTAACAGTGTTAAATTCTCTTTTAAATATCCTTATTTTTACGTGAAATAGAGATCACATTTCAATGATAGTTATATAATTTTTAAATATTTATTTTTTGAAGTAAATAGATTTTATATCAATGATTTTAAACTTACAAGATTTGAACTCATAATCAAATTTTATGTATTAATATTACCGGGACTATAATCATGTTAATTTCGTTTCAACCGAGCAGTGTTTCATGTTTCGTGTGACCACGATCGATGCAACTCGTTCGAAACGTCGGGAGCAAAGGTGTTAAACCTTTTTAACAATAACTAACGCGATATAGTCCTGGTAATATTAACAAATTATTCATATTAGTGAGTCGTATACACGAGGCTAGTATTTATTTATTAATATTGTTCTAATTAAATTGGCATTGTTCATATTTTTTTTAAACTCTTAATTCGAAAACCATTTCGGGGAATAGAGTTTCTAATCATGACCCATAGTTTTTTTTTTGGAAAATTTGCTATATTAACGATTATTTTTCCAAAAAAGCTAATTATCTCTATTTGCTCTTGAAATGAAGGACTTCAAATATTAAAGCGTTCTTAGGGATATACTACTCTTGGTGGAGTTGAAATTGGTCTATTATATCAACTTGACAACTTTGAGATGTATTGCATTCTGTCTTCAGTCGATCAGGAAAAAAGCAATACACAGATTGAGTACAACGTTGACGTCACAACATTTAAAATAATATCTTTAAGTAGTTTTTAAAAATTCTACATAGTGAATATTTCAATAATATTGAAATTAGTTGCTTAAAATAGTCTATATTTTCTAAAAAAAAATATTAAAACAGCAGGTCAAAAATTATGAACAATCCCAATTATCAATTAGACATTTTTTTAGAGATCAGCCGTACTGTCTCTATATCGCCCCGTGTGTAAACACACATTTCGATGTTAATATAAAACGGGATTAAAAATAATAAGATATAATATTTTTATAAAAATAATTAACTACTTACAGACTAAATAATTAAGTCATATATATTTTTTATTTTAGTAAAATTTTGAAGCCTCCATTTACATACTTTCTTAATAGTACCTGGTTCCAAAGGATGGATTTTCTTTACATTTGCGTACAGCGGGGTACACCGTCGCTTACATAGAATTACGATCATTTTACCAAGAAGTTCAGCCGGAGCCAATGGTGAACGCTTATTAAGCAAAAATCGCACTTAAGTGGTCATTGACGGTGACCATCACTGTATATAAATCTATTTTTATATTATAGAACTAATGAACAAAATTATATATTTCATAATTAAACATTGGTCGGAATTAGGTGGAGTTATTTATGTACATCCGGCGAAATGTTGATATTAATATAGATCTTCCCGGAATTTTTTATGGACTGTACGTTCGTAAAGCGGGGAGTATTCTGCATTTTCGCTATTGTTTGCTTTTATTCTGACAAGTTATACATTTCTTAGAGCCGTATGTCTCTGATGAGGAATAAAGGATTACATCATCATCATCTTCGCTATAAATGTGGTAAGATTGCATTGGAATATAAGTAGAAGTCGTTGTTGAAGTTTTGCAACTTCGCTCGTGCAGTAGAATAAGATAAGTATAAGTAAATAACTTTTATACTTTACAATAAAAGATAGGATTTTACGGCTATTCATAATAGTCTCGGCATTTGAGGCATATCCACTTTATTCTTTCGCTGCATAAAATAACTCCACCAAATACCGATTTGTTAATAACTCCCGAAATGTCTAACTTAGTGTTGAAAAAATGATTCAAGAGATTCAAACTACTCTCACATAACAAGTGCTCAAATACAAAATTAGGGAGACAATAAGTAAATAAATGTGTCTAAATATTGGTTATTTGCTAATACATATATTGTTCTAACATAATTATCTCGTACCACATAAATTATTAAGCACAATTTTAATCGCCTTTTTCGCATTTTGTAATATTTTTTCAACTACCCTCAGATTGTACATATACCCTAACATAAATTATCAATTCTATTGCGCTCAATACTAAACTAATAATGACTATATTGTATTTTTAGACAGGTTTAGCTGATAGCACCAAATTCTCAACATCTACTCAACTATGATTTTAGTTTGTGCATATAGAATCGGTATCAATAACAGTCCATAAATTTAAGTCAAAGAAGTTAGTCATAAAACCATTATTGAATTTACCTTTGTCATAAACTTGTCATTACCTATGTCATAAACTTTTTATGGAATTTACTTATGTCATAAAATCGTCATCGTATTTAATTTTGTCATAAAACCGCCATTGAATTTACTTTTGTCATAAATCTCCATTTTACCTTAATCATTATTCTTCGTCACTAAACTGTACGGGTCGATTCCTGTGCTTATGTCGTCTTACCAGTACATATGTGATTCCAGATAATGCCAGTACTACAGGCACGCCTAGACCTATAGCTATGATGATAATTACGAACAGTGATACACTCTCTATGGGGGGAGAACCATACCCGTATGTGAATGACCTGGAAAGAAAAGCCAGAAATAATTTTTGAAACTTATTAAATAAGAGGTCAAAGGTGGGTTTAAGACCCAAAAATAACAAAAACCCTTCCAAAATGAAGAAGGCCCATGCCCAACTGTAGGACGTCAAATGGCTGGGAGGAGTGTGGAAGTTTAAATCCTTTAAAATATTTTCTAAATTGTTTTCTATTTGTTATCGTCAATTTTAGCTTATCTTCCATGAGGTGACCCATTACTAGGCAACGGGCGGTCCTTGCTTAGTAATGGGTCATTTTTGATACTCCCATTAAGGGCGTGGGTCCGTAATGAATAGGCATTTTTCGTTCACGATGAACAAACGTTTTAGAAAAATAAGTTATTTTCACCACATAGACCAGGGGTTTCCAACATTATTTTGTCTACTACCCACTTAGACTAAAGAATTTTTAGTGCCCCCATTTTTGCACCTATTTAAAAACCACTATAACCCAATTTTTTCTGGATCTCTTACCGCGAGCCTTGCTAAATAAATATAATTATTGTAAACTCACCACGAAGTATAATTATGTTGTTTATAAAAACCGTCTCCGGAGATACCAAATGATATGAACATGTCTTGAACCAACAGTTCATCTTGGTCAAACTTGTTATAGAATTTAGCTAACGTACTCCAACGTGATATGCTTGTTCTGAAAAAAGAATGCAATTAAATATGATTTTTTATTTTTTGCCGCGGGTAACACCGCGGTGCACAGATAGCGAATAATAAAAATATACGTCTTTTCTACGTATTACAAATCAGTATCAGACGGCTCTCGTGGTTAATGTAACGGACTGCCGTTTCGGCCTACAGCTACAGCTGTTGTAGCTGCGTCTAGGTGTTTTCTAAGTATGTATTTACATAAAAAAAAACAAGTATATATGTGGTATATCTATATCCGCTACCTATAACACAATCATAGAGATTTATAGCTTACTTTGGGACCACAGAACGTTGTGTGAAATGCCCACATTTATTACTTCAGTATAAGCAAAAATAAACTTATTTTATCTATAATCTGGTACCTATAGCATAAGCATTGCGCTTACTTTGGGACTTGAGTATGATATTATGTGTAAAATTTTAGTATTTTTGTTCTATCATTATGCATGGATGTAATGTCTTCCAAGGTAGATAGAAGAACCTGACCTGTGTTGTACCCACATTAAATTTTAACGTAATGTAAAATGAATTACCTGTTAAATGTAGATATGTAAGCGTTTGTTGATGACGACACACTACGTTCGGCTTCCGTATAAGCAACAGGTCTGAACTGCATGAAACCACCAGAGTGGGATGTCCGGGACTTCGGTGTTTTTACCTCGATTATCTAAAATTTAACAAATTGCCGTCATAATCCTGCAAATTGGTATTTTCTCGTATTGTTCGTAACTGTTTTTGTAATTGTTCCATTGAAATATTTGGATCCGGCTTGAAGGACCATCACTTAGATCCGGCTCGAAGGACCATCAATTAGATCATGTACAACTAAATAAATAATAAATATTTTGGTTGCTAGTAAAAAATATCGTAATAATACTAACCTCAAATACTCCTGGTGTATGCTCATCATCAAGACTTTTCCTCATGGTATACTCTATATTATCATTAGCGTCATCAGTGCTGACCATTACGAAGTGAACGGCATACCTTGAAGCGTTGTAGGTAGTTGTAAAATTGACAAGACTAACATCAACGAGTGTCGAGTTAGCCGTATGTATTAAATGTGGTAGATCTACGGCGTAATCTTGGAATGGTATGAGATCCAGCTGGTGAAATAATTATTGCTATATTATAGGATATTTATTACACAGATTCGTAGAATCTATTTACGATTACTATTTTGACGAGTCTCGTGGCCGAGTGGTTCATGTAGCGGACTGCCGATCAAGAGGTCGCGGGTTCGATTCCCGCTCGGGACAATCATTTGTGTGATTTTTCTAATTGTCATACAAATGTTTGTACTGCGTCTGGGTGTTTCTATGTATTATAAGTATGTATTTACAAAAGAAAAGTAGTATATGTAATGTAGTCTATCCGTATTCTGGTACCCATAACACAAGCATATAAGCTTAGCTTGGGACCAGAGGACGTTGTGTGGAATGTCCATGAATATATATTATTATTATTTAAGCTATGAAAATCGTGAAGATTTTTGTAGAACATAAGTAGAACTCCACAACGAGAGGCTGAGAACTTAAATGAAAATAAATTCGCTTTGTTAGCAAATAAATATCAGTTTTAAGGATATGGTTAACTAACGTAAAAGTAAGGCAGGGCAGACTTAATTTTCCTACATATAGATTGATATTAAGCGATTAGGTACCGTAGCTTAAGGACGTTTCCAACATCAGAGGCACAGATTTACCAGATGTGGTGTCTATGGCTATATCACTCAATCGGCTTGAAGCCACTTACATATTTATGTGTGTATGTATCTATATGTGTATATGATACAGTCTATACGTCATATGAAACGTCATTATTCTATGAAGTACGATTTAGCCAGGCTAAAGTTACTTGTACACAATTTTAAACCGCCATCTGGTATATCTGTAGCCAGAGGTGTACGCTCGCGCGTATCCGAAGTTGTAAGACCATTTTCGAAAAGCCCCAAACTTACTTTAATATCAATGATGCCAGTTCTATTAAGGTCTTTATATATTCCATGCATTTGTACCATGGCCTCGTTAACAGTCAGTATTATGTCTTCCATATTCCAGGAGACGTGTTCGAGGGACAGAGCTGATTTGGAACACGAAGTACTTAAATGTCCAGTATCATTGCAATCATCATATTCATAGACCTGAAATATTTAAATAGTCAATCGTAAATACCCTACCCTCATTCTCTTGGGGTCGACGCATTTACCTTCCTTACATATTGTAAATCAAAGTCGTTATTTTTGAATGTATGTCCATATGTGAACCTAGATTTTCAAAGCTACCCAACGGATTATGATGCGGTTTTTTTAATTATATAGAGTGGTTCCAGAGGACCGTTATTTTGTATAATTTGTTAGGTTTTGGTTTTTAAATCACACGCGGGTGAAGTTGCGCGCATCAGCTAGTTAGTATTAAGAATACAAAGTATGGAAGATAGAAACTCCTCATTAATTTTTTTATCATCATGTCAGCCTATTTCCAGTCCACGTCTGAACAATGCTTCTCGCAATTCGCGGCACAACACACGAATATTTATTTTCCGCGTTGGATAAATTATAAATTAGAAGTCGCTTCCTAAGCCCATCTATCTATACTAATATTATTAAGCTGAATAGTTTTCTAAACGCGCTAATCTCAGGAACTACTGAAACGATTTGAAAAAACTTTTCAGTGCTAGAAAGCTTATAGGCTACTTAACATCACGCTGCGACCTAGAAGCGAAGCATTAGTGAAAAAATTTGCAAAAACGGGGAACTACTACGTGTACGAAGTCACGGGCAACAGCTAGTATGCATTATATTTGTGTAGATTTTAATAGTTTTAAATTGAAGAACAAAATAATTCACGAGTTTTAAATTATAGTTAACTTAGAATGCAGAATAGTAGACAGTCAAAATATGTTATGTTATGTTAAATTTGTAACGCATATGAGTTTGCGCTGGTCAGTGTGTGATTTACATTGTGATAACACAGAGAAACAAAAAGGGGTGAGGTTTTTCCTAAGGCACAAAAACCAGTGAATCACTGGATTTCAGAGACATGCTAATTTGGCTGATATCAGATGCATATTTTTCTGTTTTATTGTATTTAATAGCTGTTTATTCAACTCAAGTCTTTATTAGGCAAACTGCAATTTTGGCGAGATCAATATTTAGAAAACAAAAAAAACTTTTTTAAATTATTATTCATTTATTTAGCTACGGTTTTTTTGTATCCTAGCACCTTGTGGTAGCATCAGTCTGTTCATAGTCTCTGCTTACTCCTTTAAAAAGGCGTGATAGTAATTAATTCTTCATTATTGTTTCTCACAAGCCATAAAAGCGGTCTAATTGAGATGACGATAATAGCAATAGCATAGTTATTAAAATAGATAAATAAGTAGGTATGCCATATTTATGGAGGTCGTAAATAATGAGTCAATGCAATATGCACGCGTCGGATCAGCCATGTTGTGAGTGATAACGGATGCGGGTCAATTTACATAATAATAGATACTATTATGTACATGAAATATTTGTTTATTTTATTACATTATTTCTAAGAAGGACATATGTATTACTCATTTGGCGATATGAACTACATTTCAGTTCAGAACAATGAACTGTAGTTTTAGACCAATTCTACGTGCACAACTAAACTTAACTAAAAAACAACTATGGCGTATTTTGATTAATTAAATACAAATATAACTCTAGCCTATATGCAGTGTTCATATTTTTTTAAAACTCTTAATTCGAAAACCATTTCAGGAATTTGAGTTTCTGTTCATGATCCATTAGATTTTTTCGGAAAATTTGCTTTATTAACGACTATTGACGGGCCTCGTGGTGTAGTGGTTCATATAACGGACTGCCGATCATGAGGTCTCGGGTTCGATTCCCGGTCAGCACAATCATTTGTGTGATGTTTTTAATTGTCATACAAATGTTTGTACTGCGTCTGGGTGTTTCTATGTATTATAAGTATGTATTTACAAAAGAAAAGTAGTTTATGTATTCTATCCGTATTCTGGTACCCATAACACAAGCATATAAGCTTAGCTTGGGACCAGAGGTGGAGGTTGTGTGAAATGTCCATGAATATTTATTTTATTTTTATTTTTTTATTATTTTATTTTTTCCAAAAAAGCAAATGATCTCTATTTGCCCTTGAAATGAAGGACTTAAAATATTAAGGCGTTCTTAGGGATATACTACTTTATGGTGGAGTTGAAATTGGTCTATTATATTAACTTGGCAACTTTGAAAAGATGTATTGCAATCTGTCTTAAGAGCCATTTCACAAAATGATTACGCTCGAGTTTAGGTAAAATACTGCAGCACTGTTTATGTGTGCGTAGCTACGCACTCAAACGTAACACAAACATGTGTAACGCGAGAGCCGAGGCGGACGAAACAATCTTGAGCCTTAATGTGTTTTTATGTGAGATTAACAAAAAGTTACTACATTTTATTTAGTCTAATGAAATTATTAAAGTAGGTAAACAGAAATTTGTTAACCGACAATTGATTGTTTTTATTAACATAAAAACAATCACATATTATTGTCGGTTAACAAAATAAATGCTTACGTTATATGAATATTTGGCGTAAAGGCATTGAACTTGCCTTTCTATCTATGATAATTATCACGTTTCTTTTTTTAGACAACAATTAATACACAATCCTTGCAATTTGAGGCCGTTTGCTAAAACTAATAAAATGAAATAAAAATATTTAATCTACAAATTCATACATTACACTTGATGATAAACCAAACTTTACCTTATGAAAAATTGTCATGAGGCGACAGGAAAGTTATGCCTTTAGGAGAGTTCTGAGTATAAATGTGGAAGGAAAAAAGTCTAGAGGAAGACCTAAGAAAAGATGGATGGACTGTGTGAAAGAGGACATGAAAGAAAGAGCAGTTAACACAGACATGACGGCTGATAGAAGACTATGGAAGAAAAATACATGTTGCGCCGACCCCAAATAATGGGATAAGGGCAGGACCTTATGAAAAAAATACAAAGTGAATCAATACTATGTGGTCGCAGTACACTCTACAAACGGCGCGCGCGGGAAAACATGACATGTAGGCACAGTACTCTATGTACTATACTTACTGTATACTGTATTACTTGTAATATACTGATTTCATTGTTTGCAAGTAGACGTATGTCAACAGGTCTACGAATGTATAAAGACGGCTGTTCTCGCCGCCTAAATTATTATATACAAATATATTATGTATGGATTCATTGTATGCAAGACGACGTGTGTCAGCAATTTAGGAATGAATAGAGGCAATTGTTCTCGTCACCTATTTAAGCTATTATTATATCAAATATATTTAGTCGCAAGTAAACGCCATTCAAGTCCGGACGTATTTCATTTTTATCCTCTAATCGACGACGCACGACATATACACCTAAAGACACATGTCCTTCTTCAATGGGCGCTTGCGCCGTACTAAGCCGTATCCACTTGTGTATCCTAATTAATTGGAATTTCGATTGAAGTTTTATCAATTTATATACAAAAATTGGCCTATTGGTTTATTTTTTTATTAAATAATGGTAATATGTACTATTCAATAATCTGATAATGTAACAGATTATTAAATAGTACATATTAAAATTAAGAGGCTCTCAGCTGGCACGCGTCCCGATTCGGGATGCGACAATTCCCAAGGACGATTAAAATATATGTCCAATGCGTTATGTATTTTTTGAAACTTAATTTATAAGTATTTTTGATTGAAATACGTCTCTGAAATCATCTCTGCGTTGGTTTTTCAATACAATGGTTGTGGGAAATTGATTACTATAGATCAAACAAGTCATTTTTAGTAAATGTGTTTCATTAAACGTCAACAAAATCCTTAGCCCATTTTTTGTGCATATTCAATAACTTCTAGGTGTTACAGACTATGGTGATTTAGGTGCCCAAAATATTAGAAATTCGTGCGAAAACGTGAAATAGCTCTTAAGTCTATCAGGAAAAGGCAATACACAGGATGCGTACAACGATCACGTCACAAAATCTAAAATAATATCATTAAGAATTTTTTAAAAATTCTTTATAGTGACTATTTCAATGATATTGAAATTAGTTGCTTAAAATAGTCTATGTATTCTAAAAAAAAATATAAAAACAGCAGGTCAAAAATTATGAACAATCCCAATTGGCTATGTGTACATTTTTATTAATTAAAATCATTAGTCTGGAAAGGTGAAATTAGCGAAAAGGTTGTCTGGAAGAGATCGCAACTTGCGATAAGACCGCCTATTGTACTTATCTAGATAAATTCTAAAATTGTATAATATTAATTACCTTTACCTACTGTAATATTGTTAAGATGTACAATAAACAGTATTCTATTCTATATAATACACAAATTTTCTGATAAAAAAAAGTTGTATTAACTTTGCCGAATTGTGTTATTGAAACTATCAAATCATTTTTAGTTAAGTTTAGTTGTGCACGTAGAATCGGTACTGTTATGATCGTAGGTAGCTCGTTCTATGGGGAAGGCCTATATTCAGTAGTAGATGGAAGTTAGGCTGGTTGATGGTTTTGATTTTGTGTGATATGGTTCAAAGAATGCCAATAGTGATGCCATACAGTACCTTATCATGATTTAGTTTCGGGATTCTTAGTCAGAAGGTTAAAATTACATAAAAGAAAGTTACAGATCAGTTAATATACAGTACAGAGGCGAGGTTAATTCATAAATGAATTTTCTACCAGCAAACCTTGGCGAGGATATAAATTAGATAATAAGGTCGGGGTTAAGCCAGCATGGGGCTCATAACATTTACTTCTTCTAGTGGTTTAGTTTTATGCGTGCATCGTCATTCTTTTAACGACATGTTATCGCTAGAGAATATGCCATGGAAAAGACCACATAAAATATATACATATTTTTTAAAACGAGTGACTTTCGTCTCGCCTTATCGCGTTTAACGAGCGTCACCATCCTGCAGTATACCGCTTAGAATTTGAGCCGGGAATTCCGCCATCGCAACATTCTCATGATGTAAGTTTATTATTAGAATAAATAGTTACGTTCTTGGATATACAGCTTGGACATCAATAATTTCTAGTCCCACATAACATGACAAGGATTTATGGCTGAGCATACAATGTGCGCATGCGTCCTAAAACCTTCCTCTTAGCATTCCTCCCTAACGTGCAGAAGAAGTATAACTTATATGGATAATAAGATTACTTATCTTTATAAAATATATGTCTTATAACTGCAACCAATATGATCATGTAAAATGCATAAGATGGGTTTTTGTAATATATGTGCTTTGATATGTTAAAATTATTAACTAGATGTTGCATGCAACTTCGTAAGTTCGTACGAATTTAAAAAACAAGCCCTGACAAATTATACAAAAAAACCATCATCTTGAAACATTCTCTCTCTTAAAAAAACGCATCAAAATCCATTGTGTAGTTTAGAATGTATGAGCTCACATAGGGACGTACATGCAAAAATATTTATTATAATAAGCAAATAAGAGTGTCTTTTTGTTATATTTATCCAACATTTCATCTGAAATACTTAAAGGTTGAAACTATGAAATCCAATAATGACAGGTACTTACTTTATCTATAGAAGCAGCAAAACTATACATAGGTGTTTCAGAAATATTAAACATCACAGGTAATGTATTGTGCCACTTTATATCAATTGTAGACTTCAAACTAGCCACAGTGAATATAATTGTAGGCATGCCTCTTGTAAAGTCCCATATTTGATGTATAGTGTCATTAGTGCCATCAGCTTTTATGTACACTAAAGTGTCACTTTTATCACACATCTCACATCCTGGATTCAATTTAGAAACTATCTGTAAGAAATGAGGGAAACAAGGTTTTGTAATACAAAAACTACTAAAGCAGAGTTTGAAAAATAGAAAGTGGTTCAAAATACAAACTAATTAATACTATGTCATTAAATAGAATAATTATGATAATATGCCAGTTAAACTGTAATATTATCATTAATTAAAAAAAACCTTAAAATAAAAAAAAACCAGCAGGATATCCATGTGTTGATGGATTAAGCATACAAGTGTCACCACCCCATTACCTCCCTAGGAGCTCCCTAGGTAGTAAAAGCTAGTTAAGGGATATCGTACACCGATAACACCTGTGAAAGATGGGAAAACTTAAAACCAAACTATATGTATATGTCAACATGCATGATCAGTATGGCATAGTAGACTACAATCCCTTCCAAAGTGGAGGCCAGTATCCAACAGCAGTACGTTAAAGGACTGAAGAAAAAAAGAGGAAAATCAGCAGGAAAATCAATACAATATTTTTTTTAAATAAATATAAGGAAACGGTTCTATATAATTATTACAATAGCTAATTGTTCAAGTTTCTAATAAGTTATCATTACCTAATAGAGAATGTTGACCTTCTATTATCACAAAGACATAGCAAAAAGTTATTAAAAACTAGGCTAATTATTTAATTTTGATCTACAAATATATCATTTTCTTACCTGTCTATCTTGTCCATATGCGAGAGATAGCACAAATACAAATAATAAAGTCCGTAAATGCATTGATTTATGAGTGAACATATTTTTATAAACATTAATACACAATATCAGTGCACAGTGTCACCATACAATAAACAACACGATAACAAAGACGGCACGTGTTCATTAATTATCTACGTCCATAATTCCTTACTAGATAAGTTGTAGTTCGTTAATGAGTGGGTATTTATGCTTTCTCTTGATAATACATTAAAATTCTTGATAAAACTCACAAACAATATTTTGCATTGAAATCACAAAACAGCACAGACTAATGGTAAATTAAATAGATGAATTTAATAAGCTCGTGGAAGAAATATCGATACATTGATATAATATTTTCGATATATCGATATTTTTTTGCAATATTTGATTCTTTCATATACGCTATACTACACACCCATACCTAATATTTTTCTCACGATCTCCTCTCGCGGGTCTACAGGCAGAGATTTCTTTTTCTTAAAGGAATATGTAGACCCCTACCATAATGTTTTCATGTCTACTTCAACATACATTATGTTACTATGTGTAAAATTTGTTAAATGAATAAAAAATTTCAAGTATCCAAGTTCTTTCTTTTTACTATTTTTTTTTAACAAATTACATTTTATTTTGCTTTAGGTCGACTCTTGATTTAATGCTTTTTAAGTTGGCAACTGTCAATTTCAACTGTCCGCCAAATGACCGACTTTTACATCTTAAAAGCTTGGTTGTATGGGCTGAGATTATTGAAGCCTATATAGTGATTTTGATGGCGTTGTATTTGCAATGCAATTATGTCGAATGTATTATAATAATACGGAACCCCTTGCGTGCGATCCCTACTCGTATTTAGCCGTATTTTATATTTTTCGATTGATATATATGTTCTGTTTTCGATTTGTTTTTTATTACGACATCCCTAGTATTTAATTTTGATATGACGTCATCGTAGAATGTACTCCTTGCAAATGTCATCCTGCTTTTTTTCCAGGTAGGGTTGTCAACCAGAAAATGTCTTGCTCATATCGTGCTAAAAATGATATAAAACTTACATAATATTTTCTAACACTTGCGCGACTCATCTGTTTAAATAAAACTACTTTTTACGGATTTAGACGCGTATATTTGTTTTAAATTTTGGCCCGACATTTCGGAGACTTTGCAGTCACCATGGTCACGGGTGAGACTCACCCGTCTGTCCGTGAACAGTCTCACTCATGACCATGGTGACTGCAGTCTCCGAAACGTCGGGCCAAAATTTAAAACAAATATAGGTACGCGTCTAAATCCGTAAAAAGTAGTTTTATTTAAATAAAACTTACATTTTTCCCCGAGAAAGATTTTGTTTAACGTAAACCGTTGGTTAATAAAAATGCAAAATAGCCCAGCCTTCTTTAAAACGACTCCGTTCTTACCCTAATAAATAAGAATGCACGGGACTTTCTGACTGAACCAAATAAACTACGTAAATGAAACAAATACAGTAAATAAAAAACTATTTAATATCTGTTTCAACGTTAATTTTCTTCCTCTCTTCATCATCGCTTTGCGGTGAATGTTGACGTTTCTTCTTTCCTTTGGAATATTTGTTTTGATTTTTTAATGCTTTGGACATTTTTTCGTCACCCACACTAAGGAAAGACATCATTTAATTATTTCTCATAGAACAATATCTTTTTTTTTGTATAATCGAGTTTAATCTAAAGTCTAAATAATCACACTTAATAGTAATTTTGAGTGGGGATAAAATCCACTTGATGTAAACACGATGTATGTGACATGGGTTTCATCAGCATAAAACAGTGAATAAAAAAAATAACTCACTTGACATTAGCTCGAGAGCCAGGTCCCCAATAAGGTGTGGGGTTAAACTGAAACCGTAGTTTACCATCTCTACGACTGATTGGATTCGCATCTTGTCTTTCACTTAAATCAACCTCGGTTTTAATATCTTGCGATAAAATATAATTCGTTACGGGATCCGCTTCTCTCCTAAAAAATTAATACAAATCAAATTCATTTATTTGTGTTCATAGGTCTACAACTACATATTATTATATCTTATACAGGTTGTCCCGTAAGTAGTGGACCAACGGGTTATGGGGGGTAGTGAGTGAGTGAGTGATGTTTTTACGAAATTTTGAAAACAAAGGATAACTCAAGAACTATAAGGCCTAGGTCTATAAATTTTAGTATTTTTGTTAGATAATAAGTCTCACTACCCCCCATAACCCGTTGGTCCACTACTTACGGGACACCCTGTATATAAAATTCACGTGTCACAGTGTTAGTTACCGTACTCCTCGGAAACGGCTTGACAGATTTTTATGAAGTTTTACACGCATATTCAGTAGGTCTGAGAATCGGCCAACATCTATTTTTCAAACCCTTTTTTTTTAGTATGGCAAAACAACGTTTGCCGGGACAGCTAGTGATGGTATAAATGACAATTTAAGTTCCGGCTATGTCCTGCCACAATATGGCGTACAAATAATAACATTCATAAAATAAAATACTAAAACTATTAAGGGCCTACATCAATATTATCGTCGACATGTACATATCAACACAGCTAGCAGGTATAGAAAATGAAGAATTAGGGATATTTTTTTTTGTTTACTCAAAATCTACTAAATATATTTTAATTCTGATTTACGTGTTTCTATATATAATAATTACATAAGTATTTAAAGTTATTTCCTTAGTTAATACGCGATAATAGACCGACAAATGAAAAGAATAAAAAAATTGGTCAAGTGCGAGTTGGACTTGCGCACGAAGGGTTCCGTACCATTATCTATGCAACATAAGGCAACGTTATTAGTATCGAGCAAGAAACGGTAAAAAAATCATGTTTGTTGTATGGGAGCCCCCCTTAAATATTTATTTTATTTTATTTTTAGTATTTGTTGTTATAGCGGCAATAGAAATACATCATCTGTGAAAATTTCAACTGTCTAGCTATCACCGTTCTTGAGATACAGCCTGGTGACAGACGGACGGACGGACGGACGGATGGACGGACGGACGGACGGACGGACAGCGAAGTCTCAGTAATAGGGTCCCGTTTTTACCCTTTGGGTACGGAACCCTAAAAATGAGAGAGGTTGTTTCGCTAAGATTTTCTATCGAGAAAACTTTATTCAATCGCGTTTCTGAGTTTATGCGATCCTAGATTATATATTGAAAAAACATATTCTTAAAAATTAGAGCTCTAGCCATTCAATCTAAAGAAAGAATGAAAACTTCGTACGTAGAAAATGCACGAAGCTATTTTGGTATCCTCTTAATGTTCTAAAATCAAATGATAGGTCAATTGGCATTGATCATATATTTTTTAAACTCTTAATTCAAAAACCATTTCGGGGTGATGTAAACTACAAGATGGTTGTGCACAACTAACTTTATTTATAAACACCCTCATATACATTATTATTAAAACATCACTACATCTCTCTCCTTAAAAGATAAGAAAGTACAATAGACAACTATAGTATTTAAATAAATGCAAAGTAAATACAAATCAACTATTAACGCCAACAATTACATAGTTTTACAAGCATAAAATCATAAACTCAAACAGTGTTACTGTAGTTATATTTTCGGTACGATTTACAAAATAAAGTATTTAATATCTTAAATCAAATTATGCAATATAAATCCAGTAGGTGTTCCTTTTAACTACATTCTATTTAAGTAGATCTCACATCTAAACAAATCTTTTTAATTCTTAATTTCTAATTAATCTAGTAATCATATCAACAATATTCTATTTATATCTCGCAATTGCACAGATATCAATCAATACATGCTCGACACAAGGTTTAGATTATTGACATGTTATATTGTATGTTATACCTATCATTACAAAATGTTTATCTACATACTACTACCGAAACAACAGAATTGACACCAAGATTTATACTTGCTACTGAACGTTTATATACAAGACCGTATTTTTTCTTTCGCTATCCTTGCAGCAATCCTTGCAGAAGATGGGCTACTCCTAACTTCGGGATTAGCGACCGGGTCAGGAGGTTCCTGACTTCGACAGGCGTCGTGCCAGTCCGTATTTATGTTAGGGGGTGTCATAGGGGATTCCCTTGAAGGGATTTTAATAAGCTGCCTTCGGTTTCTACGAATAACTGTCCCAGTTTTATCTCTCACGAAGTAGGAGCGAGGCTGTGGGGCATGCTCCACTACGCGCGCCCTCTCTCGCCGAGCGCCGTTGAGTACCACCACGTCGTCACCCTCACCCAGCTGTGGAAGTGTACGTGCTCGACTGTCGTACCACTTTTTATTACGATTCTGGTTTTGAACGATCTTTTTATAATCGGAGGTGTTATTCCGGTCCGGCAATAGTTTATTATCATGACATGGCAATCTTGTATTTATTCTGCGACCCATTAATAATTGTGCCGGGCTCGCTATACCGTCTCTCGGTGCCGCCCTATAATTCAGTAGACTTATATAGAAATCTTCTCCTGACCGACTAGACTTCGTTAGTAAAGTTTTTATCGTTCGCACTGCCCGCTCACTACGACCATTCGATTGCGGATAGTTAGGTGATGAAGTTAAATGTGTAAATCCCCACTGCGCCGCGAACATTCTAAACTCTTTTGACGCGTATGCGGGACCGTTATCTGTAAATAATTCTTGAGGTATTCCGTGCCTTGCAAACTGATCTTTCATGGCTAGTATCACTTGCCTGGAAGTGATGCCTTTCAAGGGACAAACCTCGACAAAGTTAGAGAAATAATCCACTAATATTAAAAAGTACCTTTTGTCTACTTCAAAAATGTCCGAACCGACCTTCGCCCACGGCAACTCAGGTATATAGTGCGGGACGGCGGGCTCCCGTTGTGGTCGCGCCGCCATTTCGGCGCACACATGACACCTCCGCACTGCGCGCTCCACGTCACGCGACATCCCCGCCCAGAACATAACGTCTCGCGCACGCCGCTTGCATCGGTCTATTCCTAAGTGACCTTCATGCACTCGACTAATCATTTCTTCTCTGAGAGGTTTAGGAATAAATACTAAATTATTAACTAATATAACGCCATCGATGTATTCGAATGATTCTCTGTAGCTCCAATATAAATGTACACACTCCTGGGCATTAAATTTACTACTGGGCCAACCGTTCATAATATATTTAATTATAACTTGACACTCGTCATCCTCTTTAGTATGCAACTTAATACTTGACAACCGATCCTTACTGAATCTGAGATTTTCTAAAAGAAAACACGTCTGTTCATCTACCTCGTCGGACACCTTACTGTGAAAACGCTCCGGCAGCGGAGCCCTAGACAACGTGTCGGCAACGAACATGTATTTGCCTGGAGTGTACTTAACTTTAAAATCGTATCGTTGCACACGGAGCATCATACGCTGCAGTCTAGCAGGCACGGAGTCCAATGACTTTTTAAAAAGTGCCTCTAGCGGCTTATGATCCGTTTCCACAAGTACATTCGATTTACCAAATATATACTGATGAAACCTTTCTAACGCAAAAACAATAGCCAGCATCTCTTTTTCTATCTGCGCATACCTCTGCTGTGTGTCGGTGAGCGTCATGGAGGCGAACTCAACGGGCCGGCCGCTCTGCAGCAGCACGGCGCCCAGCGCGCGCGCACTCGCGTCCACCGACAGGGTGGCGGGCGCGCGCGGCTCGAACAGCGCCAGCACCGGCGCACTACACAGCACACTCTTCAATTGACGTACTATGCGTTCCTCACACTCACCCCAGCACCACGACGAGCTAGTTTTTAATAAATTACGTAAGGGTGCAACTATCTCCGAGTGATTCGGAATAAACTTACTCACGTAATTAATCATGCCGAGAAACCTCTGTAGTGACGGCCGGTCCGTCGGGTTGGGCATGTCACTGATAGCCTTTACTTTGGATTCGTCTATTTTCATCCCTTCTGCGCTAAAAGTATGACCTAAGTAAGTTACCTCTGTTACACAAAACAAACATTTATCCGAATTGAATTTTATACCTACGGTTCTCGCCCTGTCCAGTAAGCGCTTGAGCCGTCTGTCGTGCTCTTCCTTCGTCGACGCCCAGATGATGACGTCATCAACGAATGAGTCCACGCCCTCTAAATCTTCTAGCAGCTGTCTAATTTTAGCATGAAAAACTTCCGAAGCAGAATTAATTCCATAAGGCAGACGTAAATATTGATAACGTCCAAATGGTGTGCCAAAGGTACAGAGGTCAGCACTAGCGTCATCCAACGACACCATCCAAAATCCAGATTTAGCGTCCAGTTTACTGAAATACCGCGCACCTTTCAATTTAGTAGCTATCTCTGTCAGCGTCGGCAACGGATAATGCTGTCTCCTAATTACTTGATTAAGGGGTCGCGGATCTAAACATACCCGAAAACTACCATCTTTTTTGGCCGCGATTACGATCCCATTAACCCACGAAGTGGGGTGGTGAACTTTTCTTATAACACCCAATCTCTCCATGCGCACCAATTCCTTCTTTAGCTGTTCTCTCACACTTATGGGAATTTTTCTAACAGGACATATGCAAGGATTAGCACTTTTCTCAATAGGTATGCTATACGTGCCAGGTAATTTACCCAATCCCTGAAATAAATCTTTATAATTATCCATATTTAACGAGTATATTCTTTTTATTAACCCTATCTCTTCCAATGCATATTTACCTAAAATACTTTGACACTGTTGTTTCGATATGACAAATTTTAATTTATATTCAATTCCTTTAAATAACCAATTAATCGTACAGCAACCTAAAATTGATAAATAATTGCCACAAAATGATTTAGCTCGTGTATTATCCGGAACAATATTACTAAGATTTAAGCCTAATTGTAACTACACAACGACCTCTGGAACAGCCTGGAGGAATGCAGACAAGCCAAACTGGCGCTTCCAAGAGTAAATCGTCGGTTCACAAGAGCACTTCTACAGCTAAACAGATCTCAGATGCGTCTCATAACTGGCGCATTGACAGGTCATGGCAATTTTAACAGACACCTTTTTAACCTAGGTATCACGGACAGCCCCCTGTGCAGGGCATGCATGGAGGCTGAGGAGACAGCCGCTCACGTGCTGCTAGATTGCAGCGGAGTGGCAATTTACCGGGCGAACTACCTGGGATCACCGGGTAGCCTCCGGGAGGTCTTCGGCGACGTCAAGAAGCTGGGGAACTTCCTGGTGGAGCTGGGATGGCTGGAGTAACCAGCCCACTACCCTCCATCACACAAAACAGGCGCACTTAAGTCGTCGAGTTGTGGATACCGCCCGTAGAAGAAGAAGAAGAAGAAGCCTAATTGTAAATAATTATCCCTTGACAACACATTAAGATCTGAACCGGTATCTAATTTAAAATCATGTTTGGCGCCATTATTACATAAATAAAGTGTTTCATACCACTTTGAATTAACCGCGTGTATTGTATCTATGCACTCCAATGATGAAATAGAATACAAGTCCTCACCTTGATAATTGTCATCCTGGTACACTTCACAAACCGCGTTACGAACCGGGCATCTCACCTTAAAATGTCCCTTCGCACCGCACACGAAGCACCTAGCATTACGCGCCGCACATGTGGCACCACCCGAACAGCCGACCGCCGCGCACGCCGCGCAGGCCCGCGTCCTGGGCCCGGCGCGCTCGCCGCCCGTCTCGCGCCTGCCGCCTCCATAGCGCGCGCGTCCCGTTGATCGGCCCGCGTATCCGCGCCACGTAAATTGACGACCTCTAAATACAGCGTCCACCGATATATCTTTCTTTAACTCGCTTTTAACCCCTTCTAATTGTTTCTCACTGTCGCAGGATATCTCGTTCGCTTGACAAATTTTTATAGCCTTTTCCAGGGTTAATTCGTCAGTCCTTAGCAATCTATCACGGACAGCTGTATTGATAATACCGCATACGATACGATCACGCACCAAACCATCCTCTAGTTGTTCAAATTCACACCGCTGGCTGAGAAGTCTGAGAGCGGTAACGTATCCGTCAATACTTTCGCCAGCTTCCTGACATCGCGTAAAAAACTTGTACCTCACCATTGTAGTGTTTGTTTTCGTGCCAAAATAGGAGTTGAATTTTTCTACAAGATATTTAATATCATCCTTTTGTTCTTCAGATTCAAATTTAAATGTAGTAAAAATATCATAGCCTTCTGTACCGATCAAATTAATTAAAAGACTGGCCTGTACGTCTTTGGATTCCTTATAAACTCCAGATGCTTTAATAAATACTTGAAATTGACGTAACCATTTACGCCACGCGTCCGCGCGGCTCGACGGCCCTCCTTCCAGACACAATTCTGGTGGCGGACGTGCATGTTCCATTATAACTTATTAATATTATTGCTGTATAACTTGTTAGGCACCGATTTAACACAATTTTAACTGCAAAAACTCCAAATAATTACATAATTTACGCACCGCTGTCACCATGATGTAAACTACAAGATGGTTGTGCACAACTAACTTTATTTATAAACACCCTCATATACATTATTATTAAAACATCACTACAGGGGAATAGAGTTTCTGATCATGATCCATTAGTTTTTTTCGGAAAATTTGCTTTATTAACGATTATTTTTCTAAAAAAGCAAATGATCTCTATTTGCCCTTGAAATGAAGGACTTAAAATATTAAGGTGTTCTGAGGGATATACTACTCTGTGGTGGAGTTGAAATTGGTCTATTTTATCAGCTTGGTAACTTTGAAAAGATGTATTGCAATCTGTCCTAAGTCTATCAGGAAAAGTCAATACATAGATTGCGTACAACGATGACGTCACAACATTTAAAATAATATCTTTAAGTATTTTTTAAATGTTGTGTTATTGATTTAATAAAAACATAGCATATATCTATATGTGTCTATGATACAGGATATGGGTGATATGAAAATTCATTATTCTATCAAGTACGATTTATCCAGGCTAAAGTTACTTGTCCTCAATTTTAAACGTCACCCCGCCATCCGGTATATCTTTGTTTCTGACATAGTATTTGGATAACCCGACCATATACCATCATTGACGTCATAAAATTCAGCCTACTTAAAATAAATACTTCAGAAATTAACTTACTTGGCAGGTTTAACAGGATGCGTTTTTTCCCAGGTCCTGACAATATCCCAAACAACTTGCGAGGGAGCTTTAGTTTTTATAGACATTTTGGATGCATGGGAATATGATACTTTGTAGCCAGCATTTAGTAGAGCAGATCTATATTAACAATATTAAAATTAGTTAAATTATTTTGTATAGACCACCCTCGATAGATTACACGATTTTTGCTAACGAATAAAGGCACCAAAGTTGGAGGAAGGTGCGGGTTGCGAGGTATGAAGTAATGGATTTATATTGGTCGTATCAAAATCACGCACCGAGTTCTCATACAATGGTATCAATTCTACACGCACAACTAAACTAAACTAAAAAATGAATTTTGATAGTGTCGCTTACACAATTCGGCAATGTTAACTGAACTTTCTTGTTATAAAAACTGTTTATTATTATAGACATATGGTCTTATTCATAATGACTTATCGGAGGTTTAAAAGTCCGCTAAAATAGGTTCGCGAAAATTGTCAAAACTTGTTATTCATAATAGTCTTTTTACGCTAAAACGTTTATTATATCTCCGATAAAATCTCCGTTTAAACCTCCGATAAGTCATTATGAATTAGACCGTAAAGATTTTAATTTATATAAATGTGCATAACAAAATAACCAAAAACCGTAATAAAGCAATACTTTTACTTTTACTTTTCATATTTTTAGTTAAGTTTAGTTGTGCACGTAGAATTGGCGCCATTACCAATGATACAATAACGGTGTCCGATTGTTTGACCAAAAGTCATTTGGCAAAACTACACTTGACAAAAAACGTTTGGCAAAACAATGAATTCGCCTATTGATCATTTTACTACTGATCATTTTACAAATGCTTCATTTTGCCAAATGATCAACACTTAAATTGACATTTTATAAATGATTACTTTACAAAACTAACATTTGGCAACTGAGTTATCAGATAAATCTACTATTGGTCTAAAAATTTGGTATTCTTGTTAAATTGACCACATATTGCATATTTTTTTGCAAAGCTACTGCTCTGGATTTTCCTAAAAGAAAACATTATAAGTATTAATCGATATATTTTGTTAAATTAAGATTGAATTAAAAAAAAAAAGATTATTACATTATTTGCAAAATAATTACTTATTTACCCGTTCGTCTTTGGAGATATATATCTCTTTTATTAGCTTGGGTTAGATTAGGTTAGAACTTTAACCCCAAATGCCAGAAGTGAATTTAGGGCACTTCAGCCTTTATACTATTCTTGATGATAATGATACATTTAAAATAACTTAATTAACGAAACATATCATTTGGTGAAATGACAAAAAGGTCATTTGTCAAGTGTAGTGTTTGCTAATGGATCATTTGCTAAGTAAGTTTTTGTAAAATGATACTTTTGTCAAGTGTATTGTTTGCCAAATGAACGTTTGGTGAAACGTTGTTTGTCAAATGATCATTTGTCAAAATTTTTTTGGTCAATCATTAGGGAACCTAGAATAACGCATACGTTCGGTGTATATAACGATTTCAGTGTAACATCATGTTACTCTTAGACGATATGATTATGACGATCGCGATATTATAACGAATATAATTATTATAATAATAATTAACCCCCCTCTCTTCCCGCGGGAGTCGTAAAAGTCAACTAAGGCAGTACCAGGAGAAAGGGCAGCGTTCTCCTGAGTATTACAACACCTACTGCGCAGAGGCTTTTAAATTTACGCAGCTACATTTGTGGCTACGGACGGTGGGGTGGGTATTTACCCTAGGGCCATAGGTGCCATGGCCCAGGGCGGCAAGCTTGAGAAGGATGGCGAAAGCCTTCAAGTTTAAAATTTTGCTCTATATGTATTAATTTATAGGCCAGCTAATTAAATTGGCCCTGAGCAGCCCGGGGCGTCAAATCAAATGGCCCGGGGCGCCAATTTTCAAAATACGCCTCTGCTACTGCGATCACCAAAGCCGCCTGCCAAGCGTGACGATTATGGAAAAAAAGCTTACTTCAAAAACTAAAAACACGCTTGAAAATCTTGAATATATGTTTTTTATTATTGCATTGTATTTAATATGTGTGGAAAATTTCAGATCAATCCGACTACTGTAAGTGGGTGAAAATCACTTTCGACGATTCCATTACATTGATAAATACGTACTGAACTAATACAAAAGCGCCGTAAGTGATACACAATGCCTCCTGCTGTTCGACGTATTTCTACCTTTCGGTATTTATTAATGGACTACCTGTAGCCCGCGACTCCGTACGCGTGGAATTTTGAATGTCTTTCCCGTTTCTGCAATATTTTTCACTGCGGCTTTGCTCGTATTGGTCGCAGCGTGATAATATAAAGCCTTCCTCAATAAATGGACAATTGAACACAAAAATAATTTTTAAATTCGAACCTGTAGTTCCTGAGATTAGCGCGTTCAAACAAATATACAGCTTTATAATATTAAGTTTGTTTTATTGACTGTGAGTAAGAAACTACTTACCTCATGGTCAGCATAGGCATTGTCTCCAAATGTACTCTTCCAAACAACTTATCCAGCGTATAGTACAGCGGTATTTCTTGCAACTCTTCCCTAACCATAGACAAAACACCGGCTATACGCTTAGCAGTGCCAAACAAATCAGGATTTTCTTCCACATGTAAGAGAACCCGGGATACAAAACTATGGTCGTGGATTGGAGCCGACCATATTGGACCACCTAACTGGAAATATTTTAAATTACAAGTCTATGGCGAGGATGTATATGCATTATCCAATGAATTACATACTAGCTAATGAAGACTATAATCCGTCCCAGAATTGCAAATGTGATTTGACAGTTGCTAATGTCAAACTTGAAAATAAATGATGCCACATTTTTTGCAACAGTGTTGGCTAACCGTAGTTTTTTTTATACCGAAAAGAAATATGTCGTACTAAATATTGCCTGTGAAGTCGCATTCATGGAATTGGGATTCACTGCATTGTTTATTATAATATAGAATTAAACAAACATGTCTTTAAACACAAAAAAAATAACGGTGGATGTAGACGCCGCAGAACGTGCTAGCGTTATGTGAGAGATGGTTATGTCCAGCAGTGGACGGCGAAAGGCTGTTAAATGAATGAATTAATTTGACATAGCCTATGTGTTATTCAGATCTATAAGCTATAAGGCTTTAAAGTTAAATTAAAATCCATCCAGTAGTTTTTGCATGAAAGAACTACAAACATCCTTACATCCATCTATCCACACATTCTTACAAAGTTTCACATATTAGGATTATACATAATATTAGGATTATACTTACATGGTGTCTTTGATTACAGTTAGTACAATGTTCTCCTACAGGTGGCGCTGCGGGTAAATACGCCTTCATTTGTGTGGGGTTCTTCTCTGTTGGGTTGGGTTTAAACCCACCCAGGGGTTGCAGGGTAAGGTTGTCGCAACCCGTACATTGGTATACCATTGACAACTTACTGAAGTAAAAAAACAAATAAAATATATTTGGTTTATAAAATACTAACTATTGCTTCCGACTTCGTACGCGTGGAATTTAGAAACTAAAGCTTAACAAATTATACAGAAAATCCATACTCTGAATCACTCTACTTGTTAAAAAAACTGCATCAAAATTCGTTGCATAGTTTTGAAGATAATTCTTTATAATTATTTTATTGACATAAAAGATACATAGCACATTTTATGGATACCCTCGCTATAAGAAAATATAAGCTTACATAGGGACATACATACAAAAATAACGACTTTTAATTTGTTAATATTACCGGGACTATAATCACGTTAATAACTATTTAGGGAGCAGAGGTATTGTGGCTTTTAAATAGTTATTAACGTGATTATAGTCCCGGTTATATTAACAAATTATGAGTTCAAATCGCGTAAGTTTAAAATCAATAATAACGACTTTGTTTTATAACAAGTAAAAATAACGACTTTGTTGTAAAATAAGTAAAAATAACGCAAATTACCAGTCAGTAACATTTTTTAATAAACAATATGCTTTTTTGGGACCACGACATTTTATGCTTGTGGTATAAATACTGGCTTATAAGACTGATGTAATATTGGTCTACCAAGTCTACTAACCTTGTAGTCTTCTTACAATGTAAAGCACCAGAATATACTTTGACAAATACTCTTATATAAAAATCTGCTGATATACTGATCAGAGGTACTATGTACCGACTGTAACGATTTGCATGACTCTCTATGCATTGTAGAAGTATACGTAATGCCTGGGAACAAAATTAAAGGAAATTAATTTGGTATTGTCCATGAGGTGACAGATTAAGAATACAAGTGTCATTACTCCATCTACTTCTAAGGGTACTAGAAAAGAAGCTAGCTAGGTATATTGTACACACATAACATCCGCTGAGAAACAGAGAACTCTAAAATAAACCCTGTGCGCCAACACACCTTGTCAGCGTGGTCTAATTCCTTCCAAAGAGGGGGAGACCCATGCCTAACAGTAGGACGTCAATGTGTTGGAGAGGATCTGGGGATAGACGGATGGACAAAGAAGTCCTAGTCAGGTCCCCGTTTGTCTTTTGGTACGGAACCCTAATTTAAGTATATGTTACTATATAGAAGTTATAGCATTAATATTCTGGAGTTAGAAGGCATTTTTGAATAAAAGTAAAATTATTTATCTCAGAAATCTTACCATTTCATGACAACATTTAGTTTTTAAACTCACAGCACCGTATTTACAATAGCATGTCTCTGGCGAGTTTCCCGCCAACACGGCCATATCTGTCGCAGTTATAAGCAATAGACCACCATCTTCTACACTCTGGACAGCTGAATCGAGAAACACTGATGGACACCCATATGGATCTAAATCAATGGCTGAAAACCTTTTTGATGGATGCTTGTTTTTGTACATTACCATGCTGAAATAGATGAGACAAATTACAGCAGAATTCACATATATTGACGTCGCGTATAACTACTACCCAGGGGCCAAGTCTGCTATTCAATCTTGTCACAATGATCCGGCCCTATAGATAACCTTTTTCCAATTTTGAAAACTACCATTACTTTAGGGCAGGCGCGGGCCGCATGAAAACAGCGGCCCGCGGGCCTTTGTTTGGACAGCCCTGCTTTAGGGTATTTTTAGAAGGAAGTTTTGATTAAAAATGTTGCAAAATAATGAACACTTTTCAATTACATATATCTATTATTATGGACATTATACACTCTGCCCCATTACACAAATACAAAAAAGGATATGCCGAATAAATAGTCAGAGTCATATAGTGCATATAACTAACTATTGTCGAACTTAATTTACATAATACAGTGTAAACTCTTTATAACGAAACTCGAGGGACTGAGCATTTTTTGTCGTTATAGAGAGTTATCGTTATATGGAGTGAACAAAAAAAAACCAAATTAATAAGAATTTTTAATACAAGAATTTTTAATTGTATGTATGTCTTAGATAATAAATGCTTATACATATAAATTATTGTTTACACATATAGTCTGATAATTTCGTCTGACGTTTTTTGCTATGCCAGTACTTGTTTTGTATTATTTTATGTATCCTATTCATATCTAGATATGTGGTGGTTAACAGTTTCAAAGTAGGTTTACGACTGATAATACGATAGGTACCCAGTATGCTTGGTCGAAGACCATCACTTCCGAGAAAACAATGCGTCATACTGCACGTGTACAAGGCAATTAAGGATAACAAAAGCTAGACCGACCTCGGATGTTTCGGAGCTTCAAAGTCTTTTGTTACCTGATAACATAACATAAACAATAATACCGATAATAAATATTTACTGTCTACAAATATGAACACATTTCTTCGTAATAGAGAATGGCGTATCGCTATAAAGAGTGTTTCAATATGTGAGTTTTAACGCAAACCAACCAACTTGGGCTCACTCCAACGTTATAGGGAGTTTATCGTTATAAAGGATAACGTTATAAAGAGTTTACACTGTACTTGCAATTTTTCTAGTAAAATTCTGTTTATAAATGTTTAATGTATGTTTTACTATTATCTAGGTTTTGGAAGTAATAAATACAACCTGTTAGTATATACCACAGTAAAATAAAAAAACAAAATTCTCACCAAGCATCATCATGGCTGGTCTCAATTAAATGGTCCACTTGATTGTGTATAATATTTGCATTAATTGTATCAACAGCTTGCTTTGACAAGTCATTAGCAACTATTTTTGTAATATTAGGCACTTCCTTTGCATACCGAATGCTTCTTAATCCTGTAGCTGATAGAGCTTCTAGTACTGTTACTTCGACCTGTAGAAAAAAAAAGTCTATCAGAAAATAAAAGGAATTTTTAATTATTTTTTATTTTATTGCACCGTACCTCTTTAACAAATATAGTAACTAACCTTCTCACTTTCAGAAGTACCCACAGTATCTTCTGTAGTATTCTCTACTTTATTCTTGGCTTTCTGCTCAGCTTTAGCTCGTTTTTCGCTAGTAAAATCTTTGGTAAATATGGTCAACACTGCTATACTTAAATCTCTATTGAACTCTTGTACTGGGTTGTAAAATACCTTGTCTGTTGTAAGACATATTTCTGCTTTACCTTCTTTAATAGATTTCTGCGTTGTAGATACTTCCATCCTTTTAATATTCTAACAAAAATTAAAAACAGAGGTTAGAATTTTTTATAACCACACAATATATTAACATCATCATCAAAATGTCTGTAAGATATTCATATGTAACGTACAGTTAATACAGTTTTAATTATTTTGTTATATCTTGCTAAATACATTAACATTTAAAAGAAAAACCATACAAAACCAACCAAATTCATTAACGAAAAATTGAAAACAATCAAATACAGATTAATAGTCGAAGACAGAATCGAACACGTCACGTCACCATGTAAGTTATGAGTTAACCTATGCTTTTCTGTGTTCATGGGCAAATAGAACTTGAGGTTTGGCAACCCTTACTACTTGAGCTGTCAGTTTACTTCTGTCATCTGTCATCTTGATTGAATTGAAGGATCTGGAAACCTAACCTAAAATTACAATTTTAAAAGCAGTTTTTTCAATGGAACACTGCGATTTAAATTCATTATTGTATTAAAAAAAACCGTAAACATGCACACTGCTAGTGCTCTGGTGAGAAACAGTTTCTTGAGTCCCAAATTAAAATCGAGCGTAGTCCGCAACGCATCGAAACTCGTATCACATAATAAACCGGTGCAAAGGTTGTATAATCCTGGTCTTTCTGGAGTGAGAAATGCTAGAGTGTGTGGTCACAGTTGTAGCTTTTTGGTTCCGAGCAAGCAGATAGGATCTACGCGCTATTTTTCAACTGGGAAGAAGGATGACCCGCCGGACGAAGACCCAGAGTTAAAAGGCGAGACTCCTCTGTTTAGCAGTCACCTACCAGCAACTGTGGCCGTGCCTGAGGTGTGGCCACAGGTGCCTGTCATTGCCATCAATAGAAATCCAGTGTTCCCAAGATTTATCAAACTTATAGAGGTCAGTTGTACAGTTTTATTATCTAGTGTTGTAATACTTGCTTTAAATCATGCAATGCAGAATTTTTTTTATTAAATATCATATCTATTAGATTGAAATTTTTAATATAACCAAAGGAATTTATGGTAGCATAATACACAATCTATTGCAGATTATTAGATAGATTTATTATTATGCAGAGATACATTAAAGAGATTTTATTTCATTTTTTAATTTTCTTTATAGAAACAAACAGTCATATACAAACATTTTTCAACAAAAAAATATCAAATACAGACCTATAATGTCCTTTATGAAAAACATTTACAATTAAATACCTAGTATACCTACTTACAAATTTTAAGTATTTTAAGTTATAATGGAAAAAATGATAACCATAAGCGGGACTTGAACCCGCGACCTCGGAATGCCGTTCCGTCGCTCTCCCAGCTGAGCTATTATGGTTCACGCAAATGTTTACCAAATTTTCCACTACAATCATCTCAATGCGAGTTTTAACATCGTGCGATGTTTTTTCGTACAACGCCATCTATTGAGCGGTTTGCACCAACTCCATCAATCGATCAGTTAGCGTTCTTTACAGAACACAATTGGACGGAAGTAATGGCTGTACATGTATTTCTACATTAATTTATTAATATTTTGCGATTGACTCGCTATGCTTTTTACTAAACAAACTAAATTATAATGGAAAAAATGATAACCATAAGCGGGACTCATTTTTTCCATTATAATTTAGTTTGTTTAGTAAAAAGCATAGCGAGTCAACCGCAAAATATTAATAAATTAATGTATTTTAAGTTATTCGATTTATCTTATAATAATTTATTAACTTTATTTTTGAAAGCAGCTAAACATAATACATTGAAGACATCAATATGACTCAAAATAGATGATAGTGATAGATGTAATATTAAAAGACAAAATTGTTTCTTAAATTGAATAAATTTATTACTACAGATCTCCAATCCAGCCCTAATAGATCTAGTAAGACGTAAAGTAAAACTAAATCAACCGTACATTGGTATATTCTTACGTAAGAAGGAAGATGATACCAAATCAGATGTTGTGTCCAGCCTTGATGATCTTCATCAAATTGGTGTGTTTGCACAAATTCATGAGATGCAAGACATGGAGTATAAGCTAAGGCTTGTAGTGATGGCTCATAGAAGAATTAAGATAACTGGACAGTTTATAGAAGATGAAATTGAAAGTGGACCTGCTGGTAAGATTTTCATCAATCCTTTTTAATGATTATGTAAATCCTTTTTGCCTAAACTCTTAACGCTGTGCTGTATTTAGTCACCTGTATGTGGTAGCTTATCATTAGCTTTACAGTTGTAATTTTAGTTTCCTAGTTTGTTTAAGATGCTGTAAGCTACCCTAATAAAATAAAATAAAATAAATAGCTATTTACATTTGTAAATATGGACTAATATTTTAAAGGCGCTTATTTTTCGCAGTAGTCTAGTTTTGAACAAGGCTATTAACAATAATTACTTTCTTGAAATGCAAATATTGAGAAGTTAGACTACCATGGGATACTTTACATGAATCTTTTTTTCACGTAGCAGGCTTATTTATTGCTCAAGTTCAGTACCATGTTTGCATTATAATTGCTAAGGTCGTCATATCGTATCATTTCATTTCTGAAATGATATGCCATTTCAGAAATGAAATTAAAGTTTCCACTATTTAATATGGAGCTTGACGTTACTCGTGAAGAGACAGACGCTGAGAGAAGACGCCGCAAATACAGAAACACGAGGAAGAAACAAGAACCGGAAGTTAAGGAGAAAGATGACCAGCCTAAAGAAAAGAAGGCAGCTCCCGACCAGATCATGATGGTGAAAGTGGAGAATGTGATGCATGAGAAGTTCAAGCAGACCGAGGAAGTAAAAGCTCTTACCCAGGAAGTCATCAAGACAATTAGGGATATCATCAATTTGAATCCATTGTACAGGTATATTGGTTAAAATTTTTGGGAGTTCAAAATTCACATTCATTACCATTAAATTTATAAATATACGAAAGAAAAAAGATATTTTTAAAGTTAAAGTAAAGCCACAGTATACATAATTCCTCCGTTTTCCAATTAAATCTACTAAGTATGGCTAAAACTTATTGTGCCACAGGCGCGAGACGTAGAAGACTGCTTGTTACACCACTACCAGTTGCGTATTTACCCTAGGAGCATAGAAACCAGTGCGCAGGTCGTCTGTGAGAGACGACGCGAGCCTTCGCGTTTAATAGCTTCTTCTTACTCCGGTTATTTATGAAGCAGTGCACCCCAAAGTATTTCATATATAATATTAGGTCATGCTGCAGTCACTATGTGTCACCCATTTGACGCAAGTGCGACTTGAATGTTAGGGATTTTAATATTCGTAATTTCTTTGTGTTATTTCTTGATCATCCAAATAGCATATATTTTGCAGGGAATCTTTACATCATATGCTGGCTCAAGGTCAACGTGTGGTGGATAATCCAGTATACTTGAGCGATCTGGGTGCTGCGCTTACGGGAGCTGAACCAGCTGATCTTCAAGCTGTCATTGAAGAAATGGATGTAAGTTAGTTTACTTAATAGTTACGGTATAATTCAGAAATTTTACTGATGTACTTAAGTGTGTAGTGATTACTTAGCGATTCAAAATACTTATATATTTTTGTCAGATACCAAAAAGATTGATGATGTCACTGTCGCTGTTGAAGAAAGAGTATGAACTGTCTAAGTTACAGCAGAAGATTGGCAAAGAAGTTGAAGAGAAAGTCAAACAACAACATAGAAAGTATATACTACATGAACAGTTAAAGGTATTAATTTATTAATATTTTGCGATTGACTCGCTATGCTTTTACTAAATAAACTAAATTATAATGGAAAAAATGAAATGTCCCGCTTATGGTTATCATTTTTTCCATTATAATTTAGTTTATTCAGTTAAAGGTATTTAGTTATTTTAATAACTACGATCCACGACTTTGTATCTCTGGAAATTTCAAATAACTATGTATGACGAAGTCTCAAAAAAAAAATTTAAAAATAACTGTACTAATATTATAACATAATGTATGTAATGAATATTTTGTTTATTTTCCCCCCATAGATAATAAAAAAAGAGTTAGGTCTAGAGAAAGATGACAAGGATGCGATAGGTGATAAGTTCCGTGAACGTCTCGCCAACAAGACGGTGCCTGAAGCTGTGCAGACTGTCATCGATGAAGAGTTGAACAAACTTAACTTCTTAGAAGGCCATAGCTCAGAGTTCAAGTGAGTTATAAAGAGATACTAGAATTCGCCCACAACATCGTACACGTGGTATATGCAATATAATTTCTACTCAACCTTCATACAAATAAGCCATCTTAAACCAAATTATCCATTGAAAAAATCCGCTTTAATATCCGTTGCGTTGTAACCTCACATATTACAAAAAACTGACGACTTTTTATATTAGGTAAAGATCAGTGTTTGTTTTTACACAACTATAGTTGTTTATCATTATTTTTATCCCTAAAATGTGAGCTGCAATGAATCAAAGTCTAATTAACGGCTTTATTCATAATGACTTATCAGAGGTTTAAACGGAGGTTTTATCGAAGAGATAATAAACCTTTAAGCGTAAAAAGACTTAGGTATTATGAATAACAAGTTTTGACAATTTTCGGGAACCGATTTTAGCGATCTTTTAATCCTCCGATAAGTCATTATGAATAAGACCATAAATATATACATACTGTATTTTTAGGAATAAAATATTAAATTAAAGCGATTGCCGTATTTGTATGGACTTTTTGTAATTTCTATCAGTGTTACTCGTTGCTACCTCGACTGGCTAACTTCCCTCCCATGGGGGGTGACTTCTGAGGAGAACTTGAAATTGTCTGATGCCCAAGTTATCCTGGACGAGGACCACTATGGTATGGAGGATATTAAGAATAGAATATTGGAATTCATTGCTGTATCACAGCTGAAGGGAACGACTCAGGGGAAGATATTGTGCTTCCATGGACCGCCTGGTGTTGGGAAAACTAGTATAGGTAAGTGTATATACAGTTCAGTCTATTTATCTATCTACTCTCCGTCCACTGCTGGACATATACTAGAAAGCCAGACCGCGCGGTCATCTGACATTGACGATTTCTTCGCTCCACCTTCACTGCTCCGTCCAGTAAATAATCTATGCTAATATTATGAAGCTGAAGAGTTTGTTTGTTTGAACGCGCTAATCTCATAAACAACTAGACGGATTTTAAATTTTTTTTCAGTTTTGGATAGCACATTTATCAAGGAAGGCTATATAACACGCTGCCAACAATAGGAGATTAGCAACAGTGAAAAACGTTGCATAAACGGACAAAATTTTGCTAGTTAATTATTAGGTATTATTTAGTGTAAAAATACACTTAAATATAAGTTTTAATTATTGTATTGTAATTGGTTCTTGTTAAGTGTGTAACGATTTGAGATAAATGTAACTTATTTAAGGTAACGAAAATGGTCTTTAAATATTTCATAGATACGAACGCTAATAAAAGCATACTAAAATAATATGTTTTAACACTTGCGCGACTTATTTGTGTGTTGTGTTTAAATTTTGAGTGAGTCTCACCCGTGACCATGGTGACTGCAAAGTCTCCGAAACGAACGAATATGCGTCTAAATCCGTAAAATGTAGTTTTATTTAAGCATACTAAAATTATATATTTTTAAGAATTTTATTTTTGTGTAACGTAGCACGCGCGCAACTTAAACAAAAATTTTAATGTTTTTCCAATTTACGCGGAATGGCTCATTATGGCGGAATGGTGCATGGCGCACTATGTGACTGCGCACTGTCTGACGCAAGACATAGTGCGCCATGCATTGTACTAATGACGTCATTTGATAATGTAAACAATTATATCATAGTAAATAATTTCATAACCGCATTATGTGGCAAAAATCCAATTAAAACGCAGGTACCATTAACAATTTGTAAAACGTCCTATTTTTCGGCCATTATAACGTATGTTGTACTGTTACAGCTCGTTCAATCGCTCGAGCGCTCAATCGGCAATACTTCCGATTCTCCGTGGGAGGTATGACAGACGTTGCGGAGATCAAGGGACACAGACGAACATACGTGGGTGCGATGCCAGGCAAACTTGTGCAATGTTTGAAGAAAACTGCCACTGAAAACCCATTAGTTTTGATTGATGAAGTCGATAAAATTGGCAAGTGAGTGCTTATTGGAATTTATCTACATATTAATATTTAGACATTATTAGGGTTCCATAGTAAAAACAAAAATGAGATCTTTTTTCCCATCTTGTGACAACCTACCCCTTATATTATGGCTATTGCCAGGCTCATGTAATGGCATCTCATGTGGTTTATCGAGCCTGTTTCGATCGCTATCTATCGAGAATGTTTTGCAACAATCTTGACCATCCACCTAGTATCTTTACAGAATACAATTGGGCTGAAATAATGATGCGACTTTTATTACTAAAGTAATTTATTAATTTTGCAATTGACTTTCTATGTTCCACTACAATTTAATTTATTAAGTAAAAGCATAGCAAATCAATTGCAAAATTAATAAATTACTTTTTAAAATGTGGGTAGTTATGATTTTTTTTAAATAGTTAAGTTTGTTTAATTTTTCAGAGGTATCCATGGTGACCCGTCATCAGCTCTGTTAGAGTTGCTGGACCCTGAACAGAATGCTAACTTCCTAGACCACTACTTAGATGTGCCGATCGATCTGTCTAAAGTTTTGTTCATATGTACAGCCAATGTGGTGGACCATATACCTGAGCCATTGAGAGATAGGATGGAACTTATTGATATGTCCGGTAAGATTAATAAATACTATTTTATTTATTCTTTCAGTACGTATCTATCTATGCTAATATTATAAAGCTGAAGAGTTTGTTTGTTTGTTTAAACGCGATAATCTCAAGAACTACTGGTTCGATTTCAAAAATTCTTTCAGTATTGGATAGTATATTTATCGAGGAAGGCCATAGGCTATGTAACATTACGCTGCGACCAATAGGAACGAAGCAGTAGTGAAAAATATTGCCAAAACGGGAAAAGTTTTCTTAATTCCGCGCGTACGGAGTCGCGGGCAAAAGCTAGTGTTTTATAATACTGGATGTATCCTACGAATTTTTATGCATAAAATTGTGATCAGCAAAGCTTTTTAAATAAAATAAGTTTTCACGGACATTTCACACAACATCCTCTCTTATAACATTACTTGTCATTTAAAAGGGTTTTTCAAGGAACTCTGATATTTTTATGGAAGTAAGCCAAGTAGGCTTGTAAAAATAGATCGAAAACAGTATAGCCGACCGGAAGATTACATCAAAACAAACAAACAGACACAAAAATATCTTTTATTGATGTTAGTTACATATTTAGTACATCTGGATTACAGAATTTAATTTATTTTTAACAATTTTATTTATTTGTATCTCTGAGCATTAATGCAACGGGAGCTTTCTTGTTAAAACATTGTCAGAGTGATGTCCCAAACTATCTGTACACAAAGAGTATGAACATTGCTCTCATACCTTTTCAGCTGGGGACACCTGTCAATGCCAACTCCTGTTGGCTCCTATCCTCCATGCTCTAAGAGTACCATAAATAATAAAGTTCTTCATCCTAGGTTACATAGCAGAAGAGAAGTTAGCTATAGCACAACAATACCTAGTGCCTACAGCACGTAAGAACTGTGGTCTCACTGAGGAACAACTGCTGTTGACTCCGGAGTCACTTCACTCCCTCATCAAGTCTTATTGCAGGGAGAGTGGCGTTAGGAACTTACAGAAACATATTGAAAAGGCATATACTATTTGTTTTTTTATACTATCATTATGCATCACGTTTTTTCCCGAATACTTTATGACGACAGTCCCCAAAATCGGCCTAGCCGTTCTCGAGTTTTGGCGAGACTCTCTCTCTCTCTCTCTCTCCAGCCCATTTACGTCCCACTGTTGGGCACGGGCCTCCTCCACTTTGGAGGGATTATGATCTACTGTGTCGCGCTGACCAGGCGTGTTGACAGATGGTTTATTTTCGAGTTTTCCGTCTCTCACAGAGGATGTCATCTGTGTGCAATATCCCTTAGCTGACTTTTACAGCACCCTCGGGAGGAGATGGGGTGGTGACACTTGTATTCTTAATCTCTCACAACGAACAGCAATTGATTTAGAACTTACAAATACAATGCTTATGTAAATATACAGATAGCCCGTAAAGTAGCATACAAGATTGTGAAGCAGGAGTCATCAAGTCTGATCGTGACTGACAGTAACCTGTCCGAGCTGGTGGGCAAGCCTACCTTCAAGCACGACCGGATGTATGATATCACACCACCAGGAGTCGTCATGGGACTCGCCTGGACTGCCATGGGTAAGCATCATTTTGATACAATACTGCCTCGCTTCGAAATGAGGTTGAGGACGAGGTTGTCAACAATCGGCCGGAGTGGTGGAGCTAATGGGAGAAGAACTGACCAACTATACAGCCATTGTCTAGCAAGACTGCTTTCTGCATCTGGGCCATCACCAAATTGCTATTGAAGCTGAGCCTCGAGGTGTTGTGAGAGGCTCTTTGGCTCTTAAGCAACATTATTACGATTAACCAAGTTAAAAAATAGATTTCCAATACCGTCAATTTTTTATTTTATTATATCTGTTGCCTGATTGCTTAAAAATTTCTATAATGCAATTCTACAGGGATATCAAATTTTTTTTTATCAAAAAGGTATACATATAACGCAATTTGCAAAAGTATAAAAGGTGTATAAAAGTAGATTATAGTCCCGGTAATGTTAACAAGTTATGAGTTCAAATCGCGTAAGTTTAAAATCAATAATATAAAAGTATACAGTATTATTAGTAGTATTATATACAGTAGCTATTAAACCCAAATACCCCATTGTTGATTTCATTATTAGTTTTTATATACTAGAATCGTTTTCGTATTTACGCTTTTTCCCCCGGTTAGGGATAAGGCTCCTTAGATTTACGATAACTTCAATCAATTAATCAAATCAGCCCACTGCAGTCCACTGCTGGACATTATGGTAGGGGAGCCCACGATGCTAAATGGGGATTTACTCGAGCGTCATAAAGACCTATTGAGTTGCAAAGCTTAGATGATAAGAAGAAAAAAATGTTATGTGATTTTTCCCTTTTATCGGTGGGGTAAGCGGCTATAGATTTTTAAATATGTAAAAAAATACTGTGGCATGGATATTCTCGAGCGCGTCAGACATTGATAGCATCAATGCCGTACGTATTTTTAATAATGTACGTATGTTAATCGAGCGCGTCAGATTTTCTAAGGGAGTGTTAAGTACACCAAAAAAAAGCCCTCATTCACTAATCTGACGATTACGATGTGACGCAAACTCACGGCCATTTTTATAATATGCAAAAAAATTCGCCGAAATACTCAAGCGCGTCAGATTAAGAGATATATATGGTTCATCTTTATGTTCTAAACGTGCCGTCTCATAATCTGACGATTATCTAGAGGGATTCGACTGATCTGTCCCGTATATTAATCTGTCGCGCTTTAGTAAATCCCGAAATCCCCTCTTGGGCTCCCCTACTATTATTCGATATCTTCATTCACAGCTCAAAAATAACAATGTTTTAATCAAATTCCCTTTTTTCGTAGGTGGTAGCACATTATTTATAGAGACAGCAGTACGTAACAATATTGAAGAGAAGTCTGCAGGTTCTTTGGAGCTGACGGGACACCTCGGTGACGTCATGAAGGAATCCGCCAAGATAGCTCTCACTGTTGCCAGGAACTTTGTCACTCTATACTACCCTGATAATAAGTTTTTGAATAAAAGGTAAGGGTTTCGACTATAGAATATACAACTTCGATTAATGAATGTATCGATTCGACTATTGAATGTATCACTTCGACTATTGAATGTATCACTTCGACTATTGAATGTAACACTTCGACTATTAAATGTATCACTTCGACTATTGAATGTATCATTTTGAGTATTAAATATAGCTTTGACTATTGAATAATATGACTTCGGGTGTAGAATATTATGAGTACCTATGTCACATTAAATATCCTGATCTAAGCTATCAGAAATATGAAATGCCTTTCAAATTTTGAATTAGTCTGAGATTTTTCACAATTATAAAAACTATGCAATGAAAAGATTTTATACTAAGTAGTTATTAATAGATTTGTTTTGTTGTAATGATTCCAGCCATATCCACTTACACGTGCCTGAGGGTGCGACTCCCAAGGATGGTCCATCAGCCGGCGTGACCATCGCCACGGCGCTCACCTCACTGGCGCTGAGCAGACCCGCCAGGAACGACCTGGCCATGACCGGGGAGATATCTCTCACAGGGAGAGTGCTGCCCGTCGGTGGTATTAAGGAGAAGATTATTGCTGTAAGTTAACTAAATCTGTTCTATACTAATATTACAAAGCTGAAAAGCTGCTTTTGTTTGTTTGAACGCGCTAATCTCAGACCACTGGTCCGATTAGAAAAATTCTTTCAGTATTGGATACACCAATTATCGAGGAAGGCCATAGGCTATATAAAATCACGATGTGACCAACAGGAGCGAAGCATCAGTGAAAAATATTGCAAAAACGGGAAACATTTTCTAAATTCCTCCTAATTCCGCGTACGTAGTCTCGGGCAGCGTGTCTGTCCGTGTGGTGGATTAAGAATACAAGTGTCACCACCCCATCTCCTCACAAGGGTGCTGTAAACGTCAGCTAAGGGATATTGCACACAAATAACATCTTGTGTGAGAGACGGAAAACTCGAAAATAAACCCTGTGCCAACACGCCTGTGGAGCCAAAGTAGAGGAGGCCCGTGCCCAACAGTGGGACGTAAATGGGCTGGAGAAGTCTCGTGCAGCAGCTAGTTTTGTATAGTCTTGATATAGCAGGCTAAAGTGTAAAGAGAAACAGAATATTTCCGAATCCCGTGAGTACATAGTATGTATGGTGACGCCTTTAAAATACAAGTTTTACCACCTTCCTACTCCAAGATGCTGTAAGAGCCAGCTAAAAGATATTATAAGCATTAATAAATTAAATTATTGTGGAAAAAGTGATTACCGCAAGCGGGACGGTAGGAAGCGCTTGCGGTGATCACTTTTTCCACCATAATTCAATTTATTAAGTAAAAGCATAGCATGTCAATTGCAAAATTAATAAATTACTTTGATATTATAAGCAATTAAAATCAACAGTTAGAGACGGAAATCTCGAAACTAAATCCGTTTCCAACACGCTTGGTTAACGTGGCTTAGTAGACCAAATACCCTCCCGAAGTGAAGAAGGCCCGTGCCCAACAGTGGTACGTTATAGGGCTGGGAAGGGAAGGAATGTATCTCACAACAAATAATATGTATGTATATATATTAATATACCGAAAAAGAGAGAGATGTATATAGAAAAAAGACGAGGCGAGAAAGAGATAGACGTCACAGACAGATATACATCTGTCTGTGACGTCATAAGTATAGATATATATTTTGACGGGCTTCGTGGCGTAGTGGTTCATGTACTGGATTGCCGTTCACAAGGTCGCGGGCTCGATTCCCGCTCGGGTCAATCATTTGTGTGATATTCATAAATGTCATACAAATGTTTGTACTACGTCTGGGTGTTTTCTATGTATTATAAGTATGTATTTACAAAAGAAAAGTAGTATATGTATTATATCCGTATTCCGGTACCCATGACACAAGCATAATAAGCTTAGCTTGGGACCAGAGGACGTTGTGTGTAATGTCCATGAATATTTATTTAAAAAATATCTCGGTATAAATAAAAATAAAATAATATCTCGGTATATTGATATATATCTGTCTCTTTCTGGCCTTTTGTACATACATCTCTCTTTTTCATGCTATCTTATTATGCCGTTTGTGGAGCCATTTATGTTTTTATTAATTTTCCCAGGCCAAACGTGTCGGAGTGAACTGTGTAATATTACCGGAAGAAAATCGTCGTGATTTTGACGATCTACCCGCATTTATCAGAGAAAATATGGACATACACTTCGTGGCGACGTTCGACGACGTGTTCAAAGTGGCATTCGACCAACAACAGGTTTAAAAATAATAGACTGTATTGTTATTTATTTTAAGTATAATATTAGTTAGCACTTAGTTTGTAGAGTATTGTAGTTATATTGAAGTAATGGTAGTTTAAATAAAAGGACTTGTTAATATAGTATTGGTGTTGCTAGGATTTTATTAAGTTTCTGGGTTGCCAATTTTTATATACGAATTTGCTGAATTATATGCGGCGAGACTTATAAATATGCGTGAAATAATATAAAGAAAATCTTTAAATGAAGAACTTTGCTCAGTTGAATTAAAAACAATTTTTTTAGGACTTTGATCTAACCGGTATCAGATTAATTCTGCCTACCTTTATAGAGAAAATGCGTGTTAGTTTGTGTGTGAAAAGGATGGACCTTTGAGTATTAAACAACTGGAGTTGGCATTATCAGGGGATGCCCTTTGGAAAAGGTTCGAGGTTATGCTCATACTTACAGTTTACAGACTGTAATCTCTTATGGTCTTATTCATAATGACTTATCAGAGGTTTAAAAGTTCGCTAAAATCAGTTCGCTAAAATAGTCAAAAATTGTTTCCATTACAGTCTTTTTACGATAAAATGTTTATTATCTCTCCGATAAAATTATTGTTTAAACCTCCGATAAGTCATTATAAATAAGACCAACTTGTGTGTTTAATAGTGCGTGTGGAGTTTTTATGTGTGGTTGCAAGGCGTCGCGAGAGAATTACGTTAGTGGTACCAATTCTATGTGCACATTTTTATTAATTAAAATCGTTAGTCTATAATATACAGATTTTCTAATAAAAAATTCAGTTGACATTGCCAAATTGTTTTATTAACACTATAAATTTTTATTGCCAAATTGTGTTACTAATACAAGCATAGAAATATAGCTTACTTTGGGACCAGAGGACGTTGTGTGAAATGTCCTGAATATTTATTTATTATATTATTATTTTTTAGTTAAATAAACATTTCACACAATGTCCTCTGGTCCCAAGCTATGCTTATATGCTTCTGTTATGGGTACTAAAATTCGGATACATACTTATAATACATAGAAAACACCCAGACGCAGTTCAAACTTTTGTATGATAATTATAAATATCACACAAAAAAAAAATCGAACCCGCGACCTCGTGAAAGGTAGTCCGTTACATGAACCACTACACCACGAGGCCCGCCTAGCTAAGTTTAGTTTATTAGTTAGTTTAGCACATAGAATTGGTACCATGGTGTGGTGTACCTCGACGACCTGACAGGATAATTGACAAACAAAACGGTATGTGTAACTGCTATTGGTTTAATATTCAAACGTATACATTCAGAAGATTGAGTATTCTATCTGAGTCAGGCATGTTGGTTTCTTTTACGTAGTAGCCCCTAAGAAATTATTTTTGGTAATTCAATCTAAAAGAAAGTTCGTCAGTTCTTAATGAAGTTAAACTTAAAGTTCGTTCATATATTTCGTGAATCATTTATTATAATAATATGTTCTAAGTTTGCATTTGTTTATTGTAAGTAATAATATAATTTATTATGGTATGTTGCTGCTATGTAGATGTAGTAAACATGCTTTCGAATGACATACAACTGTTTTTGAGGCTCACTTGATTTTTCCAATATCTGTACTTATATACTTACTAACTGTCCCGGCAAACGTTGTTTTGCCACACTAAAAAAAAAATTGGTTTGAAAAATAGATGTTAGCCGATTCACAGACCTACTGAATACGCATGTAAAATTTCATAAAAATCTGTCAAGCCGTTTCGGAGGAGTACGGTAACTAACACTGTGACACGTGAATTTTATATATAAGATATTATTATAAAGCGGAAGACTGGGCCGATTTGAAAAAAATTTTCAGTGTTAAATAAGGCATTTATCTAGGAAGGCTTTAGGCTATATAACATCACGCTACGACGAGTAGAAGCGAAGCAGTAGTGATAAATGTTACAAAAACGGGAAAATTTTTCTAAATTCCACGCGGACAGAGTTGTGGGCAACAGCTAGTTTTTTTACAACGTAAAAGAAGTCAAATAAATAGTGATGAGAGATTCGGCGATGTCATATTTACTGTTTAGAAAATTATCTGAAATTTATTTAATATTTCTGTAAAATGCACTGTAGGGATAAAAAATCTACAGGAAAAATAAAGAAGTCCACGAGACGCATAAATCCAAGAGGATTAAATATCCACCAAATACATAAAAAGTATCACAAAATTGTTTACACGAGTCTGTCAATAATAGTTTTATGTAGTAATGTAATGTTTCTGTAACGATATGCAACATTGTTCATAATTATCTGTGTAGATGATAATAAATATTATCTTTTTTTATGTTTTGTAGTTTCATATTTTCTTAGTTTATTTAGTATTAAAGTAATTTATTAATATTGCAATTGACTTGCTATGCTTTTACTTAATAAATTAAATTGTAGACAATGACACCAATAGATGGCGTTGCACTTCAAAAATGCAATGTAGACTCAATCGAGGAACATTGTGGTGGTCTAATTGGTTACTGTTAGCACGACCGCAATAAGCTCAGTTGGCAGAACTACGGAACGGTATTCCGAGGTCGTGGGTTCAAGTCCAGCTTGCGGTAATCACTTTTTCCACTACAATTTAATTTATTATTTAGTATTTTTTCTAGCTAATACCTACCAAATATCGCTGATGCTACTGTAAAGTGGTCTCGTGGTTTCAATCCACGAGCCTGCTTTACAGTACCTTTATATGTAACTAGCTGATACCCGCGACTTCGTACACCTGGAATTTAGAATGTTTTCCCCGTTTTTGCATCATTTTTCACTGGTGCTTCGCTCCTATTAGTGACAGCGTGATGTTATATACCCTATAGCCTTCCTCGATAAATGTTGTATCCAACACTGAAAAAATTTTCCGAATCGTACTATTGGTTCCTGATATTAGCACGTTCAAACAAAACATCTCTTCAGCATTATGATATTAACATACCTAGATAAGTTTCCAAATGAGAACATTTGACTGATCGGCTATGAATCGTGACCAACGTTTGGCGTCTTCATCTGTACACGACACGTTAATGTGAAAAACTTAGAACCTTTCAGCTTACCCTGCCTGTTGTCACAGGGCTTATTTTCGAGCTTTCCGTCTCTCACAGAAGGTGTGATCCGTGTACAATATTCCTAAGCTGGCGTTTACAGCACCCTGGGATGAAAAAGGTGTGACACTTGCATTCTTAATCCATAACCACACGGACAAAGCATACAATAGCGTAATTTAATAATGTTACATAGTTTTACTCTCTGTTCTTAAGGCCTATACCTTACTATTCATTCTTAAGTTAATTGCATGTTTTCTATATTATTTACTTAGTTATTCAAATGAGTTTTAATTCATTATGTAGATTAATAATTTTGTATCTGATTCTTCCAATCAAACGCAATCAAAATAATACAGTGTATTTAAATATTTATTGGTTTTTAGGGTTTCATACCCAAAGGGTAAAAACGGGACCCTATTACTGAGACTTCGCTGTCCGTCCGTCCGTCCGTCTGTCACCAGGCTGTATCTCAAGAACGGTGATAGCTAGACAGTTGAAATTTTCACAGATGATGTATTTCTATTGCCGCTATAACAACAAATACTATAAATAAAATAAAATAAATATTTAAGGGGGGCTCCCATACAACAAACATGATTTTTTTTACCGTTTCTTGCTCGATACTAATAACGTTGCCTTATGTTGCATAGATAATGGTACGGAACCCTTCGTGCGCGAGTCCGACTCGCACTTGACCATATTTTTTATTATAGCATATGGCTGAACACAGACATAATTGAACATTGGATTAATTCAAAGCATAAGTTTCGCGACGTCGCATCCCTTATTGAGAAAGATACAGAAGAAATACTGTTTTGTTTTAATAGATTTATTTTTATTAAACAAATGCTAATTTAATAAATGCTTTTTATTTAATAACCTCAGATAAATTAATACTTAGAAATACCTTCATTTGTGGAACTAGTCACAAGATTTTTTTTTTAGGAATGATTGTTAGGGAGCCTGCATTGCCATATTAACAGGTATTGAAAAAGGATTGAGGAATTTTAAGACCATAGATTCATATTACGGGGCATTATTTAGTTGGAGTGACACTTTTAAAGTTGCAAGTAGCTTACAAACAACTTTCATAAGACAGTATGTCACCAATTTTGAAGGTTAGTTTCAGATAAACGGATAGATTGACAACACGCTTATGGACTACTTTTTCAAAGATTTCCTGCCATCTTCTAGCAATTGCAATAATATTGGATACACTTCATCATAGGTAGCTATCTGATTCTGTCTGACATGAGTTTGATATCTCTGTAAGGCTCCAGCAACAAACTCTATTCTATCTCTCTCATTTTTGTGCGAGTCCAGCCACTGCATCAGCTTTTGTATGCTCCACCCAGCACAGGTATGTGGAGCTAATAACTGATGACCAGCATAAGAGAACAGTAACATCATCACAATGGAATATGGCAAACATGCACCCTCAGACTGACTTTTAGCTATATCTTGAGGAGTCTTCTCTAACAGAAGATGCAGAGCTTTTAACTGTCTATAACAATCCCCTAATTCTGTCATATCTGTTACTAAAGGGGATAAGGCAGTTTCCAAATGTTTGCAATCTATTTGAAGCTTCACTCTTCCAAATTTGCTTAAAGGTCTTACATTACAAATGTGCAATATAAATCTTTCAATACAAGCTGTAGTTATAGCAACACAGCATTCATTTAATGCTGATTTTTCACTGTACATTGATAAGTAGATGTCCTTGCATCTAGAAACGAATTGTTGAAGTTCTTTCATGTATGGAGAACATGATAATGATTTACCAGTTGGATCATCAGCTCTGATCAAATCAGGCTCATCATGCATTGTCATCAGAATAATATAAAGTGAATTCTTTATGGACTCTGCAAACATTTGTAATATTGGCATACTGATGGTGTCTTTCAGACTGTTTTGAACAATCTGAATACTTTCCTGAGGCAGCATTGAGTTCATGTTATTAAGAACTCTTTTGATCTGTGATGAGAAGTAGTGCAGGGAGTTGCAAAGCTCAGCGTTCTTCTGCTGTGAACTTGTTGGCGGTTCAATAATCTGTGCCACATCACTGTCCATTGACAGTCTTTGTTCTGCCTCAACATTCATTTGCTTGATAGACTTTGCTACACTGTTAGCCAAGCTTATACTTAACTGCTTGTCCCCAAGTGAGATGCTCAATGCTTCTGCAATAACTCTAATGGCATTGTCTATTTGGTCCATGTTTGGAACTTGAGATAAATGCCACATACTCCTTACAGGCTCAAGCAACTTGCCTAAAGATTTAGACAAGAATGAATTCTCCCATTTAGTTAAGCATGTACGGTTCATTTCCAAGTCTTTACATTTCAGTTTTGAAAGTAAATCATTAAAACATTTGAGCAGTCTTGGATAATCAATCTCAACAGATTGGCTGACAGTAGAGGGCGACTTTTCTAACTCATTGCTAAACACAAGACATAAGTCAGACCAGAACTTCTTTGTTATGTTTCTGAAGTTTCCAATTGCATGTAATTCACCGACAGCAGTTTGAAGCATTATAACTTTAGTGCAACTATTATAAATGTCAACTTTAAATAATTTCTCAATATTATCCCATAATTTAATCTTAAAATCTTGGGCATTCATAATGTTGGCTTTTCCTGGTGCTATCCTACCAGAGCTTGACTTTTTCACTTCAATAGATACCATTTGTACATTTAAAGCTGTTGTTATCTCTTTCCTTAAGTCAATCAATATACTGTTCACAGTATTCTTTATCTGTTCTTCAGTACATTGCAGATTGTGGAACACTTTGAAACATTGCAATAGTTTTGTCTTATCCCCATTCAGTAGGCTTGCCTGCAAAAGTTCTGTTGAATTTTTCAACAATGTACTCCTTCTATTTTCTACTGCTCTTAGTACCTCATCTAGTAAATCAATACCTTCGAAATCATAATCACTTATCAACTCATTTAGTTCGAAGAGTATCATCGCTTCCTTTGAAGGGTTATCCCTAAGACCTCGTAGTTTATTCCATAAAGACAAAATTTTGGAAGAATGTCTCAGCAAATTACAAGTAACCTGAACTCTTTCAAGCATCATCGTCTGGTTTTCGAGAGCATAATATGGAATGTGAACTCGTTCCTTCAGCTTTTCGGCGCCGCGTAATAAGCCTTGCACTTGCGACTGAACCGATTCTAAAGTAACATCTAAATCTGATATATGACTTGCCTGTGTTAGGAGATCATTGTGTTTAGCGAGCACTTGCTTTTCTAGGCTCTTGCTCAGCTTTTCAATTCCTAGAGTGAGTTTATTTACTTGTTCTGTCACTGATGTTGTCTCGCTTATTATTGGTTTTATGGATTCGTCTAGAAACTTACCGTAAAATTCATCGTTTTCAATTTCAACGCATACATCCTTTGCCTCCATCACTTTATACTTTAATATTGCGAGTGTTATCACAGGGCAAAAAATAAAAGAAATATGGAATTCTGATTCACCCGTGGTCGTGTTTACAACATTTGACAATAATGACAACTGGCGACAGAGTAAGGAAATGTGTTTAGTTTTGTACAGATTACATACTTATATAATCTATTCGATGGCAGATGCGACTCAGTGCCGCACAATGCTGACGCTTAATTGAAACGTGAATTAGTTTTAAAATGCGCCAAGTTCAGTGTTGAAAAAAAAAAATTCTAAAATAAACATTGTATTCACATAAACCCCGTTTTCCAATCAGCGCATTATGCGGCACAATGCTCAACGTTGAGTGTTCCAATTATAGCATCGCATCGCACAATCGAGCACTCTCAAAAGTGATGCGTGCAATCCATACCAACTTCAGCGACAGAAAATTGACAAGTATTTTTTTTTAAATTGGCATTGATTGAAATTTTATTTATATATTATCGTTATGTAGTAATATTATTTATTGTAAAAAAAAAATTTAAGGCTTTCTTTTCGTCGGAGTTTTCTGGAAATATTCAAAGTTAATTCAAGCTGTGTAAAAAAATAAATAAATATAAGTATGGATGAAGGTATAAACAATGACTATTTTTATATTCCACACATTTATTGTGAATACAATGTTTATTTTAGAATTTTTTTTATCAACACTGAACTTATCGCACTCTGCTGGCGCATTTTAAAACTAATTCACGATTCAATTAAGCGTCAGCATTGTTCAGCATTGTGCGGCACTGAGTCGCATTATGCTCTGCCATTGGAAAACGGGGTATATGTGTGGAATATAAAAAAAGTCATTGTTTATACCTTCATCCATACTTATATTAATTTATTTCTTAACACAGCTTGAATTAACTTTGAATATTTCCAGAAAACTCCGACGAAAAGAAAGCCTTAATTTTTTTTTAACAATAAGTAATATTACTAACGATAATATATAAATAAAATTTCAATCAATTCCAATTTAAAGAAAAAATACTTGTTAATTTTCTGTCGCTGAAGTTGGTATGGATTGCACACATCACTTTTGAGAGTGCTCGATTGTGCGATGCGATGCTGTAATTGGAACACTCAACGTTGAGCATTGTGCCGCATAATGCGCTATTCTGCGCCGATTGGAAAACGGGGCATAACTAAAAATGGTACCGATTGCGCACAATTTACATAGACGTAACTAAAAAATGAAAATTGATAGTATCAATAACACGATTCGGCAGTGTTAACAGAACTAAGGATTTTAATTAATACAAATGTCACAACGAGAACGGAGATGCGAATGTTGAGATGGACGTGTGGCGTAATGCGAATGGATAAAATAAGGAATGAATATAATAGAGAAAGTCTGAAATTGATGCGAGTGACTGAAAAATGTAAGAACGTGCGGATGTCCTGGTATGGGCATGTTATGAGACGAGAGGAAAGTAATGTTAGGAGAGTTCTGAGTATAAATGGCCTAAAATGAAATGGCTATAAACCTTGGCTGAATGACGACATTAAAACGATAATAAAGAAAAAAGCAGCTGCCAAGGCTAAATACAATTCTAGGCCCACTGAACTCAACTGGAACAAATATGTAGATACTCGAAACTATTGCAACAAGGTGTGTAGGAGAGCACAACGCCAACACATTCACAATGCCGTTAATAATGTTGATTCCTCCAAAGTCTGGCAGTTTCTTAAATCACTAGGAGTTGGTAAACAGCGTCAGGTAACTAATTCTGCAAACTTAGACATTGACTTCCTAAACCAGCATTTTTGCACGTCGTCCAATTTTGATAGGACAACTAAAACTAACACATTAAATCATCTTTCATCTCTACCAGCTCCTGCAAATCCACAATTCTTCTTTAGTCAATTCACCACCTGTGATGTTAAGAAAAGTATCATGTCTATTGCCTCTAATGCAGTTGGATCTGATAGTATTAGCCGTAATATGGTCCTTCCTATTATTGACGAAATCCTTCCTGTCATTACTCATATCCTTAACACTTCCATTACCAGTAGTGTCTTTCCTTCCCTTTGGAAAAATGCTCAAATCACTCCGTTACCAAAAGTCCGCAACCCTTCTTCCTTTTCTGACTATCGTCCCATATCAATCCTTCCTTTCCTATCCAAGGTACTTGAACGTCTAGTCCATGATCAACTTTCTTCCTACCTCTCCCAAAATAACCTTCTCAATCCATTCCAATCCGGTTTCCGTCCCGGTCATAGCACCACTACCGCCCTTGTCAATATTACGGACGACATAAGATCTGGCATGGACAACGGTAGGCTAACAGTACTCTGTCTACTTGATTTCAGCAACGCTTTTTGTACTGTTGATTTCGAAGTACTGCTCGCCATATTAGGTACCCTTAACATATCTCCAGAAGTGGTTGACTGGTTTCGTACTTACCTGTTTGGACGCCGCCAGCGTATTCGTTTAGATGACACGTATTCCACGTGGTCTGACATCTGTTCTGGCGTCCCACAGGGTGGCGTTTTATCTCCTTTACTTTTTTCCGTTTTCATAAACTCCATCTCTTATAAACTTCATTCATCCTACCACCTTTACGCAGATGACCTACAAATTTACTATCAAGAAACGACTGAAAAGCTATCTTACGCGATCCATAATATGAATATAGATTTACGTCGTATTGAGAAATGGACTGAACGATTTGGATTGACAGTTAATCCTGCAAAAACGCAGGTAACTATAGTAGGCAGCTCACGACTACTTTCTAAAGTAGACTGGCAAACGATACCCCAAGTTTCTTTTAATGGAGTAACCTTACCATATAGTGATAGCGTCAAAAACCTGGGAATATTTATCGACAAATCCTTATCTTGGACGGTACAACTACAACATATTAGTCGTAAGGTCTTCTCTTCTGCAGCTATCCTTCGTAGACTACGTAACTTTCTTCCCACCGACACTAAAACTGCGTTAGCACAATCTATTCTTCTCCCGATTCTTGACTACGCCGACACCAGCTATCTTGATCTCAACGAGGACCAACTTGATAAGCTTGAGCGACTCCAGAACTTCTGTATTAGATTTATATTTGGACTTCGTAAATATGATCATGTATCCGAGTTTCGAACTATGCTCAAGTGGTTGCCCATACGACTTCGACGGAATACTCACATTCTTAGTCTTCTTTACAATATTCTTTTCAATCCAAACTCTCCCAACTACCTCAAAAAACGGTTTACGTTTCTCCATGACACACATACGAAGAGTCTAAGATCATCGGAAAACCTTACGTTGACTGTAGTATCACATTCCACGAGATTCTTTAGTAAATCTTTTACAGTAGAAGCGGCCCGGTTATGGAATGCCTTACCGTTGACGATACGAAACGCTCAAACCATATCAACGTTTAAAAAACTTGTTAAGGACCACTACTTATCACTACCGATTAACTGATCTACTTTAATATGAATCTTACTAAGTATTAGTATTTATGTATTTGCTATAAATATGTATGTATTGTATATGTATGTATATATATGTATATGTATGTATATATTTATATATGTATAAAAGTAGAATTGTGTTTGTACTGTATGTATTTATATTGTATTAGCTATTAGTACTTTCGCTTATTTTTGGCATATAATTACCATAATATTAGTACACCACAAGTTACCTATTCAGTCTCGGTCAAGTCCATTCTAAGGTTGTCTGGAAGAGATCGCAGCTCGCGATAAGACCGCCCTTTGTACCTATTATTAAGTCTAGTAAGTAAGTTCTGTAAATTAATATGGTGTGCAATAAAGAGTATTTTATTTATTTATTTTATTTATAAATGTGGAAGGAAAAAAGTCTAGAGGAAGACCTGAGAAAAGATGGATGAACTGTGTGAAAGAGGACATGAAAGAAAGAGGAGTTGACACAGACATGACGGCTTAGAAGACTGTGGAAGAAAAAGACATGTTGCGCCGACCCCAAATAATGGGATAAGGGCAGGAGGATGATGAAATGTTCACAACGAAATAGCCAATTAATAAAAATACGCCGTAGCTGTTTTAATTTTTTAGTTAAGTTTAGTTGTACAGGCAGAATTGGTACCAACATCTCATATTTTCCTAGAAAACTAACAGGAGCTGTTATACAGACTGTTTACTTTGACAAATATACTGCAATGTGGGCGGGGTGACGAACACAGACACAATTTATTATTTGGTTGCTACGCACGCTCCGCTCAAAATCAACTTGCATACACTAAGAGAAGAGTGTCCACATACAATGAGTATTAGCCTCCTACCCTTTTTAGCGGTGTTCGCCTTACAGCCTCCTGTTGGATTAATGCTCTAAGCTATGGCTCTAAGTCATACCGTCACGCTTCTTTCCCTTAAGGGTAGGTAGAGGGTGTTTGGGAATCATATCGATGTTATTAAATAAAACACTGTACCTTATCAATTTTATTTATTTCGATTAGCACACAGTCTTGTGCTATATTTATTACAGAATTAATTATTTATAAAATACCAACTATTTTCAACGAAATTGTGCACTATCTTTGAAATTTTACATATTATATTAAAATTATTATATAGGGTAGCGTAAAAACCCAGCATACAAACGCCATAGTAAATATTTCTTTCTTTTTATCAAATACATATGCTGCATTTTGAAATAAAATTAGAGATATATTTACATAACGTGAACAAGCAAGGTGATTCAGAATTACATACAGATTTGATTGTAAATATTTATTAAAAAAATTTCGTTAACTCGATATTATGGCTACAGAATGAAAATACAAATACATGGCAAAAATATTTCTGATTATGTGACAACATTAATGGCAGCTTGGATTTTTCGTTCGTAATTTAAATTATATATAATTGTAAAAATACAACAGCTACTTAACTGGGCAATTATTAAATATAGGGTAATCAATTAAACAGTGCTTGGTGACAGCACTGGAATAGCGAAATATAAAAATAAGTAATTCATTTTTATGGTATCCTAGGTAAATTATTATACCTCAGTTTTCGATCACAACACATAATAAATGTCAGCATTTTTCTATTCCGAACTTATCATAGTTGCCAATGTAAAAAAAGTATTTAAAAAACAGGCACTTCAGCAAAAAAAAGATGAATAAACATTAAATATTTAAAAAATTTAAGTAAGCGTTGTATTTTTACATCACAAACTAACAACTAATAATGGTAATATTAAACTTAAAATACTAAAAACTGTCAATATATTAAATTTCATGATTGTTGATAATTCATTAAAAAAAATTCGTTTGTATTAAAATTCATTGTGTAATTCATATGAAAAAAAAACCTTAAGAGCAGGTATTATGGGGTCGGAATAACTTACAACTATCAAAGTAGTAGTAAGAAAGTTTAGGCACAATAAGCATACCTTTTTAAAAATCAATATTGAGGCTTAGACACCAAGAAAATATTAATGAACATGGAACACCGTGTTCATATAAATATTACCAGCACAAAGTAGTTTTAATCTATGGCAACACTACTATAAAGTTGGTTTACGTTTATTATATTGGTAGGAGCTTAATAGTCATTTTTTTTAAATAATTATAAACTAATTTAGAATTCAATGGGATTTTATGTCCTAAACGCACAAAATGGCATTAACCATAGACAAAATGAGTACGCTGTATGATTGTACCTTTATTTGCATTGCCCTAAACATTCCACTGCATGGGCATAGATTACAAAATGCATTGTATTGGAATGCATTTTGTAATCTAATTTTCTTTTTGCCCAAATTTGCTTCTAGCTAAAGTAGAAAACGTGTAACAATCTCCTTAATATTATGCTACAGTAACGATTGTATATGATATTAGCTGTATCCACAACTAAGACAGCCATTTTTACACAGACAATTTTTTGATAAGATTTATTTTACTGATAAGAAAATTACTTTAGAATCAAAGTTATTTCTATCTTTATCAAAGTTATTTCTATCTATATTAGTACAATACAGGCTATTTTAGCCTTTTAATTATATTAATAAAGGGCTTATTAAAATTTGTATTGAAATTGTAAATGAACTTTTTTGACTACATGCTTTCAATCATGGTCATAGGATTTCGTATATCCTCATAAATAGGCAATGTGAAGCGTGAAAAGACGCTAAAGGCTATCGGTTAAACGTTGTAATCATGTAAAACTAAATTATATAGAGTAGTTTATAATAGCTGATGGCCAACCCATAGCCTGTGTGTAAAATGTCCTGCCTACATCACTCTAAGATTTGCATATACGCTTTGTTTTTGCATTGCCAATCTAACATTAATATAAAAGATCTATGACGATAGTACTCATGATTACAACAGTCCATAAAAAAATTATACTAAAAGTAATTATCACATAAATAATTAACTGCACTGAAAATTAAACACCTATACTGCATACACAGGCCCGTTTTTTACCTACTAAGGATCCTAGGCACACCAGAGGCCATAGGCACATTTGGATGTACACTCGGTTACAACCTATTCAGTATAAGCAGATATACCAGATGGTGGGTTGATGTTTAAAATTGAGGACAGGTAACTTTAGCCTGGCTAAATCGTACTTCATAGAATAATGACGTTTCATATGACGCCTGTGTCATAGCATAGACACACTTACATTACGCACACATATGTAAGTATGTACGCATAGATATGCAAGTGGCTCCAAGCCAACTGAGTGATTTAGCCATAGATACTACATCTGGTATGTCTGATGAAGTGGGGACTAGGGGCCGCTGATTATATTAGAGCCACTGGGCATATGAACGACATTTTCATATTTTTACATATTTCGCGACATTTGCAGATTTCATATTTGTAGTATAAACAGATAAATCAAGTTAATAAAGCACAACCATTACATACATTTTTACAATGATTTATTAATACTTGAATGAATGAATACATAATCAGTCCAAACTGAATATATTACAAGCTATAATAAATCCTCCAAAATAAACTTCCTCATAAAATTTCATTCAAATAAGTCCAGCCGTTTAAGTAGTTATTTTACAAAAACATAGATATAGAAGGAAGAATTTTAAAAGAAAGCAATACCTGTTTATTAATTCTTAAAAACGAAATGGATTTTTTAGTTTTATTTAAATACCTGTTATACTATCAACTGGTCTTCCACTGCTGCAAGTGTGCTATTTTACAAATAGTAACTTGAGAACTCGATGCCAGCTCAACATTCAGTTATTATACTTGAACATAGATTTACCAGATTCTGTTTTATTTGTGCCTGGCTAAATCACACTTCATGGTCTAACATGATATGGTGTTCTTAATTCAAGTGACATTAGTGATTTTCGTAAATTACAAACGACATTTTTACAAGCTATAAATAAAACAAGGACTAAATTAGGATGAGAAGACCTGTTTTATTATTCTATGGTTCATATGACGTTTAGCCTGTACCAGAGACACATAGATACATATTTCACGCACACTTAGATATCCATGTGGCTTTAAGGCGGGTGAGTGATGTAGACATTGGCACACTATCTGGTAAGCCTGTGCCATAAAAGGCATAAATAAACACATTTTCAGAATTTGGCTAAATCAGAACGCTATTGAGCATATAAACAAATAGTATAACGAGCAGGGGCCCAAGTTTGCAATGATCAGTCACTGATTGCAAATTGTATAATAAATTTTATCAAATTTGGTAGTCTACTATTAATTTAGCCATTACATGAGCCTGGCAATATTCCGCTAAGCCAGTGGGTTGCCACAAGGGAAAGAAAATAACTTTTTGTCATAAATGACGGCATTATGGCGTCAGTGACTGATCATTATGACAACATTTTAATGGCAGACTTGGGCCCCTGATGTTTTTATAATCACGAGAACAAACGATCTTCATTTTACTTTGTTGTCTTTTGAATGGATCGAATTGAATGAATTTACGCAAAATAATCGTACAGAAATTCTATGTAAGATTGCTGCTTTAAAAATTGTACTAGGGCCCTTGGACTAGATTATGTGTTGATATAAGATTTCAGGTGTAAAGTTATTTTCGTATGCAATGGCTGATCGTAATTTTAGCCTTAAGACAAGTCAAGCATGTTTTTCATTTAAAAGTCCAAATAATATATAACTTAACTAATTTTATAAAGAAATTAACAGTTAATTTCTTTAGTTAATCAGTTTCTAGATCAGTTACTGATCTAAGATTTAGCTAATTTATTCTAAAAAGAAAACGATATAAATTTTACTTACAAAGCAGCGATACTAAAAAGATCGCATAAATGCATACAAAACGAAAGAAGCTTGTAAAAAATTCGATCGAAAAATTTTATCGAATGTTTAATGTACAAGATAGGAGTATGTGCAGATATAATATAGATAGAAGATTACGGAAGACAAAAACAATAACGACCATCCCTAGAAATCCTAATAAGAAAAGAATTTCTGTTCCTTTTTAATTTATTTTTCCAAATACGGCCTTTTCATTGCAAAAAAAAAATATCCAGCTCAATTTTATTTTGAAGTAACATGTAGAGTCTTCACAGTCTATGCATTTATGCAACGTGTTTAGTATCACAGTATTGTAAACAGAGGCGGATTAATGGTCCATCTAAATGAGCACAATATCTGGACCAATTTGTGGCCATAGGGTATTTTAAAGTTCCCTTTTTTCACGTTTTTTGGCACGTGTCTAGTTTTCCATAAAGATAATCCGCCCCTGATTGTAACTGACAGAGCAACTCGAGTGACTTTCAATGCTATAGGAAGAGCCCAAGGCTAGTAGAGCTACAACAGTTATGCCCGTGCATTAGACTAGATATTTGAGTGAATTTTTATCAATCTGAATAAAAAGCCTATTACCGAAATATGGAGTCATTGTGTTAAAATGAAATTAAGCTTATTTTTAACGTCAGCGTGATAAAAACCTGACCAAAAATGTGTATTTTGGTAGTAAATGACGCCTTTGTGAACATATATAATATTGATAATTATCAAAATTAACACTGGCTAAGGTTCATACCGAAGCTTTCATGCCGAGTTTCAGCCAGTAACGGTCCAGCCGTTTAACCAATACGGATCTTTTGTTAAGAAATTCATCGGCTTGATTGAACGAAAGAGTTCTTAGAAATGATACATGAAAATTACGGGAAGAATGCGTCACATCATCATTTTTTAAGTATGGTCTAATGCATGAACAAACATGACATATTGGTTATGTTATGACGTAATTCTTATAGCACGAGGCTCTTCAGTTACCTAAAGTTTAAGATTTACAATAGTAAACAATTATCAAGTTTAGATACTTTCCTTAGTAATACATATTGATGTTGCCATCGAAAGAATAATATTAGCAGCTAAGGTAGAAAACGTTCTGCACTTCTGTCACTCGGATTAGGATAATATCCACAAATATTACTATTATACTGAATTTAAATAAGTATGCACTTGAATATTCTGCGGCCGCTGCCTCCATTTCTCTTACCTTTTCTTACCCTACTTGTCTTGTCTTTGCGTATCTCACGGACTAGTGTGTAGAAAGCATCGTCAACACCCATGCGGGTCTTCGCTGATGTCTCGACGAAGGGGACGCCATAACTTCGCGCCACCTGAAATTGTACATATTTATATCATTCCTATACGTACAATGGAAATTGTTGGAAAAGGCATATCTATGGTATTTATTATTTATCTAGTTCCTAAGTTGAATGTAATAAAAATTTGGAAAAAATAAAATGGCTAATTATAGTCGATTTCTTCTCAATCCAGAAACATAATCAGTTATCTCATATCTGATTATTTTGTTGATGTTTGGACGTTCGTGGTCCAGCTCGTAAATTCTCATCATTATCATTAATAGGGATTTTTGAAACAAATCTGTTATTAAATACGAGTATCATGATATACAAAAGTGTTGTACTGCTATGCCATACCATGTTGAGTAGATGTTTAAAGCTTAGTTATTGATTAAGGATAAGAGACATGAAGACTTTATCAGTTTAAATTACAAATAGTTAACAATATCTATTGTAAATGAGTGTTACTACAGACATGGGAAAAAATAAATTCACCACTCATTTATTTTCTTAAAACCACATAATTTAGGAATGTTATTAGTTATTTAGAACAAAATGGGGAATATTCGTTCATATTTGTTCATATTTTGACGGGCCTCGTGGTGTAGTGGTTCATATAACGGACTGCCGATCATGGGGTCTCGGGTTCGATTCCCGGTCAGGACAATCATTTGTGTGATGTTTTTAATTGTCATACAAATGTTTGTACTGCGTCTGGGTGTTTACTATGTATTATAAGTATGTATTTACAAAAGAAGCTTATGTATTATATCCGTATTCTGGTACCCATAACACAAGCATATAAGCTTAGCTTGGGACCAGAGGACGTTGTGTGAAATGTCTGTGAATATTTATTTATTTATTAAAAATATTCCATCAGATCATTATAGATAGCCAATGGCTACGTAAATAAAGCGACAATACCTACTTCTAGTTCTGGCCAGTTAGTTGGCGCGAGTGCAATGTTTACATTTCCTACAAACCCTACGCATCGCCCTTGAGAGCAAGGTTGAAACTATTTAGTGTAGATAATAATTATAAACTTTGCTGTCAACGTTTTCAACATTATTACAACAGTTCATAATATTAATTACGTTTACTCGAAATATGAAATGTGCGCCCGTATTTAACATTTATAGGCTGTGGGCGTAGGCTGTGGCGTAGCTGAAATTATGGTGATTCCCTATATTTTAACTACAAAATAAGTTGCTGAGTTGGTATAAGCCTAATTAACTTGTTTATTTGAATGCAGTTATTTATATTCTTTGGTCGAGTAGGAAAGTAAGGAACCCTACGTGTGTGAGTTTACCGTGCTCGTGACAGGTTTTTTTATTTGCAGATAATTTTGCAACTCTTATTGCATAAACAACAAATCTGAATTCGTATATCTGTCTGAAGCAATCGCAACCCTTTCTCTCTCTCTCCAGCCCATTGTTGGGCACGGGCCTCCTCCACTTTGGGTGGAATTATGGTCTACTGTGCCGCGCTGACCAGGCGTGTTGGCAAAGAGTTTACCTTCGAGTTTTCCCTCTCTCACAGAGGATGTCATCTGTATAAAATATTCCTTAGCTGACTTTTACAGCACCCTGAGGAGGAGATGGGGTGGTGACACTTGTATTCTTAGTCCGTCACCACACGGATGCGCCCCAGCCCTTTGTGGAGTTGTAAATCCTCATTATGGTGAGTTATTTCTTAAATGTACTTGTTGAACGGGCAAGGGCAAACATTGAACATATCGAACTTTTGTTCTTATTATATAGTTTAGAATCTGCAGTATTTGAAGAATGCCAACTGGAAAGGCTATATAAAGCGTTAAGATTTTATCTTAACTAGAATTTGATGTGTAATTAACATTTATGCAACATAAACAGATATTGCAAATAAACAAAAAAATAACTCTTTATGTTGCAATATAATTCAGTTTACTAGCAACATGGACAAAGTTTTAACTAACTAACTGTTGGCCGCTATATTGTACATTATGGGTAATTATCATTTTGATGCATAAAATTTCGTAAAATAATGAAAACGTGTTTTAGGTCAAATTGATAATGGATCTTTTAAGTTTTAGTCCTATCCTTTAAGGCTAATATAGTCGCTGACCTTACAACCCCCGAATTATTGAAATACAGGGATTTGAAAAAAAAAAGGACCTCCATGGAAGTGACCACCTGTCCATGGAAGTGACACACCCTATATTATTATTATCTATGTAAGTGACATATACAACAAGGAAGGGATATTATATGAAAATAATTTAGATAAGGTTTCAAAATCTACTTTATTCATTACATATAATTAGCTTTTCAATCAGAACAAAGAAAAATGAGAAAATTAACAATCTTGTTTGGATAGTAGCAGATGGCGCTCTATAGTCTCTGCCTACCCCCATGGGAAAAAGGCGTGATGTTATGTTATGATGGTGATAATGATTTACTAAAGAAAAGTAGTTTATGCAGTATATCTCTATTCTGGTACCCATAATACAAGCATCTAGCTTAGCTGGGGACCAGATGACATTATGTGAAATATTTATTCAAATATGGGCTACCTATTGCCCTGCATGCTAATTCTTAGAGTTATGTGAGATACTTCCATATTTTTTTTATTTACATATTATTATTATCGCTAAGGAATAAACATGGCATTTATGAGTTTAAGTGTGGACATAGGAAAATATCAGTCTATAATATATTTAATATATTATAATGTGCATTGTTACTTTATATACATTTGTTTGCAAAACAAACAATAAATAATAGTCTACAACCTTCACACCTTATTATATAGAAGTCACTGCCTGGGTGACTTCAAATAATAAAGTGTGTAATAAGTGCCAAAATTTTAAAAGCTTATTACAGTCTATCTAATGCATAGTTTTATTAATTACTAGCTGACCCGGCAAACATTGTTTTGAAATACAAATGTTAGGGGTTTAAAATTATAAGGGTGGTCCCCTTAATATTTAGGGGGATGAAAAATAGATGTTGGCCGATTCTCAGACATAACTGATATGTACACAAAATTTCACGAAAATCGGTGAAGCCATTTTGGAGAAGTATAATTACAAACACTGTGACAGGAGAATTTTATATATTCGATAGACAGACATCTTTTGTATGACCAGCCTGTGTCACAGGTAACACAAATGTTGCCTGAAAGTCTTTGTATAGTTTTAAATATTAATAAAAGTATCTATGTGAGAATACCTTTTCTTTTTTTAAGCACTATGAACTAAGACTTGACCCCAATCTCAACAATAATTTATGACACTGATTCAACTGCAATGTGTATTCTAAAAGGAGACAGTTTAATTACTTTATTAGATTAATTATGGTATGAAAAAAGACGGAATTTAAAATTTTATTTTTTGGAATATGTGACCATCTTGGGATATTTAAATACTGTATTAGTTTCATACAAATAATATTCCCAAGTTTTAACCAATTGTGTACAAGGGGTCATAAAAGATAGAGGAGTAAATACAAAAGGGCATGTTGCACATACCTCAAATAAAGGGACTCAAGGCAGGGTAATGACTAAGCAATTAGAAAAACTAGAAAGGCCCTTTTGCTTTTATATCAATATTGAGGCATTCAAATATGTTTCAGAAATAAAATACTGAACAGTGGTAAAATATAGATATTTTATTAGACAGTTATTAAAAAGTAAGTGAAAATTAAAACCCTCGGAGAATTTACTTATTAGTAAAATATTGTAATAGATAAAACTACTTTTTACGGATTTAGACGCGTATATTTGTTTTAAATTTTGGCCCGACGTTTCGGAGACTTTTCACGCGACAATATACGCGTCTAAATCCGTAAAAAGTAGTTTTATTTAAACAGATGAGTCACGCAAGTGTTAGAAAATATTAAAATATTGTAATATTAAACATAATTAAAACAGTGTTGAAGTGTCTTAATCTATTTAATTGAAGTTAATTACTCAATTGAGGCTCTCAACCAACCAGACTGAATGTATAAATATGGAGTTCTTTGTTATGTTCTTACTGATAATAGAATGCAAAAGTACAAGTGTGTGGTTTATTATGCAAAATATAAACAATGCTCACCTCCCGCGCCTGCGTCATATCAACAGCCCACGCCTGCAGGTCACATTTGTTTCCTACAAGTACCATCGGGACCTCATCCGCGTCCTTCACACGCTTTATTTGTTCTTTATAAGAGCCAATGTCTTCGAAACTTTTTGCACTATTCACTGCAAACACCAGCAGGAAACCTTCCCCTGTCCGCATATACTGGTCCCTCATCGCGGAGTACTCCTCTTGACCAGCCGTATCCAATATATCGAGCAAGCACGTCTCGCCGTCGATAACAACTTGTTTACGATAAGAATCCTCTATAGTGGGATCGTATTCGTCTACGAAATGATTCTGTATTAACTGTATAGTCAATGCGGATTTGCCGACGCCTCCGGCGCCTACTACCACTAACTTGTACTCCGTCATCTTGAACTTTAGACAAAATATTTTTCACACCACTGAATACACTGATTGAGAAACAACGCCCCTTGTCGTGCCACACCTTTTTAATAACTCACATTGGCATGGCTGATTAAACTAAAACTTAATGCACTTATGCAGTCACTGTGTTTGTAGAACAGCAAAAGCAAAATGCAATAAATAACATGAGGCGGTTCACTCACCCTTTTACCTAAGTAGGAGTGCGTTCTGAATATTTGTATGTTGATGAGTCATGACAGTCACCAGGTTATTATTTTATTTAAATTAGTTTATTCGTTAATTATAACTATTGCAAATGCACAAATGGAAACAGACAAAATATATTCATGCAGTAGGTAGTACAAAAGCGATAATCATAATAATTATTATCGGGGAGACAATATTAAAATTTACAAAAGATACACAGAAAATTTTGACAGAACACACAGAACACAGACTAATTTGGAGAATATTTAATATTTTATAATGATTTTATATGGTTTCAGAACGCACCATAGATTAGACTATAAAAACAAGGATGTGACTATTTGTACGGCTACTGGACGAATAAATTATATTTAATATACGACGAATAAATTATATTTATTCGTATATTTATTCAATTTTTTTTTAAAATATGAATGAATTGGATGATTAGATTGTTTTGGAATGAGTATATTCATACGGATATTTTTATTTTTTATTATTAAATTTATTACTAAGAATAAATATAATTTATTCGTCCAGTAGCCGTACAAATACGGGTACTGGACGAATAAATTATATTTATTCGTACAGTTATACAATTTTTTTTTTAAATTAAGAATGAATTGGATGATTAGCTTGTTTTAATAATAAACGTTTCATATGACGTATAACCTGTATCACAGACACACCTAAATACATCTGTGGAGGTTTGTTGAGAGGTAGTGAGGTGAAGGTGCGTGTTTTAATATAACTACACATGATAGTTCGTAAGACGTTTATTCTCGACCAAGACCAAACTAAGACTAACTTATTATTACTAATCTTACGTTCTACAAGAAAAGTAGCGATCCCGTTTTATTTAAAGAACGCGCTACTTGAGGTTGTCGAACACATGTCTATAGCAGCAATAAATTCGTAACTAATATTGATAAAAGTGTGAGAACAAAAAGTTAGACAAAAAACTAAATTTAAAATTGGTCCTCAAGTGGCTATGCATAAACTAGGGTAATAATGTTATAAATTTATTGCAGCTCTTAAGATACTGGAGTGTGGCTACACATCTTTCACGCACACATAATAATATTATATTTACGTAGCTTCAAGCCGGGTGAATGATGCAGCCATAGGCACACTATCTAGTAAATCCGTGTTTGTTCCAAATTAAAAATAAACAAAAAAATTTGTATGTTATTTTTTTACGTTTTCTTTTATTTGATCTTTACAAATAAAACAAAACCAAAAATATTTCTATTATTAAAATTTGACTTGATTGATGACATTGACGTATATAGGTACCTACCCATGCGACAACAGTCGTTTTTGTTCTCATTTGTACGAAAATTTCCTAAAATTTGTACTAATACCACACTAATACAGACCTATCTAATTAATTGCTAATTAATATTATTGACTGCCCATAATGGCAGATGAAGAGGAAGAAATAACCGGAGAAACCCTGGAAGAGGCGGGACATCTCGAAGCAGATGTGGGAGCTACATTGTAATTTATATTTTCCTAAAATGAATTACTAAAAAAATATCCCGTATTTCTGCTAATACATCAATTTTCTAATTCAGTAGCTACTTTTTTAAATCTATTAGCAATCTATTATGTAGCTAAATGGCTACATGGCTACGTAGCGGAGTGTTATGAAGCTTTTCTTCCTCTAAACGAGAATATTCACGAACATTTTTCGCAACGTCCTCTGGTCCCAAGCTAAGCTTAATTGTCATATATATATCTATCAGAATACTGTTTTAGATAAGACCAGATTACTATGATAAATAAAAAAATACAAACAGTAGCTTATTAAATAAACCTACTATAAAAAAAATACGATAATAGAAAATACAAAATATCTCTCTCTCTCTTTTGAATGGCAGTCCGTTATTAAAAGTATGTATATACCTTCCAAAATTAAACATTATTACGTAATAGATTATGTAAACAGCAAATCATAATTATTATTTAATAGTTGTTCTGTGCGAAACCATAATATATTACCAGTTAGCAGCAAAAAAAAAGATTTATGTACCATTTTACACCATCTCTATCGACTATATCCATACTTAAAAAGTTACAAAGAGTTTGCTATATTACAGAATATCTACTGTTTCCTTTGCGTTTCTTTCCAGAGATGGCGTTGTGTGTGATAAACGTTTGCTTTGTTAAAACTAGCTGAAAGTATAGAGCGCTATTAAAAACGGCAATCGCATTCAGAACCTCGATCAATTATACCTGTTATACTTGATCGATGATTCAGAATCTCGTTCTTTTTGAAGTCCGTTAAAATATGCCTTCTTTCTAAAATACGGAAATTTCACTCAGCTCAGAATTTTCTTTTTGAAATAAGTAATAAACTGTGATAATAAATAAGTATGATTTTAATCCATCTATCAGCCTGTCTTCGTCCAATGCTGGGTATAGGTCTTCCTTATAGACATCATAATGAGCGATTTTGCGCCGCTTGCATCCAATGACTCTTGTTGTGACCTTGACGCTATCGTCGCTTCACCTATAATGACTTTAATAAAGATTTTTTTATTATTTGTAGCGATCAACAGCTGTCGGGTATAGATCCGAAGTTGAAAATCGACATTGACCCTCTAGCACACCGCGAGCTTCGTCCTGAGATGATGTTTATTAGGGAAGAATTGAGACAGGCTAAGTTGCAGACATTGGCTGTAAGTATGTTTTTTAAGGTATATTGCGAGTACATGCTCAGGATACCTATGTATGTCTTTCGGTCTTTCACGGTGAAACCACTGAACTGACCCTGAAGAAACACATGGGCTACGAAATACGAACACCGGAACACGGGTAACACTCTTGAATCGCGTCATACACTCCTCTCTATTTCCTTTACTCACGCAATAAATGAAGTAACACTTCAAGAAAATATTGCACTTAGTAGTGTCTAATCTTTACTTATTATAAACGTACTGCTGTTCACGAGGTCGCGGGTTCGATTCCCGCAAAGTACAATCATTTGTCTGATATTCATAAATGTCATACAAATGTCTGTTCTGCGTCTGGGTGTTTCTATGTATTACTAGCTGGCCCGGCAAACGTTGTTTTGCCAGACCAAAAAAAAAGTAAAAAAAAAAAATATAAAAAAAACTATAAACCTCACGGAGCCCGAGACCTTTCCAACGAATGCAAAACCGTGGAAATCGGTTCGTGCGTTCTGGAGTTATAGCGTCAGGAAGGAAAACCCGACTTATTTTTATATAGTAGATAACTAAGTATGTATTTACAAAAGAAAAGTAGTATATTATTATGTAGTGTATCCGTATTCTGGTACCCATAACACAAGCATATAAGCTTAGCTTGGGACCAGAGGACGTTGTGTGGAATGTCCGTGACTATTTAGTATTTATTTATAAAAAATAGTCTTTATTTTTGTATGAATGTCCCTATGTGAGCTTATATCTATATCCTCACTCGTGACCACGGTGACTGCAAAGTCTTTGAAACGTCGGGCCAAAATTTAAAACAAATATACGCGTCTAAATCCGTAAAAAGTAGTTTTATTTAAACAAATGAGTGGCGCAAGTGTTAGAAAATATTATATCTATATCTTCAAAACTACGCATCGCATTTCGATGCGTTTTTTAGGGTTCCGTACAAACCCATAAAGGATCACTCCGGTGTCTGTCTGTCCGTAACTTTTTTTACTCAGCAACGGTTGAAGGTATCTACTTGAATCTCATACGATATGTAGATCTATGCGGTCCCTTGCTGCAAAAAATACAGTCAACCTTTCACCTCTACGCATTTAAAAGATATAACCGAATAACGACCATTTTTAAGAATTTTTCGACTTATGCTAGGGAATTAAAATTCACAGGTTACTTCCCGTTGCCCTAGAGCCTTGAAATTTGGCATAGACCAAGTCTATATAGTGCTGATATAGGGAAAAATCCAAAAACTTATAATTTGTCATCACATCATAAGCTTAGCTTGGGACCAGAGGACGTTGTGTGAAATGTCCATGAATATTTATTTATATTTATTTATTTACAAAATAAAAAACACTTTTACTTTTGATGAATTTACTTGAATGAATTTACTTTTTTACTTGTGATGTACACAAGTAAAAAATTGTTTATACTAATACCAACTTATGAAGTAGCTGAAATGTAGGCGATTCCCTATATTTCAACTACAAAATTAAGTTGGTGAGTTGTTTTGAGTATAATTAACTGATTATTTGAATGCAGTTACTTATGTTTACATGTCTAGTAGGTACGAAACCTTAAGTGTGCGAGTTTACCTCGCTCTTGACAGGTTTTTATTAGATAGAGTTTATATTGTGGTTCAAGAGGATGGTTTTATTGTATAGGTAATAAAATTTGCGAAGGGTGTTTTTTATTTTGTAAATTCCACGTGAACGAAGTTGCGGGTAACAGCCTGTATATATATATATATACATAGTCTATTATATTTTCATATACAGGTACGCCGCACGGCCTTAAAGAAACTGCTGATAAAAGACTTCATGCAAGAAGATTGCGAGTTGAGGAATATTGGGCTGGCATATGCACCGCCTGATCCATAAAACCATTTGCATTTTAATTAAACACTATTAAGATATTTATAAATAGTTTTATTTTACATAATGAACGTAAAATGGAAAATTAAGGGTAATCCCTGTAACAACAGATTGTAGAGGACACTTTACAGATCAGTCTCACCCGTGACCATGGTGACTGCAAAGTCTCGGAATTGTCGATGTTTTAAAACAAATAGACGCATCTAATTCCGTAAAAAGTAGTTATATTTACGCGAATGAGTTGCGCAAGTAATAGAGAATATAAATTTTCATGAACGAACCCAAACGCCTCTATCTTTAAAATTCTAAAATTTCTACCAAATAAATATGATTTTATACGATTTTCGACGAATTTATAGCTTCTATGGCTTAACCCAGAAATGGAATGACGATTTAGAGACCCTGTCTTGAATTTAAATCCAGGCTTTCCCAATGAATTATGAACCAAGGTCTGCTCAAGTTCTTGAGATATAGTTAACAAAACGATTGAATATGATTTTATAAATAAGCAGTCGTTTGTGTTATTTTTAATTTTTTTTTTAAATTTTCATGGACATTTCACACAACATCCTCTGGTCCTAAGCTAAGCTTATATGCTAGTGTTATGGGTACCAGAATACGGATAGAATACATATACTACTTTTTTTTTGTAAATACATACTTATAATACATAGGAACACCCAGACGCAGTACAATCATTTGTATGAGAATTAGAAAAATCACACAAATGATTGTCCCGAGCGGGAATCGAACCCGCGACCTCTTGACTGGCAGTCTGTTATATGAACCACTCAACCACGAGGCTCGCCATGTTAAATTAGGTCTGAAATGAAATCTTTAAAGGCAATATAAAAACCAAAACAATTATTAGGCACAAAATAAAAATACAGCTAGTTTTGTAACTAATTATACATTGGTACTTGTTCTAGGTGCACAACTAAACATAACCAAGTACGAGTTGGACTCGTTCACTCAGGTATAGATGGAGCTGCTCTTAGAATCTCCGCTATTCGCCGCTACGCTACGAGCGCTACTATAATGTAAACATCTACGTCTACGTCTATGTCCTAAGAGCCCACGACGGCCAGACATACCTCATTTTATAAAGGTTCAAATTTTCTCTGTACATGTCTCCTATACAGGTAAGAACGACCAGCGAATATAGAGTTTAAACTACGTAATGAATTTCAATAAAATTTTGATAAAAATAATTTAGATCCTGAGAAAGGACATACTACTTCTTAATGCGAAAAAAGTTTAGTCCAAATTCCACGCGTACGAAATCGCGGACATAATCTAGTTATATTTATCTAGAAAAAAAGCCAATGTCACATACATTAGGTTTTCTAAATAATTCTAACGTTGTACAAATTTAATATAGATAGGATCAATCGGTCGTATCACCATGTCTAACTTGAATCTTGGTCTTGCACCCTTTAGTTTTGATACCATTTTAAAGTTACGAATAATTTCACTGAAAGCACATCTCATTTCTTGCATCGCGAAGCGTTGACCTGAAAAGTTAACAACAATAAAAAATAATTAAACTAAGTATATATTTAAATAAATCTACTTTTTACGGATTTAGACGCGTGTATTTGTTTTAAATTTTAGCCGCGACATTTCGGAGACTTTGCAGTCACCATGGTCACGGGTGGGAATGAGCTGTCTCACTCTCTCTTTAAATTTACTCTTGTCTAAATCCCTGAAAAGTAGTTTTATTTAGATAAATAAATAAATGAGTCGGGCAAGTGTTAGAGAATCTTATGTAAGTATTGTTTATTATGCAAATTCCTTTAAACCGTTTCGTTATACATTACTAAGTTAAATAAATAGATTTCGGTCATATATTTATTTTATTTTTGGCGTCCAACACATCGATAATATGCGAGTGAACACGTTTATGAAGCCGTATCATTAGATAGTGTTTTGTCTTTATCAGTATACATGACTTTATAATAACCTACCGATACAATTCCTAGGTCCAGCGCTGAAAGGTACATACGAGAAAGTGTGAAAGATCTCATTATTTAAGAATCGTTCAGGTTTGAACGATTCGGCATCAGGGAACAGATCCTCACGGTGATGTATCTGATAAATATGGATATTAATATGTGTTCCTTTTTTGACTAATACGTCATCTGTAAAATAACACTTTGTTACTATAAAACTAAGTATATTTTTATAATATACCTAGAAACCAAACCGTAACAACAGATTTTACAAAAAAGTCAACCTCTTGAATCACTCTATCTATTAAAAATTTCCGCATTAAAATCCGTTGCGTAGTTTTGAAAATATAGACTCGCATAGGGACATACATACAAAAATAATAACTTTGTTTTATATTAAGAAAATATAGTCGAAATTTGTGAAAATTATCATCAAATTCAGATAGTTAAGAAGAAGAAGAAGAAAGAAATATTTATTATAAGACACTAACATAAACCCTTTCTTGTCTTGTCAGTTGTAAAACTCACAAAATATTATCTAATATATAAAATTCACGTGTCACAGTGTTAGTTACCGTACTCCTCCGAAACGGCTTGACCGATTTTTATGAAATTTTACATGCATATTCAGTAGGTCTGAGAATCGGCCAACATCTATTTTTCTAATCTTTTTTTTTAGAATGGCAAAATAACGTTTGCCGGGTCAGCTAGTAATATAATAATATAATAATATTCAGGACATTTCACAAAACGTCCTCTGGTCCCAAAGTAAGCTATATTTCTATGCTTGTATTATGGGTACCAGATACGGATATACTACACATACTACTTTTTCTTTTTGTAAATACATACTTATAATACATAGAAAACACCCAGACGCAGTACAAACATTTGTATGACATTTATGGATATCACACAAATGATTGTCCCAAGCGGGAATCGAACCCGCGACCTCGTGATCGGCAGTCCATTACATAAACCACTCCACCACGAAGCCCGTCGTATATTGGTTAGCTGTGTGTAGTGTGCTAGGCGCTTTAGTAACAAGTTTTAAGCGACTTGATTTTCAATCATATTTATGTCTGAAGTCCGCGGAAATTGTCGCTTCAGGCAGGTGTACTACAGGAAGTACCCAATAGGAGCCGTATAATTCTACAGTGCAAAATAAGGACCACTAGTGCCATTTTGTAACAAATTGAAACACAAATATCCAGTTTTTTGGTGTAGAAGGTTTACGTCTACGTACTCGTATATGTAAACTTATAAAAGGTCAAAATATGATACCTTCTGCTATACCTAATGGAAATCAAACTTTGATGTTATTTATTATCACTCTAGAGCTTCGTAGCTCTAGAGTGATATATACAGGGTGTGGCGTAATTAATGGATAAGCCTGTGCCTGTGGATAAGCCTCCTACTGCGCTATACGAATATGTATATTTTTAATTAATCCTATGTATGGTCTTGAAAAAAATGGCATAAGTCATGTTTTTCATAAAATGACTACTTTCACTAACCAATTCTGCTACTGTTGCCACAATTTTCAAAAGTTTTGCTTTCTGTTTTTTTTATAATACAGCTTAAGAGTTGAATTATTGCAAGCAATAAAGAATTCCCTATTCGTAATACAAATTTTTTGAAAATTGTGCATGAAATATCAAAAAAGGGTTATTGATTATTCAATTTGTTGACTTTGTACATCGTCTAGCTTAAAAAATCTTTATGGGAGTTGATTTGCCCAATATCTTAAAAACATGCTTGTTTTATGCAGTTTCCGAAATGGTATAATACTTATTATAATACTTATTAAGTTTGATGTGATATTAAAGAACCAAATGACACTCGTAAAAAAATGTTCTTATTGTGATTTAATTAATCAAATTAATACTGTTAACTTAAACAAACTGTCAGTGGTATTTTAACTTATCTGTCTGAGTTTACCAGTGGGAATGTTAGTCGTTGAAAAAAAATAACAACTTATTTTATTTTTTTTATTCTAAAGATGCAAACACTACATAAATTTTATTTTACAAAAAATGTTCGAAATGGCGGCCACCTGCGGCTATGCAGGCCCTGCATCGACGGATAAATGACCGCTTTAGGCGTCGGATGAAGCCGGAGCTCTTGATTTCATCAGCGGCTTCAAAAATCAGGGCCTTTAGTTGTTCCAGGGATGCTATTTCTTTTTTATACACTTTTTCTTTTAAACACCCCCAGTAAAAAAAGTCTAGAGGGTTCAAATCAGGGGACCTTGGTGGCCACAAAATGGGACCCAAACGACCTATCCACCTCTCATTGTACTCATCATTGAGGTAGTTCCGTACAATTCGTGCGTAGTGAGCGGGACAACCATCATTTTGTAACCAGTAGTTTTCTGGCACATTTAAACTTTGTAATAGTTCCGGCAACGTATTTTGCAGAAAATTTAAATAATTGGGACCTGTTAGTGTCTCGGATAGTTCGACGGGCCCAACTATTTGTCCATTTAAAATTCCTGTCCAAAGGTTCACTTTAAACTGGACTTGAGCTCGGTCTTGCCTTATGTTTCTCGGATTGGTTGCCTGCCAACTATGAAGATTGTGCATGTTGACGTAGCCATTTCTTTTACATGATGACTCATCGCTCCACAGTATTTTGTCAAAAAACGCCGAATCTTCGCGTATTTTTCGCAACATGACGCGACAAAATTGGACTCTAGGCTCATAGTCTCGTGTCATTAGTGTTTGCACCCTTTGATAGTGATACGGGTGAAGCTCATGCCTGTGCAGAATTCTGCCCACAGTACGCGTATCTACACCGGTTCCTCTACTTAACTCACGAATTGATAACTCTGGATTAGCACGCACAGCTTCTAGAACTTCGTCATCACGATGTCGTCGAGGTCTGCCTTCCGAAGCACCACAAACACCGGTACCAGGCATTCGCCCTTCGCTAAAAGCGATGTGCACACGTGTAAACACCCGGTAGTCTGGGTGTCGCAAATCGGGGTATCTTCGACGATATTCGCGTGCAGCTTCATTTGCATTGCAGTTACACAGGCCGTAAATAAGATGCATATTTGCATACTCTTGAGGAGTGTACGTATGACGCGGCATGATCAGTAGTCCAGGGATATGTAGAAGTCGTCGATAATATCACAATTGTCCAATTCGTATAGCAAAAACAGAGTCCGTAGTACATAAGCCAAATTCACGTCACAATAACAAACACGATAGAGCAAACGATAGATATGTGCGCAAGAGACGATAGTCAAAAGAGCACTAACTTTGTTAAACAAGTTCAAAAGCTGTTTTGTTGTTTGTGAGAATAATAAAAATCTATCTCTGTCGCACAACTGTTATTTACCTGACATCAAAATGCTTTGTCTCTGTCTTATGATAAGACTAACCGTCTGGATTTGCCGTGCGATAAAGTAGAGTTAAGTTAAGTAGTTAGAGTCGTTATCTGCTTACCCTATTCATGGTGGATGACTACCTGCTCCCGAGCACCCAAAAAAGGGTCCATTGTGAATGACTACCTGCTCCGGAGCACACAAAAAAGGGTCCATTCAAACTGTTTACAAAGACATGTTTAAGATAAATTAATAATTCTGTTAAAGAAAATTAGGGTATTTTTTTACAACTGTCGTTTTTTTTTAAAACCTCGTGAAATGTAATAAGTATTATACCATTTCGGAAACTGCATAAAACAAGCATGTTTTTAAGATATTGGGCAAATCAACTCCCATAAAGATTTTTTAAGCTAGACGATGTACAAAGTCAACAAATTGAATAATCAATAACACTTTTTTGATATCTCATGTATTTTTTCCCAAAATTTGTATTACGAATAGGGAATTCTTTATTGCTTTCAATAGCTCACCTCTTAAGCTGTTTTATAAAAAAAACAGAATGCAAAATTTTTGAAAATTGTGGCAACAGTAGCATAATTGGTTAGTGAAAGTAGTCATTTTATGAAAAACATGACTTATGCCATTTTTTTCAAGACCATACATAGGATTAATTAAAAATATACATATTCGTATAGCGCAGTAGGAGGCTTATCCACAGGCACAGGCTTATCCATTAATTACGCCACACCCTGTATAAGTCCACATTTTACCCAGAATGAAATCTTCAACAGTTTGCCGTACTATAAGTGGTACACTAGGATAGATCCTTAGAATCTCTTTAATAACAGCGTCTAGATACTTCATGTCCGCCAGTTCAGCAGTAGTAAGTGTCCGATTTGTGTCACCTATAATGTTCTTGATCTCTTCAAGGATACGGTCCTAGGAAAACATTATTTTGATACGATATTATGAGTTGCGTTTATCTTGTGATTAATACGAGACTCGTAGACTCAAGGAACTAGAATAGAGCATACTTTATATGGGATTGACTTTAAACTTTGCAAAGTTATTAGGGATTTTATAACTTAAGCCATTTTGGAAAAGCAGATTAAGAATTACCTGTACATCTTCATGGTCCGCCAATAACATTAAGCCAAATGTTATAGCCATTGCCGTAGTATCATGACCCTGGAAGTGAACACACGTCACCATTATTTTAAACATCCTTAATCACATTCAGCACGACATTGCTATTTTGACATCACGCATTCGGTGTTCACGTAAATTTCAGTGAAAAGGTTTAGATTCAGAAAATGTAATCTACTATACATAGCGACGATAGACAGGCCAAATAACTCGGAAACTTGAAATTCGTTGGGAAAGAAAAAACAAACAGTAAAGTGTAGTACGGCGTCTGGAGAGGTATAGCGATGTTTCAATTAGGCTGATTGATGGAAAGATAAAGTACACATACGCACCTCAAACATAAATGTGTTAACTTCATCTCTGATTCCCTTCATATCGATTTCTTTTCTCGCTTCAGCTTCCAGTAATAAGTCCAACATGGCCAGCCTCTTTTTAGTTCCAAAGCCATTTGTTGCTGACGTCTTCTTTTCTTTCTCTGCAATAAATTTTTCTTTCCTGTCCATAATAACTTTATCACAGAATGTCTTGGCTGTGTCACATGCGTTATAATATTGTTTTCCCTGCGGGGTAAGTTTATAGAGTATATCATTCCAGGTCCAGATTCTTACAAATCGACTCATAACAAAAACGCCCATATTTAAGATAGAATCCTTGTATTCCACAGTAGCGTCTGATTTATCTTTATCTAATTTCGTTCCCATTGCTGTTTCTAAAAATAGAGTTGGTTTTTAAATAAAATAATTTTTCACGTACGTTGAAACGTACGTGATAAATTATTATGACTCGGTAAGCGTAGTGGAGTGTTATGTTATGCGTGGTCTATGTTGCAAGGTCTCTTCAGACATCGACTTTAACGCGATTTTTGAAGGACATTTGAACATGGGGTTGAAATAAACCACTTACCACAGATAGTAAAGAGTGTATAATTACTAACGACACTCATCACATCGACTTCAGCACCTTCCTTCTCTCTCAACAGTTGAGTAAACTCTTTCGTTTTCTCTTCAATTATTACAGAAAAAATCTTCAATATATTGAAATGAAAAGCTGGTGTAAGAATTTTGCGACGATTGTGCCAAAAAGAACCTGAGCATTCAAAAAGCCATGTTAGAATTTGATGTTAGAATGAATGAGGTGATAGATTAGATATACATAATAATAGGTCAACTCCGTTTTCCGAAAGTGTTGACAAGCTGAGATACATTGGCAAGCTGAGATACATTATGACGAAATTTAACATTTGATTGGGAAGAAATATTCGCATTATGTATGTTATAAAATAGTGGTGAAAGCAAATTGAGTCCAAGGTCTTACGAATATGAACCAAGTTGGTTCATAAGCTAATGCTCAAATCCCTACTAATCTAATATATAAAATTCACGTGTTAGTTACCGTACTCCTCCGAAACGGCTCGACCGATTTTTATGAAATTTTACATGCATATTCAGTAGGTTTGAGAATCGGCCAACATCTATTTTTCAAACTTTTTTTTTTTAGTATGGCAAAACAACGTTTGCCGGGTCAGCTAGTAATATTTTAAATGCGAAAGTAACTCTGTGTGTCTGTTACGCTTTCCCGCTTAAACCTCTCAACCGATTTTGATGAAATTTGGCACAGACTATCTTTAGACCCTGAGAAAGGACATAGGCTACCTTTTATTGCGAAAAAAAAATTCCAAAATCCACGCGGACGGAGTCGCGGGCAACAGCTAGTTATAGTATAAAATTAATAAGATAAAACAAGTTTCCCATAGGAAGTGAAATCACTCATGGTCTGTACTTTGACCTCTCGTCATAGATACTTCTTAACGAATGAACTTTGGATTTTATGCAAGTCATGATGATCAGGACATAATATAAAACTTGTTTATACATACTCTAACACTATGTTTACAATCTTTAACCTTGTATTTGTTATAATTATGCCTATTGCTATACTATGTACAATACGTACAAATATTTAAGGATTAAAAACCAGTGCTTATATCACATCTATTGAAAAACTAAACAAATAACGAGTTATGCAACACAATAGTTGATAATCTCGTATATAGGTAAGCTTTATTTGAATTCTTCTGCTCAACATCATCATATAGTCACGCCTTTTTCCCGTGGGAGTAGATCAGTATGATAGGTATAGCAGACAATTATATTCTCGACATAAAATTTGATTTTTTAAAAGTAGATGAATTTTCTATTGAAAATTAGGGTGCTTTTTCAATATTAATTCAAAATAAGGTGAAAAAAATAAATATTTGTAATCAAATAAATAACAGCGTATTAAAGACATAAAAAGGTAAGTTTTCACCAAATTTCGTGAATGAAAAAACATTTTTGTAAAAGAAAAAAAGAAAAAACCAAAAACTTAGTTTTTTGAATTTTACACATAAATTTTGAGGTTATGTGAATAAAGTGTGAATACAAAAGTTTTAGATCTTTTTATTATCTACAACTTTGCTTTTTGACTTTTTTCCATAGGACTATTAGTTTTGCCGGAAATCGAGAAAAACCATTTTATACCCTTAAAAGCACCACCCCCCCATCCCCTTCCCGACCTCAGATCGCCCGTAAATAATTTTTCCTCTTATTTTTATAATATTCTCCTCCTTTTCTAATGCGTTTCATCCTACTATAATCTTTTTTGTTTTAAAAATTATCGGCACTGGTCTAAAACACAAAACAGAACATTTAGTCGGTTGGTTTTTGAACTAAGTAAGTAAATTATTTTATTCATGTTTTTGAGGTACATGTTTAAATATTATGTGAAACTAACTTTATAAACAACTTACCATCACTTAACAATAAACCATTTCCGAGCCAATCTTTTACTAACTGGTACAAGGAACTCTTTTTTATATTCTTAGTGTGAGTCAGAATTACCTGGAAATTAAAGTACGGAGGTCTGCGGGCGTATTATGAGCTTTTTAAAAATCATGCAAGTTCCAGGCAGGCCGTACACTGCCTGACTAAATTATGTATTATCATAGACACAGTATAATAAAGACATATAACCTCCCAACAAATTGTGAAACTCAATTATCATTACACTCTGAATCTACAGATGGCACTAAGCGTATCAAATCACATAATTTATCGTAATCAATAATCATTCATAATCTTACTACGTCACGTTGTATAGCGGTAGTACTAAAAAAAAATGGCAGATGGCACTATTTCATAATCTTGATAAATCAATTACGTAACTAGTTTTAAATTTACCTCAGATAATCTGAAAAATTGAAATGAACACAATTTTGTTTATCATAGAATAGTTTAATATGTTTATCATAGAATTTACAATTTTTTTATCATAAAAAGTAAAGATACGCTTTTGCGGCTTAGAATACACATATAAATTTCGAACGATTTTTTAAGAGTGCCGTGGCGTATCGGGTAAAGCATATATAGCAGGGCCACGAATGTTAATAGGTCTGGCGTTCAAATTAAAGTGGATTTTTGATAATGCGGTTTCACTTTTTGTATTTTTAAACACATAAATAAAGGCAATTTAGTTACTACAGTATATAGATTTATATCTTAGTTAATTAGTAAATACATTTATATCTTTCGCAAACTACAAACTTCATTTTTTTAAGCTTCTTATCAAGTACTTACCTACCAAGTTTGTCAAACTGGCAACGTTGCGCGTTACGTTACCGCGTTGTGTTTCATTCAATTCCTTAGCCTATCGCATCGTGAGGTTCTTGTACCTACATTTGTAGTTGATTGTAGTATCGCCATCGCGACTAGCGACAGCACGATACATCGTACATACCTATGCGGCTTGTAATATTTTACATGTTTCGTGATTTTACTTTATATGTATAACGTATATTAAATACCTGTGTTTAAATAAATGGGATTTTGGATTTATGTATACTTATAAAATTTCTTTTTGTCGGTGTTTTCGTACTATGAAAATTTTCTATTTAGCTAGAGAGCTGAAATTTTCAGTTTGCTTAGATCAGATGATACTACAACCACAAATACCTACTCAGACTCACCATCATCATCATCCTGCCCTTATCCCATTGTTTGGGGGTCCGCTATATGGTGTTATTTGTGGTTGGTGTCACGAATATATCATCATAATAACCGCACGGAACCGTTCGCGTGCATGTCCAACACGTACTTGACCGTACCAAAAGGTAAAATGGAACCCTATTACTGAGACTTACCTTATTAAGAATAATTTCACAAAAATCCATCGAGAGTTACGCTCGGTCAAGCAGATATTGGTACCAATTCTATGTGCACAACTAAACTTAACCAAAAATAAAAAAGCAACTATGCTGTATTTTGATTAATTGACTATTTTCTTATACACATTCACAGTAACTTAAATTGTTATTATATAATACACCGTTTTTATAATAAGAAAGTGTAGTTAACAGTACCGAATTGCGGAATTGTGTTATTGAAATAATCAATATTTATTTTTTAGTTAAGTTAAGTTTAAGTTAAGTTAATGTGTTACTGTAAGATGAAAGAGACTAGTCTCCACAACACAGGGAATCCTAGTGTGGAGACTAGAGAAGTTCTTTTTAGCTGTATAACTTTTTCTTAAACAATAAACATTAATTTAATTTATTTATTTAATTTATTACTTGTGCATGTAGAATTGGTACCATTATATATTATTTTTATGTATGCCCAGCCACTTATAGATCAACTCATGGTAGACATTTTAACATTTTGTTTTTGCCTAACATTTCGCTCTCACACTTGTATCGATATTAGTTAAGAATTTATTGCTGTTAATGACATAGGTTTGACAACTTCAAGTAGCGCGTCCCTTGAACATAACGGGATCGTTACCTTTCCTGCAGAATGTAAGATTAGACATATGTTAGTCTTAGTTTGGTCTTAGTCGTGAATAAACAGTGTTTACGTGAACACGCAATATCTCTTACTTCTAAATATACCCAAGGTACCACACCTAAAATACGTTTCACTTTCTTTTTTTCAAAACATAATAACTAAAAGAAATATGACGATCCGGAAAACTTTTTTTTTCGGTTTTCTTTAGATAAAATTGCAGCGTCTATCACACAAATTTGGTAAAGTTTTACCACAAAAGAAAGTGATAGAAGCATAGATATATTCTTTATCTATAATATGACGCAAAAACTATTAAAATCGGTTTAACTTTCGCGAAAAAAAAAACGGAAGTACGAAACGTCTTTTTTCAAAGAATTTGTAGGTAAAATCCGCTTCATCTATATTTGTCCCTTTCAGCGCGGCGCTCGGAAATAGGGATAGCAATACCTAAGGCAAATACCTAAATGAGGAGTACAGTACCCTCTTAAAGACGATTGAAGACGAAACAATAAAACACGCAAAGCTGCTTTTGCTATGAACGTCGAACGGAACAACAACATTTAAAAATATACTTTCTTTATTGAGGCATATGGTTGCTTTCATTCTGTTTGTTAACATTCTCAAAAACACCGATCACCGCGAAGGCGGCTTGTGTCAAAGGCCTCGACGATATCATATATCAACCATAACAACATACTTTATAGTCTAAGATCCGAACCTAAATCGACCTTCACCGAGCTGATAATAGAATAAAACTTATTTTATAATAAATTTAGTATCATAATATAACAACCTGTTAATAAATATTAAAGTACTTTGTTTCTTTTGATATTGTGAGTGACGTCAATAATCCTTTTTACTTTTCATCACAACAAAATATCTCATTCAATTATTACGCTTACTTGTTACATGATACTGAAAATATTTAACAAAGCGGTAGGCTTTGTTAAATATTTTCAGTAGGTACGATGACGACCTATACATTGAGGATGTGCTGAAAGAGACAGTTCATTAGGGTTCCGTACCCAAAGGGTAAAAACGGGACCCTATTACTGAGACTTCGCTGTCCGTCCGTCCGTCCGTCCTCCGTCTGTCACCAGGTTGTATCTCAAGAACGGTGATAGCTAGACAGTTGAAATTTTCACAGATGATGTATTTCTATTGCCGCTCTAGCAACAAATACTAAAAATAAAATAATATAAATATTTAAGGGGGGCTCCCATACAACAAACATGATTTTTTTACCGTTTCTTGCTCAATAATAATAACGTTGACAGGTAGACGCTTTAACTATTCACAGAATATTTGGTTCTATAACGTGCCTAATGTTGCATAGATAATGGTATGGAACCCTTCGTGCGCGAGTCCGACTCGCACTTGACCAATTTTTTTACATACATACATCGCCCAAAGCTAATATACTATTTGCGCACACGCACACACAGACACATACACGCACGTACGCACACACACACGCACACACACACGACAAATGTAATTTCTAAGAATACACTCGCTATTTGAACGTCATAACAAGCAACATCGTTTTTAGGGTTCCGTACCCAAAGGGTAAAAACGGGACCCTATTACTGAGACTTCGCTGTCCGTCCGTCCGTCCGTCCGTCCGTCTGTCACCAGGCTGTATCTCAAGAACGGTGATAGCTAGAGAGTTGAAATTTTCACAGATGATGTATTTCTATTGCCGCTATAACAACAAATACTAAAAATAAAATAAAATAAATATTTAAGGGGGGCTCCCATACAACAAACATGATTTTTTTACCGTTTCTTGCTCGATACTAATAACGTTGCCTTATGTTGCATAGATAATGGTACGGAACCCTTCGTGCGCGAGTCCGACTCGCACTTGACCAATTTTTTGACGGACGGACAGCGAAGTCTCAGTAATAGGGTCCCGTTTTTACCCTTTGGGTACGGAACCCTAAAAACGTCGAAATCAAGTGGCGCATCACTATTTGTTTTAACAAGCTTGACCTTGAACCCAAATAAATACTACCTGTTTTTTAATAAACCAATTTGATGATTTTTATGAGATAATTTAGTTTGTAACTTTTTATCTTTTCAACCTTTTTTTGTTTTTTTTTTTTTATAACTATAAATATATTATTGTTCTTAAAACTTACTAATATTTAATACCCTAAAATAATAATAATAGTTTTTGTAACACCAATCAATGATTTAAATATATTAAAATGCCATCTAGTTAAAAACTGTGTTAAAAATAACAAAGCGATCATTGAAGCGAATCATCTGCCATCTATCGCAAGAGGTTATTTTATCGTAAGAGGTTATTTGCATGTACTAATCAGTGGAAAATAATTATTATTGTATTTTTTCGTTGAATGTAACATATTAAATATGTATTAGACTTTTAATTTAAGTTAATTTTTTTCTGTCTAAACGTATCTTATTGCAACGTCCGTTTTATACAAGTTGTTACGCTAGTGAACAGCGCCACCTAGATTTAGCGTGCATTTTATGGCGAACATGCCAAAGTATGGGAATTGATAATCTTTATTAGTACTGTATCTATGGTATTATGGTAAACATAAAACATTTAGTTGAAAAATTTTAGTTAGTACTTAAACTTTTAGTTGTACCTTCTCTATAAACATATTAATCTATGACTGTTTTAGCGAACTGGATGGCTGGGAGTTATGTTCATATTACGAATTTGCCGGGCAGTTCCATTCACGGCGTAAACGGCCTGGGAATAAGAGCTCATAATACGGCCGCTGTTATTTGAATGTTGCGCTCTTTTTGTCAATCCTAAACTACGAGTATATATACAAACATTAAAACAGAATGTTTAAAATATAAAAACACCATTAGCCATTTGTTGTGATTTCGTACCTATGCCTAGGTATCGATAGTCATAATAAAAATTTTGCAATTATGACGAAATTTCTCTAAATTTTCAGCCACAAAATATTTATTTTGAATTTTACCTCGAAGTCAGTTGGATGGACGACATGTAAAAAACGTGTGTTAAATATCTTAACAGAGTGTCTGTAACCGTAAGATTTCGTTAATTTACTAAATTCTTCTAGTAGTTCATCTGAAACAAGTGAATCAGTAATTAAGACTTCAGGGTTATAATGACGTGTGGTCTGTTAGAGGATAAAATGAAATACGGTCCGGACTTGCATGGCGTTTATTTGCGACTCCATATATTTAATATAATATTAGCTTATATAGGTAAGGAGAACAATCGTTTCTATATATTCCTAAAACTGCTGATACGCTGAGTGTTGCATACAATGAATTCATACATAAAATATTTGTATACAGTAATTTAGGCGTCGAGCAAACAATAGGACCATACATACTGTAATAAATATATTTGTTTATTATAACTTGGGTGGCTAGCACAATGGTCTCTATGCATTCGTAGACTTGTTCACATTACGTCTACTTGCAAACAATGAATTCATACAATGTGTCCCTACAAGACCAACACATCTGATCACCGCGACACAGTAGACCACAATCCCCTCAAAAGTGAAGGAGGCTCGTGCCCAATAGTAGGCCGTTTATGACCTGGAGAGAGTAAGACTATTTAAAATTTATTAGATAATAACATTTAAATGAGTAATCGCCATAATTACCAGGTTTAAATTTCACAAACTGGTGCGCATTCCCAATTATAGGTAGTCTCGGAGGTCCAGGCAATTTGTCTAGTGGATCTTCCTCACTGAAGTACCACCACAGTACGAAGACCACAACACCACATATCAAAGCTTCACCCAACATATTGATGTTAAGAAAAGAATTATGAAAACTTAAAAAAAATCAGCGTTTTTGCATACAGCTTTTTCTGCCTTCTTTGATTTGATTCTTTTCCCTGGTATACCTAGAGTTAAAGGTTGATAAGGAAGTTAAATAGCTACTTACATATACATTTTATTTCAACACCCAATAATTAAAATTCTACATACAATTTAATTAACTGTTAAAATAGCTTTGTTACGTTCATTAATTATGACTGAAAATATAAGGTTTATATTAAATATTTCTTTTTAGGGTTCCGTACCCAAAGGGTAAAAACGGAAACCCTATTACTGAGAATTCGCTGTCCGTCCGTCCGTCCGTCCGTCCGTCTGTCACCAGGCTGTATCTCAAGAACGGTGATAGCTAGACAGTTGAAATTTTCACAGATGATGTATTTCTATTGCCGCTATAACAACAAATACTAAAAATAAAATAAAATAAATATTTAAGGGGGGCTCCCATACAAAAAACTGATTTTTTTCACCGTTTCTTGCTCGATACTAATAACGTTGCCTTATGTTGCATAGATAATGGTACGGAACCCTTCGTGCGCGAGTCCCACTCGCGCTTGACCAATTTTTATATATCAAGGTCACAAGTGCTTATAATATTACCTGTAATTAAGAAGTAGTTTAATTATAACGTCCTTAGATAAATATTTAATCATAGCACTTGACTTTATTTGCATACTAGCTGTTGCTCGCGATACAGTCCGTGTGGGATTCATGTTCCACGTTTTTGCAACATTTTTCACTAATGCTTCGCTCCTATTGACCACAGCGTGATGTTATATGTTTTATAGCCTTTCTCGATAAATGAACTATCCAACACTGAAATAATTTTTTATATCGGCTCTGTGGTTCCTGAGATTAGCGCGTTCAAACAAACAAACTATTCAGCTTTATAATATTAGTGTAGAGTATAGATCATTAAGCTTTACATATATGTATGAAATGACATTATTATAACATCACGCTGCGTCCTAAAGGAGCAAAATATCAGTGTAAAATATTGCAAAAACGGGGAAATTTACCTCTATATTAAAGACTAGCTGTTGCCCTCGACTCCGTCCGCGTAGAATTTAGGAAAATTTCCCCGTTTTTGCAACATTTTTAACTACTGCTTGAGTGAGAGTATTTTAAACGTAAGAGTAAACAAAATTAAATATAATCAGAATGAACGAACTGCTAAGCTATCAGGAGTTACACGTGTTATTGTGAGTCAACCATAAAATATAGATATGTGCTGTTTCGGGATATTTTTTAGACAATTTTATGTAGAATATTTCCGTCATACATGATTTCTATGTAACTTTAACCATTAAGGCTGCACACGCGACGGAAGCTTAAAAAATGGAGCACCTTTTCCCGTTTTCCCAACATTTCCCTTCACTACTCTGCTCCTATTGATTGTAGCGTGATGAAAAGTATACTATAACCTGCCCAGGAGTATGAAGAATAATTGTACCAAGTTTCGTTAAAATCCGTCGAGTAGTTTTTGTTTCTATAAGGAACATACAGACGGACAGACAGACAGACAAAAATTTTTTGATTGCATTTTTGCATCAGTATCGATCACTAATCACCCCCTGATAGTTATTTTGAAAATATATTTCATGTACAGAATTGACCTCTCTACAGATTTATTATCTAATATATAAAATTCACGTGTCACAGTGTTAGTTACCGTACTCCTCCGAAACGGCTTGACCGATTCTTCTCAAATTTTGCATACATATTCAGTAGGTCTGAGAATCGGCCAACATCTATTTTTCAAACTTTTTTTTTAGTATGGCAAAACAGCGTTTGCCGGGTCAGCTAGTAAGTATATAGATTAAAGGGCTTACGTGTCATGTGCTGCGTTAGTGGTTCATAAACGTGAAAGTTTGTAAGAATGTATGGATTGATGTTTATTGCTCCTTCACGCTATAACTACATAATGGATATAAATAAATAAATATTCATGGACATTTCACACAACGTCCTCTGGTCCCAAGCTAAGCTTATATGCTTGTGTTATGGGTACTATAATATGGATATACTACATATAGGTACTACTTTTCTTATGTAAATACATACTTATAATACATAGTTAACATCCAGACGCAGTAGAAACATTTGTATGACAATTATACCTAAACATCACACAAATGATTGTCCTGATCGGGAATCGAACCCGAGACCTCGTGAACGGCAGTCCGTTATATGAACCACTAGGCCACGAGGCCCGTCGTGGATATTAATTAAACTTAACAATTGTGTAGTTCATTAGCTCGATAGCTAATTGATCAATGTATTAAACGTTTACTTACTCAAACTAATATCGACGAATGCAAAGAAAATTATTTTAAAATTCCACAAATACAAATGCACTATAAAATACTTTAAAAAATACAATAAAAGCCCACTTGTCTACAACGTATACTTTTTCTAACAAACGGAGGAAGAATAAAGACGCCTACAATTATTAAAATTTTTAATAATAATAGTACAAATGTACGTTTTTAAATGGATGTAATTAACTTTTAAAATAAAGAATGCATTATAATGAAACTAAAGTTGTTTAGCATTATCATCAGATTAATATATCCTACTATTAATTCAACACTAGCTGGTGCCCGCGACCTCGTACGCGTGGAATTTAGAATATTTTCCCCGTTTTTGCAACATTTGTCACTAATGCTTCGCTTCTAATGGTTGCAGCAGCGTGATGATATATAGCCTTTGTCTTAGTCTAATTTTGTCCCCATGGCTGTTTCTAGAAAATAAGAGAGTTTAAAGTATTTCTCACTGATTTTTAGCTAACATCACTCAAGACGCTTTGGATTTAGGCGAGCGAGAGTTTAATCTACTTAGCTCATTAATAACCGTACGAGCCTGCTTGACTTTAGAAGAAATATTTTGCCTACTTAAACTGCGGTGGCCAGGCATGTTGACACGGCGTTTAGTTTCAATTTTTTTTTCTATCTGCTCACAATATTTCTTAGCTGGCTTTTACATCCAGAGGATGATAAGTGATGGTGATTATTAGTGATATTTACATTTTAATCCATTATTGCGCGGCCGTAAGCCCCGAATTTCAAGAAATTATTATTAGTTTATTGTTTTTACTTACAACAAATAATAAATAACGTGTAATCACTGATGACTGGCATAATATCAACTTCGGCGTTTTTTCTTTCTCTCAACAATTGTACCAACTCTTTGGTCTTTTCTTCAATAATTACAGAAAAGTTCTTTAAAATATTAAAATGACAAGCTGGTGTGAGTATTTTTCGATGGCTGTGCCAATGAGACCCTGAACAAATATGTTTAGGTTTTTAGGCAAGAAATTACGCCTACTTGTTCCTAGTGACGACTTATTGATAACCAGGCCTAACATTTGCTTCGGATGGAAAAATTCTGACGTCTGATCAGTGTGGTTTAGCAGAAGAGATTCTTCGTCGTTGTAAAGGTGGCATGTACTCATTTCATGACTATGAAGTCTGTCCATCCGATGTATTAGGTAATTATTATTATGTTTATTAACGAGAATAATTCAATACTCGTATTTGTATTAAAGACAGTCAGGTCAGTTTTACTTGTATTTGATATTGAATAATTAATGAGGAGAACAAGTTTTTTTCAAGGAAACGAGGTTGGTAGAGGTTTGTACTTTGGACTGGTGACACACCAACATTCCCAACTAAATGAACTTTGTACTTTAAAGCATGTCACGATCATTTATCAATTCGACATACTTGGGTTTTACATCAAGACATAAAAATTTTATTAATACAACAATCCGGTCAAGTAGGAGTTGACCTCGCACAAATGTTTTTTTTTTAATAAATAAATATTCAGGACATTTCACACAACGTCCTCTGGTCCTAAAGTAAGCTATATTTCCATGCTTGTATTATGGGTACCAGATACGGATAGACTACATATACTACTTTTCTTTTGTAAGTACATACTTATAATACATAGAAAACACCCAGACGCAGTACAAACATTTGTATGACATTTATGGATATCACACAAATGATTGTCCCAAGCGGGAATCGAACCCGCGACCTCGTGATCGGCAGTCCATTACATAAACCACTCCACCACCAAGCCCGTCAATTTGTACCATCATTTATCATTATCATTTATTATCATTATCATAATACATTCATCATGTTTCCGACCCCAAATAACTCCAATACCAAACAATGTAATAAAAGCAAGTCCAAAGGCGTATTGACCCTAGGGTCAATACGCCCCTAAAAGGGCCATGGCCCAGGGCGGCCTGTCTCACTCAAGGATGTAACCAGTGAATGTAACCAGAAATAGAGCACCCTTGACTTATAAGCTGGATGCACCCTTGCATGCATGCCGCCTATGTCTACGTGATACAAGTACATCACATAATTATTTTATCTGTTGTTGACAAGCTCAGTCTGTTACAATATTATTATTTTTTATGTCATTGGTCAGTAGATCTTTTGCTCTTAACCTCAATCTGCTTTTGATTTCATAAGCCTAATTTAGATGAGAGAGTTTTTACCAATCCCCGCTCTCCTCTGACTACGCACATGGTCCAAACTGCTTGAAACTTCATTTAGTTTATGAGGGGTGGCAAATTTTTATAGTCCGGGGCGCCCCTGGCAAGGCCCCCAAACAATGGCATAAGGGCAGGCGCGTAGTGACAATGTTCTTCTAGCATCAACTGATACACAAACTGTGAAATTTTCAGTTGTCTAGCTATCACCGTTACAGAGATACAGCCTGGTAACTGATGGACGGACGAACGGATAGCGAAGTCTCAGTTACAGTCCCATTTTCCTTTTTGTTACGGAACCCTAAAAATAGCAAAGCTTGTATGTATTTCTTTCTACATTTAACTTAAAATATCTACTTTTTGCGGATTTAGACGCGTATATTTGTTTTAAATTTTGGCCCGACGTTTCGGAGACTTTGCAATCACCTTTGGAGTCAGTAATTGTTTGTGTACATAACTATAGTCAATTAATAAATGAAGTAAATTGAATGTATGTACTTCATTTATTAATTGACTATAGTTATGTACACAAACAATTAGTAAATTACGTCCGACCAACCCATATTACTTTACATACGTGAATTTTAGATATTATGCGGCCATGGCCGCCCTGGACGGCCAGCCTTACAAGGGCGGCGAAAGCCTTCATGTTTAAAACTTGGCTCTACCTCTATTCATTTATAGGGCTAATTAATTTGTTCTAGGGCGTGAAATTGGTGGCCCGGGGCGCTTTTTTCTAAATACGCCTCTGATTTCTGTTAAACAAGGATTCCAAACAACATACCATCACGTCTTTTTCCCGAAGGTGTAGGCAGAGCCTGAGGATTATAATCTATGCGTAATCATAGATTGAATACGAAAAATGGCTGTAAAAGCGTGTTAAAAAGATTGATTTACTTGAAGTATGTATATGTCGTAGGAGACTTGATTAAAATAGTTTACTTAAGGATTTTTAGTTTTAACTTAGGTTCCAAGATTGTGCAGTAAGTCCTCAAATGGTGTCAATGGTGAGTAATTCGTTCATTAGATGAGAATGAATGGTGACCCGTTGAAATTTCATAAAAGGATCCTTCCAAACCAGCTACACGTGTCGTAAGCCACGGATCAATCTCATCGTAGTTCATAGAATGTTGTAGTTATCGTAGTTAGTTTATTCAGTATTACAATGTGTGTAGATGGATGACTGCTCTGGCTGTAACTACAGGTGATGTCTACGGTGTTTTTCTCCGATATATACATAGTTAGTGTGCGAACAAAAATATTAATTTTGATTAATCCAAGAACATTTTAATAATGTATAATGATTTAAAATACACAATAAAAGCGCAATATATATAAAACGCACAATATAATATATATGTATAACTTCATAAAATATATGGACATAGAATAAACAATTCCTGTATTCTTTACTTCCTAGTAACAAATAGATTAGGCTTTTTGAATTTTCACAACAAAAGATTTCAGTAGAAATTGACGATTATAGAGTCAGTCGGTCAGAGTCATTAACGAAAGGCTGACGTTAGTACACAGCGGAGGTAAGTGACAACGCTGGGAGGGGCAAGGGACGCCCGAAAAAGACAATTTTACATTTAATTACAACCACCGAACGTGAATGACCAGGGGGCCAAATCTGCTTTTGAATGTTGTCATAGTTCATAATTGTGATAGTTCGATGACACCATTATGGCGCCATATTGGCATCATTTGTGACAAAAAATTAACAGTAGATTCCCAAACTTGATAAAATTCCCCATTGTCCAATCAACAAATGTTATACCTGATTGCATAATGACGAATTTTATCAAGTTTGGTAGTCTATTGTTAATTTTTGTGGTTATAATGGTGTCATTGAATTATCATTGTGACAACCACGAAGTATAGATACAAGGAGTCCGAACGGTATAGGCTTTTCCATAATATTTCGTGTACACAATAATCAACCCAGATCATAGTTCTATTTTCTGCCACTGGCTGCGCAAGTATTCAGGACGTACCGATGCTAGTATAGAATATCAGAATATCTCTTGACCTTCTCTGTATTGTTGGGTTTAAAGCACTCGAAAAATTTCCTAAAACTTATATTTATATCCACGTTTCTCAGAATATTTTTTTCCACAAGTGTCAATAGTTCAAACGAGTACTTCTTGAAAAATGGCGCACTCTACCGGCAAAAATCTGTCCCTTAAATTGAGACCATTCGTTCAACATTACGTTCGGACTCCTTGTATCTATACTTCGTGGTGACAACACTCAATAGCAGACCTGGCCCCCAGATATATGAGCGTAAATAAAGCCAAAGAAGTATAGGAAGCTTTTTTGGAAGTAGGAGATAGGGCTCTATAGTCTCCGCCCGCCTATCTCCAAGGAAAAAGGCGTGTTGTTATGATGATGATTCTTTGAATCGAAATGTCTTGTCCAATCGAAAACGTAAATACTTATGGTATTTGAGAGTGTCGAGAACGTTAAGACATCTTTATAACCAACTCTCCATTTGTATTAGTGACACTTGTATTCTTAATACACTACAGTCGGTTTGATTTTATTTTAGTTTAGTTAATTTTTGTCACTATATGATTGACACCAGTATCTGATGTTTAATATTTACTATCGTTTATACCACGTGGCAAATCCTTTTATCTTGATTTATGTATAAACGCATTTTTGTGTACACAGTGCTAACAAGTGCTTTTTACATTTACGCTAAAGAATTTTCAGCCATCTTTGTGCGTTTTATTTAGCCATCTTATAAAGTCTTCTGTTTGCTGTACTAGGTATACTATAAATGGTGCTTTCTCTCCAGCTCAGTAATATATACTGTTGGGTACGGGCCTCTTCCATTTCAGTAGAGGTTTTCGTCTACTATGCCGCATTGACCAGGCTTGATGACAAAGGGTTTAGTTTCAAGTTTTCCTGCTTATAACAGAGGATATTATTAAGCTATTGCATAGCTTCTATCACGAGCCTTGACCTTGGAGACTAAATGCACAAAATTCGAAATTTAAATTCCGTAACAAAGATAGCGTAACTAAAAAATACTACACACGGCGCTACTGCGTATGCTACGCATGCGCAGTAATGCCGTTTCGCTGTTCGCGCTTGTGACTCATGTCAGTTTTGGCGTTAGTTTTTATTTTATTGACATTTTATTGACAATCGCTATTTTATCATAATTACCATAAACAATGGACAGATGTAAACATCAGTAAATAAGGATTATTAATCTTATTTCAGTTTATGGTATTTAGATTCTTGCATAAATAAAATAAATAAATAATTATAATTGCATATGTTGATAAAAAATACTATGCAATAGCTTTACCGCGGCAGTCCCCGAGTGCCACACGTCTTTTTATTTGCTTATAAGTATGTATTCCCAAAATATGTACTTACTAAACGCAGTATATCCGTATTCTGGTGTCCATAGCGCAAGCAAATAAGCTTAACTTGAGACCAGAGGAAGTTGAGTGAAAAGTCCATGAATATTTATTTATTTATAACACCCTGGGAAAGAAAATGAGTGATTAAATCTTAATTTTAATCCGTTATCATAATAAAAATATTACATTAATTTATTAATATTTATATAAAAATATTAGTTTGAATAAACCACTTTTTACGGATTTAGACGCGTCTTAAATGTTAGTCCGACGTTTCGGAGACTTTGCAGTCAGCATGGTCACGGGTAAGACTATGAACAAGACCATGGTGACTGTAAAGTCTCCGAATCTTGGCTTTTTGCAGTAGTTGTATACCTACCTAGTGTAATTTTAGGAAAATGTAATAACCACTGTTGACGCATAAAACTGTCTGAAAGATAACGTTATTAATAACATTTCGGCCAATATTATGCCAGCCCATGTAGTATCTATGAGCAGTGGCTTTTTGTAACTCAGTCTGTGTATACGTTTTGTCCGATAATGTTATGCAATAATATTTACATTAGTGATTTAATGAGATTAAAATAAATATTAATGTGAAGGTCTTTTTTTAACCGTGGTAATGTTTTTTTAATTTATTTGTTTTCTAACATAATCTATAAGATAATGATCTAACATTACGACGTATATTTGTTTATTTTTCGATTCGATTTTGATTCTAATTATTTGTTGGGTAGGTATTTGTCATACAGGTATTTGTACGGTTTGGGTGTTTTCTATCGATTAAAAGCATGTATTTAAAAATCTATAAGTATATGTATTATACAATCCTATTCTAGCACCACAGAATAATATCTGGCACCCATAACTGAAGCAAATGAGCTTAGCTTGGGAACAGAGCACGCTGTGTGAAATTTCCGTTAAAAGGGCATAGAAATTTAGCTTGAAATATTATTTTTCTAAGACAAGTAAATATTAGCGCGCTTCTTTGTATTTGGCGTATCTATTGTTTTTAGCTTATTTATTATTTTGTTATTTTGAAATGAAAGTATATATTTGTAAAGTTTTACCAAAATTTGTTTAGTAGTTTGAGAGTTAAAAAGTAACGGACATATACACATTATACACTCAGAAACTTTCGTATTTATAAAATGTATTATGTTAGTATGATTCCTTCCTACACATCAAATAATAAAAATAAAACTTCTTTATTATTTTAAGAATATCTAATTTAATAAATTTTAATTTCTATTTATAAATATTATTAATATAAATTAAAATTAAAATTCAGTTATTTAGAAACGCTAACGCCACGATTTGATGTAATAAAATAAGTTATGTTGTCAACGATTCTTAAATTAGGTTTTATTTTTTTTAGAACTTGTGCGTTAAGATTGAAACTGAGGTTTAAAATATACAATCTCTCTCTCCAGCTCATTAACTTCCCACTGCTGGAACGGGGCTCCTCTATTTTTGGAGGGATTATCATCTACAGTACCGCTCTAACCTGGCACAGGATTTGTTTTCGAGCTTTCTGTCTCTCACAGAAGACGTTATATGCGCATTATCTGGCTTTCACAGAACGCTGGGGGCTAATCCGTTACCACACGGACAATACAAATACAAAACATATCTTATTTGCAAATAAAACAATGTTTTGTGTATGATCTGACTAGTTACTTTCTATTTGTCTGCAGATTGCATTATAAAAGAGCTTCTAAGATGATAATAGAAGTATTGCTCTGCGTGGCTGTAATCTTTGCAATATGGTGGTTCACCGGGGAAGAGAACCCACTGGACAAACTACCGGGTCCAGTACGACTACCTATTATAGGCAATATAATACAACTGAAAATGAAACCTGGTCAGTATTTATAATTACCTATTTTATTTAAAACTATCTGTTGCCGGGAACTTCGTACGCGTGGAATACGGAAAAAAAGACGTGTGTCACTCGGGGACTGCCGCGGTAAAGCTATTGCATAGTATTTTTGTCAATCAAATGTCAATAAAATAAAAACTAACGCCAAAACTGACATGAGTCACCAGCGCGAACAGCGAAACGGCGCCGATGTGTAAGGTTTTTTTACGCTATTTCCGTTACCTACGGAATTTAAATTTCGAATTTTGTGGATTCGGTCTCCACGCTCAAGGCCCGCGATAGAAGCTATGCAATAGCTTAAAAGCTTTGACAAATTATACAAAAAAGCCATCAATTTATTAATTTTTGCTATTGACTTGCTATGCTTTTACTTAATAAAAAAGCCACCTTAATGAACCACTATCAGCATGACAGCATCACATCATTTCATTTCATTTTCATTTTATCTAGTAAAAAGATTGCATTAAAAAGTGTGTATAAACTCGCATAGGGACTTACATACGTAAATAACGATTTTGTTTTATTATAAGTAAGGATATTTAAGATTTCTTACATAAAATATTAACCTGTATAAGGCGGACTTAATACTAAGTCAATCATTAGGCGGTGTAGAATATAAAAATACATTATAACTAGCTTATAATGCATGTGATTTATTATCAAACTCTACTAAAACGGCTCTACCAATTTGTTAGAAATTTTATGTGCGTGCCAGACTGGTCTGTGAATCGATCAATATCCATTTTTTCTGGTGTTTCCAGTAAGTACGCAAGTAAAACAGTGTGGCATAGTTAGTATTATTAAGCATAATCATTATTTATTTAAAAAAAAATCGTTATTTTCTATGTATTTTCCTATGTGAGCTTATATCCTCAAAACTACGCAATGGATTTGATGCGGTTTGTTTCAAGAATAGGGTTGTTTGTAATTTTTAGTAGTTTAGTATCTAAATTCCACGTGTACGTAGTGCGGGCAAAGACTAGTATATATTATAATACGTTGTAGGTATTGTATTAGTGTTACTAACAAAAAACTGGTCAAGTGCGAGTCGGACTCGCGCACGAAGGGTTCCGTACTGATACCGATCTATGCAACATAAGGCACGTTATTAATAAATGAGCAAACAACACACACAATACTTAATTGATCACGTTTGTTGTATGAGAGCAAGAAACGGTAAAAAAATCATGTTTGTTGTATGGGAGCCCCCCTTAAATCTTTCTTTATTTTATTTTTAGTATTTGTTGTTATAGCGGCAATAGAAATACATCATCTCTGAAAATTTCAACTCTCTAGCTATCACCGTTCTTGAGATACAGCCTGGTGACAGACAGACGGACGGACGGACAGACGGACAGCGAAGTCTCAGTAATAGGGTCCCGTTTTTACCCTTTGGGAACGGAACCCTAAAAAACTGGTTTCGGATGTTAAACATATAATGATGTTCTAGCCTTTTTTAAACATCTACTACGAGTATATAAAAATAAGTCGGGTTTTCCTTCCTGACGCTATAACTCCAGAACGCACCCGATTTCCACGGTTTTGCATTCGTTGGAAAGGTCTCGGGCTCCGTGAGGTTTATAGTACTTTTTTTTTTTTTTTAACTTTTTTTGGTATGGCAAAACAACGAACAATAGACTAGCTGGCCCGGCAAAGGCCAGCTAGTCTATTATAGATAATAAACGCGCACAAGTAAACTATACGTAACTGAAAAAAGAAAATTGATAGTGGTACCGATTCTAAATGCACAACTAAACTTAACTTAACTAAAAATGAAAATTGATAGTGTCGATAACACAATTCGGCAATCTATACTAATATTATAAAGCTGAAGAGTTTGTTTGTTTGTTTGTTTGAACGCGCTAATCTCAGGAACCACTGGGCAGATTTGAAAAACTCTTTCAGTGTTAGATAGGGCATTTATCGAGGAAGACTTTAGGCTAGATAACATCACGCCACGGCTAGTAGAAGCGAAGCAGTAGTGACAAATGTTGCCAAAACGGGGAAAATTTCACGCGGACGGAGACGCGGGCAACAGCTAGTGTTAACATAACTTTTTTATTAGAAAATATGTATATTATATACTAATGACGGGCTTCGTGGTGGAGTGGTTTATGTAATAGACTGCCGATCGCGAGGTCTCGGGTTCGATTCCCGGTCAGGACAATCATTTGTGTGATATCCATAAATGTCATACAAATGTTTGTACTGCGTCTGGGTGTTTACTATGTATTATAAGTATGTATTTACAAAAGAAAAGTAGTTTATGTATTATATCCGTATTCTGGTACCCATAACACAAGCATATAAGCTTAGCTTGGGACCAGAGGACGTTGTGTGAGGTGTCCATGAATATTTATTATTTATTATTATTTATAATGATTTTAATTAATAAAAATGTGTACAACGGAATAGCCTATTAATTAAACTACGCCATAGTTATTTTCCTGTTTTAGTTAAGTTGTGCACGTAGAATTGATACCAGTGTCGATAACACAATACTGCAATGTTAAGAGGATACCAAAATAGCTTCGTGCATTTTTCTACGTACGAAGTTTTCATTGTTTCTTTAGATTGAATGGCTAGAGCTCTAATTTTTAAGTATATGTTTTTTCAATATATGATCTAGGATCGCATAAACTCAGAAACGCAATTGAAAAAAGTTTTCTCGATAGAAAATCTTAGCGAAACACTCAAATTTTTTATTTTTTTCATTTGTCGGTCTATTATCGCGTATTAACTAATTAAATAACTTTAAAAACATAAGTAACTATTATATATAGAAACACGTAAATCGGAATTAAAATATATTTAGTAGATTTTGAGTAAACAAAAAAAATATCCCTAATTCTTCATTTTCTATACCTACTAGCTGTGTTAATATGTACATGTCGACGATAATATTGATGTAGGCCCTTAAGACGATACCAAAATAGCTTCGTGCATTTTTCTACGTACGAAGTTTTCATTGTTTCTTTAGATTGAATGGCTAGAGCTCTAATTTTTAAGTATATGTTTTTTCAATATATGATCTAGGATCGCATAAACTCAGAAACACGATTAAAAAAAGTTTTCTCGATAGAAAATCTTAGCGAAACAACCTCTCTAATTTTTGATTTTTTTCATTTGTCGGTCTATTATCGCGTATTAACTAATGAAATAACTTTAAAAACATAAGTAACTATTATATATAGAAACACGTAAATCAGAATTAAAATATATTTAGTAGATTTTGAGTAAATAGGAAAAGTATCCCTAATTCTTCATTTTCTGTGCCTACTGGCTGTGTTAATATGTACGTGTCGGCGATGATATACGATAATATTGATGTAGGCCCTTAACGAAACTTTCTTGTTATAAATACTGTTTATTATAGACTAAACATTTTAATTAATATAAATGTGCACAACAAAACAGCCAATTAATCAAAATAAACAGTTTGTTGTTTTCATTTAACACGCTTATAATAATTCGCAATTATCTATAAATGTAACAGAATCTTTGTAAGTGAAATTTTGCACACATATTAAGTACCGATGACAATGCAATAATAAAAAAAAATTCAGGATTTTTTTAGCGTGTTTTTTAGTTTTTGAACTAAGTATTTTATTTTTAGTTGTGCACGTAGAATTATAGATACCATTGACTATAACAAAACATAAAAAAACGGTATGATTTATATGACAGTAAACATAATATTATTATCTCATATCTTCATATTTATTAATCTGTTTTGAGCGTAGATAACGCCATAACAAAGTCTATTAACTGTGTATAAAGGTCTACACGCTTTTTAATTACAGTAATCTCTTTCTGCAGACCATTAACGACCCATTATTGGGCACGGGCCTCCGATACTTCTGGAGGCTGTCGGTACGGCATAGTAGACCAGAATCGTTAATGGACTGGAAAGTGAGAGAATAAAAGAGAGCGCCGCGCTGACCAGGCCTAGGGCTTAGTTTCGAGTTTTCCGTCTCTAACAGTAGACATTAACTGCTTATAATATATCTTAGCTGACCCTCTCAAAGGTTCGCGTAAATTGTCAAAACTTGTTAATCATAATAGTCTTTTTACGATAAAACGTTTATTATCTCTTCGATAAAATCTCCGTTTAAACCTCCGATAAGTCATTATGAATAAGACCGTTAATATACAAACACTAGCTGACCCGGCAAATGTTGTTTTCACAAATATATGTTAGGGATGGACAACCCTTATCACTTAGGGATAGGAAAAACTGATAGAAGCAGATTCTCATACCTACTGAATTATTATTCAGTAGGTGTGAGTCCGTGTGGTGAAGGACTAAGAATACAAGTATTGGGAGCACATCTATCTAAGATATCCCTTTTAGCTGGCTTTTACTGCTGTAAAAGCCAGCTAAAAGGGATATCTTACACAGATGAAATTCCCTGTGAGAGACGGAAAACTCGAAAGTAAACCTTGGGCCAATATGCCTGGTCAGCGCGACACAGTAGACCTGCCCAACAGTGGGACGTTAATGGGCTGGAGAGAGAGAGAGAGTTGTGTATATAAAATTTCAAAAAAATCTGTCAAGCCGTTTGGGAGGAGTATGGTAACAAACACTGTTACACGAAAATTGTATATATGTATTAAAAGAGGATTTGTAGCGCGGCTGAGTGTTTATCATGTTATATTATTACGTATTAACTAAAAAAAATACTACAAATATTACATAATAATAATAATATTGGTGTACAAATAAAGAGTTATCTATCTATCTATCTATCTACAAAGCATACCTGTATTCTATTTTGATTGACGTCTACAAGTAAAAAGCTTAGCTTCGTGAAATAAATTAAGTATTTAAAATGCCGTAAAATAGTTAAATATTTATACAGATTAATTACAATGTGTTCAGACTTTAGCTTGAATGTTGATGTTTGGTAAATATATACTTAACACATCAAATATACCAGTTATTAACATTATTTTATTATGCAACATTTGAGGCAATTCTGTTGCACTAAACTAAAACCACACATATAATGAATTTAGATACTAGCAGCCAAGTATTTATACTAACATCATAAGTTGAAGAGTTTGTTTGTTAGAACGTGACAATGTCAAGAACTACTGGTTCGAATTGAAAAATTACTTTTGCTTTGGATAGCCCATTTATCGAGGAAGGCTTTAGGTTAAATAACATCACGCTGCGACTGGTAAAAGCCAAGCATCAGTGAAAAATGTTGCAAAAACGGGAAAATTACCCATATTTGAGGGCTTCCGTCGCGTGGGCTGCGTTAAAAAGTATCATTTGTTTCATAATTCCACGCGTACGAAGTCGCGGATAACAGCTAGTTGAGTTATAAAGATTTACGGACGTATTCATAATGACTTATCTGAAGTTTATAGAGATAATAAACGTTTTAGCGTAAAAAGACTAATAACAATAACAAGTTTTGACAATCTCCGCGAACCTATTTTAGCGAACTTTTAAACCTCCAATAAGTCATTATGATTATGACCGTTAGTGTATATTTTAGTTTGGTTTATGTGTGTGCGGAATTGCTGCCATTGTATTTTACTACCATAATTTATAAAAAGCCTTGATCGCTTTGACTTGTAAAACATATGCTATAGACCCTCCTCGACTTTCCGGAATTTTGTACTTGTAGAGCGCATTCGAGTATTTACAAAGATTTTGGTCAAAATTTTTAACCATTTATGTATCCAAAAGTACGTCCTTTACTCAAAAACAGTTCGATTAAAAAGGGATATAGGGCGATTGCCATAATATATACAAAAAGCTGTTTTTTGTACCTTACTTTGTTTTCGAGATTTTGCTCTCTTCCATTCGACTTGACCCTAAATAAAATGTAGGTACTTATTATATTTATTTTGATACTTTATTTCAGATAATGTATTGTATGATATGATAGAGCTAACAAAGACATACGGCTACAGATATACGTTCAAGATATTAAATCTGAGAGTTTTACACATCGTTGATCCAGCTGATATTGAGGTAAAACTAGTATTTTTTTTTTATACGACTACGGTGGCAAATAACGAAACAGCCCGGCCGATAGTAAGCGGTTACTGTCTTAGATTATGTACTTAACTGTAGAACACGCGTATTCATGAAGTTAGAACAAAACATTGCCCCATTCGAGCGAAATTTATAGGCGAGATTACGGACCAATGGCCAATGACATATTTTGTGTATGTTTTTTTAGGCTGGAAACAGTGCTAAAGTGACCGTCAGCGCTGACCGACCTAGCTATATTCAGCTGTATCTTTGCAAGCTATACGCTGCTAACGGTTTTCTGTACACTATCGTATACTTGCATAGCTATCGCTAGCCGACCCAAGGCCAGCACTGTGTCCAACCTTGAACCACGAAAAACGCATTGAAACATAATTAAGTATTTAAAAAAAAAGTTCAACAACATCAACTTCATGTGCCTTTGAAATTTGAAGGTTTTCCTCGATTTCTCAGGACATAACCATCAGACTGATACTGACCTGGTACCAATGGCACCAATCGGGATAAAAAAACGAAATCGAAAAAATATACAGACGAATTGAGAACCTCCTCCTTCTATTGAAGTCGGTTAAAAACAACAATTAAATTCCCTAGTTCACTTACTTACATTTTGTATTGTGCAACTGATGAGATAGTCACACTCTATAGTTACTTAAATTATACTCTGAGGTTACCGTAGCCCATAGACTTGTTAGTTTGTTATTATTCATATAATTTTATAGTGAACAAAAACTTAAAATACACAATGGAACTAATAGGTAACAAAAAAACTGGGAGACCTTCTCATATTTTTAACTTGAGCTCTGCTTGATAAAAACATGTTTTCAAAGATCTATCTAATATATGAACATGACTTTCATTCTTTTTAAAATTCAATATTCAGAAATGGATTTTTTTCAAGTTTTTTGACGATTTTCATTTTGAAAACTACGAATTGCATTTTGATATACCTTTATCCTGAGTGATACTACATTCATCCAGTTATCCTAACTGAAATTGGGTGTAGCGAGCTTTATTTCATTGATAATATTTTTATCCACGCTGAGCATTTTTGCTCGTGTTATTATCTTATGGATCCACGTCATCGACATGCATGTAGCTGCACCTGTGTACCTCCGCTGTAAGATTTCGTTGCGATTGGCAATCTGTGATGGATGGTGATGGACTGTCAATATTCTTTTCTATTGTATCGTATATGTAACATCTATACCGTATGTACCTATTCTTAATCCGTCATCACACGGACAATTTTAAAATATTTGTATAGATTATATTATTATATAGACTCGTATCTACTGACATAGCGATAACGTTTATTTTTGTAGGCGCAGTCGATAAAATAATAGACTTTGGAATAACTTAAGATTATATGAGTTGACCTGCGATCTCAAAATCTTTAGTATATTTTACCTTGATGGGCTTCGTGGTTCATGTAATGAACTGCCATTTACAAGGTCACGGGTTCGATTTCCGCACGGGACATAATTTATAATTGTATTAACACTTTTGGTTAAGTTAGCTATCACCGGCTTGTAGAGAATTCAACGGACTTCCATATGATTTATTTCTCATGTGGTTATCAAAAAGCGTAGGTCGTTCTTAGAGCGGCTTTCTTACTATTTGTCATTCAAACTGCGTTGTCGCATGGTGACCATGATTTCGGAATGGTTACATTATGTTAGATTTTTTGCTCATCATCCTGATTTGGATTTACTTTATTGATCCGGTTTTCTATCTTAAACGCGCAATAGGTATAATCAAGGTGATATAATATATTAACATAATTGTGATTGATTATAAAGGTGCTCCCTCACCGGGAGCATTCGCGTGTAATGTAACGTTACAGATTTGAGCATTACATCAGTGAAGGAGGAGAACCGAGCATTACAATGCGCACCTTGTAACTCTATATAACCTCTCTATATAGATATTACACATTGTATCACAATGTGTAATATCTTGATTGAACTTGTGCTCCACTTCCCCCGTAAATAACAATGTCGAATTAATATTGCCGCACTCAGCACAACGACCGCTTCGTCTGACATCTTGCTATGACAATATGTTACATAACACGCAAATGCTCGTTGTCAGGGAGGTATTATTGTAATGTAATGCTCAAAGTCGAATCTATAATGTTACAATACACGTGAATGCTCCCGGTGAGGGAGCACCTTAAGCTTAATATTATATATTGAAGTTTATTATTTTTCAAATCTATACTAATATTATAAAGCTGTAGAGTTTGTTTGTTCGTTTGTTTGTTTGAACGCGCCAATCTCAGGAACCACTGGGCCGATTTGAAAAATTCTTTCAGTGTTGGATAGTACATTTATCGAGAAAGGCTATATAACATCACGCTGCAACTAATAGGAGCTAAGCAGTAGTGAAAAATATTGTTGGTATAAAATACATATTAAAAGATTTTTGCAAGTCATGATGAATATTTGAATTGAAACCGTTTTAGATACTAATGTATTTTAGGAATCGTAATTTGCAAGTAACGATGATTTGATTGTATAACGCATTGTTATTACAAAGGTACGTATTTCATGTAATTTAGAGATAAATATCAGATTTATGTATCTATAAAAATATTTATGAACTTTTGACATTGACTGGGTTTCTATTTAATATTAATTTGAAATTTTTTCTGGCCAGTTATAATACCAAAATTGCATTTTATGCAGGCGGAAAAATATAGTCAATGGTGCCGATTCTACTTGCACAACTAAACTTGTCTATAAAATGAAAATGAATAGTGTCAATAACACAACTCGGCAGTGTTAATTGGTGTTAACAGAACTTTCTTATTAGAAAATCTGTATATTAAAGTCTAAATATTATAATTATTAAAAATGTGCACAATGAAATAACCAATTAGTCAAAATACGCTTAAGCTGTTTTAATTTTTAAATTAAATAAATTTTCTCTGTGCGCTTAGAATTGGTACCTATATGTAACTTATTAGATTTATTTATTTACAAAAGATTTGGGATTTTACGACTAGAACGGTTCTTTGATAAATATATTAGTAGGTTGTGGAATAGGTTTTTTATACTGCTAGGCTACAAGGATAGATTTTTACAGCACGTAGTGAAATTTTATCTACTATATAAAAATAAGTCGGACTGTCTTTCCTGACGCTATAACTCCAGAACGCACGGACCGATTTCCACGGTTTTGCATTCGTTGGAAAGGTCTCGCTCGGGCTCCGTGAGGTTTATATTTTTATAGTATTTTTTTTTTTACTTTTTTTTGGTATGGCAAAACAACGTTTGCCGGGCCAGCTAGTTAATTATATAAATAATGTTGTATCTAAAATTTCCATTGCCTTCCTCAATTTTGTACCTTTCTGCCATCAATCACAAGACAAACTGTAAAACACAGCTAGTAAATTAACACAAATTTACAAATAATTGTTTATATTTTAGGTAGTATTGTCTCATTCCAAGAACATATCAAAAAGTTTACCATACCGTTTCTTGAAGGCCTGGCTCGGAGATGGCTTATTGTTAAGCACTGGTAAGTACTTCCAAATAATGTTATCAGACACTCTATTTGACGGATTAGGAGAAGATATTCTACTAGCCTATTTCCTTTATATGTGCTGTAAAAGCCAGCTTTGGGATGTATGTATATAACATAATAAGCGAGAGAATAATGGTGAATATTATTAAACCAAATCCTACGTCATGGGCACTTAATTACATTAACTGGGAGTTCTTTTTTATAAAATTCTATTTTACTATTGCCCGCAAGGTCACAAATATACTAATAATAATAATAAAGCCTCATTTATTTCCTTAAATACATTTTTAAATCGTCCATAATTAGCATTTTTTATTTTTTGTTGGTATTATTAAGGACCTCTCTACGAGTAAAGGCCTCCTCCAGATGTCTCCATGTGTCCCTCTCTTCTGCCTTTTCTGTCCAATTTGTTCCTGTTACTTTTATTATTTCGTCTTTCCATCTCTCCACTGGTCTTCCTCTGCCTCTCTTCCGAAGCGGTCCGCTCCACATAGTTACGTTTCTTGCCCATTTATCGTTACTCATACGAGCAACATGACCTGCCCACTTCCATTTTAGTTTTTTGCAGTGGTGCAGTGCATCAATGGTTTGCGTGGTGTTACTTATGTCTTCATTTTTTATCCTGTCTTTCCTTTTTATATTTAGCATACTTCGTTCCATCGACCGTTGGCTAGTTTGTATTTTATTTTGGGTGTACCTATTGAATACCCAGGTTTGCGATCCGTAGCTTAGGCATGGTAGGATACAAGAGTCAAAAATTTTTTTCTTAAGATTAATAGGTAAATTTGATTTACAAATATACTATTTAAAAGCCCATGGCTGATACGCCTTGGTCAGCGACCAGTAAAAATAAATACCTACACCTAAGAACATATACAATACTTACTGTAATACTTGTAACTATTGTACGTTAATAGAAGCAAAAGTGTATGAGTCTAAATGAAGCCAAGGAAGTATCTTTGGATCGTAGCAGATGGCGCTTTAAAGTCTCTGCCTACCCCCATGGGAAAATGGAGTGATGTTATGATGATGAAGCACAAGTTTAATTTTAGTTTCAGAATTTTCATTGAAATAAAGTTAGGAAACAATTTCAATTAATATATTATAAACCAAATGATTTAATGAATCCTTAGGTGCACACTGGCATAAACGTCGTAAGATTCTTACACCAGCTTTTCATTTTAACATTTTAAAGGGCTTTGCCTTGATTATTGAGGAGAAAACCCGAGACCTCGTACAGTTGTTGAAGGGGAAGAATGGTGCTGATGTGGATCTGATGCCGGTTATCAGTGATTATACTCTGTTTACTATATGTGGTAAGTAATACAAAGTATCACTTACAACCATCATACATGTATGAATGTAAATGAAACCAAAGAAGTGTGTTTAAATCGTAGCAGATAACACTCCATAGGAGTTGCCTACTCCCACAGAAAAAAGGCGTGACCGTGTGATGATGATAATGTACTTTAATTCTAAAGCTCTTTGTAGCAACGTTATTCGTCAAACACTTATGTCCATTTTCTGCTTCTTTTTTATAAGAGACTAGCTGTTGCCCGCAACGCCGTGGAATTTAGAAAATTTTCCCCGTTTTTGCAACATTTTTCACTACTGCTTCGCTTCTACTGGTCGTAACATAATGTTATACAGCTTAAAGCCTTCCTCGATAAATGCCCTATCTAACACTGAAAAATTTTTTCAAATCGGCTCAGTGGTTGCTGAGATTAGCGCGTTCAAACAAACAAATAAACAAACAGATAGTATAGATTGTCATAACGGTAGATTATTCTAGGTTGCAATGATAGCTGCGTATATAACCTGAACAACTGTTGACATAATAATTATCTACCTCACAAGCAACAAAAGTAGCTTAAGTAGCGTAAAACAGCTTAAGTAAATATATTAAGATTGTAAGAAAAATTATACGTACACTGTGCACATATCAAATAAGCAATTAACTGCTCTTGATAGGTGTGAATATTTTTTGGTATACTTTATAATTAGCCTGTCTAACGCAAACTCCTATTAATTTCTTTCAGAAACTGCGATGGGCACAAAACTAGATATAGACCAGTCATCTGCTTCAGTAGAATATAAAAAGTCCATCTTAAATATTGGTTTAGTTCTGTTGAGTCGATTATTGAGATTATGGAAGTGGAATGATTTTATTTTCAAAATGTCACCCGAAGGTCAAGAGTTTCACAGAATGCTTAAGACAGCACATTCTTTTAGTGATAACGTAATCATGGATAGAAAAGCTAAACACAAAACTGAAAAGAAAGATGATGTTATTATAGATGAAGATTTTGGAGCTAAGAAGAGACTGGCTATGTTAGATTTATTGCTTGAGGCTGAAGCAAAAGGTGAAATAGATATGACAGGAATTAGAGATGAAGTCAATACATTTATGTTTGAGGTAAGTGCAACAGCTACTTTTAATAAATTAACGATTTACTTGTGATTATGTTCGAATGATAAATATATAAATATGGATTTGCAGGGTCACGATACTACGGCAATGGCGATTACTTACGGATTGATGTTATTGGCAGATCATGAAGATATACAGGTGACTAAATTAATCTCTATTTTTAAAGTTTTTTCGTTGATTGGTATTGTTCATAAAATCCTTAGATGCTTTTGGGACAAACAGAAAAATGTTAGTAAAATAAACCTCGCATTATAGAGCAGGCTCGTCACCAACAGTGAGAAGAATAGATTTAGAAACATGAAATTGATTCAAAAGATAAACGGATAAACATTTTTAATAATTAAATACAGGTCAATGTATATAGAGGTATCACATTGGTGATAATCTTATACAAATATCAATAATGGTACCAATTCTACGTGCCTAACTAAACTTAACTAAGAAATGAAAACAACTATTGCTGTATTTTGATTAATTGGCTGTTTCGTTGTACACATTTATATTAATTAAAATCTTTAGTCTATAATACACAGTTTTTATAACAAGCAAGATCATTTAACTTTGCCGAATTGTGTTATTGACACTATCCAAGTTCATTTTTTTAGTTAAGTTTTGTTTAGTTGTACGCCTAGAATTAGTACCATTGTTAATTTACATAATTTAATAATTGTTAGTAAACTCATCGACAGAAAGCTTCATATTTATTTCTTCTAGGAACGTATTTTCGAGGAAGTGAAGATGGTGTTAGGAGATTCCGACCCTACAATGTCCGATCTGGCAAATATGAAGTATTTAGACGCTGTTATTAAAGAGATTTTGCGCATATATCCTAGTGTACCACTCATAGGACGTCAGACTGATGAAGATTTTAAGTTGGGTAAATATATTTTAACTACTAACAGATGCTAACATAAAATTTCCCTTGGCATCTAATTTAAGTCTGTGTGGTGACGGATTGAGGAAACAAGTTTTCCTTGCCAGGGTGCTATAAACCAGTCCAGTTAAGGTACATAGATTACATCCTTTGTGAAGGACAGAAATCTAAACCTTATGAAACACGCCTGGCCCTCCCAAAGAGGAGGAAACCCGTGCCCAACAGGGAAACCTAGTGGGCTGGAGAGAGAGAGCTCTAATATTAAAACCTTATTAGAACTCGTTACATTTTCGAATCTATGTTATCTATCAATGTATTAATCTATGTAACGGAATTTTTGAAAGTGATTTTCAACCACTTACAGTAGTCGGATCGATCTGAAATTTTCCACACATACTCGTATTAAGTACCGATGACAATGGAATAATTAAAAGAATATTAAGAATTTTCAAGCGTAATAAATCAAATTATGGTGGAAAAAGTGAATGTGCCGCAAGTGGGACTTGAACCCATGACCTCGGAATACCGTTCCGAAGCTCTTCCAACTGAGCTTATTGCGGTCAACTTGCAACACCCTCAAATTAGCCACCATATCCGATACTCGCATGAGTTTATATATTTTTACATACACCGCCATCTATCAAGATTGGTTTACACCATCTCGACCAACACTTGAGTATTCTTTCCAGAATACGAATGGTTGAAATAATGACGCGACGTTCATTATTAATTTATTAATTTTTGCATTTGACATGCTATGCTTTTTTACTTAATAAATCAAATTATGGTGGAAAAATATAAAAATATGGTGGCTAATTTGAGAGTGTTGCAAGTAGACCGCAATAAGCTCAGTTGGAAGAGCTTCGGAACGGTATTCCGAGGTCGTGGGTTCAAGTCCCACTTGCGGGACATTCACTTTTTCCACCATAATTTGATTTATTAAGTAAAAAAGCATAGCATGTCAAATGCAAAAATTAATAAATTAATTTTCAAGCGTGTTTTTAGCTTTAGAACTAAGTAGATTATTTTTACTTTGATTGTAAATAAATGATCTCAACTATGTAGTTCATGACATCTAGAGGTACCTATTATATTTATAAAATTTTTACACGTCTCGCACTTGACTGGCTTTGTTTGATTTTTTTCTTTTCTTTCTTTACAGGTGATTTATTTGTAAAGAAAGGCACAATAGTGGACATACACATTTATGAGCTGCATCACCGTGAAGACCTGTTCCCGGAACCGGAAGTATTTAACCCAGAGCGATTCATTGGTACAGAGATGAAACATCCTTATGCCTATGTGCCTTTCAGCGCTGGTCCAAGGAATTGCATAGGTATTATTTTAAGTTTTTATATTTTAAGTAGTAAGAAAAAGTTGTTTTTTCTATATGTTTCCATGTGAGCTCAAATGAAAACTACGCAACAGAATTTGATGCTGTTTTTTAATAGTTAGGAGGTTCAAGAGGGAGCTTTCTTTGTATTATTTGTTATTTGGTTTGTATCTTCTACATGTACGAAGTCACGGTCAACAGCTAGTTTTATATAATTTTAAAGCAAAACAGCATTCAATTTTTTTTAAAGTAGTAGTTAAATATTCTTTATTGCACTCCAGATAGTTTTACAGAACTTGCTAACTTTTTTTTCTTTTTTTATTAAATTTTTAATTTTTCTTTAGTTTTTTGTTCCCTAACACTAACATATTATTACTTAATAACTATTTTTTAAAGACAATTTTGTTTCCAGGTCAACGTTTTGCTTTACTAGAAATGAAATATGCCTTCAGTGAAATCATTCGTAACTTCACACTGGTACCTAAAGTGAAGGGAGCCAGACCTAAGCTCCTGGCTGACCTGGTTATAAGACCTATTGACCCAATCTACGTCAAATTCATACCACGTTAATGGCGCCTACCGAACATTTAATATAATTTTCTTATCATTGTTAAATTAAAATATTATTTTTATCACGTCTTTTGAAGCTTTGTTCGTATCTATCTATATATTTATCAAACTTTTTATCTATTAATCTATGTGATAAATTCTTTGAGCGTGATTTTTACTCCCTTTTAATATTCAGATTTGAAATTTTGCATAATTAAAATGCATCGATGACAATGCTATAAAAATACAGGGATCTTCAGAATGAATTTATAGTTTTAATTAAAATTAAAGTATTATTTTGTATATTGGCATACATTATTAGTTCGTTAACTAGTTTGTTGTTAAATTTTAAGTTAAATATTTCAATTTATTTGTGTAAAATGAAATTAAATAAAAATGTATGGCTTACTAATTTATTTTTATTTTTTCCTAACTTGGGTTATATGAAATGGTAGTATTTATTCAATGTATTATTGAAAAACTTTGTACATGAGTAAATGGTTCAAGCGAATCGAGCACATTTAATTTAAATGGATGAAAGTCACTCATTGGTAAAGAATTGAAACAGAGTAATTGCGTTGCGATGGTTAGAAATTTTTATTTATATAATACTAGGTGACCCGGCAAACGTTGTTTTGCCATACTAAAAAAAAAGTTTCAAAAATAGATGTTGGCCGATTCTCAGACCTACTGAATATGTATGTAAAATTTGAGAAGAATCGGTCAAGCCGTTTCGGAGGAGTACGGTAACTAACACTGTGACACGTGAATTTTATATATAAGATATTAAATTTTGTTTTAAATTTACGTGTTAATAATTTTATTGGCACTGCAAGTTGTTATTGGAAAAATAGTTCCCAGAAATCCGCAACTTCTGAGTAGATAAACGCTATAGATAAAAACTCTATGGTAAACGGCTAAACGCAGTAAGTTATGATAATTTCCTAGAAATTATCTCAAGGAAACTTGGAATAACGTCTGGGAAGTGTCCAGCAAAGTGAAAGGTAAATTTTATAAGAATATTCAGCCAGTTGTTTGTTTTAAACCATGGTTCTGTGGTCGTACCTTTAACAAGCTCAGGCTTGGTAAAAGGTCGACCACAGTCATTATTAGAATGCGCCTAGGGCACACGTGCGTACCAGCTCATCTGTCAAGGATGAAAATTCGACCTGACCCGCTTTGTAACTGTGGCAAATTCGGAGATATTAATCATTTACTTTTTTCCTGCGTCCTATACGATCACTGTCCACTCCTAAATGAACTAATAACTTTAAACATTCCTCTTCCTACAAATATAGATACCCTTCTTTTTTCTCAGGATCCTTCTGTATATAATTGTATATCTTCTTTTATTGTAATTAATAACATTTCTATATAATTTTTACTTTTTTATTTTTCAGTTTTTATATAATTTATTTTTCATATATTTATTTTATTAGTTTAGTACATTCTTAAATATTTTATTACAAACCTTTCCTGATCCGATCCTTTTTCCAAATTTACGTTTTTTCAGTTAATAACAACCTACTTTCCCAAATTTTTGAAAATGGCAAGGATTAAGTCCGATGCCAAAAAAAAAAGTTATGATAACGTAAACTTTGAATAGCGCCATCTGTTTTCTGTTTTAAATATTAGAATCAATTTTATCGACATTCGACATAGACGTCTGAATTCGGTAGAATAAAACATTAAGTTTTTTTTACTAAATACAATTTATAGTGCAATAACATGAAACCTTGTTTTATGTTTTATTTCTCATTAGAACATAGCTCTATAACCTTTGCACGATATAAATTAAAACCGGTTATACTATTTGTTAATAATCTTACATGAATATTGAACATAATCGCTGTGGATTACGTACATTGCCTCTTAACTCCGAGAGACAGACTGTGCACAGAGTACTTTATACATAGGAGACTGTGGTTATCTTTATGAGTAATCGATGTTTAGCTTTATTAAATTATGATACAGATAATGTTTGTTTATTTTTGTTACTGTTATGTTAGTTTGATCTTGTTGGAGCTAAGAGGACGACCGTGTGGTATTGTGTCTATTTTTAAACTTTATTAACTACAGAGATAGTGTGAATATTATTATCTATATTATTTAATAAACTCAAGAATAGGTAAGTGGTATAGTAACTTATTAGTTAATTGCATAATTTCCTGCACTGACAGCAATGAAGTGATATTTTTAACTACATTTTGTCATTATTATCTTTAGCACAGTGCACAGACGGTGCCGCGGTGTTGCCAGACGTGATAATTAGTTTTGAAGCTATATAATTATCAATTTATTTGTTTATTTTGTGACTCTTGTATTTATTTTATTTTTATATAAGCACTCTACATAGTAATTATAAAGCCGGACTTAATGCCAAAGGCACTCTCTACAAGTCGACCTTTGGGTGGTGCACAGACAAATAAATGGCAGGTGTTTCATCAAAAATATTTACACATAATTATATACTTTTATTAGCTGACCCGACAAACGTTGTTTTGTCATAAAAATGTGAGGGGTGGACAACCCTAATTATTTAGGGGTATGAAAAATAGATAGTAGCCGATTCTCAGACCTACTGAATATGCATATAAAATTTCATAAGAATCGGTAAAGCCGTTTCAAAGGAGTGTGGGAACGAACATTGCGACACGAGAATTTTATATATTAGAACTAGCTGCGCTCCGCGGTGTGACCCGCGGTAAAAGGATAAAAAATAAGTTCATTTTCTATTCCATTTTTCAGGGGAAAGTTTTCTGAAAATCCATCCAGTAGTCTTTACGTAAAAGCACAATAAACATCCTTACATATCCAAACATTGGAGTATGGATAGAAGACCGAGCAAACGTTCGTTTTGCTTAACCAACAGTTTAAGTATTTTATTTTATAGCGCGTAATTATTTTTTCGTCATATCTCCTAAGATATTCATTTAAATTGCATGCTGCAAAGAGCAGTTATAATCTATATTAATTGCGTAAGCTAACTAAGCTATTTAATTTGATTAAAAATACATATTACAATATTGTAAAGGTTGTGATCATTGAATATAACCTATACAATGATACAGGCCACTTAAGATATATTTTTAAAAAAAGAATAAAAAATTTAAAATTTGAAAATAAAAATAAAAGAATAGAAGAGATTAGAAAGAGATATGAAGAGAGGATGTTGAAAAATGATTGTAAAATAGTTTTTCTTTATTATAAAAAATATAACAAATTATTTAAATGTGTTTTAAATTATTATTATAAATTAATGTAAAGTATGAAGCCTTTCGTAAACTCCTTTACCTTACAACAAACTTTTTCCTGCGGTTGCTTAATAATTTTTTGTATCTCATCTATCGCAGACACAAACCTAATCCTTCCCTGTCCGAATGACACACAATGACTACTAAAATCAATACACATTTTATTCTTTAATAAAAAATCTTGCCCCAATATAACATTACAGCTTAAATCTTTAATCACTAAAAACTCGTGTTGAAATAAAAAACTTTCTAGAGCGAACATCACATCGCATCGCCCTAAAACCTTCAATGCGTTTCCATTTACTGCTTTCACACACATATTTTCTATACTATTACATTCCATTCTCATATCATTCAACAACGACTGGCTGATGCACGAAACTGAAGCACCGGAATCTGCCAAAGCCACATCTTTTACTAAATTTGTACTGAATTTAACTAGGGGTCTAACCTGCATATTCAATTTTTCCGTAGACTGCATCTCAACATCCATAATATGTGTCTGTAGAAGGCCTGATCCCCTATCCGCCACCTCGCTGAACTGGACCTTCCTCAGTTCTGGCGAGTGGGAAAATTCGGCTGTGACCGTGTGTTCCTAAAATCAGAACGTAAATTATAGTTATGTCTATTATATTGAGGAGATGAAGCTGCATCTTGTATCTGACGACGACCCCTTATATCTTGTGACGGGCTGGATATGGGCGACGAGAACGGTGTGGGTGCACGACGCTCATTTACGAAATTCGTTACTAGTGCCCTAGGGTTGAGCTCTAGTTGTAGCGTGTCCTTCTCTCTGCTACAATACAATTTTTCCACTTGCCGGATCACATCCTTTAACACTACTTTCGTCGGTAAATAAGAAGTCGATAGTCTACTCTTATGGAAAGGGTTCAATGCCCCTATAAATTTAATAATAAACGTTTTGTCATCCGCAATCTTCGCCTTCCTAGCGATTTCATTTAAATAATAATAAAATTCCGACAGACTTTTACGATTTTGACGAGCGTTATAGAACAATTCTTGGTAATTTACTTCTTGAAACTCTTCCCTTAGTCTATCAAATACCTCCTGCACGCTTTTGCACGTGTCTTTAATGCCCCGGAAGAAAAGTAAGGCGTTACCCCTTAAAAATGAGGGCAATAGTGATAATTTTTCTTCTTCAGACGAGCATCTCTTGAAAGTTATTAAAGCGTAAAACATTTCTTCGAATTCATCTAAGCACTCCTGTGCGCAACCACCGAAAGTTATCGTGGCTAGTTCCATCTTAGTTATAAATAATTTATAAAAATTTAATAAAAAGATACGGCTACTTCTCTGATAATAAATATTTATCCTGTGTCGACCCTTTGTTCGTCAACACATCCCTGGGCGTAGGAGCTGGTTTACCAATCGGGCCGCTATACCCGGCGCGCCTCCACCAATTGTAAAGATTCTTCTTTACGTTAATTTATAATAATAATTTAAAACACATTTAAATAATTTGTTATATTTTTTATAATAAAGAAAAACTATTTTACAATCATTTTTCAACATCCTCTCTTCATATCTCTTTCTAATCTCTTCTATTCTTTTATTTTTATTTTCAAATTTTAAATTTTTTATTCTTTTTTTAAAAATATATCTTAAGTGGCCTGTATCATTGTATAGGTTATATTCAATGATCACAACCTTTACAATATACACATAAATAGCTTTCGAAAACACCCTATTGAATTTGATATCTTTTTTGATATTATTATGGGTACAACGGGTTTCCCTTAAAAGATAAACATATGTCCTCGCGGACTTTTTTGAAGAACTATAGGTAACAAACAATTTCTCTATACATTAGTTTGTTGTACCTCACATAGATAAGGCAGCGTTTTCATTTGAAGCTTGCGCGCGTCCGAATTACTCGGCAAATTTAATCATATCGCATTCAATATACAGTAAACTCCAACAAATTATGCAAAAAAAGCCATCCTCTTGAACCAATCTATCTATTAAAAAAAAACCGCATCAAGCTCCATTGCGGATTTCTGAAGATATATGCTCACATACATACAAAAATTACGACTTTGTTTTATAAGAAGTAAAGATAAAAATACTGTTTTTTTATTATTAAGTTAAAATTTTAATAACTTAATTACATTGGTTAAGTTTGTTATGTATCCACTTATATTTTTTTTGCTTCGTTGACTTTGTAATTGCGAGTTTTTTTGTAACGCAAAATTTAGCAAAATCATCGAATCTGTATGTGTGGTATTAATCCAAGTACATTATGCCAAGATAGACACTAATGTAGGTGTCGTCGACCGCCGATAGCTTCAGGTCAATGCGTAAGGCAGTAGTAATTATCGTGGCAAAAATCGCGAAGGTTTTTGGAATTAGCCTCAAGACATTTTAATCTTAGTAACATCCAGTCCCAATTAAGGCCAATTTTAATTATTACCCGCCTTTCCCCGAAATTTCTTTTGTGTATTTTTTCAGGCAATCTTTAATCTTTTATCTGCGCAAGAACCATCATTGTACTTCAAGGAATGATCTAAAAAAACAAAATTGGATCAGTTGTTCTCGAGATTTGCGCTTAGCAACACATTTAGCGATTCATTGTTATATATTACTAGCTGGCCCGGCAAACGTTGTTTTGCCATACCAAAAAAAAAGTAAAAAAAAAAAATTTAAAAAAAAATGAACTATAAACCTCACGGAGCACGAGACCTTTCCAACGAATGCAAAACCGTGGAAATCGGTCCGTGCGTTCTGGAGTTATAGCGTCAGGAAGGAAAACCCGACTTATTTTTATATAGTAGATTATCTTAAATTACCTATAGGTAGTTACGCTATTTGAGCGTAAAGTAAAAACACACAATACATTTAAAATTTTGCTAAGCAGGATGTTTAATTGTTACAATGATAATAATATTATGAACAATTTCGAACGGGTTTTGTTTTAATAATTAAAGGCCGCAGATTAGGGAAATTAAAAATATAGACTTTGTTCCGTAATTCATTAGATTAAACTTTATTACCTAAATATGTGGAAACTTTTGTTTATGAACCGACTTTAGAACATACAGAAGAGGTTCTTTGTTCGACCGTATTTTTATTTTTATTTTACGTATAATACAGTTTTAATATACAATTTCATAATCATAGGTAATGGAACTAAAATAGAATTAGGAATATTCAATTTAAAAATATCAAATTATTACAAGAAACCGAAACAGTAATTACTAACATAACACATACATCTGACGGGCCTCGTGGTGTAGTGGTTCTGGTAACGGACTGCCGATCAAGAGGTCGCGGGTTCGATTCCCGCTCGGGAAAATCATTTGTGTGATTTTTCTAATTGTCATACAAATCTTTGTACCTACTACGTCTGGGTGTTCCTATGTATCATAAGTATGTGTTTACAAAAAAAAAGTAGTATATGTATTCTATCCGTATTCTGGTACCCATAACACAAGCATATAAGCTTAGCTTGGGAGCAGAAGACGTTGTGTGAAATGTCCATGAATATTTATTATTATTATTATTATTACATAAGGTAAGGAAAAAGAATATAACAAAATTATAATGAGGAAATTATAAAAAAGGATAAAAATTGGCGGGTAAAAAATTTAATGTATTTAAACGAATTTTATTAACAATCTAATGGCGCAGGAATTTGTGATGGATAAATTCCTACTGTGTTATACGAGAATGTTGTCATAACGTGAACTAAATTCACAAGACAAGACTTAATTTTAAAATAAAAATTCCGGTTGCAAAGTTCCAACGGGCTTCCTCCACTTTATAGGAATTATTGTCTACTATGCCACGATGACCAGGCATGTTGGGATAGGGTTATAGGGGTACACAATATCCCTTAGCTGGCTGGCATTTGTGTGATATACGCATACGCTGAAAATCTTAAGACAACCGTAAAAGACTGTCTTTTTGGATGTCCATATTTCTATTAGTAGTTTTAGATTACAATAATAAGAAAATAAGAGAAGCATAGATATATACGACCTAGATACTCTGAGAAAAACTTGTCGATCTAGAAGTAATATCCTTTAAATTCTTGTACGGAGCATGGTGTGCTGTCGTACTCGTAGGGGTACCTTAAGCCAAAAATTGGTTTCAATGTAGACGCGCTTCATCTGAAAGCCAAAAGTTGGTATATTTGGTGAGATACAAAACTTTACTAAACTTTACTGAAAAAAGTGTGTGAATAAAATGTCCAGGAATATTTATTTATTTATTATTTAATATAAATAGTCAGAAGTTAAACTACGTTGAGGTATAACAATAGAAAAAACTAGTACCTACACATAAATATTTTTTTATGAAGGCTATAAATGGTATGAGGGTTGTAGTCTGCGTAGCTATTTATAGCGTTTCAAATAAATGTTACAAATAAATAATTACTTTTTTTACGACTCTTAGGCTGAACACTGAAACTTTAATTTATTTTATACAATAAAACTAATTAATTAGTTGAAACGAGCCTTTCTTACAAACATGTCAACTGTAAATCGAAACAAGGTTGCGATAATTAAATTAAACGGCAATCAAAACTTCTCATCCAAATCGCGACGCGCTTAAGGTGGCCATCCGATGTAAGCGACGCTTGACCACCAAGCGTAACCATGAAAAATTTACTGGATTTGATGATCAAATCCAGTCAATTTTCACGTTGCCAAAAGAAGACAAGAATATATTTATTTCAGGAACCAACTATTTCCTTCTCCTCGCGTCGTATTCCTCATAATTGAGAGTCGTGAACTCCCTTTAGCAATACTTTTGCTCGTACGATTATTTTGTATCTGTTCCTGTCTTGAGCTTCATTTATGGCGGAACCGACTATAATATACAGAAAACCCAACTTAAGAAAACTTCGTTTTGATAAAATCAAACACTTCGTAATGTTTTTTTTACTTGTAGATAACAGAAGACTACTCCGAACTGATGAAGATAACTCTAGAGATTAGCCTGTGGGAATCTAGAACATAATGTATTTAACAATATTATTAGTGGTGGTGATCGGATACATAATATGGAAATTGGTAAAAGAAGAAGGCAATCCTCTCGATAAACTGCCTGGACCTCCTAGAAGACCTATTGTGGGGTGTATTTTTGAATTTATTAATATTACACCTGGTATGTGTAGTTTATACATTACATCTTTAGTTATTACAAAACAAAGTCGCTATTTTTGTATGCATGTCCCTATGTGAGCTTATATCTTCAAAACTACGCAATGGATATTGATGCGGTTTATTTTTATTAGATAGAGGATCAAGAGGATGGCTTTTTCTTTCTTTCTTAAGATAAGGCCGCCAATTGTACAAGTTCTTCGTACATATTGCATTTGAAAAAAGGCACTGGCACAATACATCCATTATTATTATATTTGCCACAAATCACAAACTGTAATTAAAGGGCGTTACAAACGGTATATCAATATGTATTAATATAGCGCGAAAGAGACAGGAGTGAGAAAAAAGGCGAGGTGAGATAGAGACAGATATATCTGTCGGTGACGTCATAAGTATACATCTCGGTAGGTATATTAATATATATCTGTCTTTCTCGTATCGTCTTTTTTCTTCTATATATGTCTCTTTCAAGCTATGTATTATATACGATAATATAATATAAGAAATATAGCACAGATAATATAATAAAGAATCGTAGTATACCGTTTTTGGTCCTTTACATAATTTAATTGTTTAAAGTTAATTAGCCATAAGTCACAAACAATTGTCTGAGTGCTATCAAGTGTTTTCATAAGAGTGATACGAATTATCTGATCACTTTATTACTCGTAGTTTTATTTAAATAGTAAATAATATTATTTAATTATGTTTACTATGTTTTCTAAATATGTATAATTACAAAAAGTAAGAAGTGTAAGTATTATATCCGTATTCTGGTACCCATTACACAAACAAATAAGCTTAGCTTGGGACCAGAGGACATTGTGTGTAATGTTTATAAATATTTATAATGATACATACAAACGAACTATATACTTACGGGAATAAGTCTAATAAAGGCCACTAAGTTAGTTAATACCTATCCTATCTTATAAGCAGATCACGTCCTCTTGGGACAGGGAAAACTTGAAACTAAACCCTATTATCTGTTGACGGGCCTCGTGGTGTAGTGGTTCTGGTAACGGACTGCCGATCAAGAGGTCGCGGGTTCGATTCCCGCTCGGGACAATCATTTGTGTGATTTTTCTAATTGTCATACAAATGTTTGTACTGCGTCTGGGTGTTTCTATGTATGTAAGTATGTATTTACAAAAATAAAGTAGTTTATGTATTCTATCCGTATTCTGGTACCCATAACACAAGCATATAAGCTTAGCTTGGGATCAGAGGACGTTGTGTGAAATGTCCATGAATATTTATTTAATTATTTATTTAATTATTTATTTATTTATTAAAGATGCCTGGTCAGCGCGACATAGTAGACATAACACCCTCCCGAAGTGGTGTAACCCCGTGTCCGTCAATGGGACGTCATTGGGCTCCGAAGAATTTAATTAAATTGCCTTTTGTTACAGATGATTTATTTTTGAAAATACGTCATTTTGCGAAAGTGTACGGCGACCGTTATCTTGTGAAGATCTTGAAAAGAAGAATCCTTCATGTATACCATGTCAGAGATGTTGAGGTTTCTATAACTTTTTATTTATTTAAAATCTTAACATCTACCATTACAGGATATACTAATTCGATAGTATCGCTCTTAAACTAAAATCTTGAACTATACCTACAATATTTTAATGACATTATGAAAAAAAAAAAAACATTAAGAGGATACCAAAATAGCTTCGTGCATTTTTCTATGTACGAAGTTTTCATTGTTTGTTTAGATTGAATGGCTAGAGCTCTAATTTTTAAGTATATGTTTTTTCAATATATGATCTAGGATCGCATGAACTCAGAAACGCGATTGAAAAAAGTTTTCTCGATAGAAAATCTTGGCGAAACAACCTCTCAAATTTTTTATTTTTTTCATTTGTCGGTCTATTATCGCGTATTAACTAATGAAATAACTTTAAAAACATAGGTAACTATTACGTATAGAAACAAGTGGATCAGAATTAAAATATATTTAGCAGATTTTGAGTAAATAGGAAAAGTATCCCTAATTCTTCATTTTCTGTGCCTACTGGCTGTGTTAATATGTACGTGTCGGCGATGATATACGATAATATTGATGTAGGCCCTTAATTCAAAATCAAATCAACAAAATATATAAAACACGCTGTACAATACTATACATACCTATCTAAATATATTTAAGTCCTTTAATTAATTTAGGTAATTAATTATAAATAATAAAACTTGTATACTAATATTATAAACAAGAAAGATTTGATCGTTTGTTTGTTTGAAATGAAAAAGGCTCTGAAAGTAATGAACTAAAACTATAGTAAAAAAACATTGTCTACAACTTTTTTTTACCCGAATTCGATGATTACTAGTTTTTATCTTTTTATCTATATACTTAAAGTTATAAAGCTGAACAGTTTGTTTGCTTGAACGCGCTAATCTCAGGATCTACTGGTTTGAATCGAAAAATTATATTTGTGTTGGATAGTCCATTTATCGAGGAAGGCTTTAGACTATTTAACATTACGCTACAACCAATAGGAGCGAAGCATCAATGAAAAAGGTGCAAAAGCGGGATCTTTTTTAAATTCCACGCGTAAAAAGTCGCTGGACACAGCTTGCATGCTATTAATAAATTACTTATCTATGTTACTTTAATTACTTTTTCTTTATATAACTATTTAATTTTCCATTCGCAGCTCAATGTTAATTCCAGAACTGATTTTAATGAAACATATTCTTTATTTTAATACATATTATATTTACAGTTGGTACTGTCACATTCGCGTAACATAAAGAAGAGCAAACCTTATACATTCTTAGAGGCATGGCTCGGAACAGGACTGCTTCTGAGTGCAGGTTACTATTTGTATCGACATTTATTTATTTTACAATTCATGTAAAATTGAGTAGAATGCTTATGCTTAATGCCATAGCCATTTTCTACCAATCAACCTATGGGTGGTGCAGAGAATGAGTAAAGTAGGTGCTTAAAAATGAAATATAAACATATATTTGACATGTGATTTTTATAATATTAAGTACTAGCTGACCCGGCAAACGTTGTCTTGCCATACAAATGTCAGGGGGGGGGGGGGGGGGGAGACGTTTGAAAAATAGATAGTAGCCGATTCTCAGACCTACTGAATACGCATATAAAATTTGGTAAAAATCGATAAAGCCGTTTCGGAGGAGTACGGTAACTAACATAGTGACATGGAAATTTTATATATTAGAAGAAGATTGTAGAGAGATTTGTAGAGGCTTTACAGCGCCATCTGTTATCTACTGTCAAAAGAAACTTCTTTAGCTTTGTTTATACCACAGATAATATAACAATTTATACTCATATATGATACTCAAAAAGCCAGGCACTTAGTGTCAGCAAGATAATTACAACCATGCTTTTAAAACTCTAGAAACTCTACCAGACTTCTCTTACCTACTTCTCCGTCCTCACCTAGCGTTTTCACCTACTTCCTTTCCTTCAAATTTATAGTGATAGTGAATATTAGTTATATGTAGTGCTGTAAGCATTGATCCAAATGTTATACTTGTATCTATGGCTGTAAGTGCTAGTAACAAACAACACAATAACAAAGTGTTTTTACAATAATAGAGACATTAAGATAGGTGTTAATGGACACATTCTTAAACAAACTGTTTAGCAATTTAAGTTAGATTAAAATTAGAAAGAAAGAAAGAAGAAAGAAAGCTTATTAGCCTTAGCAGGCTAGATTGTAAAACATCGGATAAATAAATAAAATAAATTAACCTTCTTCCTTTCCGTGTTTCTTTCATAATCGATAAGGATAGAAATTTCTTTACTTATTGTAAGATTGCATATAACTCGGGTCAAGTACGAGTTGGTCTTGCACTTGAAAAGTTCCTTGCCAGAATTACCATAACATCTAATATTCTCGACTCCAAATAATGGCATAAGAACCATGATTATGGGTATTTGTTGTTGTAGCATCAACATAGAGCAGAGGCGTATTTACCCTAGGGCCATAGGGGCCGAGACATGGGCCAGCCAGCCTGAGAAGGGCGGCAAAAGCATTCAAGTTTATAGGACTATTCTATTATCTTCTACTAATTTATAGGACGGCTAATTAAATTGGCCCGGGGCGTCAAATCAAACGAAAATCAAATAAAAAAATGCCTGTGAAATGTTATTTTTAGTTACTTTATATTTTATTTTATTTGTAAACGTTTATGAGAGAAAATATGGTAATATGTAAATTGAAAAAATTGTATTGAAATAGACTGTGAAAACTTAGTATAGATAAATATGTACTTAGTTTGTTCTCACACAAAACTAATACTTAATTATATTTGTTAACATTATGTTAATACGATGTGTTTGTGATGTGGTGTACTTAATAAGGTCAAACCAAAGATATTCTTAGCAATATTATATTCCAAATTGTTTGCTGTCTGGGTAGATAGAGATCGCTCAGACTTAAGCCGTTTCCCAATATTTAAACGGCTGTAGAGTTTAATTTTTAATGAGTTTTTAGAAATAAAGCAATATTTAAGTGTAAATATTTGCAAATATTTGGCTACGAGTCTGTCAGAGGGAAATCTTTTAAAATAATGTTATCAATATACACATCTGACATTACGTATGTGCGCTTGTGTACATGGACCCTTTTATTAGAAAAATTGGATTGGATTAGAAAAATCTTGTTAATTCGCGTCACATCCATCCCTCCCGGCCCATTACACGACTCTACAAAAAAATTTTCGTTCTTTGTCCTAAAGTTTATACTATTATTTTCCAGTTAGTTATGCACAAAAACGAAAAGAAAATACCTTTTTTCGGTATAAAGTTTGCTTTTGTGATAGTTATAATAATAATACTCATTTTTCAATTTTTTCATAAATTTTAATTGATTTTAATATTTTTAAAAAGACCGCGCGGTGAGAGTGGGGTATTAACGTTTACACTGTGCCGCTAGATGGCACCCGAGTGATAAACAACCATCAGGTGTTATTTACAAGCCCAGAATAACTTAAAATGTCGTCACGAAAGTGCAAATACGATGCTGATGCATTTTGTTTTATATATGGTCAATTTATTAAAGTTCGAGACGTGAAATATGAACTAAAGACATCTCACGTTCTCTGTGAAGCCTATGAAGCATATTTTGACTGTCCTGTACGGAATCAAGATAAGCCATGGGCTCCACATGGATATGCTTACAAATTTTAAGGCCATGGGCTGCAGGATGTCATTAAAAGTACATATGCTGCATGCTCATTTGGATAAATTTAAAAACAATATGGGAGCCTATTCCGAAGAGCAAGGAGAACGTTTCCATCAGGACATCATGAATTTTGAACAACGCTATCAAGGCCAATACAATGAAAACATGATGGGCGACTATATTTGGGGTTTATTGAGAGAAAGTAGCTATGAACATAAAAGAAAAAGTAAAAGTGTGCACTTTTAAGTTATTTTCCACTTTTCTGTAAGCTAATTTGATAGTAAAACTTAATAAAAATAATAAACATTTTTATTTCAATAGTTTTATTTTCAATCAAAAATTAAAATCCGAGATTTTTAAAAATTTCGTTCAATCAGTCTTCTAAGCACAAAAGCAAAGTTTTTCATGCCATATATTTTTTTTCCGTCTAATTACGACCTAAACTACCGAAATTTAATGCTTTGCAATCAAAGTCAAATTTCATGTTGACCCGTGTTATTGTTCCACTATTGGACACGGGTCTTCATTTTTTGAGGGATTTGGTCTCTTATGTCATGCTAACCAGGGGTTTTGATTTTAAGGTATATAGGTTTTAATTTCAAGTTTCCAGTCTCTCGAAGGAGATATTATCTGTTTATAATATTCTTTAAATCGCTCTTACAACACCCGGGGGAAAATTAGGGGTGGTGACATTGTATTGTTTATCCGTCACCACACAGATACTAAAATGATATATTATTTATTAACAGGTAATAAATGGCAGACACGTCGCAAGATTCTAACACCAACTTTCCACTTTAATATACTGAACAACTTTTCCGTTGTAATGGAAGAAAGAAGCCGAGCTTTGGTCAAGAAACTTATTAACTTGAATGATACTGAAGTTAGCTTGATGCCGATCATTAGTGATTATACACTATTTACTATTTGTGGTGAGTATTAAGGTGACCTTCCGATATTTGCAACTAGATCGCGCGACCTGCTTTGATTGTGTAGTATTGTGTACTAAAAATACCGTTCGATTCTTATACTTCGAAGTCTTTGCTGCTTTGTATGAAAAGTAGGCGTGTAACTACAGCAGGCATTCACTTATAACGACGTCGCTATAACTACGAACCGGTTATGATGACGATATTGATTAGTCAAGTTTGGTTTTACAGTTAAGTACTACGAAAATATACATTTTAGTACATTATTCGGTTAGTTTTAGTACATTATTCGGTTAGTATTAGTACGATTGTCATTATAAACGGATTCTACTGTTTGTACTGTTCTGTTTCTGTATTCTGTACTTTGTAGATTAATGTAATCCCTTATATACTAACCTTTGTTGTGTTTCACAAGCAAATATTTCACAGACAAGGTTTTCTCCGTGAATTACATACCATACGAAATTTCAGTATAATACATATAATGCGTTTGCCCTAATGTGCGTCTGTGTGTTGTGTTGTTTATATGCATGTGAGATTTGCATTTATTCCTATCTATTCATATGATCATTATCATGAACCAAGTATAAGTTATTTGTTTGAAGATGATTTTCTTGAAACGAGTGCCATGTCTTTTGTCAGTCATAGCATTTTTAAAGAAATTTTTCTTATTCAGTATAAGAATATTAACGTAATGTCGTGATGATAAATTGAGATTAAGACATGAATAAATGAATACAAACGGGTTACTTGTACTCTTTATATTTTCAGGGGTCAATGAGCTTATCTAAACATCAGTTCTTAATTTTAAGCAAATGCTTTGGGTTGCTTTATTTTTCGCAAAAATATTCAAATTATGTATAAAGATTCTCGTGTTACCTCCCTCGTATCTAGTGTGTTTGTCGTCATTGTTTTTCAAAATAGCTTGACCGATTTTTACGGAGATCTTTTTATATATTTAGTAAATAAATAATAATAAATACATAATATATTGGTTAGTTAATAAATAAACATGGACATTACACACAACGCCCTCTCGTCCTAAGCTAAGCTTATATGCCTGTGTTATGGGTACCAGAATACGGATAGAATACATAAACTACTTTTATTTTGTAAATACATACATATAATACATAGAAACACCCAGACGCAGTACAATCATTTTGTATGACAATTATATAAATATCACACAAATTATTGTCCCGAGCGGCAATCGAAACCGCGTACTCTTGATCGGCAGTCCGTTACATGAACCACTCAACCACGAGGCTCGTCTAGGCTCGAGTACGTATGTAAATAAATTTTTATGTCCGTATATTGTAATAGTGACTTTTACCACAATTGTACATAAGTGAAACAGCTAACATTCATGTAAATACTATCACGATATGCTTATATATCGATTAGTTACGCCAGGTACATAATCGCAGTTAAAAACGGCGTTAAAAGGTTCTTAGAGCACAGGGTCGGCAACGCACTGGTGATATCTTTTATGTTGCAAAATACAAACGTCCATAGCCTACGTAATTGCTTACCATGATGACCTGTATGCTTGTTTGTTACCCTGGTAGTAAACAAAGTAACAGTGAAGCAAGTTGCGTCAGCACACTTTTTTTTTATTGACAGAAACAGCGATGGGTACACAACTAGATTCCGACAAGTCCGCAGCATCTGTACAATATAAAAATGCAATATTACAAATAGGCTCATTACTCCTTAGTCGTTTAACTAAAGTTTGGCTTCACAATGAGTTTATATTTAGAAAGTTGCCTATTGGTAAAAAATTCGAAGAATGTTTGCACACTGTACATTCTTTTGCCGATAATGTTATTATGGACAGAAAGAAAACTTGGAAGCCGGGAGAAGGAGAATTTAAAGAGGATAGTGATATTGGAACTAAAAAGAGACTGGCCATGCTAGATTTGTTATTAGAAGCGGAAAATAAAGGAGAAATTAATTTAGAAGGAATCAGAGAGGAAGTTTATACATTTATGTTTGAAGTAAGTTTTATAAATATTAAGAATAATTTGAAATTATATATTTTATCTTCCGTGTGGTGACGGATTAAGAATACAAGTGTCACCAACCCATGTTGGTGCTGTTTGTGCTCCCAAGGGTGCTGCAAAAGTCAGCTAAGGAATATTTATTTATACGGATTTCATCATCTGTGAAAGACGGAAAACTCGAAAATAAACCCTGTGCTAATACGCCTGGTTAGCGCCGCTCAATACACCATAAGCCCTCCCTAAGTGGAGGAGGCCACAGTGGGACGTAAATGGGCTGGAAAGAGAGAGAGAGAGAGAGAGAAGACATATTTTATGTATTTCATTAAATGACAAAGTTGAAAGATGAATGCGAAATAAAGATTACGGGGTTGAATTAAGAACACATGTACATATGACCTCATTTCCAGTAGACTAAAAGACAATCAAACTCAGCAGGCCTCGTGGTCAAGAGGTTCATGATACGCGCTGCCGTTCATGAGGGTTTGATTCCCGCACGGGACAATCATTTTTATATTTTATAACAGTTAAACCAATGATTGTACTGCGTCTGGGTGTTCAGTATGTAATATAAGTATGTATTAAGGAAATAAAAGTAAATTATGTAGTGTAGTGCTTAGCTTGGGACCAGAGGACGTTGTGTGAAATTTCTGTGAATATTTTTTTTATTTATATTCACTGGTTTGTCTGTCGTTTGTTGACTGATTTTCAAAATTCTTTTTCACGATACAATTATGTTGAAAGGGACATGACACGACAGCGGTTGCGATAGTTTTCGCGTTGATGCTGATAGCGGATCATCAACAAGTGCAGGTATTTATTAATATAATTAATTACTGTTTTAGACATAAACTTACAATATGAAACAGTGGTAATATGTTGGTACTTATATACTGTTGAAAATTATGTTGATTGGTTTAAATGTTATATTAGTTCAAAAGATGGATAATAGATTTATAAATACATATTTATAATGCTGTGGAAGTTAACAATCTGGGCAGCCATTGCTTTTTATAAATAAGAAACAACGTGCGATCTTATAACTTTAAATCATCTTTAAAACAATCCATGTCGAATTCAATTATGAATGTTCTAAAATTAACACAAACTCTGTAAATTGCGTCACTTCAAAGTTTTGTCTCGAATAAGTCTCAAGTGGAAGTTCATTTAGTTTCTCAAACTTTAACACTCATTAATTCCTAAATAATACAATGTAATCTAGGAGTGCAGAGACTCTGGAAGAGATGAGTGGCTAAGTTACTCGATATCACTATTTATAACGAATACCTATTATGTTTTTCTCGCGATTGTGCGAAATAAATAGGTATATAAAAAGATGTCTGAAAACTTCTATGAAATAGATACGAGATATACAATATTTATTACGATATTTAAGGAAGAAATCTACAAAGAGATCGAGTCTATAGCAGGATCCAAACAGTCGCTGACAATGTCCGATCTGGCAAATCTGAAGTATCTAGAGGCTGTTATCAAAGAAACACTGAGACTGTACCCCAGTGTACCGTTCATTGCGAGGGAGATTACCAAAGATTTTATGTTAGGTACGTTTTAGAGAACCTATTAATAATTTTAAGGCCTAAGTTTTCATCTTAATTAATAGTGCCCTTTATATTAAAAATTTATTTATTACTAACTATTACGCGTAACTTTGTACGTATGGAATTTAGAAAACTAACTTTAACAAGTTATGCATAAACCTATCCTCTTGAACCACTCTGTCTACTAAAAAAAATCACATCAAAATATGTTGTGTAATTTTAAAGACATACATATATAACATAGGGACCTACATACAAAATAATGACTTTGTTTCATAATAAGTAAAGATTAACGATATACATTTCAAGCTGGATTCTCTGACACCTGTACTAGTCAGGACTGTGTCAGCTTCTTCCATTACATTGATAATAATGTTTAGTATATTATAGGATGTACAGTGAGATGCAAGTTAAAAAACAAAGTAAATTATATAAGCGTAGACATGGAAGGTTGATTTTTGTTTTGTAATGATGATAAACTTTATCACAAGCTGTTGCCTGCGACCTCGTGCGCATGAAATTTGTAATCACTACATACAGACATACTAATTTATAAGTGCAAAATCCAGATGATAACACAATAATAATTTTGACGAGCTTAAGTGTTAATGTGTGGAACGAAACGATAGCGCGATTTAAAAAACGTAAAAAGCCATCTATTGAGCAGAAGAGTAAACTTCTGTTTGTTAAGGATTGATTTCTAAATTTCACGCGTGCGAAGTCGCGGGCAACAGCTAGTATATTATATTATATAGCCTAATTAGCACTCTCGGAAACTGTAGCTTCTTTATAGTGATCTTTTTCAATGATTGGGCCATTAATTTCAGACATAACTCCGTACATAAATATTACAAACTTGACTTCTTTACAGTATAAATTATCTTCACAGATGAGCTTCCAATCAAGAAAGGTACAGAAGTGGCAGTACATATATATGATCTACATCGACGACCTGACCTGTACGTAAACCCTGATGTGTTTAACCCTGATCGGTTCCTAAGTGGTGAAGTCATGCATCCATATGCATTTGTGCCTTTTAGTGCTGGACCTAGGAATTGTATTGGTAAGATACATACACGAAGTTATTAAACATCCATACTTTTAAAGTAATTTATTGATTTTGCAATTGACATGGCATGATTTACTTAATAAACTAAATTATTGTGGAAAAAGTGAAGCACGACCGCAATAAGCTCAGTTGGAAAGAGCTTCGGAACGGTATTCCGAGGTCGTGGGTTCAAGTCCCGTTTGCGGCAATGACTTTTTCCACCATAATTTAATCCATATTTTTCCTGTATTCTCTCTCTCTCTCTCTCCAGCCCATTAACGTCCTACTGTTGGGCACGGACCTCCACCATTTTGGAAGAGATTGTGATCTACTAAGTCACGCTGACCAGTTGTGATGATACAGGGTATATTTTCAAGTTTTCCGTCCCTCAGAGGATGTTATCTGCATACAACTTCCCTTAGCTGACTTTTACAGCACCCTGGGAAGGATTTGGGGTGGCGACACTTGTATTCTTAATCCGTCAGCTCACCAACACATGCTGTCACATGTCAATCATAATATTTCAAAGTTGAGATTTTAACATCTTTTCACTAAATAAAAAGGGATTCATAAAGAAGCACTTCGATGTTTATCTCTCTGTCTGTTTCTTAGTCTAATATCGCTCATCAACATTTTCTGGTAGAATCCTAAAAAGTTCAATATAATCGTCTCATTGGTGGGCTTAATCCCACTTAAGACCCAGCAATTCTGACAACCCTTATAATTTACAACCCTGGAGAGAATTTGGACTACTATACCACTGAACAATGCAGATAATCGCAATGTGTAAATTTTAATACGATGTAAATTACTTTGTTCTCAGGTCAACGTTTCGCGATGTTAGAAATGAAATATGTGCTGTGTGCTATCTGCCGTAACTTCAGATTGTATCCTAAGGTCCAGGGAGCTAGGCCAGCATTACTATCTGATATGCTGCTAAGACCCGCAGAGCCTATTCATGTGACAATTTCTAAACGATGATTACTTATATACTCGTATTTTTATCTTTTCAAATTTTAAGCATTTTTCGTTCAATATTGAATATAGATATTTCCCAAACTACACAATATTTATTCCTGCGAAAGGCTCTTTACAATGGTAATAATGTTATCCCTTTACCGTAAAGAAGGTCCATATGCTACGTATTTGCGAGTGGAGAACCTCTTCCCAAAAACTGCCAGTTCGTCGAGTGATGTGTTCTGCTCATGGTTACTTAAAAACTATGAAAACCTAAAACATACCTAATGATCCACAATGCCAATTGTATATGATATTAACGAATACACAATGGAACTAAGAACTTGGTGATATTATTTACGTTTTTATTTCCAATGCTTTTTAGGGTTCCGTACCCAAAGGGTAAAAACGGGACCCTATTACTGAGACTTCACTGTCCGTCCGTCCGTCCGTCCGTCCGTCCGTCCGTCTGTCACCAGGCTGTATCTCAAGAACGGTGATAGCTAGACAGTTGAAATTTTCACAGATGATGTATTTCTATTGCCGCTATAACAACAAATACTAAAAATAAAATAATATAAATATTTAAGGGGGGCTCCCATACAACAAACATGATTTTTTTAACGTTTCTTGCTCGATACTAATAACGTTGCCTTATGTTGCATAGATAATGGTACGGAACCCTTCGTGCGCGAGTCCGACTCGCACTTGACCAATTTTATTAGTTAGTATGTATGATCACAGACGACACCTTACAGCTCAGTCCCACCCGTGATCATGGTGATTATAAAGTCCCTGAAACATCCTGCTAAATTTTAAAACCAATAAAGGCATCTGAATCCCTAAAAAGTGATTATATTTGTATGTATATTATATCTTGTACTTATTAACATTATGCTAGAAGCTAATGATGAACGACGCTTACAGCGGTTTTACGCTGGTTCTAAACAAAACTATTATTATAAAGCTGAAGAGTTTGTTTGTTTGAACGCGCTAATCTCAGGAACTACTGTTTCGAATTGTAAAATTCTTTTTGTCTTTGATAGTCCATTTATCGAGGAAGGCTATAGGCTATATAACATTACGCTGCGACCAATAGGAGCGAAGCATCATTGAAAAATGTTGCAAAAGTGAGGAGAATTTTTTAAATTCCACGCGTACGAGATCGCGGGCAACAACTATTTATTTTATAAAAAGTAATTCTATATGCTTGAAATACGATCGGATAACAACCGTTTACCAAATAAATAAACAATACATTACATCGCAGAGGTGATATAAGTCACATATTATTTCATACTATCGAAGACAGCATGTATCTTTAGATATATTGTGAGTATCATATTGAAAACGTGCGTGGAATGTTTGAAACAGTCAGGAAAAACTAAAGGCTAAACACAGCAGACATGTGGCCCATGATTTTGTACTAGTGGAATTTAGGAAATTTTCCCCGTTTTTGCTACATTTTTAACTGATGCTTCGCTCTTATTGGTCGCAGCGTGATGTTATATTATATAGCCTATAGCCTTCCTCGATAAATAGACTAATGGATAGTCATTCAAAGAATTTTTCAAATCGGACCAGCAGTTACTGAGATTAACGCGTTCAAACAAACATACTTCAGCTTTTTAATATTAGTAAAGATGTGGGGATTAAAATAGCAGCATTATATGCTGCAACGTGAGTTGAATTTGAGTTAGTGGGAACCCTGGGAATTCTGATGTGTACGGCATCAAAGCGTAAAGCGAGAAACTATTACTAAAATGTCGCTGTCCGCCCATTAGTCCATTTTTGTGTCACCAGACAAACGTGACGTCATGAAAGCTAATAGCTAGCTATTACCGTTCAATAGATTACACCACGCTTTAAAATATTTACTCTCTAGCTATCAACGTTCATAAGATATAGCTTAATCACAAAACAAACAGACGGACAGCGAAATTGCAATAGCTAATTAAGTCCTGTTTTACCCTATCGTACGTAATTCTAATAATTGAATATTTCAAAAATAAAGTTAAACCGACTTAATGTACCTTTGAAATTTAAGGGTTTTCCTCAATTTCTCAGGAGGTAACCCTCAGGTGTCAATGATGCCAATGGGACCACACGGGAACCACCAGCGTTCAAATAAAAAAAAGAATCATTAAAATCGCTTCGCCCAGTAAAAGTTATGAGGTAATAAACATAAAATAAGAATAAAAAGCTTACAGACGACTTGAGAAACTTCTCCTATTTTCGAAATCGGTTCAAAATGAATACATAGAGTACGTACGTCAGCACCTGGGGGCGTATTATGAGCTTTTTAAAAATCATGCAAGTTCCAAGCAGGCCGTACACTGCCTGACTAAATTATGTATTATGGTAAACATAAAACATTTAGTTGAAAAATTTTAGTTAGTACTTAAAGTTCTAGTTGTACCTTCACTATAAACATATTAATCTATGACTGTTTTAGCGAACTGGATGGCTGGGAGTTATGTTCATATTACGAATTTGCCGCGCAGTTCCATTCACGGCGTAAACGGCCTGGGAATAAGAGCTCATAATACGGCCGCTGAACAACTAAAATAATCGTCTTTAGAGTAAGCCAACTCAGAATTATTACCTTAACAGAAGCTTCCGACTTAGGTATTTCATTTTGCCACTAAAAGTGAGCCGCACACAAATCGCAATCCAAAAACGAACTCAATCACACTTCATCGGGAATTCTATTAATGAACGAGAATAAATCATCGCTAACGGAATCTTTGAAAGCGATTTTCACCCACTTGCAGTTATAGGATTGGTCTGAAATTTTTTAACAAGGACCGATGATGATGGAACATCACTATCATCATAACATCACGCCTTTGTCCCATGGGGGTCGTAGAGACTATAGAGCACCATCTACAACGATACAAACATACATCTTTGGCTTCATGCACACTCATACATCTGGTCATACATGCCCGATTATGAATAAGACCAATAATATTTTCGTCATGTTATTTTAATAATGCCGTCTAGGTCTAAGGTATGATCAAATTACACTGAAAACGTTTGTTGTATTGGGAGTCCCCTTAGATATTTATTGTTTTCTGGTTTTTTATATTTATTGTTACGGAAGGTCCTCGGATGGCGACCACGTACCGGACGACGTGGGGCGGCTCCCAACAAGGTGGACTGACGATATCGTCAAATGTACCGGGGGCCCCTGGATGCAGATAGCGCGCGTTACAGGGTTCTGGAGGCATATGTCCAGCAGTGGACATATGTCTCCCTCATAGATTGGGCTGATGGATGGATAAATGGATGGAATATTTGTTGTTATAGCGTCAATATACCTACTTATACATCATCTGTCAAAATTTCTTGTCCTTCTTGAGATACAGTCTGGTGACAGACGAACGGATGGATAGCGAAATTTCAGCAAAAGAGTCCAATAGAAAATGTAGAATCACGAAGAATTAGATAAATATGTGTAAGTTACAACATGTTTCAGTTTAATTATTCGTAGGAACAATTAATTTTAGTTCATAAACTTTTGAATTCGGCATTTTTTTTAATTTACACTGTCTTATTTAAGTTTTAACGTAAAAAAAGTAGAAACATCTTTGTTTGACGTTAATTAGGATTAAAAATAACTGATTATATAGTTTTACAAAACATATTTTTTTATTTTATATTCATTATTTGTACCTTTTATCAGTGCTACGCCACATAAAAATGATGTAAACTGACAGGAAAATTCTTTTGTCTTAACTTAAAACCCTCTTTGTGGCCTACCACAAAGAGGGTTTTAAGTTTTATCTTTTAACATAGAGAAGTACCTATACTTCTCTATGTTAAAAGATAAAATTGAATAATATTGGACAAGTACGAGTCGGACTCGTGGACTTCTTTTTTCAGCCGCTTTTATTAGTATCTATCTATCAATGTATTTATCTACTAGCTGTTACCCTTGCTCTGTCCGCGGGGAGTTTAGAAAATTTTCTCCGTTATTGCAACATTTTTCAATACTGCTTCGCTTCTACTGGACGAAGCGTGATGCTATATAGCCTAAAGCCTTCCTCAATAAATGCCCAATCTAACACTGAAAGAATTTTTCAAATCGGCCCAGTGATTCCTGAGATTAGCGCGTTCAAACAAACAAACTCTTCCGCTTTATATTGTTAGTATAGATGTAATGAAATCTTTAAAAGTGATTTTCACCTAACTGCAGTAGTCGGATTGTTCTAAAATTTTGCATACATATTAGGAACCGAAAACAATGCTATAATTTTAAAATAATATTCTGGATTTACAAGCGTGTCTTTAGTTTTCAAACTAAGGAAATTATTTCTTTATATTTCCAACGGCAAGTTACTGAATAAGGACAGGAAACTGATATGATGAGTGTTTCTTGTTATAGCGTCAACTGATATACATAAACTGTGAAATTTTAAGCTCTCCAGCTATTAACGTTCCAGAGATACAGCCTGTAGCATACGGACGGACAGGCGGGGAGCAAAGTGTATTTTTTCGCTGTCCGATTGTTCACCTTAAAACTTAATGTTCCTTCTAAAAATTTAAAGTACGAAACCCTAAAACGAAGTCTTTCAAGTGAATATAAAATATAATTTACTTTTTGATTTTAGAAGATATTATTTTTTCTCGTTTGATTATTTGTGTACTATGTTGATTTATAAATGGCGTGAGCTGTTTCATAATAGTGAAGTGAAAATACATGGCTCGATATATTAATTAGAAAACAAAATAATATTGACAGAATTGTTAGACTTTGCGATTTGTAACTAAAACAGTTTTGTTAGTTTCAAACGTATCTATCTATCAATCTGTGTGATATCTATCTATATATCATATATCATAATCTATCTATCTATATATCATAATCTTTGAAAGTGATTTAACTTTTTCGGATTAATATGCATACATGGGGAACACCCCAATATTCCGAAAAACATTATTCCGAATTTTGAAATTCCGATTTTCAAAAGTCCGAATTTCATAATACCGAAAAATTTAAATGTTTATTATTCAAAACCACGAAAAACATTTTACCGAAAGTCATAAATCCGATTTGTTACTTTTCCGATTTTCATTTGTCCGAAGAGTCAAATGCTCGAAGGGTTATTAGTCCGAAAAACGAAATTCCGATTTTTAATACTTCGAATAAACAAAAAATTGCTACAAAATTTTGTGACTAAACGAATCGCTGCCAAGCCGATTTTACGTAGACTTGTTTGCCCTACCCTAGAGTGCAATTTAAGCCTGCGTAGGCGCGGAGGAGTGTGACGGCCCGCGAGCTGAGGAGCAAGTGACTTGATGGCTCGCCGTAGTGGTTGAGGCTGGCCGGCTCTGCAGGCCAGTAAGCCGAAACAGCGCCGGTGAGCCTTCAAGTCATTAGCGACGATAAACTTGCGTGGGGCCGCCTATACCCCGCAGCGCCGGAGCCGTGACATAATAATGCTTGCTGCATGGCGCCTTGCATGCTGCCTGTCTGCATTTTGCATGCTGCAAATCCACAAAAAAAATCAAAATCAAAATCCACAAACACGCATGTGTTTTGTGCTTGTCTGCTTGTTTGCATGCTGCAAATCCCCTATGTTATTGATGCATCGCTTAGGTTATGCTAGGACTGTGACCAAGGAAACAAAATATTTTTAATCGAAACAAAATGCTTCTATTAAAAAATTAAAATTAAAATTAAATAAAACAATCATATTTTTAAAAAACAACCAATACACTGCAAAAAGTGTACTTAATTATCAATAATTCGGATTTTTTATTATTCGGCCTTTTGAAGTTAGGAATTGTGAGAATAGTGATTATAATCGTTAGGAATATTGAAGTTTCGGAAATATGAAAATCGGTATTATGAAATTCGTATTTGTGACTTTCGGAATAAAGTTTTTCGTCTTTTTGTAGTGTACCCGCATTCATGTTAAGGACAATAGAATAATTATAAAAAATATCCAGAACTTATACTATTAACAGAAGCGTATTTTATAAATAAAACTACGTTTTACGGATTTAGACGCGTATATTTGTTTTAAATTTTAGCCCGACGTTTCGGAGACTTTGCAGTCACCATGGTCACGGGTTTTATAGTTTATAGTTTTAAAACTAAACAAATTTATACAAAAATGGCGGATATGGAGGAGTTTGTAACCCACACGTATCTTTATTAATAATTGCTATTGCCCGCGACTTCGTACGCGTAGAATTTAGAGAATTTTCCCCGCTTTTGCAACATTTTTCGATGATGCTTTGGTTTGGTATGTAGCCTAATCGTAATCCGTTCAGTAGTTTTTAAGTTTATCCCGTACAAATATATAAAAATACAAAGCGTTTAAGTTCAGAAAATAATCTATTAAACAAAAAAACTAATGTTGTCTATCTGTATAAAAATACGCTACGTTAACGTATGCCGTTTCATACGCAGCGTACAACATTTGACATTAAGAGGATACCAAAATTCTTCGTGCATTTTTCTACGTACGAAGTTTTCATTGTTTTTTTAGATTGAATGGCTAGAGCTCTAATTTTAACGTATATGTTTTTTCAATATATAATCTAGGATCGCATAAACTCAGAAACGCGATTGAAAAAAGTTTTCTCGATAGAAAATCTTAGCGAAACAACCTCTCTCATTTTTTATTTTTTTCATTTGTCGGTCCATTATAGCGTATTAACTAATGAAATAATTTTAATAACATAAGTAACTATTATATATAGAAACACGTAAATCAGAATTAAAATATATTTAGTAGATTTTGAGTAAACAAAAAAAAGAGCCCTAATTCTTCATTTTCTATACCTACTAGCTGTGTTAATATGTACATGTCGACGATAATATTGATGTAGGCCCTTAAGAGGATACCAAAATAGCTTCGTGCATTTTTCTACCTGCGAAGTTTTCATTGTTTCTTTAGATTGAATGGCTAGAGCTCTAATTTTTAAGTATATGTTTTTTCAATATATGATCTAGGATCGCATAAACTCAGAAACGCGATTGAAAAAAGTTTTCTCGATAGAAAATCTTGGCGAAAAAACCTCTCAAATTTTTTTTTTTTCATTTGTTGGTCTATTATCGCGTATTAACTAATGAAATAACTTTAAAAACATAAGTAAGTATTATATATAGAAACACGTAAATCAGAATTAAAATATATTTAGTAGATTTTGAGTAAATAGGAAAAGTATCCCTAATTCTTCATTTTCTGTGCCTACTGGCTGTGTTAATATGTACGTGTCGGCGATGATATACGATAATATTGATGTAGGCCCTTAAATAGCTCCTTTGTAGATGTTGCTCCGAATAGCACAAAACGTCAGTTTAGATTTGCTACGGCGTAGCTCAGACGCGAATATAGAAGCGGTACTACGTTTTACGTAACTTTCTGAAGTTACAAATTAGAAATATTTTCACAATTTATTTTAGGAAAATAAAACTTTAATAAGCGAAAGAGTAAATTATTATAACTTAAATTATTCTTAACGCTCAATAGTAAAGAATACGTGTAAATAAGAAAAATTAATAAAAATATGTCTAAAAATTATTAAAAAACTATGATATGAATGTATAAAAAATGATACTAAATAATTACGATTATAATGAGGAACTTATACAAGTGACTACATCAGTGACTGACAAACAATTTTGGGAATATAACGATGTGACAACAACCAGTGCTGCCAATTTAACGGAGTCGGTACTTCGTGATCAAAGTCCTGTACTGGTAACTTACAGTATACTGCTGGTGATAGGTGGTGTTGGTAATATTGGTGTGTTGGTAGCACTGGCCAGGTCCAGAGGTCGGAAGTCTAGGGTAGATCTGCTGATGACACATTTGGCGGTGGCAGATGTTTGTGTCACATGTGGAGTGATACCATTGGAGGTGAGTACGTGATAACGACGTGATTATCCGTGTGGTGACGGATTAAGAATACAAGTGTCACCACCCCCTATTCTCCCCAGGGTGCTGTAAAAGCCCGCTAAGGGATATTGTACCCATATAACATCCTCTGTGTGAGACAGAAAACTCGAAGATAAGCCCTGTGCTAACACGCCTGCAGTGGTATTCAGTAAGATGTAGATACGGCTAGAATGGTTTATTTTAGCTATTTTCACAGTGTAATGTGCTATGGAATTCTTCTTTGGGGAAGCTGTGCGGACATTAATCGGATATTTGTGCTCCAGAAACGCGCTGTTGGAGCTATATATAACCTAGGTCCGCGGGATTCTCTAAGGGAGAAATTCAAAGACATAAATATTTTAACGGTCGCTTCGCAATATATATATAACTAGCTGACCCGGCGAACGTTGTTTTGCCATACTTAAAAAAAAAAAGATTTGAAAAATAGATGTTGGCCGATTCTCAGACCTAGAGGATATGTACACAAAATTTCAGGAAAATCGGTCGAGCCGTTTCGGAGGAGTACGGTAACTAACACTGTGACACGGGAATTTTATATATTAGACTAGCTGACCCGGCAAACGTTGTTTTGCCATACTAAAAAAAAATTGAAAAATAGTTGTTGGCCGATTCTCAGACCTACTGAATATGTGTGTAAAATTTCATAAAGATCGGTCAAGCCGTTTCGGAGGAGTACGGTAACTAACACTGTGACACGTGAATTTTATATATTAGACTAGCTGACCCGGCAAACGTTGTTTTGCCATAGGTACTAAAAAAAAAAAGTTTGAAAAATAGATGTTGGCCGATTCTCAGACCTACTGAATATGTATGCAAAATTTGAGAAGAATCGGTCAAGCCGTTTCGGAGGAGTACGGTAACTAACACTGTGACACGGGAATTTTATATATTAGAAGAAAGATTTATTGTATGTTCATAAAAATATTCATAATTTTACAAAAAAAAGCGACCACCATAATGTTAATACAAGGCATAAACACAATCTTGTCGTGCATGTAACCCGTCTCCACAAAATATGTAACTCTTTCATGGGTCATTGTATATATCGGAGAAAAGGTATCGTAAACATCACCTGTAATTATTGCCAGGGTAGTCTCCAATCCAAACACCCTGTAATACTGAATAAGCTAACTACGTTAACTACAACATTCTATTAACTACGATGAGATTGATCCGTGGCTTACGACACGTGTAGCTGGTTTGGAAGGATCCTTTTATGAAATTTCAACGGGTCACCATTCAGTCTCACCAACTACAGTAAATAAACGAATTACTCACCATTTACACCATTTAAGGACCCACATCACAATCTTGGAACCTAAGTTAAAACTAAAAATCCTTAAGTAAACTATTTTAATCAAGTCTCCTACGACACGGCCATTCTGCGAATACACACGTCCCCGTGTGTAAATCTGCAATAGAACTAAGTTTTTCCGCTCGGCTAATTCTGACCCAATATAAAGTCGCAAAATAAAGAAATCCACAACTAAGATTTGTCCATACACTCGGTCAGTTACAACAATTTCCACAATAATTCAACATTCACACTCGGTCAGTTACATTAATTCCGCATTATCGTTCCTTTGCACGTTCTCACAAATACACACTAAGCAATAACACTTTGGAGGATATTCTAATTGTTTAAGTTATAAAACTGGGCAGCGTAACGACCTGTATAATACTGACTGCTCTAGTTGTCAGGTTTTTCGCATTTTTGCTAACGAACTTTAAGTTGTAGTGGGTTCGTATCGACTTATCGAGCCAATACAATTGTAACATTCAATAGATGGTTTCTAATCATCAAATCCACTACACATTAAACTTGTGTTTTCATAAAGACAACCGCTCGGCTGTAATTTGATAACTAATTATTTAGGATTTAGCTAATTAATCGTAAATTACTCAGAAAATGATTTTTAGCTACGTTAGTAAATGCATTAGAAATTTTTTTTTTTTTGTTTTCTTTTTCTTTCTTTTCTTTCCTTTGTTTCTCTTTGTCCTTATTGTCACACGGCCATTCTGCAAAGGCACGCGTCCTCGTGTGTTCCCTATCTACTTGAAACTAATAGAAGGGTTTCCGTTTGGCCTATCCTGCTGATCTAGACGGATTCAACAGTAAAGGAATGATTTTCTAATTTAGTTTAAATACTAATGATTAAACTATCATTAAATAAAAAATGAATTTTGAATTTTCGTACTGGCATACGAATAAACACTGTTACTCTGCCTCCTACTTGTAGCCCAAGTAGAAGTTAAGCCTACATAACTATGTTAGCTGTTGCTACCAAACACCTACATCGTGAATAGTAACCGTTGGTTGGTGTACAGTAATAACGTGGTATATTTATGAGTAAGGATAGAAAGGATGAAGGATTTAGGAAGGATAAAGGGTTCAGGAAGGATAGGTAAAGGAAAGGTCGATGTTGCCACGTAGGCAAGGGCCCTAGGAATAAACGGATAGGTTGATGCTGTGCCATAGGCGGTCCTGTTCGCCGTCGTACACAGGGGACCATTATTCTTTCAGGATAGGATATAGTGGCTTATTGTAGCATCTTTTATTTTTGGCTTATTGTAACGCTCCATGCGCCAACAGCTCTTTTAATAATAATAATTAGTTTACTCGTAGATACACCACGGTAAACTGCGTTGTTAATATTATAAATAGTTCACTGAACGTCTCTGTACACCAAAAACGCTCGTAAATTAAAATTAAGACGCAGATAATTTGTTATGGTATGTAGATCTGCTATAGTCAATCTACTACAACAGATTCTTGTTCCAAGTAAATAAGCTCAAAAGTTATGCTCGTGCTCAGAGGTGATCTCCTGTCACCTCGATAATTTGTAATAAGGGTCGTATGCGCGAATAAACGGAAAGTAATAAAGTTAAAAACAAACGGTAGACTTCATTTACAATGAGAACCACGCGAAACAGTTGCAGATTGCTAGTGATTATTTTTTTCAGCCTGCATAGACCAATTAATAAAAAAATAATTCTTACTTTAATAATTTATTAGACAATTAATTAACAGGTAGAATCTTATTAGTCGCATAGATTTAAATCAAAATACAACTGAAGTATTTTATGGGCATTAAAGACATTTTGGAATTAAATATTTGTAATAAGATGAACCTGCTATACTGGACATCTCTATGAAAATTTTATAAACATGTTATAGGTAAACCACAATAAAGCAAGTGGTTAATGTTATTAATAGTTTACAAGACGTCTCTGCATTATCAAGATCATAGTTGTAGATGTTTTAAAAAGGAGATTTCACGAACTGATTATAAGTAAGTAAGCCACAATAAAGCGTATGGTTAATATTATTAATAATAAATTAATAATTAATGGCTCAGTAGACGTCTCACACGTCAGTAAGTTAAAGATTTCAGAAACGTATTGTACATCACAGAAAGTGATGTTCATATTATTAATGGTTACTAGACGTCTTCATACGTCAGTAAGTTAAAGATTTCAAAAACTTATTATACACCACAAAAAGTGATGTTAATAATTATTAATGGTTGCTAGACGTCTCCATACGTCAATGGCACCGTCAGGTTCGTATTTGTAGCTAGATATTTCAGAAAGGATTTTAACCGCATATTATAGGTACACTACAATAAGTTGCGTTGGCAATATTATTAACGACTTACAGGACGTCTGCATACGTCAATAGCACAGTCGAGATCATAATGGTAAATAGATTTTTCGAAACAGTATTTCTGAAACGACTGGCACGTATATAGATTTCCTAAACTTTCTTTCGCTGTCTAAGGATTTAAAATTTTAAACGAATATTTCGTCAAACTCTTTTTATCACAACTCTATCTTCTACATGTAACTACATGTTGGTCTAATCTTGAGTATTTAGTTAACCATGATTTAGATTTTCTCACTACCTCTCATCTAGGTGAAAGTTTCTTGCGATATTATTTGCCAGTCACAAATAACAAAGTTTAATAACGCGTTAGAATATGTAATAACACATTATTACACGGCGGAGATTAAATCTTTATTTTTCTTTATAACTTTTTTTCACGAACACTTTGAAACGAAGTGTTGAATGTTGATAAGCCACACTATATTTCTGTTCGCAATCAAGTAAAACAATTTCAAATTATTTATTGATTGATACACGAGATAAATTAAGCAAATGAACACTGTAGATTTATAAAATTACTAATAAATTATTGTCATTTAATTTTTGTTACGTAGTTACAGTGTAATTAACTAATTACCTGTGACTTGTTATTATCAGTCTTTGCTTGTTAATATAATCAAAGTAATTTTTATCCAAAAAGAAACTTTGCGAAAACTTTAAATTTTTACTAGAACGCTGGTTACGGTTAATTTTACTGTTCTAGTTTTTTTTTTCAAAACAAAATCGAATAACGACTATTCGATCCCACTTCTGATATCGGAGAAAAGGTATCGTAAACATCACCTGTAATTATTGCCAGGGTAGTCTCCAATCCAAACACCCTGTAATACTGAATAAGCTAACTACGTTAACTACAACATTCTATTAACTACGATGAGATTGATCCGTGGCTTACGACACGTGTAGCTGGTTTGGAAGGATCCTTTTATGAAATTTCAACGGGTCACCATTCAGTCTCACCAACTACAGTAAATAAACGAATTACTCACCATTTACACCATTTAAGGACCCACATCACAATCTTGGAACCTAAGTTAAAACTAAAAATCCTTAAGTAAACTATTTTAATCAAGTCTCCTACGACATATACGATTTTATAATAAACTCCCTATTGATGTAAGAGAATTTAATAATACTAAATTTAAAAAATTCATTAAAACTAAATTATGTAAAAAGGCGTAATAAAAAAATTCTGATTATATTAAAGACTAGCTGTTGCCCTCGACTCCGTCCGCGTAAAATTTAGGAAATTTTCCCCGTTTTTGCAACATTTTTAACTACCGCTTGAGTGAGAGTATTATAAACGTAAGAGTAAACAAATATAATCAGAATGCTCCGAACTGCTAAGCTATCAGGAGTTACACGTGTTATTGTGAGTCAACCATAAAATATAGATATATGCTGTTGCGGGATATTTTTTAGACAATTTTATGTAGAATATTTCCGTCATACATGATTTCTATGTAACTTTAACCATTAAGGCTGCACACGCGACGGAAGCTTAAAAAATGGAGTAACTTCTCCCGTTTTCCCAATATTTCCCTTCACTACTCTGCTCCTATTGATTGTAGCGTGACGAAAATATAGTAAAAGTATACTATAACCTGCCCAGGAGTATGAAGAATAATTGTACCAAGTTTCGTTAAAATCCGTCGAGTAGTTTTTGTTTCTATAAGGAACATACAGACCGACAGACAGACAGACAGACAAAAATTTTACTGATTGCATTTTTGGCATCAGTATCGATCACTAATCACCCCCTGATAGTTATTTTGAAAATAAATAAATATAAATAAATAAATATTAAATATTCATGGACATTTCACACAAAGTCCTCTGGTCCCAAGCTAAGCTTATATGCTTGTGTTATGGGTACCAGAATACGGATAGAATACATATACTACTTTTCTTTTGTAAATACATACTTATGATACATAGAAACACCCAGACGCAGTACAAACATTTGTATGACCGTTAGAAAAATCACACAAATGATTGTCCCGAGCGGGGATCGAACCCGCGACCTCTTGATCGTCAGTCCGTTACATAAACCACTCAACCACGAGGCTCGTCAAATATATTTCATGTACAGAATTGAACTCTCTACAGATTTATTATAAGTATAGATGATAAAGCTTGGGAGTAAGTTGCTCTGGAGCAATGCATATTCTATATTGTAAAGTTTTATTAGCAAATTGTAAGCATTATTGACATTTAATTAAAAAAATATTGATTTGATTAAAAGCTCTCCTGAGTTTCCGGTTCTTCTCAGCAGATTGCGTCCTGAACCGGTGGTAGGGAAAAAAAATTTGGACATGTCATAAGCACATAATTTTTCTGAAAAATTGTGTCTACTTTTTCATTTCATTTCATAAGAAAAAGTGAAGTGAATTTTCGGTGAAACTTGATCACGAGACAGCGCTCCTCTATTTTTATTGGAGGAGCGCAGTCACGTGATCAAGATTCACCAAAAATTCACTTCACTTTTTCTTACTGAAAACCACTGCTGGTCAGCGCTGTCAGTAGACAATAACCCATCTCAAAGTGATGGGGACCGGTCAGAGACGTATTTTGAAAATCAGCGGCCCGGGCCAATTTAATTAGCCGCCCTATAAAGGAATAGAGATGGAACAAAACATAGAGATAAATAACAAAATTTTAAACTGAAATTCTTTCGCCGCCCTTCTCAGGCTGACCGCCCCGGGTCATAGCCCCTATGGCCCTAGGATAAATACGCCTCTGGGACCGGTGGACAATAGTGGGATGTTAAATGGCTGGAGAAAGAAACAATATGTTTGCGTTACATGCGGAGTGATACCATTGGATTTGCGAGTACGTCACTTACTTGATTAAAACAATCTCATAACTGTTACAACAATCGTCCTTGTGGTGACAGATCAAGAATACAGGTGTCCTCCTTTTTTCCTCTAGGGTGCTGTTAGAGCCAGTTAAGGGATAGTATATAATAAGCTCTCTCTTACACGAGCTTATTATTTCCACAACTGGTCAGCGCGGCATAGCAGACCGTAATAATATATTGCACAGGGCTGTTTTCTGCACTTGGCACGCGATGGCCTGAAATGGCCTGATGACATGAAAAGGAGAGAAGCATCAGTAAAAAATGTTTAAAAACGGGGAAAATTATCTTTATTTAAGGTCTTCCATTGCGTGCGCTGCTTTTAGTGTCAATAACACAATTTGGAAATGTTAACTAAACTTTCTTAATATAAAAGTTGCGCATTATAGATTAACTATTTTAATTAACTTAAAGACGTACAACTAAATAGCAAATCTTATATATAAAAATCAATTGCTGTTCGTTAGTCTCGCTAAAACTCGCGAACGGCTGGGCCGATTTTGATGATTTTGGTCGTGAAAGTCCAGGGAAGGTTTAAACGGTGACAAAATGGTGGTGATCTAAAATTTCACGCGTACGGAGTAGCGGGCAACAGCTAGTAATAGATAATGTCACTATATATCAGGAGTGGCCAACAACACGATCGATCAAAATTGGCCATCGACCAATTTTGATCATATTTTGATAATGCGCAGCTTTTATATTAATAAAGTTTATGTCTCACCCGTGACCATGGTGACTGCAAAGTCTCCGAAACTGCGGGCCAAAATTTAAAACAAATATACGCGTCTAAATCCGTAAAAAGTAGTTTTATTTAAACAGATGAGTCGCGCAAGTATTAGAAAATATTATTCTTCGACTGACTTAGAAAATTTTAGTTTATGTTTTATTATTTCAATTATTTATTCACAGTCACACTCTAAATGAGAAACAGATAACATGGAGCTTCTATATGATTGCAGTTTGTGTGTGCTACTATTAAAAATGTATAAAACATTTCATAAAACACGACTCAATAAGTTACTGCATTGTCAATTTCAACGAGTCATCTCAATATTCAGAAACTTTTTATATTAAGAGCATATTGTTACCTTACAGAGTTTTAAATAAATAAATATTTATGGACATTTCACACAACGTCCTTTGCTCCCAAGCTAAGCTTATATGCTTGTGTTATAGGTACCAAAATACGAATAGAATACATATACTACTCACTATTCTTTTGTAAATACATACTTATAATACAAAGTAAACACCCCGACGCAGAACAAAAATACGTTTTCAAATTTTTAATTAAAGGGCTTGGTCGCTTTCTGGCTATGCTAGAACAAACATTTGTATGATAATTATGAATACCGCACAAATGATTGTTCCAAACGGGAATCGAACCCGAGACCTCGTGAACGGCAGTCCGTTAAATGAACCACTAGACCACGAGGCCCGGCTCAATAATAACTTTTATATAATCAGAACTGAAAGCTCTTTAAATCTTTTTACATTCTATTTTCCTGTTTGTTAGTTACAAAGAATACGAAGTGAATTCTTTGTGAGTACTTTGATCCTGTTAATCCTGGTAAAAATTAACTTAGAAAACTTAGAAACCGTCTCTACGAGGAAGTAAAGAAATTAATATTTATTAATTTCTTTACTTCCTCGTAGAGACGGTTAAAAGTTATCTTCGAAACCTAAACCGCGTCCAGGTACGCGTGGAATTTAGAAAATTTTCGCCGTTTACCAAATTTTTCTTTTTGAGATGCTTCGCTCCAATTGGTCACAGGGTGATGTTATATAATCGATAGCGTTCCTTGAAAAATGTACTATCAAAAGCTGAAAGACTTTTGCACATCGGACCGGTGGTTCTTGAGATTATCTATGTGGTTCCTTGCTGTAAAAAATACAATTAAACTTTTACATCTAGGGATTTATAAGATATAACCGTATTACGACCATTTTTAAGAATTTTTGATTTGCGCTAGGGAATCAAAACTTACAGGCTACTTTCCGATGCCCTAGTGACTTGAAGTTTGGCATCGACCAAGCCTATAAAGTACTGATATAGGGGATAGTTCAAAAACTTGTAATTTGTTATCAAAGCACACAAAAGAAGTGTTTTGTAGTTGTTGACGGTTGAGAAGTTGACGGGCTTCGTGGTGGAGTGGTTTATGTAATGGACTGCCGATCATGAGGTCTCGGGTTCGATTCCCGGTCAGGACAATCATTTGTGTGATATCCATAAATGTCATACAAATGTTTGTCCTGCGTCTGGGTGTTTACTATGTATTATAAGTATGTATTTACAAAAGAAAAGTAGTTTACGTATTATATCCGTATTCTGGTACCCATAACACAAGCATATAAGCTTAGCTTGGGACCAGAGGACGTTGTGTGAAATGTCCATGAATATTTATTATTTATTTTTTCTCATTCATTTATTCTCTTATTATTTACATATTTTTTTAAAAAAGATTATAAAAACAACACTCATTCAAATTAAAAAAAACACAATAAACACACTATAAATACAATATACACACTTAATAAAAACATGCACACATTATAACCTTTTTAAAAAAATATATAAAAAATAGTGCACCACCGGCATCGGGTACAGGGACCAAGCTGCCGGCGGTCAGGGATCCAGAGACAGGAATCTCCTCACTATGCGAGCCGTATCGAGGACGACTGCCTTCTGCATCAGACCCTTGACCCAACTGCCTAACGCGAGCCTCTCTAGATGTTGGTCGAGGCTCTTGGCTATTAGTCCATAGACTGATATGACTATCGGTACAATGATCGCCGAGTCTACATCCCACATGTCGACAATCTCGTGAGCTAAGTCCAGATATTTCATTTGTTTATCTTTCTCTGCTTTCACGAGGTTCTCGTCATGAGGGATGGTGACATCGATTATCATTGCGCGGCGCGCTGATCGATCTACCACCACGATATCAGGTCTATTAGCAACAATAGTCCTGTCCGTGATGATAGATCGATCCCAATACAAAGTGATACGACCACTTGCTAGAACCGGCTCAGGTACATACCTGTAGCACGGCGCCACGGAATCCACAAGGCCGTATCGCAGAGCAAGCTGCTGATGGATAATCCTGGCCACAAGGTTATGCCTGTGCAAGTACTCGCCGTTAGCTAGACGCGAACATCCGGAAACAATATGTCTGAGGGACTCCCCTGGCTGGTGACAAGCACGACAAATGTCAACAGTGCCATCCTTCAGAATATATTTCCGGTAGTTGTTCGTCATGATAACTTCGTCAGTAATTGCACAAACAAAACCTTCGGTTTCCCCAAAGAGGTCACCGAATCGTAGCCAGGTCACGGAAGCCAATAAGTCAACGTCGGGCCCGTGTAGGGCCCGATAGAATCTTCCATGAAGCTCCTTGCTCTGCCATACCTCCAGGCGGTCCCTAGTGCTAAGTACCGCAGGCATGCGCCAGTTTTTCTTAGCCAAGGTTAACGGGGTGAGACCGAAGTCTGTCGTAACCACGTCTCGATGCATCTCCGTAACAGCGTGAATAAAATATTCTCTGAGGTTGCATATCTCCCGATTATGTAAAGTCTTAGCATTTAAAAAGCCTCGGCCTCCACATTTTCGAGGGATATACAACCTCATTACTGAAGAACGCGGATGATGTATTCGATACGTAGTCAAGAGAACACGAACTTTTCTATCTATAGTTTCAAGTTCAGTCTGAGTCCACTTGAGTATGCCAAAGGAGTACATTAGAAGTGGCATGACCCAACCGTTGAAAGCCCGCACCTTGTTACCACCCGATAAAAGACTGTTTAGTACTTTTTTCAGGCGGCCAAAGAAACGCTCCCGCAACGATTGTTTCATGTCCACTTCATTGATGCACAAGGCCTGTGACATACCCAAGTATTTGTAGGTATTGGTTTCGAGAAGTGATCGGAAATGTAGAGAATCTGAAAGCTGAATTCCCTCAGATTCTATAACACGTCCTCGTTTTACATGCATGACAGCACATTTATCCACACCAAACTTCATTTTGATAGATGCACTAAAGCATTCAGTGATCTTTAATAAATCTATCATCTGTGGTCTGGTGTGAGCAAACAGCTTTAGATCATCCATGTAAAACAGGTGTGAAATCAATCGCCCACCCCTTCGAAGCCTGCAACCTAGCCCTGAACCCTCTAGTAGAGTACTAAGGGGGTTAAGAGCTAGGCAGAACCAAAGGGGACTCAGACTGTCACCTTGAAAGATACCCCGCTTAATCCTTATAGGCTCACCGTACAAAGGAATCTGGCGATATGCAGGATAGCATAAAGTTGTTTTCCACTGCCTCATACATGCCTTTAAAAAGGTACACAGTGTCGCATCAACTTTGTACAACTCCAATACCCTTATAAGCCATGTATGTGGCACAGAATCATAGGCTTTTTTATAGTCTATCCAACATGTCTCCAAATCCCTCTGCCTACGGTGAATATGTTTGCAAATGGTCATATCTATTAGGAGGAGCTCCTTAGTACCACGTCCGCCACTCTTACACCCATTCTGAGAGACGGACATAATTGAATTTAACTCTACATGTCTAGCTATTTTGGTTCTCAGAATAGATGTAAGAAGTTTATAAATTGATGACAAACAGGTTATTGGTCTATAATTACTTGGATTCGTGGTACTACCTGATTTGTGGAGCAAATGTGTTGTGCCAGTCGTCATAAATTCCGGCAACGTCCCAAACTCTAAAGCCGACTGAAATTGAGACGCCAGACGAACATGTGAGCTACGCAGCCACTTCAACCAAAAGTTGTGCAGTCCGTCCGGCCCTGGAGATTTCCAATTTGATAAAGAACGGACTGCACACGCCACGTCTTGGCTTTCTATTAAGACACTTTCCATTGGTTGAATACTCTCACATGCTCGTCCAGTCGTCCTCACTGTGAACAACGGGCACCGACCAGATGCTGCTCCAAAACTCTTTCGTGGTCTCAGCATCCGGCAACTGCATGTCGCTCACATTAGATTGAGGGCGTTCCCAGTTTCTATAAACTGACTTTTGGTTGTTTTGAAATATGCGATTAACTTGGTACCGATCCGTGCGTTTTTTATACCTACGAATTCGGTTAGCCCATGCAAAAACCTTCTGCTTGAAGAAGTCGATACGCTCAGTGGCACGGACAGCATAATCATAAGGTCTAACATCAGTACCTAAAAAGGCCTGCCTAACATAGCGCATCACCATCGGTCTATTATTGCCCATCTTGAAACAGTTAAGTTTACCGATAAGTACTCTCGCCTCGGCGATACGACACTCGATCCTAATCTGCCAGGCTGGTTTACACCTCTGTCGCATAGCAGCATCTTTTTCAAGAGGTTTTTGTCCTGCTATGCGACAAGTCGCAAACGCCGCACAATATAGTATCGAATGTGTATCGCCCAGGTTATCGCTTGTATGAAAATAACTAGACAAAAGTGAGTCAATAACACCAACTAGCGCTATATTCTTTCTATGCATGGGTAACCGCGGTAGGCGTGGCCTAATATCAATAGGCATGTATCTGTACTCACTAATCGCATATTCCAAAACACTCCTTACCTCCTCTTTGTATTGGTTATCCCGATAAGTAATACCTATGCCCTGATCTGCGCAAGACGAATGAACAGGCAATACATGCACTGTATCAGTTCTTACTCCTGTTTGCACTGATATTGGGGTGATATCGCTTATCAAGAATTCAGCACGTATCCGATCAAGCACGGCGTCTTCTAACATGTGACAACGCTGAATGGCCCGCACCTGATCCGATAGTCGTTGCGCCGAAACGTTGACAGTTGGTTCAAGACCCTGGAACAGAAGAAGCATACGATTACGGTACGCAGCGAGGTTAGTTCCCCCCTCTGTTGCCCCAAAATATGCGCGCATGACATTTTCATTAATGTTCGATGTCCATTTCATGCGCTGCACATTACCACCGGCAGCGAGGACCCTATTCGTAGCCGATGGGCTACGGGGTCCCAAGCAAGCCGGGGGCCGGCCTCTTCCCCTCCGACGTACAGGCGACGGTGACGTTCGCGGGGAAAAATACTCGCTGCTTCCACTCGACGCACACGACGATGCTCGCGTAGCTTGCGATGGAGGCGTAATGGAGCGGGGCGGCGAGTCCGGGGTTGGATCTTGCGCTGGAAGTCCTAATCTGGCTTTGGCCCTCGTAATCATTGTGTTCTACATACTCAATTTCTTATTTTTTTGGTTTATTTCGGCTGACATGCTATAGATGACATTTGTCTGTCATTGCTAATGTATTTTCATGTACTTTAATATTTGGTATTATTATCATGATTTATTGTTGAAAATTAGTAACTTGTTATCAAATATAAAGTTTATGTTTGTATTAAAACATTAAAACTGAATTTTAAAATATGAGAAGAGACAATGACGTGCTGACAGGTGAAGGGTTGCCAGTTTTATAAATATTTTTATTATATCTTTATTTTTATTTATTATTATTATTTATTTTATTAATACCAACTTTTGAAGTAGCTGAAATGTAAGCGACTCCCCTATATTTCATCTGCAAAATTTAGTTGGTGAGTTTGTTTAAGCTTAATTAACTGATTATTTGTATGCAGTCATTAATTTTTTTCTATCTAGTAGTTACCAAACCCTAAGGGTGCGAGTAGAGTATAGCTTAGTTTTGCCTTTTGTATTTGGTACAATTTCTATTTATTATACAGATTGGGTGGAAGTATACAAATGCGTGGTTGGCTGGCAACTTGCTGTGCAAGATGCTGTTAGTGATGAGAGCGTTTGGGCTCTATTTGTCTTCCAACGTGCTTGTCTGTATATCACTCGATAGGTAAGTTTATATCACTCTGCTATTAGCATAAAACACACAGTTACGTCTTTTTCTCCTATGTGGGGTGTAGTAACATCTAGTGAAGAAGAGCTGTCCCTACATAGTTCAGCACAAGAACGATCGATGGCATGGAAGGACAAATTTGTCGTCACAAAGTATCCTACATCGCGCTTGCGAAAATTGCACACGACTCAATATGGCAACAACGTCTACATAATGTGTAATCGTGGCTAGTGCTGATCACCTAGTCTGGTCGGAGAATACTCCATTTGTGGTTGGAGAAGCCCGATCGCCCACGCTCCTCCACAGGAGGCAACGAGAGCGACCTGCTATGATCTCTCTCTCTCTCAGTCTAGCCCATTAATATTCCACTGTTGGGCATTTGTCTATTCTACTTCGGGAGGAATTATTTGCTACAGTGCTGCGCTGACTAGGTGTGTTGAAACAGGGATTTTCGAAATTTTCGTTTCTCACGGACCTTAATGTGATCTGTGTATTTTATCCCTCAGATGGCTTCTACAGCACCTTGGGACGTAAAAAGAGTGGTGACACTTGTACTCATAATCCGATATATCAGCGAAGCCTACTCCGAGTGTCAGTCACTGAACCAGATGGTGATAATGTTGATAATGATGACCCTGTTAACATCTGAAAATAAAATATTTTACATCAATTTATTAAATTTTGCAATTGACTTGTTAAGCTTCTACTTCATCAAATTATAGTGGAAAAAATGATCACCATGATCGGGCTTGAACCTACGACGTCGGAATACCGTTCCGTTGCTCTCCCAACTGAGCTACCAAATTTTTCACTACAGTATTGCTCATTCGCGCGATGTTTTTGTACAACGCCATCTATCGAGCGGTTTGCAACAACTGGATCAATCGATCACTCAGTGTTCTTTACAGAACACTATTGGACCAAAATAATGCCTGTACATATATATTACATATATACATTTATTTATTAATTTTGCAAGTCATGCTATGCTTTTACTTAATAAATCAAATAAATCAATCAAATAAATCCAATTCTGTAATTTCCTCAATGGAAGGGTAGTATATACTGTGCATAATATATTTATGTATTATTTATGTGTGAATATGTGTGTATATGTTTGATGTTCATAAATGTATTACTACATATTTACATATGATTTATTACATAGTGTTTATTTTTCTTTTTTAGCAACTCTAGTTATTACAGCTGCTATGACTTTTTTCTTTTTAAAAAAAGTTTAAGCAAAAAGTATTTAAAGCAATATATTTTGATAGCAAAGTATGGGGTCCTAATTTGTGATCTATTTTCAGATTCTTCGCAGTGATACGCCCCTTCCGCTTACCAGTGGCGCGGCGTCGTAGCAGACAGATGTTGTACATAGCGTGGATACTTGCATTCGCATGTAGTTTGCCTCAGGTATTATTATTTAATAGAAAAACGTAATAAAATGAAAATTACTTTAAGGTATTTTAACAGTAATTTATGAATATCGATGCGTAAAGACCTAATCGAGAAATATTGTAGTGAATAAATTCGTCAACATTAGCACAAATAATAATATGATAGCTCAGTGTGTAAAGCTACGGAAGAGTATTCTAAGACCGTGGGTACAACTCCCGCTTGTAGTGATAATTTTTTCTGATATTATTTAATTTTTTATAAGGTATTTTGGCTGAAATGCTATTGCAGACATGCTTTCAAAATAGTTAAAAATCGCTACAGTAGACTTCATCGTAATTGAGAATAGTTTGTAGTGTTAATGACTTACTTAAATTATTTTCTTTAGAGTGTAGTGTTCCGAGTGAAACAGCACCCTCTAGTGGTGGGATTCGAGCAGTGCGTATCATTTGGCGCATTCAGTTCTGACCGCCAGGAGGTGCTGTACAATACATTCTGTCTTTGTGCGATGTACTTCCTACCTCTTGTGGTCATCACTGTGTGTTATGTGTGCATCTTCTGTGAAATACATAGGAGCAGTAAAGAAATAGACGGTATGTTTTATTAATATCCACGAAAATAGGGTATACATAAGTATGTATACCCTATTTTCGTGGGCAAAATATTTGTAAATTTATTTATTATCTAAGTAGATAATAAATAAATTTACAAATATTTTGTAGCATATAAAAAACTGTCAAGAGCGAGATTGACTAGTACATATAAGGGTTCGTACCTATGTTCACGTATGAACATACATACGGACAAGTCCACCCTAGGTTATATATATTGAATAACTAACTTCCCGTTTATGAATAAACTCACGTATTAATATAATCAGCAAATTCTTTCTATGCTCTATTTTAGTAACTCTTCGCAGTCACGTATTTTGCATATGTGTGTATAAATGAAACTACTATATAAACTATGTATTTCTACAATAAAGCAGTCCAGTGAAATCACCCGAAGTTTCATTGACTCCCTCCTCACCATGTGGCTACCGTCGCGCCGCCCTAGCGCTGCCTGAGTCCAGCGCCGCGTCGCTCTAACTATCGCGCTGCCCGAATTCAGCGCCACGCCGCCGCCCTAACCGTCGCGCTGCCCTAACCGTCGCGCCGCCCTAGCGCCCTAGCGCTGCCCGAGTCCAACGCCGCGTGGCTCTATCCTTCGCGCCGCCCTACACCATCGCTGCACAAACCTAACCGTGCCTAACATCATGTAGTTTAGGTACTGAGCGTCTACTACGTCCGACAAATCAATAAGGTAGCTAGAGTCTACGTGTTTACGAGTATCTATGGACTCTCGTTCTGTACACGCCTGTCAGCGAGCAACACAGCACGTTCCCGGCGTGTCCATTTGGTCCTTCGAGGTAAGAACTAGCATTTCTCTTTTCTATTACTACTTGTGTCTTATTAAATCACAGGCTGGTGAGCCCTATACACTCACTGGTACTGTTATATGTTAAAAGCTGTTTATAACTCAGTTGCCTTCGTGCGGTAACGAATCAGGCATCGGTCTCCCACAAGCGGGTCGCCCCGATGCTCGAGAAGTCGTATGTAATTGTATTATACCGTAACGGGAAAAGAGAGCGCAACTAAGTTTAGTCTTACATCTACCAATTACAAGTAGTACCATCACTGGAAAAGAGATATTGGAAATACAAGAAGACATAAATTGAGGAATGAAGAAATATCAAGAAAATATCACAAGAAAAGAATAATGGAACAGAATAATACGTATTAGTTTTAAAAAGAAATAACAGAAACTCGTAGACATCTGCTGCCCAAGAAGCTACCTACTTATGAAACAGATTACGTTAATCAAGAATGAAATTAGTCTACAAGTGCAAAATGAGCTCAATAAAATAATTGCTGACTTACGCAAAAAGAATACGCACAAAGAAAGTCACTGACGAATGCATTCGAATGTCACACTGGTCGTGATCGTGACATTGACATGAATTGAACTTCATTAATGAAAAGATATTGCTATTAGCACAGAAAAATGCGAATTCGCCAAAATAACTAGTACTCTACGGAATTATGACATCATGATGTGTTTACGTTCATATATAAAAGCGCTATATAAATAAAATAAAAGGGGTAAATTAATATTAGCACCTCATGAATATGGTACCTTTGTTATAAACCTTATCAATTTTAAGCAGCTGCATATGCATTAAGACAATATTACAAGCAAGGAATATGGATTAAAATCGTCACATGGGATCCCATTTCAACAAGAATTAGAAATACACAAATTGAGGAATACGCAAGGAACGAAATAAATCAGAATCAGAAACTCAAAGTGATTAAACAAGTCATGGGTCAAGTCCTAATTCAAGTCAAATGAGAAAAATAAAAATCAAATAGACGTTACGTCACAAATTTGTTTATCAATTGAGTGAAACAATTAAAACAACACGTATTTGTGTAAACGAGTTACTGCTATATCAGCACAAATACGCACGTTGGCGGTAAATGAAGAATATAAACGAAAATAATCTAACAACACAAAGCAAGAGAGTAAACAGAGTATCACACATACAAAAGTTATTGCCACAAACACGTTGGAATTACGGTAACACTAATCATCATGGGCACACAAGGGCACTATACCTCCATTCTCTCCGCACTTCGAAAAAATACAAATATATAGGGTGAATTCAATAAAATGTCATTTGCGCAGAGTAATAGGCGCATAAACAGTTGCATGTGAAGAATTGCATATCTACATTCTTACATCAGACAAAAGCATGGTTATACTCAAGACTACTATGTGTACTATGTGAGGACATTAATGATAATACGGTACTGAAACCAAGTTACTTCATAATTGGAAATGAAACTCCTGCTACTAAGAACCTACATACAACAAAAAAAAAAAATGAAGAAGGGAAAGCTGGGCTAGTGATTATATTCATCATCTACAATATAGATATAGATGGAAAACAAGAGAAGATAATTCAAAGACGAGTACCTTAGTATTATAATAATAAAGGACGAAGACATTCGCGTAGCCAAATGGCTACTGGCAAAAGAAAGAAATACACACTTGAAATGATGGATTAACAAAAGTAGTAACGTTAAAAAGATGTTCGGTATCACTTACACACGATCAATATACACAAAGATACCTTTACCGGTACAACCAAACGATGAGAATAGCGTTAACGTAAATGGTTAGCAGCACAGAATATAAATCCACCATGCAAAAGTCTATCACCTGGATTCTATACAACAAATGACTCAACAAAGATAAATGGAGGGACATTACAAATCGAGACAAACATTAATCAAAACGACCTACAAATAGACATACAAAAGTTTACCAATATTATCATGGATTTCAAGCAATCATGCAACAACCCAGGAGACGCGAAGACATACATTGCAACCAATTTTATCAACACCTAGAACACAAGCAAAACAAGTTAACCACATTATGAGGATACAAATATCAGCAATATTCGGGCAACAAATTCGAAAATATGCATTTCACACTAATGAAAACAATACCTATTTCGTTGGCGGCATAATTAAGACAACACTTTACTAACGAGGGTAACTCGCCCTGATCCAACTAACAACAGAAGAGAAATTGACATTATCAGTTACCGTATTACGAATGTCCTAAATAATGATACTAAACAGATATCAAGTACTTACGACCATATGACTGTGTGTGGACATGGAAAATTATAACATGACAAGGAAAATCACTAAATGCGTACTTATACACATACCAACATCCATACGACTGAGAATTACACGTAAAAATGGCACGGGGCATTAGAAGAAAAGGAAATGTATAATTTAACTAAAACGTCATGTGAGATGAACAGACACTACAAATCATGATGTATACAGGCACATGTTACTAATAATGAAGCGATAATTGAGGACAAACAGTCTAGAAGAAAGTCCGTAACACAATAAATTTGGCATGTTTCTACCATATTTATCACTAATCATTCAGAAGAAAAGAAGATGGCAATTAAGGCATTAACGAGAATATACAAGAAGTTCAGAGGAGTTTATAATCAGGTCAGTTATCCAGGATGGCAACCAAGGCTAGGACGGGGTCCAAAAAATTGTGGAATTACGGAATACGAATTTATGGCCCAAAATTGTTAGAAAAATCAGAACATTACTACTGCCGTAAAATAAAAATGAAACCAATTAATATACGTCTGCTAATATAAGACTTAAACAGCGGGTCAAAATATACCACTATTATTCTATCAGGCAGCGGCTTCTAAAGTTTTTTTGGATGGAAAATGAGAAATGGAGGCAAAATCAAATTACTCTAGGAAGACTGCACAAATGATGATTATTATTTTTAAGACAAGTGTTCGAAAACATTGGAAGAAAATACAATTCGAGGATTATGGAATTGCATCTAAGAATATAACGCCTAAATACATATTGAAGAAGCCAGAAGAAACTCACCAGACATAAAAAAAAATATAAAAATAGTTTACAAAAACTAAAAAACACGCTTTATTTAATCGAATTATTGCATTGTCATCGGCCTTTGACAGCTGTGCAAAATTTGAATAGAATCTGACCGTTTAAAGTGGGTCAAAATAGCGTCCAAAGGAGTCGGTTACAAACATACAAACAAACATACAAACAAATATACAAACAAACATACAAGTGAAGCTAATATAAAGCGTGTAAAAAAAACAATATTTTATTACCATACCTAGATTATGCAAACAATTTCATGGCTCATTCATGAAAGCAATACATGAAAATATTATCACTATCAGATAGAGAGAAAATGATACAATCAAAATTTTTAAATCGAAATGAAGTCGTCAACGTCGTTACTTATGTGTAAACATATTTCTGAAGAAAACTATCTAATGGGGTGGTCAATTTAAAATACTACTATAATGCATTTGGACTCATAACCAAGGGACATACAAACAATTGTATGACACAACTTATAAGAAAAAGAATTTGTATACAAAGACCTCCATTATGGAAGAAAAACGGCTGTAGGAAGCAAGTACCTACATTGAAAAAAGCAATAAGCAAACAAGGGTTGAAAGCAAACTTACAATAAGAGCCATGAAAATATCTGTGGAAATATACAATCTAAAGAAAATGGGCTAAATCTATTAACCACAATCATGTCGATATAGGACATACAAAAATACTTATGGAAATATAAACGTACAGTCTTTAAGCAAAAAAATATATATCACATTTGTGAAGAAGTGTATAGCAATAAATTGACAAGGGGTTACGAGAGTTTACAGTACAGCACGAGAAGACTCAGATATAAATCATTCAAGAACTGACCGCGAGATTATCGCAGCTAACTACTAAAATGGCACAATAAAGACTGAAATTACGTGTAAATAATGATAAAATGAAGAAACATCTGCGCAGCTAATATAACATACCGAAGATAGTACGTGTGCCTTAAACTAAAATACGTTTGCAATTATTTCTATATGCTATTGGCACCAAAGGAAGTATAAAACATGGAATCACATTTATAGAAACTTAATAATGACGCAACGCAATAACAAAGGATTTAAGATAAAACTATTAAACGTACCCGGTGTACTATAAAGGAACATAATAATGAAATTAAAGGGAGCATATTTAACACTGCTATTGAACGTAAGAAACAAATCACTAACAATTCTACAATGCCACTTAATGAACAATTGAACTAGAGGCATATTTCTATCTCTGACAATACGACGTCGACAATCTGTGTATGTATTTCTCTTCTAATGGCCATTTATAACGTTGATCTAAAGTTACCAGACATTTCCCTGTCAAGAATTGTAAAAATGATTGTACAATGTAATGAACACAAAACATACTTATTCTCCATCTAGCCATCCATCAGCCCCTTTTCCGTCCACTGCTGGACATAGGCCTCCTCTATAAGACACCTTAACGCGCGGTAGTGCGCTATTTGCATCCAAAGATACTTATTATCATTATCAAATAAACTAAAATAACATAAAAACGTAAAATAATCAAAATTACGAGCGCTCGGAACTGTATACAAACAATATCACAAAACAAAAACCTGTCCAACGAAAAACAGAAAATCAACGAAAAATCTATACGATGCTAGATCTAGCAAGAATATGAAATTGACACCAAGCGTGTACTAATGTGGAATACGGGATGAATTTGAAACATTATTGTTCGGATGACAAAAACGGGCACATTTAACGATAAAGCCACTCTAATGACATTTACTAAAGTTTTATGAAAATCGAAGTTCAAATATAATCATCTAACAAACCAAGTCTAAAAACATTGAAAAACATTTAAAGACGCTCGGTGCCAGAAGTCCTCCATTTAAATGTACAGAACATAAGAAACATGAACATGTCGCCTGGAAAAATACTATCAAGCTATGCAAGTCTTACCAGTTCAAAGCTTAAGAAGCTAGTGTAGTGGAAACATTGACAACGTGCACAGAAAGCAGCCTTCCTTAAAAATACGATGCAACAAAAAAAAAATTCTAATGCCAGTACCCAAGGAATAATCGGGCAAGAGTTCAAATAACGCTTAGTGCGATCATTGCTAAAATACATTTGATGCAATAATGTAAAGTCCTCCAGAGTTATCATATTTTTATTAAGAAATCAACGAAACCAGTCAATCAAGTAAAGAAGAAAGGAAATAATGAAAACATACAAATCACAAACACATATCGCACTACCCGTAAAAAAGGGACGTCAGTGAACTTGCGTCAAAAATGTTTTATTGCATAAATAAATCGAGCTTTACGGCTTACACCTTCTATCAAAACCTAGTGAAGCTATCGACAAAAATGAGAAGTCAATATGTATATCATACATAATTGTAACAAAACAATCCAGCTGGTCAGAATGATAATAATCAGTAAACATGTCGCAATGCTGCTATAAACAGAAAGTCCCTGTAATAACAGGGAAACGAAGAGAAATTTCATTTTTATGTATTTTGTCACAAGACAAGAGCATTGCATACCTGTACATTAAGAAGAGGATATCCTGAGGAAGAAGTTTTATGTGCGGGGTGGTGAAGATAATGCACCATCTTACATAATTGCATTATTGACAATCAGTGAAAGGGACCACAATATTCTTGTATATATAATATATCATCATCTAAACTGAATACCTGTAAACTGAAACAACATGATGATAATTAATTATTAAGAATATACCAAACAAAGAATAAGAAAATTTAACCAAAACCAATAACTCGAGTTGGATAACAATTGGACAACTTTAGACCACTGTTAACAAGAAGGATGAAAATATAAAAAGAAATATATATGTATATGAAGGATACGAGATAAAGAAGCTGAGCAATACAATATGCAGAGATTGAAAATAACATTAATGAAGTGTGACAGAAATAACCCATTATAATACATATTTCTTGGGGAAAAATATTTCACAGAAGAAGGATTGGGCCTGGGCCATAAAGAAATGAAAATTATTATTTACACTTTATAACACTATATCTACTTAATACATCTTTATATATGAATATTGCATGAAAACTCACTCCTACTTATTGTATGAGATATCTAAGTATACATTACATGATACACTAATACAATACTAACAATTTACACGGTTACTAATATACTAAAGTATATTAACACAAGTATATACAACTTATTCTTCATAAATCAGACTATTAACGTTTGTATTCAATACTAAAATTATTGAAAAATAACAGCGGGGGACGTTGCCAAGGGAGCCCACCACTGGAACAGCCCCGGTGTGACCATGACGCTGATGACACCACATCCACGGCGAGACATCGCGAGGCAGGACAACGTGCAGTCGCAGGGTGTCCAAGCTGTACGAAATGAAGTCCTTCCCCGGAGAGTGGCAGAAGAAAGTCTTCAAACTTAGAAGAAGAGATCCAGGCACTGCATGAACCTTACAGAAGCGTGCAGTCAGAACTTATCGACATTACATATAACAATTCTGTGACGTATGATGATTGCAACGTCACGGAGGAAACGGCCATTCCGCCGCTACCACCAGTATCACCAACTAGTGATACCGAGGATTATCCTTTCCCGCCATTACCATTACTGGAACCAGTATCAGAACCTACAACAGAACCAATAGAATGCCTTACGAATGAAAACGTGCAGATGGAAGAATGCCAGGAAGAGCAATTGGTAATGGAACCAGCTATCACAGAAGAGGTTGTTGGAGATAGTTTCGAACCTATACATCGAATCTACAAACAAAGTTTACACACACTAAAAGTCTCTACTAAGTACTCTGGTATGAACAGAATGTAGACTTGAAGGAAGAGACAGATAAATACCATTGCTACAATAATAACACCAAAAGAGGAGTACAATTACTACTGGAAGCTATGGAAGCAGATCCCGAGGAAGTGGGATTAAAGTCCGCAGCAGTGAAGAAAAGGCAGTACTACAGAAGTTGCATTGTTGATTACGTGTACAAATATTATCATTACACTTAGACGAAAGCAACGAGCGGCTTTGTGAGGTCTTCAAGATATACGAGTTGAAATCCCTGCCTGGAGAGTGGCAGAATGTTCACGTATGAACATACATACGGACAAGTCCACCCTAGGTTATATATATTGAATAACTAACTTCCCGTTTATGAATAAACTCACGTATTAATATAATCAGCAAATTCTTTCTATGCTCTATTTTAGTAACTCTTCGCAGTCACGTATTTTGCATATGTGTGTATAAATGAAACTACTATATAAACTATGTATTTCTACAATAAAGCAGTCCAGTGAAATCACCCGAAGTTTCATTGACTCCCTCCTCACCATGTGGCTACCGTCGCGCCGCCCTAGCGCTGCCTGAGTCCAGCGCCGCGTCGCTCTAACTATCGCGCTGCCCGAATTCAGCGCCACGCCGCCGCCCTAACCGTCGCGCTGCCCTAACCGTCGCGCCGCCCTAGCGCCCTAGCGCTGCCCGAGTCCAACGCCGCGTGGCTCTATCCTTCGCGCCGCCCTACACCATCGCTGCACAAACCTAACCGTGCCTAACATCATGTAGTTTAGGTACTGAGCGTCTACTACGTCCGACAAATCAATAAGGTAGCTAGAGTCTACGTGTTTACGAGTATCTATGGACTCTCGTTCTGTACACGCCTGTCAGCGAGCAACACAGCACGTTCCCGGCGTGTCCATACCTACTTGACTGAAAAACATAATTAACTGCAATAAAATATACAGTAATTTTGCTTAAGAGGATACCAAAATAGCTTCGTGCATTTTTCTACGTACGAAGTTTTCATTTTTTCTTTAGATTGAATGGCTAGAGCTCTAATTTTTAAGTATATGTTTTTTCAATATATAATCTAGGATCGCATAAACTCAGAAACGCGATTGAAAAAAGTTTTCTCGATAGAAAATCTTAGCGAAACAACCTCTCTAATTTTTTATTTTTTTCATTTGTCGGTCTATTATCGCGTATTAACTAATGAAATAACTTTAAAAACATAAGTAACTATTATATATAGAAACACGTAAATCAGAATTAAAATATATTTAGTAGATTTTGATTAAACAAAAAAAATATCCCTAATTCTTCATTTTCTATACCTACTAGCTGTGTTAATATGTACAGGTCGACGATAATATTGATGTAGGCCCTTAAGCATATCATTAGAAATTATGTTTATCGTACATTACATATCTATACTTACTAATATTATAAAGCTGAAGAGTTTGTTTGTTTGAACGCGCTAATCTCAGGAACCAGTGGGCCGATTTGAAAAATTGTTTCAGTGTGAGATAGGGCATTTATCGAGGAAGGCTATAGGTTATATAACATCACGCTGCGACCAATAGGAGTGAAGCATTAGTGAAAAATGTTGCAAAAACGGGGAATGTTGCAATAGCTAGTGTATTGTATAAAACTTAATGTTAGTGACATACATAATTATGTTATATGTACTCGTATGTTGTTGGCTGGAATTCGTGAGGGAATCAAACCCTCTTCACCTATACTTGAACGATAACAAATGAAATATTTCGCGTTGATTATTTGTTTTTGTTTTTCGAGTAGGTTGTAATGGCCACCCGTTCAAACACCAAAGTCCAGGAACAATCACTGTTCTGAGTAACTATTATGATAAGTTGTTTACGTGTTTATGTTATAAATATAAGCGTGTTAAGAAGCAATATAATTTGTTTTCCTAATGAAATTTCCACGGAGATTAATTACTCCGTTATTAAAGTTACTTGCCAGAAAAATTAGGAAAAATAATTACTATCGTCTTGTAGTTCGTTAGCTATATTTTTTTATCAATAAATATTTTTCAAAGTACCTACTTCAACTATTATCATCATCATCATAAAATCACGCCTTTTTGCCCATGGGGATAGACAGAAACTATAGAGCACTATCTGCTACGTTCGAAACGTATTAATAAGAGTAATAAAAATTTTACTTCATTAGAATTAATAAAATTCATTTTGTTATGCCTTTTAATACATTTACATTTGCATCTTTCGTATTTATGTAAATATTTTAATGTAATTTTCACTGCCTTTACAATTTTGAATTAATCTGTTTTTAATATCAAGCGCTGTAAACAATAAATATTTGTAAGGAAATCAGAATCTTGTACTTTAAAAATATAATTGAATAGATAATTATCTGCTGAAGCGTGTTTTTCTAGTGCCTAAATTAAGTAGATCTTATAGAATATTACTTAGTCGTAGAGATATTTTCGAAAATTTTTCCCGTTTTTGCAACATTTTCCACTAATGCTTTGCTCCTCTTTGTCTCAGCGTGATGTTATATAGTCTAAAGGCTTCCCGGATAAAGGTACTATTCAACATTGAAAGAATTTTTTAAACCGAAGCGGGGATTCCTAAGATTTGCGCATTCAAACAAACAAACAAACTCCTCAGATTTATAAAATTTATCGAAGAAGGCTATAACACCACGCTGCGACCAATAAGAGCGAAGTGTTATTGAAATATATTGCAGAAACTGGTACATTTTTTCTGAACTCCACTCATACCAAGTCGCGGGCAAATGTTAGTCTTTGATAAGATTGATATAAGATGATAATTTAGAACGATAAAACTTAGATCTATAACTAATACCATTTATTTTCTAACACTTGCGCGACTCATCTGTTTAAATAAAACTACTTTTTACGGATTTAGACGCATATATTTGTTTTAAATTTTGGACCGACGTTTCGGAGAACTTGTTAATGTATTTTAGAAACTAAAATAATGTTATTGATTTTATGTATAATATATAAACTAAATGATATAGTTTATAGTAGAAGTCTATCTTTATGGTCAATGTAAAATTAAAATCGAATGTGGGTAAACCCTGTAATAACTGATCGTAGAAGACACATTACAGCTCAGTTTCACCCGTGACCATGGTGACTGCAAAGTCTCCGAAACGTCGGGCCAAAATTTAAAACAAATATACGCGTCTAAATCCGTAAAAAGTAGTTTTATTTAATACCATTTAATTAATGTTTATAAAGAGAAGTGTATGCATCACAACCACGGCCACATGGGAACCGTACGTCTTCGCCGTTCAGATCGCCGTGTACTGGAGCGAGCACGTCGCAGAACATTGCGTATGACAGTCATTATCGTGACTGTATTTGCACTCTGCTGGCTACCATATGCTACCATCACTATGTGGTAAGTATTAAAAATTATTTAAGTAGTCAAGAAGATATTTTTAAAGAAGTAAATACAGATTGACAGAGACATATCAAGTTTTATATAGATCTCGCCATCGGCAGGGAGTTCTAAATCATACCTTGGATCTAACACCATCACGAAACTGTAGGGTTGCAGTAAAACTTCATCCCACGCACAATCAAGTTGTTAAACGTACTGCCTAGCGTGGCTTTCCCAGAGGACTACGGCATGGAGTGTTAAAATGTTCTTAAATGAACATTTTAACACCCTTTTTTGAAGAGATCCATGCCGTAGTCCTCTGGGAAAGCCACATGCGAGTGATATCTCTGGTGTTGCAAACGTCCTTAGCTTACGGTAACTGCTTACCATTAAGCGGGACGTGACTTTTATAATTTTAACACACCACATTTAATAAATCAAATAGCATGTCAATTGCAAAATTAATAAATTACACCACATTTAATTATATTTACTTCTTACTTTTTCATATTCTTCTTTACATGGTTCATCCCTTATCTGATATACCTCTATCCTAAATTCTTCCTATTTCTATACTCATTCGAAGTTATCATAAAAAAATGTGCTTACCACGAGCAGGGTTTGAATTGACGACCTCGGAATGCTGATCCAGTGCTCTAACACACTGAGCTGTTGTGGGTCGACAATTTTAGATTTGTAGGTTATATGACTTTTTTTAACACGCTTATATAAGTTCAGTATGTATCTATCAATGTAGTAATCTATGTAACGGAATCTTTGAAAGTGATTTTAACCCACTTGCAGTAGCTGGATTGATCTGAAATTTTACACATATATCAAGGACCGATGACAATGCATTAATAAAAGAAAATATTCAGCATTATCAAGCGTGTTTTTTAGTTTTTGATCTAAGTAGATTATTTTAAGACATTTTAACATCAAAATAAAATCGATGAAATAAATTGCGGAGCGAAGAGGGGATTACGCATGCGCAGTAGCGCCGATAATGTAAGGATTTTTCATTACATTATTTTCGTTACGGAATTTCCGGATTCGGTCTCCACGCTTAAGGCCCGCGATAGAAGCTATGCAATAGCTTAAAACTACTTTCTTTCGGGTTCAAGTGCCGGAATAATAAGCCTTTACATTTCAGTATATCTGTTTATTATGTGTTTATTATTTTCCACAGCTACAAGTTACAAATGTCAATCTCATCAATAGAGACACAATTTCAACTATCAACTTATGAAATCTATTCCTAACTCACTCATAACATCTATTTGTTCAACAAAGTTCCAAACTAAACAAAAATTTGCCACCAAATCTCATCTTTTCCAACCAAACTGCGCGGTCAAAATAGTCTCATCACACATTCAATATTTGAAAAAGGAATTATTTGGAAAAGGAAATCGATATCTGAATGCAAAAAATTCAATTACCTATTATATCGATTATACAAATCCTAACATCTATGTATTATAAGTATGTATTTACAAAAGAAAAGTAGTATATGTATTCTATCCGTATTCTGGTACCCATAACACAAGCATATAAGCTTAGCTTGGGACCAGAGGACGTTGTGTGAAATGTCCATGAATATTTATATTTATTTATATTTAACACGTAGCTTTTATTTCTGTACTAGCTACTCCGTACGCGTGGAATTTTAGATCCTCATATATTTTGTCACCTTTCCCTTTCAAGACCAAAATCACCGAAATCCGCCCAGCCGTTCCCTAATTTTATCGAGACTAACGCACAGCAATTGATTTTTATATATGTATAAGAAAAAGAAGATTCACATTTTTTAGGTATATGATAGATCGACAATCAGCATCCCGCGTGTCTCCAAGTGTACAAGACTTATTGTTCGTGATGGCTGTGTCTAATTCATGTATGAATCCGCTTGTTTACGGCTCATATACACTTGACATCAGAGGAGCACTACAAAGACTGTTGAAGGCCTGCTGTCATTCTTCTGCTGCGTCTGATAATATAGGTAAATAGTGGTTGATTTGTTAGACTTGTTCTTTGTGATGTAAGTAATGCGTTTCGCTTTTATATTTCTAGATTACCGTACCCAAAGCTGACTGGGACTTTATTGCCATGTTCGCCGGCCTTTCTCTCTCAAGCTTAAAACGTTAAAATTGTCACAGATGATTATAACTTTTTATTTACACTTTATATACTGAAATGTATAAAGGTGGACTTAATGTTTAAGGCATTAAGTCAGTCTTTATATTTACATTATACCTTTTGGTACAGACCTCAAATAATAAATTAGCTTTGTTAGAAAACTAAAAAACACGAAAAATCCAATTTTTTTAAATTATTGCATTGTACTTTTTAAAATAAGCAAATTGTTATTCCAAATTATTTATTTTAAATACTTTTTTTGGGTTCAGTAGTGCCAAAAGGTAAAAAGGGGACCCTATTACTGGAATTTCGCTTTCTGCCCTTCCGTCTGCCAGTCTGTTACCCGGAACGGCCTTGACTACATATTGCAAAATTTATTCACAGGTAACTCCGGCTCTAGTTCTACAAGGTACAGAAATAACTTTGAAAAGCCGCTGATGAGAACGTTAAAGGTAAAAGGTTTACAACTTACCTAACCCTTTGTTAGCCCTTAATGTTATTTAACGTAGTTATGTTAAAGTTAATAACATTTATAATTTAACTAATATATTTTAACGAGCAATTCTTCTTTACAAAAATAACGACTTTGTTTTTTTTACTCATTTTATAAAACAACTAGCTGACGCCCGCGAGTTCACCCGCGTTTATATGTAGTTATTGAGCCTAATATACACATAACATTAACAAATTATACAAAAAAGCTCTCTATAAAAAAAAATCGCATCCAAGTCCGTTGCGGATTTTTGGAGATATAAGCTCATATAGGGACAAACATACATAAAAAATAACGACTTTGTTTTTATAATAAGTAAAGATGACGTTATTGTGCAGTGTATGTCCCTATGTGAGCTTGTATCTTCAAAAATCCGCAACGGATATCAATTCGATTTTTTTTAATAAAGTGGTTCAGTAGGATAGAATGTTTCTTTCGTATATTTTTGTTAGGATTTGGTTTTTTACGCGTATGAAGTTACGGGAAAAAGGTAGTGTATAATAGCTCCAACTGTTCTGTTTATTACCCTTATATAATTATGTTCAGGATAAGCGAAATTTTTGTAGCAATTGAACTAGATTTTTTTTAGACTTTTTGTTTCAGGATGGCAGAATACGACCACGATTTGGCGTGCGTTTCGCTGAAACATCATTCACGGCTGTTCCTGAACGTGTAGAGGTTACAAAGAAAATAAGAGGTCCCGCCTGACAGCCGCCGGCGAGGCTTCTGTGCGCCAAACACGAGCGCTGTCGGGTTTTGCACGAGTACTATAAAGCTAAAAAATTATGTAATCCTATAGTTATGTTGTAAATTGCTTTATATTTGTAGTGATTTAAACTTTTGACTTTTTCAGAAGCTATTCGACAATTTTGTAGTGTTTTAATTTAATATGAATAGTAATTCACTATTCATGCTTAAGTTGCCCATCTTATTGTATATAAGTATTTTAATATGTATTTTCATAAGATATACTGTTTTAAAAGTCGTAAAAGTCAAATGTAGTTTTTCTCTTAATACTTATATTATAGAGAGAGTTTATTTGTTTAAACGCGCTAATCTCTCAGTTTTCTTTCATTGTTGAATAGCACATTTAACGAAGAAGGCTATATAACATCATGCTGCGACCAATAGAACCAAAGCATCAGTGAAAAAGGTTGCAAAATAGGAAAAAGAAAATCTAAAATTCCACGCATACGAAGTTACGTAAAACAGCCAGTTACTTCTATTCCCACCATTCCTAATGAAGTTAGGAACTTTTGGTATTCAAATAAAACCACTTTTACGCGTATATAAGTCATAAGGTCATAGCTCATTAGAGACACCCGGCACCCACCCCGCACCGTCTCGTCGCACGGCGTCCACTCGTTGTCGACAGGTGGTCCACGGGTGGAAACCGCGTTACCACCAATAACCGACGCGCGGTAACAGTGGACCCTCGCTGGAAGCTGGTGGACGCCGCGTGGTCTACGACTGGCGACCAGTTAGTCCAGGAATTTTCGTGTAGTCTGTCAACAATTGGCATAATAGTTTTTCTTTATTCATTTTGAAAGCAAAAACGATACGTCCGACTTGTTTATAAGAAAGGCTGGGTATGAAGGGAGGGTGGGGACCCGCGCATTGGCGATGCGCTGTCAGCGCAAGGCAAGCATACGAGCAGTGAGTTGTCACCGAGTGGTCCACCCTTGGTCCGCGCGTTGGAGGGCTTTCGACAGAGGCGAGGCAGTGTCGCTACGGAGTTGATGTAGTGAGCGCATACCCATACAAATCCATATCAAGAAGATTAACCACACGAGGCGAGGCGGTGCGGAGTGGGTGCCGGGTGGCTCTAATGAGCTTTGACCTTAAAGGCGTAAAGGTGATTTTAAATGACCTGAATAAATAAGTCGCGCAAGTGTTAGAGAACTTTTATTATACTTACAATAACAAAAACGGTGGTTTACATGTTTATAATTAACATATTTTGTTACGTTTTAAAATAATCTTGTGTATTTGGATGTTGTTATAATAAAGACTGAATGTAATAATAAGCTTTTAACATCTTAATATTAAGAGATGGGCTAACCAAAATAGAGTTCGGTTTTTGAGATCGCGTTATAGATGTTATATGTATAAGGGGTACCAGCTGTGCTGTTCCTACAATAAGCAAACGAATATCCTGTTGGTATTATCTCTCCTGCTATTTCCGTTAGAATTTCATTGACCATTTTATAGATTCACTAGCTGACCCGGCAATCGTTGTTTTGCCATACAAATGTCAGGGGTTTCGTTATCACTTAGGGGTATGTAAAATAGATAGTAACCTATTCTCAGACTTACTGAAAATGCATATAAAATTTCATAAAAATCGGTCAAGCTGTTTCGGAAGAATATAGGCACGAACACTGTGACACGAGAATGTGAAATATTAGAGATACTGAAAACACCCGGTGGTCTTATTCGTAATGACTTATCGGAGGTTCAAAAGTTAAGTAAAATCGGTTCGCGAAAATTGTGAAAACTTGTTATTCGTAATAGTCTTTTTACGCTAAAACGTTTAATATCTAGTTTAAACCTCCGATAAGTCAATATGAATACGACCACCGGTCTTAGTATAAATTGTACTTATGTTTAGTTAAAAAAAAGTCGCGAAAAACATTCAAATATAAATTGTTTATAACTTTATAATCTCTAGTCCTATTACTTAATTTTGTGTTCTATATGAAAGCTTTGAATAATCAAATAATACTGGCAAACGAGTGTAATTTATTTTGTACCGAAATAAATGATTGCAAAATAAATATTTTTCTATTTATTCCAACATTTACCATTTAACTATATAGGTAAAAAATATTTTTTGTAGGTATGTATACTTGTATACCCTCTACAACGTGTTGCAGAAAGGTGTAGTCATATTTTAAGGTTGCATTGGATAGGCCTTAAATATTATAAATATTACAGTTACACATAGAAAAATACAGTTTGTAAATTTTTTCTTGTTTATAGCCGACTATTAAATAACTACCAGGAACGCATCAATTATGAGATGTTTACGGTTTATTGAATGCGATTGAACCTTACGATAAAAGATGACCTCATTAGTGTTGACTTAAAGAAAAACGAATTTACTTATTTAAAAAAATATTAAATTTTCATGAACACATAAAAGTCATAATAAATAAATAAATAATAAATATTTTGGACATTTCACACTACGTCCTCTGGTCCCAAAGTAAGCTATATTTCTATGCTTGTGTTATGGGTACCAGATACGGATATACTACATATACTACTTTTCTTTTGTAAATACATACTTATAATTCATAGAAAACAACCAGACGCAGAACAAACATTTGTTTGACAAGTATAAACATCACACAAATGATTGTCCTGACCGGGAATCGCACCCGAGACCTCGTGATCGGCAGTCCGTCATATAAACCACTAGACCACGAGGCCCGTCGATAATATAACTAGTGTTTGTAATTTCATCCATGCCTAGTGCCTAGTTACCGGCCATGTGTAAAACGATGGTCAAATATAACTATACCTTTCTGAAACACGTTGTATAAGTTCCGATACTATTGACCATCATATTATAAGCTGAAGTGATAATGGGCAGGCCACATCGCTCGACGATCCGACAATTGGGATTGTTCATAATTTTTGACCTGCTGTTTTTATATATTTTTTAGAAAATATAGACTATTTTAAGCAACTAATTTCAATATTATTGAAATATTCAGTATATAGAAATTTTTAATAATACTTAAAGATACTATTTTAAATGCTGTGACGTTATCGTTGTACGCATTCTGTGTATTGCCTTTTCCTGATAGACTTAAGATAGATTGTCACACATCTTCATCATCTTTTTTAAGTTGCCAGGTTGATATAATAGACCAATTTCAACTTCACCACAGAGTAGTAAATCCCTAAAAACGCCTTATTATTTAAAGTCCTTCATTTCAAGGACAAATAGAGGCCATTTGCTTTTTTTGAAAAATAATCGATAATATATCAAATTTTCCGAAAAAAACTAATGGATCATGATCAGAAACTCTATTCCCCGAAATGGTTTTCGAATTAAGAGTTTGAAGAAAATATGAACAATGCCAATTGTTGGGTAAAGGAGGTCCTTGAGTAGTGACCACGTACCGGACGACGCAGCGTGGGCAGAGGCGTATTTAGAAAATTAGCGCCCCGGGCCATTTGATTTGACGCCCTGGGCCAATTTAATTAGCTCCCTAAAAATTAGTAGAGAAAGAGCAAAATTTTTACTTGAAGCTTTTCGCCGCCCTTCTTAGGGTGGCCGCCCCGGGCCATGATCCCTATGGCCCCAAGGTAAATACGCCTCTGAGCGTGGGGCTGTCCCCGACATGGTGGACTGACAACATCGTCAAATGTGCAGGGAGCCAATGGATGCAGTTAGCGCAGGACCGGGCGTTGTGGTATTCTATGGGGGAGGCCTATGTCTAGCAGTGGACGGAGAAAGGCTTATAAAATTCTTTTGGTGAAAATATATCATAAAATTATAGTTCGAAGACCGAAAAATATAAAAAATAATAATAATATCATAAAATTCTTTTGAAATATTGTCTATAGCATTCGCAGCAGAGTTACAACAGACTTGGTGAGATCAAATACTTGCAAATCGTGGGTTTAGTAGTCTGATATTTCATGTAACGGACTGCCATTCACAGGTCGCGTATTCGATTCTCGCACGGGACAATCATTGTGATATTTACACATACAAATGTTTGGACTGCATATTGTTATTATTATAATTTTACAATTTATTTGCGAATAATTTTAGTTATTAAAATAATTGGTCAAGTGCGAGTCGGACTCGCGCACGAAGGTTTCCGTACCATTATCTATGCAACATAAGGCAACGTTATTAGTATCGAGCAAGAAACGGTAAAATAAATTGGTCAAGTGCGAGTCGGACTCGCGCACGAAGGGTTCCGTACCATTATCTATGCAACATAAGGCAACGTTATTAGTATCGAGCAAGAAACGGTAAAAAAATCATGTTTGTTGTATGGGAGCCCCCCCTTAAATATTTATTTTATTTTATTTTTAGTATTTGTTGTTATAACGGCAATAGAAATACATCATCTGTGAAAATTTCAACTGTCTAGCTATCACCGTTCTTGAGATACTGGGTACGGAACCCTAAAAATCATGTTTGTTGTATGGGAGCCCCCCTTAAATATTTATTTTATTTTATTTTTAGTATTTGTTGTTATAGCGGCAATAGAAATACATCATCTGTGAAAATTTCAACTCTCTAGCTATCACCGTTCTTGAGATACAGCCTGGTGACAGACGGACGGACGGACGGACGGACGGACAGCGAAGTCTCAGTAATAGGGTTCCGTTTTTACCCTTTGGGTACGGAACCCTAAAAATCATGTTTGTTGTATGGGAGCCCCCCTTAAATATTTATTTTATTTTATTTTTAGTATTTGTTGTTATAGCGGCAATAGAAATACATCATCTGTGAAAATTTCAACTGTCTAGCTATCACCGTTCTTGAGATACAGCCTGGTGACAGACGAACGGACGGACGGACGGACAGCGAAGTCTCAGTAATAGGGTCCCGTTTTTACCCTTTGGGTACGGAACCCTAAAAATGATAAAAAATTGTTACTCAAGGAAATTAACAAATTGAAATAATTTATCTATATTTCCCAAAAGAGTAGACGCTACGTTTTTCTGGATAAAAGGGATAATAAGGAAAAAGGTCAGAGTACATAACTTTGTTTTTTATTACACATCACTTCTTATTGTTTTATGTTTTCCGGCCTTGTACTCTGTGCCACTCGTAATACATATTATGTAGGAGATTTTTTTTCATCTATATCTATATCTATCTTTGATTCATCTATACTTCATGTATCTCAAGGACCACTGCTCTGATTTGATAAATTCTTTCAATGATGGATAGTCTATTTATTGAGAAAGGTTAGTTTTATGGTCTATATAACATGACGCTGCAAAAACATGTATTATATGGTAATACTAGCGGTCGCCCGCGACTTCGTACACGTGGGTTTTATGAAATTTTCCCGTGATGTTGATCGCATCGTGATGTTATTTAGACTTATAGCCTTCCTCGATAAATGTACTATCAAACACTGAACAAATTTTTCAAATCGGACCAGTGGTTTCTGAGATTACCGCGTTCAAACAAACAAACTCTTCAGCTTTATGATATTAGATATTAGTATTGATTCTTACAATATATAGTAAACACCCAGACGCAGTACAAATAGCTCACACAGTGTAAAATACAAAAAATCCACAACTATGAGGGTTAAATTGCTGCCACATATATCTAGTTCCCGCACGAATAGATTTGATAGGGTTAGATTTGTAGTGTTATTTAGATATTAGGAGCTAACGAATCGCTTCAGCCCATGGGATATTAAAACTAGTGAAACGTGAAATAACTACAATTGGTTTCAGTTGACGTCTATATAAACTACTAGCTGAGACCCGCTACTCCACATGCGTAAAATTTTAGATCCCCATATATTTTGTCACGTTTCAATTCCTTGGGATTTCATGAATATTTTTAGACCAAAATCGGCTATGTCGTTCTGGAGTTTTGCATGTCTCCTTCCGGTGATGCTGGTGCTTTGAGCCTTACCATGACTATCTAGAGAGTTGAAATTTATTTTTAACAGATGCTGTATAATTTTTATGCTATAACAGTAAAACTATTAAAAACCAGGATAACTATAAAAAATATTCAAGTGTGCTCTCATACAACAAACGCTTTCAGTGTAATTTGATGATGATAGACGAAATGATTACAACGGTTGAGCCGCCCACGCCGTCGCCTCGTTTGTTCAGGTGGTGAGGTGATGGCAGCAAAGAGAGAAGCCCTGCGAGAGCGCGAACGCTCGGGTTGCACCTTGCTCTTCCCCGCAGGGAACCGGTAAGGGGTCGGGTCGGCGCGCAAGAGCTGGCGCCCCTACCCTGAGTGGAATCCATACACGGCGGGTCGCAGGACCTGCGGCGCCTAATGTGCTGAATGGGCTCTCACCAAGCATTCCGGTAAGAGACCACACACACACGATGAAGGGACCTAATGTCCCTTCCGCTGAGTCGGGCCCCGAATAACAGGGCCACGCCTTTACCTTTTTCGTGATCAGGCTCAAGGCACTATACTATGGCCAGGTAAGGGCAAGGATGGAAAAAAAAGAATGTCCAATATATTATGTTAATAACAATAATACCTATATATACCCTTCGTGTAAAAATCCAACTTTTTGCTGGTTTTTTAATTAATCATGTTAATAGTCTGAACAAAATCAATGACCGTGTCGTACTGATTTACCGATAGTAATTAATATTAAGGGCCTACATCAATATTATCGTCCACATGTACATATTAACACAGCTAGTAGGTATAGAAAATGAAGAATTAGGGATATTTTTTTTGTTTACTCAAAATCTACTAAATATATTTTAATTCTGATTTACGTGTTTCTATATATAATAGTTACTTATGTTTTTAAAGTTATTTCATTAGTTAATACGCGATAATAGACCGACAAATGAAAAAAATAAAAAATTAGAGAGGTTGTTTCGCTAAGATTTTCTATCGAGAAAACTTTTTTCAATCGCGTTTCTGAGTTTATGCGATCCTAGATCAAATATTGAAAAAACATATACTTAAAAATTAGAGCTCTAGCCATTCAATCTAAAGAAACAATGAAAACTTCGTACGTAGAAAAATGCACGAAGCTATTTTGGTATCCTCTTAAGAGCCAAACTCATCTGGCTCACAAAACCCTTCTTTATTTGATAATATTTTACACAGTATCTAATTTAATCGCGCTATTTTCACTGTCCGTTAGATAACGATGCCAATTCGACATGCAAAATTAATTTAAGTAAAAAATCTAAAATTATAGACTCAAATATTTAAGACGGAAAGAAGTTTAATATAAATGTGCACAACAAAATAGCCAATAGGCATTGTTCATATTTTTTAAAACTCTTATTTCAAAAACCATTTCGGATCAAAGTACTCAATTGTTACTTTCATTTTTAGTTAAGTTCAGTTGTGCACGTAGAATTGAGGCCAATCGCTAAATTAATATAGATAATTGAAATGCCTTAAATCACAGAATCAATCACGAAAACTTAGATTAATGTGTTGCTTTGATAGAATTGAATGAAAGCTCAATGAAATCTTAAACTTAATATTAAAACCTGTCAAGTACGAGTTGGACTCGCACATGGAAGGTACCGTACACTGTACCGTTATTTTAATAATAGAGAGAGAGAGAGAGTGAAAGAAAGTGCAGAATAAGGAACCTCTAGCGCTCGAGGAAGATGTGGAGTCAAGTTTAGTCAGTATTCCGTTTATCGGCGCCGAGTAAGACACTACCCATGCGATCTATCCTCTATTCTTGCTGTCAAAAACAGACCAATCTAAACTTTTGTAATTACTTACTAATTTGTAAATGTGAAACTGAGATGACTGAATACTATAATTTTGACGAGCTTATATCTTTATGCGTGTAACGAAACCATTGTGCGATTCAGGAAAGTAGTACAACGCCATCTATTGCGCAGTATAGTAAACTTCTGTTTGTTAAGATTTGGTTTTCAAAATTCGCTCGTTACGAACTCGCGGGCAACAGCTAGTACTTGTATATGTTATTGATGACAGCATTCTCTATTGAAAATTTGATTAGAGATAGATATATTTTACTGATAAACGAGGACGTACGTTATTTCTATCTCCTGTCAAATTATTGTTATTGATAAAATTGTTATCCTTAACAATATAATATACTAATAACAATAAATAGGGCCTCGTGGTCTAGTGGTTCATGTAACGGACTGCCGATCACGAGGTCGCGGGTTCGATTCCCGCTCGGGACAATCATCTGTGTGATATTTATTATTGACATACAAATGTTTGTCCCGCGTCTGGGTGGTTACTATGTATTATAAGTATGTATTTACAAAAAAAAATTAGTTTATTATTATATCCGTATTCTGGTACCCCAAGCATATAAGCTTAGCTTGGGACCAGAGGGCGTTCTGTGAAATGTTCATGAATATTTATTTATTTATATATCCAATCCATAAACGTGAATCGAATATTGAAAATGGCCGTATGAAAATTTGTATACTAACTTCTTTCAGTTCTAAATAATTCTCTCTCCCTATCTCTCTATATTAGTAAATCACTGCAACTAGCTTTTAAACTTTTTAGTTTTAATCATCAAATAGAATAAGATTATGTACTTAGAGCATTTAAGTATTGTTCTTGTGCCGTTTTCAGAGTTCATCTGACATTACCAACTCCTGCTAGTTTATGCTCAAAGGCCGATGCCCTGCGGTATAAAGTTCGGGAAACCTTTTAATTAAAATTCAGACTTACCTAACAAAATACTGTAGTAATGAGGGTTATCTAATTTAATATTAATTGAAGATAATCTCAGGTGTTTTGTGAATATAAAATTCATTGTTTGTATCTGAGGTAAAATATGCCATTATTCGAGGTCATGTGGTTTTGAATTATCAACAGGCTATCCACAGATTTATCAGAGGGGTACCCATACAACGGTAAAGCTTGGCTAAATAAATCGATACTGAATATTATAAAGCTGAAGAGCTTATTTCTTTGAACGCGCTAATGTCAGGTGCTACTGGTCCCATTTAAAAAACTCTTTCTATGTTGTATAGTACATTTATCGAAGAAGAAGGCTTATAGGCTATAGCAACATTACGCTGCGACCAATAGGACCAAAGCATAACGGAAAAATGTTACAAAAACTGGAATTTTTTTCCAAATTCCTCGCGTACGAATTCGCAGGCAACGGCTATTAGTATTTATAAACGCAACCACGGGCGATAACTAGTAAAATGATCTTCATAGTTACTAGAGTTTCCTAAAGTCGCATAAAATTTACAAGCACTTGGTTCAACTTAATGTAGAAAGGTCAGAGATATAACTCAATTACTGCATGGTAACATAGTGCGAAGTTATGCCACTGAACTAACGAGGCGCTTAATAATGTTATGAAAACTAATATTCTATATTAGGTACTTGCTTTGCTTTTTTCTTGCTTTGCTTGCTTGCTTTTTTTTGTCAACACAAATATTTGTATTTATTATTATTAGGCAACTAGTCTTTTCTTGGCTCAAAAGCTTATTGGCTTGCTTGTTATCCTTTGTGCCAACGAACGTGGTAATACCGCTAGCCTTCTGGGCACGTTGCCCAAGGATATCGATATGGAGGAATGTTTTGATACATTATGTTATGGATATATTTTTATTTTCTTTAAGTCTTTTTTTTCTTTTTTCCCTTTTTTGTGTTTTGTGTATATTATTATAAATAGTCTATAAAAATTTGAATAGTATAAATAAAGAACCTGTGCCCGCGGTGTTACTCGCGGTTATAAGAATAAAAATTCTCTTCGTTTTTTTACTACCCCACGGGAAACTTGCATTCTTTCGGGATAAAAAGTAGCCTATACTTTAACATTTTTTTAGGATATTTATATGCTCTTGTCAATATGTTATCGATCGTCGATGATTGCTATCAAAATCAGACTAATCAAAATTTTTGTAATTACTTACATATCATTAAGCTACTGATGACAACAATCTCTATAGAATATTTGGCAAGGGACAGAAATACCTTACTGATAAACGAGGATAACAATGTATTCGTATCTAATTGTAGATTAATGAAAGTGGACTTTAACACACCAACGTTGGAGACAGAAAGATGTTGCGGAATATTCACTCAACTTTTGCATTTTCGTTGGATATAGCAAAATCACATACCGAGTTCAACAAACTTTGGGTTTTCATAGATGTGCTCTTTATGTAGGGTAGTATATTATGTTTGGTGTGCGTTGATCGCCTTGCATGCTGAATCTACTGGGGCTGACCTGTAAGACGCAGTATTGATATTTTCTTAAACTAATGATATAATAATTAGTTCAATTCAAAAACAAAAAAAAAACAGATATTAATATATAACGACCGGGTCTACTCCGCGGGAAATATAATTTATTTTAGGTACGATACCTGTTTTGTCCCGACGTTTCGGTCGACTTGTATCGACCGTGGTCACGGGTGAACTGCGGGTCGATACAAGTCGACCGAAACGTCGGGACAAAACAGGTATCGTACCTAAAATAAATTATATTTCCCGCGGAGTAGACCCGGTCGTTATATATTAATATGTGTAAAAGCCGCGAAAGTTTAAAAACATTAAAAAAAAATAGGCTTTAAAATCCTGAGTATTTTTTAAAATTAATGCATATCATCCCCGTCCTCAAAATACGAGCCAAACTTCAGATCAATCCAATTACTTTAAGTCGATTACAATTACTTTCAAAGATTCCGTTACATAGATCCTCCTATGTTCCTACGTTCCTGCGTATGTGATTATCTACATAATATCAATATTATTATATTAACTACTCCGTGTGGTGACGGATTAAGAATACAAGTGTCACCACCCCATCTCCTCCCAAGGGTGCTGTAAAAGTCAGCTACGGGATATTGCACACAGATAACATCTTCTGTGAGAGACGGAAAACTCGAAAATAAACCCTCTGCCAACACGCCTGGTCAGCGCGACACAGTAGACCATAATCCCTCCCAAAGTGGAGGAGGCCCGTGCCCAACAGTGGGACATAAATGGGCTGGAGAAGAAGAACTACTAGGTGTAGCCCGCTACTTCGTACGCGTGGAATTAAGACAATTTTCCCCGATTTCGCATTATATTTCACTGATGCTCTCCTATTTGGACAATTTACACAATATCTTTATAAATTGTAGCCTATATGTTATTCTGATGTAGGTACATAATACATTCAGTAGTTTTTACGTGAAAGAGTAACAAACATCCATACTCACAAACTGTCACATTTATAATATTAGTAGGATGTTTCTTTGTCAGAAGATTAAAAAGAAAGTTAATACTTATGTAAGTATTAACTTTTTATTAAGGGCCTCCATCAATATTATCGTCGACATGTACCTATTAACACAGCTAGTAGGTATAGAAAATGAAGAAATAGGGATATTTTTTTTGTTTACTCAAAATCTACTAAATATATTTTAATTCCGATTTACGTATTTCTATATATAATAGTTACTTATGTTTTTAAAGTTATTTCATTAAATAAAAAATGAGAGAGGTTGTTTCGCTAAGATTTTCTATCGAGAAAACTTTTTTCAATCGCGTTTCTGAGTTTATGCGATCCTAGATTATGTATTGAAAAAAACATATACTTAAAAATTAGAGCTCTAGCCATTCAATCTAAAGAAAAAATGAAAACTTCGTACGTAGAAAAATGCACGAAGCTATTTTGGTATCCTCTTAACTCTTTTTATTAAAGAAATTGAATAAATATTCTTGATAATAATCGAATATAGTCCGTATGACGGCAGAAGAGCCGTTAAGGAATATTGTACACAGATAACACCCTCTGTGAGAGACGGAAAACTTGAACTTAAACCCTGTGCCAACAAGCTTTATCAGCGCGGCACAGTAGACCGCTATCCCTCCCAAAGTGGAGAAGGCCTGTAGACCCATTTGGATGTTAATGAACTGGAGAGAGAGAGATATTTAGATTATTGAGTCTACCTATTTCTTGCAGTTTGATAACTATGACTACACATTGCCAGATCAGGCACGATTTCATCGGTACAGTGTATTAATATTAAACAATCACAATTTATTAAGCACACAAGTGTCTTGTATGCGATCATTTCACTAACAATCACAGAAAGTAAACAGACGAATTGCGTTGTGTCGGAATTGGGTTATATTTGTGTTGACAGACAGACTAATTGATCTCGATATGACTTCATTAGTACCAAACATATGTGATCGGATTCCGTCAAGTGTTAGGGCTTTTACAAAAAGAACTTTTGTTGAAATATGACATCATATCATGCAAGGACGTGAGGTCCAAATGCGCTAACGCTTTTTCGTATTACGTTACAAATATCTGGTTGACCGAGCAGATGGGGATATCGGGATATCGGGAAAGACTTTTGGGAAATTAGTGATATGTTGTGAAGTCTTGTGATAGTGTCCCGTTTTATGTTTTGGTACGGAACCCTAACCAAAATAAAAAAACAAATGGTGGTGAATGGTATTAATGGTATATTAGAATTATGAATGGTATATTAGAAGAGTGAGATAATGATATTATGTTGCATAGATAATGGTACGAAATCCTTCGTGCGCGAGTCCTACTCGCACTTGACCAATTTTTACAGTTTATAGTTAAACTGTATCATACCTATTACAATTAATATAATTGACACCCAAATCTATATTATTCTATGCTAATATTATAGACCTGAAGAGTTTGTTTGTTTGTTTGTTTGTTTGAACGCGCTAATCTCAGGAACCACTGGGCCGATTTGAAAAATTCTTTCAGTGTTAGATAGGGCATTTATCGAGGAAGGCTTTAGGCTATATAACATTACGCTACGACCAGTAGAAGCAGAAGCAGTAGTGAGAAATCTTGTGAAAACGGCTAAAATTTTCTAAATTCTACGCTGATGGTGTCGCGGGCAACAGCAAGTCTATTATAATTTTTTTACAACTTTACATATATTATAAAACAAAGTCGTTATTTCTTATGTTATGTCCCTATTAAAGTTAAAATTTTTAAATTTACGCAACGGATTTCGATTCCGTTTTCTCAACAGATCGAGTGGTTCAAGAGGAAGGCTTTTTTTATAATTTGTTACGGTTTGGTATATTTTAGGGCTGAGGGGCTTAAAAACCATAAATGCGGTTGAAACTGTAGTAACATAAGGTAGTCAAACAAAATAAAAAATACTTATAAACTGTGCTTATAAAGTACTAATACTGAGCAAATATTAGAATTGTGACGGCGATTTAATTAATAAAATGAAAAAAATCACCTGTCAAGAGCGATTCGTATATGGAGGGTTCAGTAGTAGAAAAGGATAATTTACAGTGTTTTAATAAAAGTAGTTGCTTCAACCTTGAGCCATTGTTTTCGTTTATATGGAAAATCTTAGTATTTGCTCAGGCTTGCTCCATTTCTAATTGCAAGTTTGTAGGATGATAGAATATTGTATCTAGGTTTTGATACTAAAACATAATCTAGGTGTATAATCAAATCTGTAGGTTTTGATGTCAAATCAAAACCTACGATTGACTTGCCCTTTAGTAATCGTAGGTAAAACGACTATATTTTGCTGGTATACTATTTTGTTAACAAGAAACATTGACAAATGTCAATTGTCTATACAAATCATCATATGACAAATAGTCAGCTGAGATTTGAGAAGGGTTCCGATTAACTTCCAGCATAGATTATCTCCAATGGAGATCTCGTTACGTAATTATAATGATCTTTTACATCTGCAAAAGACTAGACTAGATTTTCAGACTTTGTGTGCGGAATCTATTGAGACAAACTGTGTTTTTTAGATGTGGAACTCTAAAAATGTCGCAAAGCAATAACGTACGCATTTGTTGTACAAATACGTGCTGGGAACACGATGTGAAGCTAATATAGAGCGGTATTGCTTCGCGACATCACATACTATTTACAAAACCAACAGCTATTAAAAAGAGTTAATTAATATTTAGAAAGAACATAATATAAATTCCACAGAATTTGTTCTGTGATAAATACCACAGATAAATACTTATGACCGTATTCATAATGATTTATCGGAGATTTAAACAGAGATTTTATCGGAGAGATAATAAACGTTTTAGCGTAAAAAGACTATTATTGAAGAACATTTTTTGACAATTTTCGCGAACCGATTTTAGCGAACTTTTAAACCTCCGATAAGTCATTATGAATGACCATTAGAATTATAACAAATCCATCTACTATCCTTACTACGTCCACTGCTGGACAAAAGTCAATATAGAACACCACAACGTGCGTTCCTGCGCTATCTGCATCCAGCGGCTGCCTATTTAACGACTAGCTGTTACCCGCGACTTCGTACGCATGGAATTTAGAAAATTTTCATTTTTTACAACATTTTTTACTGATACTTTGCTCCTTTAGTCGTAGCGTGATGTTACATATCCTCTTGCCTTCCTTGATTAATGTAATATCAAAAACTGAAAGAATTTTTCAAATACGACCAGTAGTTCCTGGGATTAGCGCGTTATCAAAGCTAAAGAGTTTGTTTTATTTATATAAATGTTATATTTTATTAGTATAGATATCGTCAGTCTCTCATAAGCCTTTTAATAAAAGTCTAACGTCAAAATACCTTATAGGAAATGTTATTGAAATGAATAGTTAAGTTAAGAGCATACCAAAATAGCTTCGTGCATTTTTCTACGTACGAAGTTTTCATTGTTTCTTTAGATTGAATGGCTAGAGCTCTAATTTTTAAGTATATGTTTTTTCAATATATGATCTAGGATCGCATAAACTCAGAAACGCGATTGAAAAAAGTTTTCTCGATAGAAAATCTTAGCGAAACAACCTCTCTAATTTTTTATTTTTTTCATTTGTCGGTCTATTATCGCGTATTAACTAATGAAATAACTTTAAAAACATAAGTAACTATTATATATAGAAACACGTAAATCAGAATTAAAATATATTTAGTAGATTTTGAGTAAACAAAAAAAATATCCCTAATTCTTCATTTTCTATACGTACTAGCTGTGTTAATATGTACATGTCGACGATAATATTGATGTAGGCCCTTAATATTGAAGTAATTAAAACATTGTAGATCCCAGGTAATATAAAAAATGTGAATTAAATTATGTTTGTCTAACTTTCACGACAAAACTTCTAAATGTATTTAAATTACATTTTTTGCACGGATAGTTTAAAACTTGAATTGAGATAGGATGCATTTTCATGTCTATTATACTCGTAGGTACTAAGAAACCGTATTCAACACTAGTTCCGTGTTAATTCGTATACGTAGGTTAATTCTTTCGCACATTTTCATTAGCTTTGTTCGTATCTATCAATATACTAATCTATGCAACCGCAAAATTAAAATACAATATTGAAACCGTATATTTGTTCTTGACACGAACTTAATCTATAATATAAAAATGAATCGCAAAATGTGTTGGTAAGCACATAACTCAACAACGCCTGGACCAATTTGGCCAATTCTTTTTTTATAATGTTTGTTGAAGTTCAAGGATGGTTTTTACGGCAAGAAAATTTCGAATAATGGCCAGGAAGACCCTAAAAACAGCCATCTTTTTCCCATACAAACGTTTTATAACTAAAACGTAGAGTCAATTTGAACTTTATTGCTATTAAGTCATTGCTTTATTGTTTGGATGGTAACAGATGGCGCTCTATAGTCTCTGCCTACCCCCACGGGAAAAAAGCGTGATGTTATGATGATGATGATGATAATTTTTTTTTAAATAATCAGAAAGTATAGACAATTTTAATTAGCGGTACGAAGTTCGCCGGGACAGCTAGTTATTAATACATCCATCTCAATTTACGGTTTGACGGGCTTCGTGGTCTGATGGTTTATGTAACAGTAAGTGTATTTTTTATTTGGTAGTATTTATAATTTTCATACAAATGTTTGTACTTTGTCTGTGTGTTTCTATGTTGGTATTATAAGTATGTATTTGCAAAAAAGTAGTTTAAGTATTCTATCTGCAGTGGTATTCAGTAAGAAAAAGTGAAGGGAGTTTTCGGTGAATCTTGATCACGTGACAGCGCTCCTCCAATAAAAATAGAGGAGCGCTGTCACGTGATCAAGATTCACCGAAAACTCCCTTCACTTTTTCTTACTGAATACCACTGCTGTATTCTGGTATCTATGACACAAGTATATAAGCTTAGCTTGGGACCAGAGGACGTTGTGTGAAATATCCGTGAATATTTATTTAATTAATTCGATTCATGTGTAAAACAATAATATAACTTGTGTAATAAATGTAAAAATTATTAAGTATTAAAATAATATATTTGCATGGCGTTTGGCACGCTAGCTCTATGCTTATTACGTCACTAGCTGTACCCGTGGAATTGAGAAACTATTCCTCTCCAGCCAATTTACGTCCCACTGCTGGGCACGGGCCACCTCCACTTTGGAGGGATTATGGTCTACTGTAAAACAATGAAAACATATTAATTTGTGCTCCCATACAACAAACGTTTTCAGTGTATCTTGATGATACACATAGATGACACGATTGTGACGGTATAACGAATATAATTAACATAAACTCTTCATATCTCTCTCTCTCTCTCTCTCTCTCTCTCTCCAGCCTATTTACGTCCCACTGTTGGGCACGGGCCTCCTCCACTTTAGGATTATGGTCTACTGTGCCGCGCTGACCAGGCGTGTTGGCACAGTGTTTATTTTCGAGTTTTCCGTCTCTTACAGAGGATGCTATCTGCGTGCAATATCCCTTAGCTGACTTTTACAGCACCATTGGGAGGAGATGGGGAGTTGACACTTGTACCTATTCTTAATCTGTCACCACACGGAGGAAGTACCAAGCGTCAAGAAATTATACAAAAGAGGCGTCTTCTTGAACCACTCTATCATTAAAAAAACCGGCATCAAAATCGGTTGCTTAGTTTTGAAGTTAAGTATATGCTAACATAGGCACATACATACATAAATAACCACTTTGTTTTAAAGCAAGCAAAAGATGTAGGTAATGATACAATAAAAGAGACAACGAGGCAAGATTGAGGATTATCGTATGATTATCGTGAATTCTTGTGCTCTTGTTAAAATTAAATAATAAATATTAGTTTAAAAAACTATAAAACACGCTTTATTTAATCGAATTATTGCATTGTCATCGGTCTTTGACAGGTGTGCAAAATTTGAATAGAATCTGACCGTTTAAAGTGGGTCGAAATAGCGTCCAAAGGAGTCGGTTACAAACATACAAACAAACATACAAGTGAAGCTAATATAAAGCGTGTAAAAAGAAGACGTGTGGCACTCGGGGACTGCCGCGGTAAAGCTATTGCATAGCATTTTTTATAAACTTATGCAATTATAATTATTTATTTATTTTATTTATGCAGTATTTTTTTCCTTTGTTTATTTTGAATATACACCGATACAACCAATGCCACCTAGAGGCGAGTTGCTTAACCAAAGAGATAAGAGTGATATATCAAAAACGTCATTAAAAGTTCTGCTATTCATCGATAGATGGCAAAACTAAAAAGTATCACCGCTGTGCCGGTCGGAGTGCGGGGTGTTAGGTTATTTTCGTTACGGAATTTCTGGATTCGGTCTCCACGCTCAAGGCCCGCGATAGAAGCTATACAATAGCTTAAAAAAACACAGTGACACGCTCGCGCTGGTAGTACCAACAGAAGAAAATTAAAAAAGAAAAATATTCTTAAATATAAATTAAACCATGGTGGAAAAAGTGACTACCGCAAGCGGGACTCACTTTTCCACCATGGTTTAATTTATTAAGTAAAGTTATGTAAAGTTATAATTAAATAATTGTTAAAACCCAAAGCTGTATTTTGCTAAGTATTTCTGTAAATAATCTCCCGTATTAAATAAACGAATTAAGCAGATTATTCTAAAGTAACGAACACAGTAGATATCTTTAATAGTGGCTGTGTTGTCGGTACCTACTGTAAATCGCTGACTTAGATCATTCATCTTAATATTTTTTAGCGCTGAATTTTAAGAATTGTTTATTCAAAAACACTGTCTTATTTTCTTATTTCGCGCGCTACGATAAACTTGCTGCACATTTATAGACACCAGGTGAACTTAATGCTAAATGCATTATCTAACAGTCAGCCTAGAAACATAGGTAGTCTACTGTATTTTTTAAGCTCGAAAACATTTCTTTATTTTAAAGACGGGCTTCGTGGTCTAAAGGTTCATGAAGCGAACTACCGTTCACAATGTCGCGGGTTCGATTCCCGCTCAGGACAATAATTTGTGTGATATTTATAATTGTCATACAAATGTTTGTACTGCGTCTGGGTGTTTTATAAATATTATAAGTATGTATTTAGAAAAGAAAAGTAGTATAAGTATTCTATCCGCATTTTGATACCCTTAACACAAGCATGAAAGCATAGCTTGGGACCACAGGACCTTGCGTGGAATATAAAAAAATAATTACAGGTTTTACTAAAGTAATTTATTAATTTTGCAATTGACATGCTATGCTTTTTACTTAATAAATCAAATTATGGTGGAAAAAGTGAATTGCCGCAAGCGGGACTTGAACCCACGACCTCGGAATACCGTTCCGAAGCTCTTCCAACTGAGCTTATTGCGGTCGTGCCTGCAACATCTCAAATTAACCACCACATTTCCGCATAGGTATTCCGCGGTCGTGGGTTCAAGTCCCGCTTGCGGCAATTCACCTTTTCCACCATAATTTGATTTATTAAATTACAGGTTTTCTTTTCAAACATTTTTTTCGCATTAAGTACGCGTATAGGCTGTTTTAGTACTTGTTTTTTTTTTACTGTTTTATTATTTTATTTCTTATGATTTAATAGCAATAAATAGGTTAGTAAAGTACCTACTACAAGATTATAATCGTTAGTCTACAAAGAAAACACACACACAGTACACAGTACTCAGTTTTTATACAAAGAAAATTCAGTTAACGTTACGGAATTGTGATATTGACACTATCTAATTTGCATTTTATAGTTAAGTTTAGTAGTGCACGTAGAATTGGTACCATTGGTACTGTTTTCATAACTATTTGTTTTAATATTGTGTTTGTACTGTCATCGTTAGTTATAAAAACTTTTAATAGAATGGTGAAGTAAAATATATGCTATCTTTATCACACTCGTCACTGGTAACCAGTGGTGGATTTACCCTAAGGCCCGGTAGACCCAGGCCTAGGGCGGCCAGATTTAGGGGCGGCCCCAATCGTGTCAAAAAACTTATTATAACGTATAGCGGGCGGAGTGCCGTTTTTTATAGTTGCTTGTTTATTTGCAACCAAGGTTATCATAACCAAGTATGCCAAGTTAGCAGAGTATGTTAGAGCAAATAACTAGTTGTAACAACTTATGTACCATATTCTTTAAACTCAGTTTTTCTCCTAAATTTCTAAATCTATTTAGATAAATGTTGGCAATGAAGTAATTTCATTATGCAGAAAGGGGCGGCTGATGGATAGAGCCTAGGGCGGCCGAGACTGCAAATCCGCCACTGCGGGTAACTGCATATTGTTATGTATATGTTACCAAAGTTATCGGATCTACTTCACCGACTCATAACATGTTTCAAAACTCATGCATGTAGTTAGAGTTAAAGTTAGTTTAAACTTAACACATTGTTAGAGCAGTCAGTTTTATACGCAATCTTTAGTCGAATAAGACATGGTTTCAAGAAAAAAAATCCATGGAGTTTCTTGTCTGTTCTTCTCCATAGGATTCACTTTTGGAACAGACGCCCAGATTTTGACTTTTTATAAGGGCATGTTTATGGCTTTTTGAAATAAAAATATTTGACTTTGACATTGACTTGGCCATGACAAAATACCACACCTAGTATTCCCAACCCATTAAGATGGTTCTGTACTCCTAATTTAGGTATTTGCCTTAGGTATTGCTATCCCTATTCTCGAGCGCCGCGCTGAAAGGGACAAATACAGCTGAAGCAGGTTTTACCTATAAATTCTTTGGAAAAAGACGTTTCGTATTCCCCTTTTTACTTCGCAAAAATTAAATCGATTTTGATTTTTTAATTTACGAAATATCATACATGAAGAGTATATCTATGCTTCTATCACTTTCTTTTTTGGTAAAACCTTACCAAATTTGTGTGATAGATGCTGCAATTTTATCTAAAGAAAACCGAAAAGAAACTGGATTTTAGGATGGTCATATTTCTTTTAGTTATTATGTGTTGAAAAAAAAGAAAGTGATAGAAGCATAGATATATGACCAAATTATTATGAAAAAAAAAATCGTTGCTCTAGAGGCAATATCCACGAAGAAAACAGGGGACTACGAAACAGGAACAAGGGGGAACAGGGTATCGTGTCGTAAAAAAATCGGTAAAACCACTTTTTACGGATTTAAACGCTTGTATTTTACAAAAATTTTAGCCCGACGTTTTATCCAAAAAGTATTCAGGACAAGTAGCAAAAACGGGGAAAATGTTTTATATTCCACACGTACAAACTCGCGGGCAACAGCCAGTTCATTAAATAATTTTCTTAGTTCAAAAACCACACGCTTGAAAATTCTATATACTATTTTAATATGTGCGCATGCTACTCAATCCCACCACTACAAGTGGGAGGAAGTTACTTTTGAAGATTCCGTTAAATAGATAATTAATTCCATTTGTGTACAAGGTGGCTGAAAAGTCTCCGAAACGTCAGGATAAAATTAAAAGTAAATCTAAACCATTTACTCTTTGGTAATTAACTTTGAACTCAGCCAGAGACAACCTTTATAAGAGGCATATAGACAGGTCGCAAAATAGCTTCCAATGAAAACACCTACGTAGGTACACGTCATTTCGACTAAGTATACTTCGATGCCAAAAATAATCAAAGAAAGTATACTTCGTGCTTGTTTATTAAATAAATACTGTAAAACAGAATAGAATAATTAAGGGTGCCCATACAACAAAAAATCTTTTTCAGTGTATCCTGAACAATCGAGTACTATGTCTTTTTCATACCTATAAGTGATAGGGGTTGTCCACCCCCTAACTTTTTTATGTCAAAACAACATTTGCCGGGTCAGCATATTATAATAACAACAAAAAAATAAATAAATGATAAATAAATAAAGAAAATGGTACGGATTCCTTCGTGCTCAAGTTAAACTCGCACTTGGCCGTTTTTGTCCTTCTCATTATCCTATGTGTGAAACTTACTTGATGATGACGACTAACTGTCTGTAATTTAAACCCCTTTTCACCTATATAACTCAACTGGTAGTATTGTAATTCTATTTATTAATGTTTCCTCTCCTCTCCAGCCCATTTACGTCCCACCGTTGGACGCGGGGCTCCTCCACTTTGAAGGGATTATGGTCTACTGTGCCGCGCTGACCAGGCGTGTTGGCACAGGGTTTATTTTCGAGTTTTCCGTTTCTCACAGAGGATGTTATCTGAGTGCAATATCCTTTAGCTGATTTCTACAGCACCCTTGGGAAGAAATGGCCTTTTTTTTCTTTTCTCGCCTACCCTGCCGGATCATGATGGTGGCGAGGGGTGGTGACACTTCTATTCTAAATCCGTCACCACACGAAGTATTATTAATGTTTAGGCCAATAAAATACAACAAAAGATTTATCATAATAACAAAAATATAAAGTTAAAAACACTTCTTTGATTTTGCTCCAGATTCCAAATAACATTAGGTTTTCATCTGTTTACTTTGTTTGTGAGCTTGGCATTTTATTTGTTTTCTAAAATGGTTTCAGCTTTTGTTATTTCTATTTATAAAAAAGGTGTTTTGCCGACTTAACCGTTGTATTCCACTATTTTGTGAGGCAAATAAGCAAATAGACAAAGCGGTTTTGTTTCTCAGCGGAACAATACCTTTAAGTTTGTCTAAAAATATTATATACAATATATACAATATTATTATATACTAGCCGTTGCCCGCCACGTCGTACGCGTTGAATTTAGAAAAGAAATCTTATGGTGTCTATGGGTACATCACTCAATCAGCTTGAAGCCACTTACATATCTATGTGTGCGAGAAAATGTTTCTATGTGTGTCTATTATACAGGCTATATATAAAATATATCACATGAAACGATATTATTCTATGTAGCAGGCTAAAGCAACTTGTCCTCAATTTTAAACGTCAACTCACCATTTGGTATCTCTAGGAGGATTAATATAATAATAATAATTCTATGGTTTATCAGTGCGTATTAACTTTCTTAAAGCTACTCTATTTATTGAAAATACATCATCAAATTCCGTTGCGTATAATAGTTTTAAGCTTGCATTAACCTAGGAGGATATATAATAAGTCTAAGGCATTAACTCACAAAGGAACAGCATAGCGCACCAAAAAGTAAAACGCGAGCCTACTGAAACTAAGCTGTCCGTTCGTCTGTCACCAGGCTGTATTTCTGGAACGATGATAGCTAGAGAGCCGAAAATTTCACAGTTTGTGTATATCAAACCCTTCATCATTCTTCTGCCCTTATCCCATTTCTTTCTTGTCCTATCGTTATTTAGTGTCGGTATAACACAAGCGAACACGCTAAGCTTGCGACCAGAGGAAATGTTCGAAATATTCGTACTTTGTCTGTACGCAACATTCATAGGTAATAAATGTTTATTTTTATAAAACTGTACTCCAACGTGCAGTAAAGAAACTGTCAGAGATAACAACACATTACTCTGAAAGACGTAAAAAGGCTTACTGAAATATTATTCAGTGTTCACTCCATCAAATGAATATTAAATTACGACTCGCATTAAGATGGAAAATTTGCGCGCTCTTCAAATGATAAAAGATGATCATGGCCCGGGGCGGCCAGCCTGAGAAGGGCGACGAAAACGTTCAAGTTAAAAATTTTGGTCTATCTTTATTAATTTATAGGCGGAGTCGGTAGAGCGACGGAACTGTATTCCGAGGTCGTGGGTTTAAGTCTCGCTTGCGGTGATCACTTTCTCCACTACCATTTGATTTATTAAGTAAAAGCATAGCAAGTCGATTTCAAAATTAATAAGTTACTTTAGATATAACATTATGTTACTAGAACAGCACAAAGAATGTATGAATCACTCACTGTTCTTAGTAGGTAGTTAATGCTATTAGCTAACCTCAGGTAAAGTCCCCGTGACAATAAATTTCCTAACCATACTCGTTTAAAAGCTATTACCTAATGGCACATTCATTTAAAAAATAACTAGCTGTATCCGCGTCATCGCCCGCATGGTTAATGGTAGCTTTCTATCTTTAGAACCGTAGTTTGTAATTTTGTTTTAGAATAACTGGCATTTTCTGTTTGTTATTGTGAATTTTATGAATAAATAAATAAATTTACTTCAATTTTAGTTTTTTCTAGCTGGTTGTCGCTACTCCGTACGCGTGAAATCTTTGATCCCCGTTTTTCAGATTCGCAAGTTTACACTTAGGGAATGTTTAAACTTGCGAATGTGAAAAACGGATTAGGTACTAAAAATATTTCAAGACTAAAATCATCCAAATTGCTTTAGCCGTTCTTGAGTTTTAGCGAGACTAACGAATAGCTATTGATTTATACATTGTTATCTATAGCGTCGTATCGAAGACTCACTCTTCAGCTACTATGGTTATGTCAAGTTGTTGTTTTATCTGTCCGCCTGTCCGTTTCTTCGCTACTGATTAAATCAATGGACAGTGTGGTTTCCGAATAAGGCAATTAGACTAGATTATTTTATACTAGTAAGTATGTAGGGTTTGGCCATATGGAGAGGATGGATAATAGACGACTAACGAAAGGCATAATATACACAGCGGAGGTAAGTGGAAACACTGGGAGAGGACGCCCGAGACAAAATATGCTCCTATGTCATCGCCGATATACTTGAAAAGGGTCAAGTGCGTAGCACTTATAACCGCCGGGCATGTATGACCAGATGTATGAGTGTGGATGAAGCCAAGGAAGTATGTTTGGATCGTAGCAGATGGCGCTCTGTAGTCTCTGCCTACCCCCATGGGAAAAAGACGTTATTTTTTTCTTTCCCCTCCTCTCTGCCCTGCCAGGCCATGATGGTGTCTTGAGCTTTACCATGACCCGGCGAGGGGTGGCCCCGCTAACCGGGGCCCGACTCCGCGGGGGGAACAATAGGTCTCATGGCCGAGTGCCACATTTGCCGCGGCGGGTCTCTGAATACCGACCCGCCACCCGCGACCACGTCTTCGAGAGGGGCCGCCGGCTGTTGCCCGTCGACTAGCCCGGCCCTGCGGGGTGGCAAAAGTTTCGTCAGCGCGTTCACGCTCCCGCAAGGTCTCCCTCGTTGCCGCCATCACCTCCCGAGCAAAGGTGGCGACGGCGGCCTTATACCACTAACTGCAAATAAAACTTTAGGCAATAGTTGTTTACAAAATTGCTACATAAGTAATTATTTTATATTGCTATAGCAAGTAGTTAATTTATCAATGTCAAAACTTCCTAAAATAAATAATAGTTAGAAAAGTTGTTATAAAGGTGGAAAGAATAGCGGTCGAGGCGTGCATTGTAGTGTAATAAGTACATATTTATAAGTCTCTCAGACTAGAACGTTTAACTTTGTTAAACCGACCACAAAACTTTAATACTTTTCTCTCCTTTTTTGACTGGAGCTTATATTCTTAAGTCAATTTTTCCGGAAAAGAAAAAAGCCAGTTAAATCGGTACAGACTTGCACACTGAGCTGAGTTCCGTAGCTAATAGAATAAAAATGAGTTTGTAAAATTAAACTAAACGTAGATATTACTACTACGTAAAAAGATCCTAGAGTTCTTTGTGGTGACAGGTTTGGACTGAGAACTGAAGAACGTAGCGATCACAATAGATCAATCTGGTGGCAGTGATACTAGGCGTAACATGGCCTGATATGCCGCTAAAAAAACAAAAAATAAACTAAATTATTACTTCTTAATTAGTTTTTACGGTTCCGTACCAAAAGATAAAACATGACTCTACCCAGACTTCGCTATCCGTCCGTCATCAGGCTGATCCATGAACGGTGATAATTATACAACTTGAATCGAATCAAATCGAAATTTTCCCGTGTTCTGATTGTGGATCATGAATAGACGAGTCTTAAAAATAGGGTATAGTTAGGGTAGATACTGTTGCCTATCTTTCAGGCGAGGAACCCTAAAAAGATTTACCCGTATTATTACAACTTCCGGCTGTTGGTTATAACCCTGTCCAAACTTTAGGACAACTGAGCGTTTTTAATTAATTTATTTTATAATTATTTTTGCTGAGTGAATTGCGTAAGAATTCATAAAAGTTTTCGGGATATGCAGTGTAGCAGTAGTGTAAAGAATTGCCGTTCAGGGGGTAGTGGGATTAGATAGAGATAGATTCTAGCTCTGTATAGTTGCTACTAAATCAGCTTAGACACCAGTTTAGCACGTAGGCTACTTTTTATCCCGGAAAAGTATGGGTTTGTCGAGGGATAATAAAATAACTCAAGACATAAGTAGCGGGTTAGAAGTCTCTATAGATTTTTAGCCGCTATGTTTGGTTTTTTTTTCTAACTGCGGTTCCTTATGAGGCACATCTAGTATCAATGTGGCTTTTCAGTATAACGTTGTTTAAAAATTATGTTTGTTCACTCGTATGGATAAGAGGCGAACTAAAAAATAGAAAAGTAATTCGTTTGTGAAAGCGAAGGTTAGGTAGATTTTATTCGAAGCTATGAATTTCCAAAAACTTTCTGGCGTCTTAATTTTTTTATTACTGTTGCGTCGGTAAGCAAAATATACTCTCAGTTTTTACGTAAACCATGGATATCTGAAGTTTATGTTGTGCTCCGCAATTTCACTTGGTTAGTTACTGGCAGTCGGTAATGTATTCGTTAGAGTTGTTTTAAGCATATTATATTACGTTTCTTCTCCAACCCATTTACATCCCACTGTTGGGCACGGGCCTCCGCCACTTTGGGAGGGATTATGGTCTACGGTACCGCGCCGACCAGGCGGGTTGCCACACAAGGTTTATTTCCGAGATTTCCGTCTCTCACAGATGATGTTATCTGTGTGCAATATCCCTTAGCTGACATTTACAGCACCCATGTATCCAAATGTTTTTCCATTAGTTTTACCCGCAAAAGGCAGCTCATCAATTATATTTATAGCATAAAAACCAGAGCCTACCTGTTTTACAGGAAGTAAGAGATTTGGGGGTTATCCTGGACTCTAAACTGTTATTTAATAGCCATGTTTCTGCCATTTGTAATAAAGTATTAAAAGTCCTTGGATTTATCATACGCATATCTAAAAGTTTCAATAATATGAAAACAATTAAAATACTTTATTGTGCTTATTTGGAATCCTCGCTACGACATCTACAGTGGAATGATCGAGCGAGTATAAAAGAAATTTACACGTTATTTATGCTACAAATTTGTAGTGCCTAGGCATCCATACAATGAACGTTGTATAAAATTCCAATTGTTGCCGTTATCTACTAGACGTAACATATCCGACATTATCTTTCTCCTAAAATTAATAAGGGGTATTGTAGATTGTCTGGATTTACTCACTAAAATTTCATTTAAAGTGCCGGTACTTTTACCACGCAATTCATACAAACCATTGAGCACACCGTTTGCACACTCCAACTACAGGCAAAACAGTCTCCATATTAGGGGCATTAACAGTTTCAATAACCTTAATAATATTGATTTAGATCTGTTTCACGGCCGTTTAAGCAGTGTACGGGATTCACTGGTGAGATTATACTCACGTCGCCCTTAGCAGCTTATTATATAAACGGGCTTCGTGGTGGAGTGGTTTATGTAATGGACTGCCGATCACGAGGTTGCGGGTTCGATTCCCGCTTGGGACAATCATTTGTGTGATATCCATAAATGTCATACAAATGTTTGTACTGCGTCTGGGTGTTTCTATGTATTATAAGTATGTATTTACAAAAGAAAAGTAGTATATGTAGTTTATCCGTATCTGGTACCCTTAATACAAGCATAGTAATATAGCTTACTTTGGGACCAGAGGACGTTGTGTGAAATGTCCTGAATATTTATATTTATATAAGGTTTTTTGGTTCTGTTATAACTTGTAATATTTATATTGTTATCTATCGTATAGGTATAACGTAGTAGTTGTTTCTTTTTGTACTTTCCTTTTTGCCTAAACTCTTAACGCTGTGCTGTATTTAGTCACCTGTATGTGGTAGCTTATCATTAGCTTTTTAGTTGTAATTTTAGTTTCCTAGTTTGTTTAAGATGCTGTAAGCTACCCTAATAAAATAAAATAAAATAAAATAAATAAAAATTACCGACTGCCAGTAACTAACCAAGTGAAATTGCGGAGCACAACATAAACTTCAGATATCCATGGTTTACGTAAAAACTGAGAGTATATTTTGCTTACCGTTACCGCAACAGTAATAAAAAAAATTAAGACGCCAGAAAGTTTTTGGAAATTCATAGCTTCGAATAAAATCCACCTAACCTTCGCTTTCACAAACGAATTACTTTTCTATTTTTTAGTTCGCCTCTTATCCATACGAGTGAACAAACATAATTTTTAAACAACGTTATACTGAAAAGCCACATTGATACTAGATGTGCCTCACACAGAACCGCAGTTAGAAAAAAAAACAAAACATAGGGGCTAAAAATCTATAGAGACTTCTAACCCGCTACTTATGTCTTGAGTTATTTTATTATCCCTCGACAAACCCATACTACTTTTCCGGGATAAAAAGTAGCCTACGTGCTAAACTGGTGTCTAAGCTGATTTAGTAGCAACTATACAGAGCTAAAATCTAAGACACTACCCCCTGAACGGCAATTCTTTACACTACTGCTACACTGCATATCCCGAAAACTTTTATGAATTCTTACGCAATTTACTCAGCAAAAATAATTATAAAATAAATTAATTAAAAACGCTCAGTTGTCCTAAAGTTTGGACAGGGTTATAACCAACAGCCGGAAGTTGTAATAATACGGGTAAATCTTTTTAGGGTTCCTCGCCTGAAAGATAGGCAACAGTATCTACCCTAACTATACCCTATTTTAAAACACTCGTCTATTCATGATACACAATCAGAACACGGGAAAATTTCGATTTGATTCGATTCGAGTTGCATAATTATCACCGTTCATGGATCAGCCTGATGACGGACGGATAGCGAAGTAAAAACGTAAAAACTAAATAAGAACTAAGTAATTTAGTTTATTTTTTGTTTTTTTAGCGGCATATCAGGCCATGTTACGCCTAGTATCACTGCCACCAGATTGATCTATTGTGATCGCTACGTTCTTCAGTTCTCAGTCCAAACCTGTCACCACAAAGAACTCTAGGATCTTTTTACGTAGTAGTAATATCTACGTTTAGTTTAATTTTACAAACTCATTTTTATTCTATTAGCTACGGAACTCAGCTCAGTGTGCAAGTCTGTACCGCTTTAACTGGCTTTTTTCTTTTCCGGAAAAATTGACTTAAGAATATAAGCTCCAGTCAAAAAAGGAGAGAAAAGTATTAAAGTTTTGTGGTCGGTTTAACAAAGTTAAACGTTCTAGTCTGAGAGACTTATAAATATGTACTTATTACACTACAATGCGCGCCTCGACCGCTATTCTTTCCACCTTTATAACAACTTTTCTAACTATTATTTATTTTAGGAAGTTTTGACATTGATAAATTAACTACTTACTATAGCAATATAAAATAATTACTTATGTAGCAATTTTGTAAACAACTATTGCCTGAAGTTTTATTTGCAGTTAGTGGTATAAGGCCGCCGTCGCCACCTTTGCTCGGGAGGTGATGGCGGCAACGAGGGAGACCTTGCGGGAGCGTGAACGCGTTGGTGAAACTTTTGCCACCCCGCAGGGCCGGGCTAGTCGACGGGCAACAGCCGGCGGCGGCCCCTCTCGAAGACGTGGTCGCGCGTGGCGGGTCGGTATTCAGAGACCCGCCGCGGCAAATGTGGCACTCGGCCATGAGACCTATTGTTCCCCCCGCCGAGTCGGGCCCCGGTTAGCGGGGCCACCCTTCGCCGGGTCATGGTAAAGCTCAAGGCACCATCATGGCCTGGCAGGGCAGAGAGGAGGGGAAAGAAAAGAATGCCTTTTTCCCATGGGGGTAGGCAGAGACTACAGAGCGCCATCTACTACGATCCAAACATACTTCCTTGGCTTCATCCACACTCATACATCTGGTCATACATGCCCGGCGGTTATAAGTGCTACGCACTTGACCCTTTTCAAGTATATCGGCGATGACATAGGAGCATATTTTGTCTCGGGCGTCCTCTCCCAGTGTTTCCACTTACCTCCGCTGTGTATATTATGCCTTTCGTTAGTCGTCTATTATCCATCCTCTCCATATGGCCAAACCCTACATACTTACTAGTATAAAATAATCTAGTCCAATTGCCTTATTCGGAAACCACACTGTCCTATGATTTAATCAGTATCGATGAAACGGACAGGCGGACAGATAAAACAACAACTTGGCATAACCATAGTAGCTGAAGAGTGAGTCTTCGATACGACGCTATAGATAACAATGTATAAATCAATAGCTATTCGTTAGTCTCGCTAATACTCATGAACGGCTGAAGCGATTTGGATGATTTTAGTCTTGGAATATTTTTAGTAGGTACCTAATCCGTTTTTCACATTCGCAAGTTTAAACATTCCCTAAGTTTAAACTTGCGAATCTGAAAAACGGGGATCAAAGATTTCACGCGTACGTAGTAGCAACAACCAGCTAGAATAAAACTAAAATTGAAGTAAATTTATTTATTTATTCATAAAATTCACAATAACAACACAGAAAATGCCAGTTATTCTAAAACAAAATTACAAACTACGGTTTTAAAGTTAGAAAGCTACCATTAACCACGCGGGCGATGACGCGGGTACAGCTAGTTATTTTTAAATGAATGTGCCATTAGGTAATCGTTTTTAAACGAGTATAGTTAGGAAATTTACTGTCACGGGGACTTTACCTGAGGTTAGCTAATAGCATTAACTACCTACTAAGAACAGTGAGTGATTCATACATTCTTTGTGCTGTTCTAGTAACATAATGTTATATCTAAAGTAACTTATTAATTTTGAAATCGACTTGCTAGGCTTTTACTTAATAAATCAAATGGTAGTGGAGAAAGTGATCACCGCAAGCGAGAATTAAACCCACGACCTCGGAATACAGTTCCGTCGCTCTACCGACTCAGTTATTGCGGCCGTGCCAACAGTAACCAATTTCTGCACTACAATGTTACTAGTAGCATTGTAGTGGTAACATCGAATTTGATGTACAACGTCATCTATCGAGACTGTTTCGCACATTCTCGATCAGCCACCTAGTATTATTTACAGACTACAATTGGATTTATTGAAATACAATTGTTATATATTGAATTAGCTGTTGCCCTCAACTTCGTACGCGTAGAACACGTAGCATTAAAAAAAACCTTATATTAACAAATTATACAACAAGGCCATCCTCTTGAACCACTCTATCTGTTAAAAGAAACCGCATCAAAATCCGTTTCGAAGTTTTGAAGATATAAGCTCACATAGGGACATACATACATACATAACAACTTTGTTTTATAATAAGTAAAGCTGATGTGCCTAGCCTAATGTCAGAAGTGTGTTTAGATCGTAGCAGACTACGCTCTGCTTTACGTATCTGCCCATCACCGTGTAAAAAAAACGCATGACGGTATTTTTTAAGTAGAGGTTCTCGGTGACTTGGTCCGCGAGGAACTTAGAACTTTCCCCGTTTTTACAACAATTTTCAATAATGCTTCGCTCCTATTAGTCGCAGCGTGATGTTATACAATAGCTTATAGCCTACCTCGATAAATGTACTAGCCAACTCTGAAAGTTTTTTTCCGAAACCGAGATAACCTTGTCTATAGATATATGCAAGAATTACTTCTTACCTATTTCCATATGAAATAATAAGTAAATAATAAATTGGCATATTTATAGTTTTTAATCTAAAACACTGTTCAAATAAATCAAATCATTTATTTACTTGAAACAGGGTTACAATCAGTTACAATATTTTGGTTTTTAGTTCAAAAAGCGCATCATGTTTCGTCGTCAAATATAAGTCTACATGTTCATTAAATACCTTTCTTGGACTCTTCTCGCCGCAACAATCTTTGCTAAAGATTACAAAATCTATGTTTCACTACGCTTATACTTAAATCACTATGATATTCTCTAACACTTGCACGACTCATATATTAATGGGAATGGTATACTACTTTTCTGAATATGAATCAAAGTAGCTTTTTATGTTACATACTTACTTATATTAATATATTTTACTTTTTCTGTAAGCGTAAATCTTCAAAACTATGCAAGGGATCTTGATGCGGTTTATTTTTAAATACATAATAGCTAGCAGTAGTTCGAGAGGATCTTTTTTAAGTATATAGTCAGAGGCGTATTTTAGAAATTAGCGCCCCGAGCCAGTTTAATTAGCCGCCCTATAAATTAATAAAGATAGATCAAAATTTTTAACTTGAAGGTTTTCGTCGCCCTTCTCAGGCTGGCCGCCCCGGGCCATGATCATCTTTTATCATTTGAAGAGCGCGCAAATTTTCCATCTTAATGCGAGTCGTAATTTAATATTCATTTGATGGAGTGAACACTGAATAATATTTCAGTAAGCCTTTTTACGTCTTTCAGAGTAATGTGTTGTTATCTCTGACAGTTTCTTTACTGCACGTTGGAGTACAGTTTTATAAAAATAAACATTTATTACCTATGAATGTTGCGTACAGACAAAGTACGAATATTTCGTATAAATTAAAATCTGTTTTCTTCAAGACAAGTACTTAAAATAATTGGGTATTTAAAAAAAAAGTCGGATTGATTTTATGTGCCTTTGAAACTTGAGGGTTTTCCTCGATTTCTTTGGAGATAACCATCAGATCCTGACCTGGTGCCAATACAACCACACAGGAATCACCAGTTTTTGAATAAAAAAAGCATCATTGAAACCTCTTCGCCCAGTTAATAGTTATAAGGTAACAAATATTTAAAAAAACATGCAGAATTGAGAACTTCCTTCTTTTTCTGAAAACGTTTAAAATTTATGAATAGCACCTGGCTGACCAAACGTTAGTGGAAATAAATCTACGGCCTGTTGCGTAAATATCGTAGCCGACTACACCACAAGAAGGATAAATATAAACGTGTCAACCCTATTAGTACCCATATTAGATGCGTGCTACGTTCATCTATACCAGTATATAAAGAAGCAGATCGTAGCACAATACATATAACGTACCCAACACTTACAGTGATAGCACATTGACTTCAAGGGGATTATTTACTTGGTAAATTCATTATTAGATATATTATTTATTTTATTTATTTATTTGGCTTGGATTGCACTATTGAATTGTGTTTCAAATCGGACCAGTGGTTCCTGAGATTAGCGCGTTCAAACAAACAAATTCTTCAGCTTTATAATATTTGTATAGACTTTTGTTTTGCTAATTTTCAGAAATTAAACCTCAACAATGAAGTCTGCAGTGGTCTTGTTTCTCATAGTAGCCATTATGAGCTGCTCCATCATCCCAAGCATTGAAGCAGACTGTCCGGACTCGAAATTCTTCAAAGGAACTTGCAACGCCCTCACACAAGACTGCCAACGTCATTGCACCAATCTTGAACATGCTAAGAGTGGACAATGCGTTTATAAATTCCCTTCTTTTAGATGTAAATGTTGCTATTAGTTTTTATTAGACGCGATATATATTTTAGTATTGAATAATGTTATTTGAAAAACTAAAAAACACACTTGAATATTTTCAAACTAATGCATTGTCATCTGTCCTTGATAAATGTCCAAAATTTCAGATCATCTGACTACTGTTAGTAGGTGGGTGAAAATCACTTTTGAAGATTCCGTTACATACATTAATACCTACATTGATAAATACGTACCGGGCTAATACATTATAAGTGTTTTTAAAGTATATGTGTAGGTACCTAACTTCTTAATAATACTTATTTAGTTAATTTTTTTTATTTGATTGATTTAATAAAAATTTTAATGTAAATTTTTTAGTCTTTCTTTGTAAAATTAAGAAAACTGGACCCTATTATTGAGACTTCGCTGTCCGTCCGTCCGTCCGTCTGTCCGTCTGTCACCAGGCTGTATCTCAAGAACGATGATAGCTAGACAGTTGAAATTTTCACAGATGATGTATTTCTATTGCCGCTATAACAACAAATAACCCAATAATCCCATACAAAAAACTGATTTTTTTACCATTTCTTGCTCAATACTAATAACGTTGCCTTATGTTGCATAGATAATGGTACGGAACCCTTCGTGCGCGAGTCTCACTCGCACTTGACCAATTTTTAGTTTTTAAACTAAGTAAACTATTGTTACTGAACATGTATTTCTCGAACGTCTAAATAATACATATTATGAAATTTGTTTCTGTTGTTTCTGACATTCTTATTAATTCCTATTTGTCTTCTTTATTTTTATGCTGATATAAAATTATAATTACATTGAAACATAAAATATATATTATATCTTATTACTTCTTTTACTTTTAATATTTATAATTTTGCGTTTTGATTTGGCGTATAACAAAGAAATGCTAATGTAACTGTATTCTCGGAAATAAATATTCTGATTTTGTTACATTAATATAAGTATTAATTGGGCTTAATTTTAAATGAGTGAGCTCCCTGCCGTTTAACCCTGAGTGATTATTTGTATAGGAAACTAAAAACTTAAAACAATTATGAAATTATCGGAATCTCTCAGGTTAAAAATATTCAGAGTTTTCAGGTTTTAGCTGTTATCCAAAACTTCGTACGCGTGGAATTTAGTTAAAAAACACCTTAACAAATTATAGAAAAAGGCCATCTTCTTGATTCCCTATTTATTAAACAAAATCCTATCAGAATTCGTTCCGTAGTTTTAAAGATATAAGCTCACATAGGGACATACATACAAAATAACGACTTTGTTTTACAATAAGTAAACGATAAAAGATTTATAGTTTTCTAATTTTTGACCAGGTTAAAGAAATAATAGAACTTGTTTAATTTTTCATTCGAGAAGCCATCATTTTATTTTGTAGGTAATACATAATAAAGGGCCTATTTGCATAATGTAATAATATTAATTATACCTAGCAGGATATAATTACATGCCATGATGGATAACCACTTCATTATTTTGTCCGGTAGGTACTCATAATGTTTGTATTAAACCTATTTAACTCCAAAATGTCTGGTGACTGCAAAGTCTCCGAAACGTCGGGCCAAAATTTAAACCCAATGCACGCGTCTAAATCCGTAAAAAGTAGTTTTATTTAAACAAATGAGTCGCGCAAGTGTTAGAAAATATTATATATTACATACTTATAGTATTTGGTAAACATCCAGACGCAGTACAAACATTTGTATGACAATTATACGAGTAAATACCACACAATTGATTGTCCCATGCAGGAATCGAACCCGCGTCCTCGTGAATGGGCAGTCCGTTACATGAACCACTCCACCCGTATATAAAATGTATTTATTTTTATTATTGTGATAACCCTGACATTGCGGTCTGGTAATGAGAAAAAAATAAATTAACGCTAATAAGAATTATAATGAAATAGTTAATAAATAATATTGACTTTAATGTTAGGTAATTAAATATCATTTAGTGAGCTTCGTGGCATAGATACGGAGTTCGATTTCTACTTAATTATGCCCATTAAGTACAAATAAAGCCTATTAATAACTAGTTGCTTTCCTTAACTTCGTAAATGTGGAATTAAGATACCAAACCTTAAGGGACTACATCAATATCATCGTATATCATCGCCGACACGTACATATTAACACAGCCAGTAGGCACAGAAAATGAAGAATTAGGGATACTTTTCCTGTTTACTCAAAATCTACTAAATATATTTTAATTCTGATCCACGTGTTTCTATACATAATAGTTACCTATGTTTTTAAAGTTATTTCATTAGTTAATACGCGATAATAGACCGACAAATGAAAAAAATAAAAAATTTGAGAGGTTGTTTCGCCAAGATTTTCTATCGAGAAAACTTTTTTCAATCGCGTTTCTGAGTTCATGCGATCCTAGATCATATATTGAAAAACCATATACTTAAAATTAGAGCTCTAGCCATTCAATCTAAAGAAACAATGAAAACTTCGTACATAGAAAAATGCACGAAGCTATTTTGGTATCCTCTTAGCAAAATATATACAAAAGCCATCCTCTAGATTGGACAAAAAAATTGGGCATGTCAAAAGCATATATTTTTTTCTAAAAATTATGTCTTCTTGATTAAATGATTTTTCATTTTATTTCAGTCGTAATACTTGGGCTGTTATCAGGCAGTCAACCATTGTGTAACAAAAATATTTTTGTGTTGAAATCTCTCAGGAAGTGAAGTTATAGTTTGTCCCTTTTTAACGTGCCTTTATTAGCTTTGTTCATATCTATCAATGTATTAATCCATGTAACGAATCTTTGAAAGTGATTTTAACATACTTACAGTAGTTTTAATGTTCTGAAATTTTGCATACATATTAAGCACCAATGACAATCTAATAATGTAAAAAAATGTTCAGAATGTTCAAGCGTGTTTTTACCACCCACTACAACCCTTGGCCCCTTCCAGTCATGTATTCTAAAAAATATAAACCGGCTTTTCCAGAAAATATATTTTCTTGTGCCTTGAACCCAAGGACCTTTGGACCGTATTAGATGGCGCTCTATAGATTTGCTTACACCCATGGGTACAAAGCGTGATGTTATGTTCATGATGATATTTCTTGTGTCTAGTTTTCCTTATTTTAAAATAGGATTAAGAGGGTACTTTACTCCTAATTTAGGTATTTGCCTTAGGTATTGCTATCCCTATTCTCAAACGCCGCGCCGAAAGAGACAAATATAGCTGAAACAGATTTTACCTACAAATTCTTTGAAAAAAAGACGTTTCGTACTTCCCTTTTTTCTTCCCGAAATTTAAACCGATTTTAATTGTTTGGACGCTATATTATAGATGAAGAGTATATCTATGCTTGTATTACTTTTTTTTTGGTAAAATTTTACCAAATATGTGTGATAGACGCTGCAACTTTACCTAAAGTAAATCGAAAACATCGGGATTTTCGGATGGTCATATTTCTTTTAGTTTTGACGTTTTGAAAAAAAGAAAGTTACAGAAGCATAGATATACTCTTCATCTATAATATAGCGTAGAAACAATTAAAATCGGTTTAACTTTCGCGAAGATAAATGGGAAGTACGATACCCATATTTTTGTATGGAGCATAATTTGGTATCGTGCCCTCTTAAGCTAACCGGGTTTGTGCTGCTACTATTTGGTAAAACCCATTATGCCAGCTGAATATATTGTGTGACACAAACAAAGCAATCATTTACTTAAGATATTGTTCATATTCTACGAATGACTACAGTTGGTTTTCCTTAAACATAATTGTTTAAATTTTGTTTAATAAAGAGTAGTTATTTACTTCTGTGCTGAATTTTTCTGGCTAGAACAATCATTCTGTCGACGTAGCAGTAGTTATTTTTACGTTTGCGAATGCCAGAAACTTACATACAACAAATACGCCTCCTCTTGAAGGAGACTACTTAGGTATGTCTTTCTCATCTCGTCCCAGCATTTGACGGGCCTCGTGGTTACTCGTGGTTGGTGGCCGTCACGAGTTCGCGAGTTCGGTTCCCGCACGGGACTATCATTTTGTGTGACCTGACCCATAGCACACGGCGTATTTTAAACGCGCAGACGACGCGCGTATACGTGGTTTAAACGAGATTTGATCGCAACCTTGTAACCTAAGCACACGGGGCGATTGTAAAACGCGCCTCTACTGCGCGTATACGCGCAGGTACAGCTGTACAGACGCGCTGTAGTCACGCGTAGCTTTTGCGTTTGAAGAGAGTAGGGTAGGTAAAAGTGAATAAAACGACAATTTATATTACCCTAAAAGTAGTAGACAGCAGACAAAATATAAACTTAAAAAAAATTACCATTAGCAAACAAAAAAATCTATGAATTTTGCTACTTTCAGAGTCATCATCAATTTATTTAAATTATTCAATTTTTATTATCATTTTCAATGTACTTAGCTTTCTTTTTTTAGTAAGAGTCACATTCTGCTCTTCCTCACTGTCACTGCTTATTTCCATAATTGAATTTAATTAAATTGAGCAGGAAGTTGAAAAATATCGAAATTAAACAACTCCTTCGAAGTCTTAGTTTGAAATATTTTTTTTAGGTTAAGAGGATACCAAAATAGCTTCGTGCATTTTTCTATGTACGAAGTTTTCATTGTTTCTTTAGATTGAATGGCTAGAGCTCTAATTTTTAAGTATATGTTTTTTCAATATATGATCTAGGATCGCATGAACTCAGAAACGCAATTGAAAAAAGTTTTCTCGATAGAAAATCTTGGCGAAACAACCTCTCTAATTTTTTATTTTTTTCATTTGTCGATCTATTATCGCGTATTAACTAATGAAATAACTTTAAAAACATAGGTAACTATTATTTATAGAAACACGTGGATCAGAATTAAAATATATTTAGTAGATTTTGAGTAAATAGGAAAAGTATCCCTAATTCTTCATTTTCTGTGCCTACTGGCTGTGTAATATGTACGTGTCGGCGATGATATTGATGTAGGCCCTTAAGATTCACTTTTACGGCAAGACGTTTCATTTTACACAGTCACATGACTCATGTGACATGAGTCACAGTTCGATAGAATGGACACTTTGTTTTTAAAATGAATGGCGCGACGTGTTGAGTGGCGAGGCGAGTGTGTGTTAGTATGAAACGGAACATTTATTAACTTTTTTTAGCGAAAGTAAAGGAAATTATGCCCATTCAGTCTATTTTGCAAATTTGAACAATTTTGATAGAAAATACGTAGATTCTGGGACTAAAGTTCGTAGGTTTGCAGGAAAGGCTTAAAATACGTAGATCTACGTAAAAAGACGTAGAGTTGGCAACCCTGATCCCAGCCCCCCTCTGCCCGTACCCCGCTCCTTTGTACGCGCGTTTGTTTCGCTTCAAATGCGCGTATACGCGCTTCATGCGCGCGTTTCTATTATCAATGCAAACGCAACAATCAGCGTTTACGGCGCCGAAGACGCGCGTTCCTGAAACGCGCGTTTAAAATACGCCGTGTGCTATGGGCCTTATAAATGCCATAAAAATTTCTGTTCTGCGTCTGGATGTTTCTATGTATTATAAGTATGTATTTAAGTAACCTAGTTAGTGTAGTTGCTTGTAATGTCCATGAATATTTATTTATTTATAACGTGGTTACCTCTTAAGTAGACCATTTCTCTCCAGCCCATTAACGTCCCACTGTTGGGCACAGGCTCCCTCCATTTTGGGAGGGATTATGGTCTACTGTGCCGCACTTACCAGGCGTGTTGGCACAGGGTTATATCGAGTAATCCTTCATTCACAGAGGATGGTATCTGCTTTTATTATCCCTTGGCTGGCTTTTACAGCACCCCGGGAAAGAAATGGGGTGGTGACACCTGTATTCTTAATCCGTCACCACACGGACAAGTAGAGCATATTAATCTTAGATTATCTTATTATTTTTAGATTAAACTTAGATTTATCGGAGCTATTCACAATAGTTTTCAGATACGCTCCCAAACTTATGTATGGAAGTCATTTCTGTAAAAAAAATTGAAAATACGAAACAAAAAACATAAGTAAGTTAGTGTATTTTATTTAAATGTTTAGTTCTAAGTATCATGTGTTTATTAACTGATTTAAATTCAATATTGACAAGTATTCTTCTATTATGGGCATGCATTGTGTGTGCTAATATGATTTTATGTAGCCATCCTTGATAAATGTACTATCCAACACTAAAAGAATTATTCAAATCGGACCAGTCGTTCCTGAGATTAGCACGTTCAAACAAATAAACTCTTCTGCTTTGTAATACTTATTTGTATAGATTTAAAGTTTTATACCTCTAACAAAAAAATCTTAAAAAGATTTACAATAGTCTCTGCCTACCCCCATGGAAAATAGGCGTTACGGTATGGTGATAATGAAGAATCTCGAAAATGTAACAGTATCTGCTGCAGGATTTGATTTTGGGAGGGGATTTCGTTTGTTTTGATTCACTTGAGGAGATTTGGAGAAAAATAAAGCTTTAGACATTTTTAGAACCATAATGCAGCCTTTTTCGCAGTAAGAAGCTGCCTGTATTTTTAATTAATGCGCTTATAATGGTTCGTTACGAATCTATCAGTGTATTATTAATCTATGCAACGGAATCTTTGAAAGCGATTCTCACCCATTTGCAGTAGTCGGATTGATCTGAAATTTTGCACACTAAACAAGGGCTAATGACAACGAATTATTCAGGATTATCAAGCGCTTTTCTTTTAGTTTTTGAACTAAGCAATCAATTTATTTTCTTTATTTCTTTATTAATTCCACTAGAATTATTTCAGTACCTACAATAAATACAATTGTTTATTGTATCGCATTATGATTAATAGTAGAATATTTTAATCCAAGAACGTAGCCGGTATACTAGTTACAACAAAAAAATTGGTGTCGTGGGACACCAGGTAGGAACGAAGTTCCTTCGGCTAATGTAGAATCGACACAATTTGAAACTCGCTTGTGTATACGACTGTCGCGCCCAAAGAATATACTACTCTAGGTCGCGCCTGCGCACGTCTCATTTAACGGTTTTATTCCACGGACTTTTTTCCACGGCCTTTTTTTCACGGACTTTTTTTTCTGTTTTTGGAGAAAATTACAAAGTACCTATTGAATTGAATCAGTGTTGTATTATTGTTTAAACAACCCGACTTCTACGAAATATAAATCGAGCCGTTTTGTTATTTTTCCTAGTTACTGATAAAATGTTAAAATAATAAATAATACCTACGTACAATGCTTGTTGTTGTTTTGTTTTGTAAACAACTTAAAAGTGATTAATTTATTGCTGATATTGGGGTATATCGGTAATGTAATCGACTTCCGTGCATGAGGTCGCCGGTTTGAACTCGGTGCGGGACAAATAATTGCGCTATGAACTCAGATGAATTGTACGGTGTCTGAGTTTTTTGCGGTATCTGTACTATGCATTTGATTCACGAAGTTGTCGATCACTACATCTACTTAGGACAAACATTCAAGTTGAGCACATCCAAATTGGATAAGATGGTCACCAACGATTACAAATCGGTTGGGCAGCGTTCGGAAAGTTTAGACTTTAGACATACTCTCACGTCCAAAATTCTCTAGTGCCTGAAAATAAAGTTCTATCATCAGTGTGTGTTACCAGACGTGGAATTAATGGCGTCCTCATAATGAAACTCGGAATCGCGGAGCGTACATATGAATAGGTTTCGATGTTGGGGGAGCCCTATTTCCAGCCATAAATGGATGAATATAAGAAAGAACGCTGCGTTTTCAAAAAAATTTTGAAATTTCCGTAATATTTTTACTACAGCGGTTGTGTAGATAATTATCTAAATAAGAAATTATATAGTTGATTAAATCATTTTGGAAACTCATTTTTTTTCCAAATGCTAGGTAATAAACATTAAAGTATTTAATGTACTTATCTTTACGAGCGTAGCAATAATAAAACGTATCTGTCATTAGTGTCATTGCTGTCAATTTGATTTTGACAATTAGTTCAACGTCAACGTCAACAAACGAAGGGAAAGCGAAAGTGCGATTTTCTGGATTTTCAAAGGATTTTACGGCATGTTGTTATAGTTTTAATAATAAGATTTAAACAGATACCATCTGTGAACTTGGAGCATAAGTTTTCACAATGACGAGCTCGTCCTATAATAACGATAAAGTGGTGATGGGTGAAGTGGAATATCCGGCCAACGATCCCGCATCTGGAGCTTTTTTCCAACCGGATTATAAAAAGTGCGTAAAAGCATCCTTTCTCTTTATAATTTTCATACTAGCCTCGCATCTAAAAGGTTAATTTACTTTTAAATATGAGGCTAAATTTACTAGAATTTATCATAGTTATTTAATTTTAATAATAGGTATTGTAACATTATTCTCTTGTTATATCTTGTAATACATAAAATTCTCGTGTCATAGTATTAGTTACCATACTCCGCTGAAACGGCTTGACCGATTTTTATATGCATATTCATTAGGTCTGAGAATCGGCTACTATCTATTTTTCATACCCCTGAAAGATAAATTGTCCACCCCTGACATTTGTATGGCAAAATAACTTTTACCATTCATAAAGTTTTAATGTTACAGTAGTGTTTACTTGAGGTTTTTTCCTCATCATCCTAACTAATTTATAAATGTGAAAACGAGATGTTAGACGCTATAGAAATTTTGACGAGATTAAGTTTTAATGTGTCGAACGAAACTATAGTGCGATTTAAACAACCATACAACGCCATCTATCAACTGTTATAGTAAACTTCTGTTTGTTAAGGTTTAATTTCTAAATTTCACGCGTACGAAGTTGCGGGCAATAGCTAGTACATAATATTAGTAAAATTTAACATTATGTTCAACAGAAATGAAGACCTGAAGTTAATGTTAGATGGCTCTAAAGACTCTTTAAAGTTAGAGGCAATGAAGAGGATCATTGGCATGATAGCTAAAGGAAGAGATGCCTCAGAATTGTAAGTATATTACATTTATTACTACTACATACATTTTATATATTTATTAAGTAAAGTTACAAAAGGTACATACAATGTTTACTTATAACATAGGACTTAACTAATAAAAGGAAAGTATAATGCCTAATACATTGATATCAAAGTAGGCGTAGCCTGTATTTTGAATACCATTTATTCCATGGCACTATTAAACTTAAATAATAAACATTACTATCATACCTTACACTTATGGAGGGAGGTAGAGATTATATAGATAGTGCTACAATCTAAACCCAGGGGTTCCCGAATTTTATTTGTCTACTGCCCTCTTTGAGAATAAATTTCTTGGCTCCCCCAATATTTCACCTACTTAGAAACCATTTTAACCATTTTGTTTGGGTCTCTTAGTGGGCGATAATGGGTTAAAAGGGGGGTGGGGGGATGATTATAAACCACTAGAATGTTTTTTCCACTACAATGTTTCTCAATTGGGTTTAGATATACGCAATATTGAAAATTTGGTTTACATTTGCAATGCCAACTGAGCTATGGTGGTGTACCATGATAGCTCAGCAATATTGGCAATATTACTAAAAATTATTTTTTTTCTTATTCGATTATCGTATTTGCAAAAGAAAAGTAGTATATGTATTCTATCCGTATTCTGGTACCCATAACACAAGCATATAAGCTTAGCTTGGGACCAGAGGACGTTGTGTGAAATGTCCATGAATATTTATTTATTTTTACATCCTAAGGTTCCCAGCTGTGGTAAAAAATGTAGTGTCAAAAAACATAGAAGTCAAGAAGCTGGTGTATGTATATTTGGTGCGCTATGCTGAAGAACAGCAGGACCTTGCATTACTGTCTATCAGTACTTTTCAAAGGGCTCTCAAGGTATTGTATTTGTTTTTATTTTCACAGTCCTACTTGGCACATATCTATATTAAATACCTATAAATGCAATATAGCATTTATACTATAGGTACCCATAGTATATAAGCTAATTTCTATATCAGACTATAAATTATCAATATAGCTACCAAATTTTGTTTGGCACCCACACTCTCTTAAAGAATCTAAGTCAGATTCTTTTTTTACAGTAAGTTAATTACATACAAAAAAAGTATACACGGCTCGCATACGCTGTCACTCTGGAGTAGCTATTCTGTAAAAGATAAATGAGTAAGTAAAATTGAAATCAGTGCACGTAACACTGGTTACAACAAATCCGGCCTGCTTCTTTTTTTAGTTGAACACATTAAGAAAAATAAATGACAAAGAGCCTATTTAGTAGCCTTTCTAACTCTTTCTTTTTGAGCTGGAGTAAAAGAGAAAGCTAGTAAGAAGAAAAGAGAAGGCTTCTATTTTACTTTTAACGGGCCGGGCCTTGGGACAAATCCATGTTCCTCCCTACTTATAACCTCCTTGATACACACGGTTTTGTTAAGAATTTACTTTAATATAGGCTTACGAATATTATTTCTTCAGGATCCAAATCAGTTAATCCGTGCGAGTGCCCTCCGAGTCCTCTCTTCAATCAGAGTGCCAATGATTGTGCCAATAGTAATGTTGGCTATTAGGGACTCGTCCAGTGATATGAGCCCATATGTGAGAAAGACCGCTGCTCATGCTATACCTAAGTTGTACAGGTAAATTAAGTTCTCTTTTTAAATATAACTTCCTTCTATCAACTGAACTTATTGCGGTCGTGCATTCAAATTTACCACCACAATCGTTACTCGATTGAGTTTATATCGTATTTCTACGTACGGTAAATTTGAATGCTACAAGCACGACCGCAATAAGCACAGTTGGAAAGAGCTTCGGAACGGTATTCCGAGGTCAAGTCCCGCTTACGAGAATCAGTTTTTCCATCATAATTTAATTTATTAAGTAAAGCATAGAATGCCAATTGCAAAATTAATAAATTACTTCCTTCTATCAATTATAACGCGTTTGTTTTAGTATATATCCTGGCCCTTAAAGAATCTAAAATAAAATACTATGTCTATTTGGTCACAGTACCCCAAATTTATTGAAAGTTTTTTTATAATCACCCCAAGATGTTAAAAATGGTTTAAAAGCCAACATACCTCAAAGTTATTAAGTAATTAATAAGTAGCTCAGAATATGGATATTACCCCAAGATCTTAAAGGAACTAAGCCTATAACCCTAAAACCCCTATTTTTACTTAAATTAATGCCTTTTTATCTAACAGTTTAGACCCAGAACAAAAGGAAGAATTAGTGGCTATCATAGACAAGTTATTATCAGACAAAGCACCGTTAGTGGTTGGGTCTGCGGCCATGGCGTTCACTGAGGTGTGCGGAGATAGGATGACTTTGATACATAGGAGTTACAGGTATGTACAAGATATTAGAAAATTAATATTTTAGATCGTAGTAGATAACACTACAGTCTCTCTCAGCCTACCCCCACTGAAAAAGGCGTGGCGGTATAATGATAGCCAGTGTCCATGATTTCAGCTGCGTCTGCCCGGCTTCCGCGCTTTTAGCGTGATGGTATTTGGTCTCTGTGTTATTTTAATATATAAGCTACATCTATAAAGTTTCAACAAAATCTATATACATAGTAGTTTTTGCATCAAATAGCAACAAAGATCCATCCATCCATACATTCTTACAAACTTTGGCTGTATTATTAGGGTTTATAGAATACAGCTAGATTTTGTTATAAATTAAAAAAATATGTAGGTATGTATGTGAGGAAATTAAGGCAGAGAGACTAAAAACTCGAGCTTGCATTCTTGTGAAATTATGATATTTGTTAAAAAACTAGATAACATGGGTTTCACAAGGAATAGTACTTAGTTATTGAAATATTTACATTGTTGTAATTATTGTTCCAAGATTTTGAACAAATAAAAATTACTGAATTTTAACTAGAACACAATTTATATGCATCACTGCCACTATTCTCCCCAGGGTGCTGTAAGAGATATATATGTATAGAAAAAAGGCGAGGCGAGAAAGAGAGATATATCTGTCGGTGTTTAGTTTGCAGTGGAGGAGGCCCATGCGTGCCCAACAGTGGGACGTGTACTGGGCTCGAGAGAGTTATTTAATAATGAATATTGTTTTAAGGAAACTATGTGCTCTACTAGCTGATGTAGACGAATGGGGTCAGTTGGCATTATTGAATGTTCTCACAGTATACGCAAAGACTTGCTTCCCGGATCCTAATACTGAGGTAAGAATATTGTATTCTGGTTCCTAATATTCAATGGGCTTCCGTTTACTAGGTCGCGGATTCGGTTCCCGCATGGGACAATCATTTATTTGATGTTAATAATTTTCATACAGATGTTTGTCCTGCGTCTGGGTGTTATTTATCTACTACTAGCTGGCCCGGCAAACGTTGTTTTGCCATACCAAAAAAAAGTAAAAAAATTACTATAAACCTCATGGAGCCCGAGACCTTTTCAACGAATGCAAAATGTCTCGGGCTCCGTGAGGTTTATAGTTCATTTTTTTTTTCATTTTTTTTTACTTTTTTTTTTGGTATGGCAAAACAACGTTTGCCAGGCCAGCTAGTGTATTATAAGTATGTATTTACAAAAAAAACTAGTATATGTATTCTATTCGTGTTCTGGTATTAATAACACTGGCATATAAGCTTCGCTTGGGACCAGAAGACGTTGTGTGAAGTGTCTATGAATATTTATTTATTCATTTATGTTCTTGTAACAGAAATACATTATCCTTGAAAATTTCAACTGTCTAGCTATCACTGTTCATGACATTTCATCTAGTGGCACATGGACAGATACTCCTTTGGTTCAGAACTCCCTAAATAATAAAATATAATACTACTTAACTGTATGTAGTTTAGCTTCTTGACGGTATATATTTATTATTTTAAGTAGTTTTAGTAGTTCTTATTCTTATTCTTTATTGTACATATAAAATATATTTACAGAGTTTGAAATTTAAATCTAATGTACACAGGCGAGCTTAATTCACTATGGAATTTTCCAGTAGTTTATGAGCCTATTTAACAATCGAATCTTTTGAAACGCTGTTCATCTTTTGAATAGCTCGGTACATATCTATCAACGAATTAGTCTACGTAACGGAATAAGTTATTTTCACCCACTTGTAGTAGAGTACAGATTGATCTCAAATTTTCCTCACATATTAAGAACCGATGAGAATGCAATAATGTGAAATAACATTCAGGATTTTCAAACGTATTTTTTTAGTTTTTGAACTAAGAAATTTTTTTTTTCAGTATTTCATAAAACAATATTATTTAATACACGCGTCTAAATCGGTAAAAAATGTTTTTTTTTACCAATGAGTCGCGGATGTGTTAGAGAATAGTATTTATTTCTTTAATTATTACAGGATTATTCATCCGATAGTGAATCTGACAAGCCATTTTACGAATCAGAAAGTGAAGGAACACCTCGCAAACATTCCTCTCACTCGCCGAGTTTAGACGCAGACCATAGATTATTATTAAGAGCTGCCAAGCCTCTGTTACAGAGTCGTAACTCTGGAGTTGTGATGGCTGTAGCACAGTTGTTTTATCATTGTGGACCTGGTATGTAATACATTTATTCACTCGTTCGATCGATCATTCATTCATTCACTCATTTATTCGATATTTTTTTTAATGGGATTAATTTTGTCCATAGCCCAAGAGTTACCTCCTGTGGCTAAAGCAATGGTCCGTCTGCTAAGAGCTCCTTTAGAAGTACAAAGTGTGGTACTTAATTCTATCGCCTCTCTAACTGTTACTAAACGGGTAAGTTCTGCGTTTATAGTTACTGTACAACTCCTTGATTTTTACCTTGAAGTTATATAGCCTGTTTGTTATGTGTTATTTTGCTCGCTGTTAGGAGTAATTTTGTTTTAAATCCATTCAGTAATTTAAGCGTGAAAGAGTAACAAGTAACATAAATATTTTTACAAACTTTTGCTTTTTTATAAACAACTTTGAAATTTGTAAAATAAAAAAAAAACCTTAACTAATTATACAAAAAAAGCCATCCTCTTAAATTACTATATCTATTAAAGAAAACCGCATCAAAACTCACACTTTATCTATATATATGGTTTTATTTTCTTTTCCAGGCATTATTCGAACCGTTTCTGAAATCATTTTTCGTTCGTAACTCCGACCCTACACATATAAAACTATTGAAACTGGAAATCCTAACAAATCTAGCGACAGAGGCGAGTGCACCCGTAGTATTGCGCGAGTTTCAGACTTATGTCACATCCAGTGATAAGACATTTGCGGGCGCGACCATACAGGCGATAGGGAGGTTAGCTGTTAATATACAGACTGAAACTGAGACTTGCCTGAATGGATTGTTACATTTGTTGTCTAGTAAAGATGGTGAGTTTAATCTTTGAAAATTGTGTTAAAAATATGCTTTTAAGGTTTCATACCGAAAATTTGCCATGGAGTGCCGGTTTAGAATATTGAACCTCCCCATCACTTCCCGTGGGTGTCGTAAAAGTCAGCTAAGGGATCACCAGGAGAACGGGAAGCAGCCACCAATCCGCCTACCAAGTGTGGCGATTATGGAAAATACCGTTTAGAAAGAGAGTTTAGAAAATTTTCCCCAATTCCGCAACATGTTTCACTGATGCTTCGCTCCTATTGGTCTCGGCGTGATGTTGTATAGCCTATAGCCTTCCACAATAAATGTACTATCCAAAACTAAAAAAATTTTGCTAATCGGACCAATCTCTTCAGCTTTAGTATAGTTGTATTAGTTATTATTTGTTAAATAGCCACATTTAGTTAGAATGTGTTTGTATGATATAGTTGTTATATTTCAGAGTGGGTGGTTTGTGAGGCGGTGGTGGTGGTGAAGCGTGTGGTGGGTGGTGGCGCCACTTCAGCACGAGCGGCCGTCGCTAGAGCCGCCAAACTGCTGCGATCTGATCGGTAATGTTATTTTTTTGGGTTAAAAATTGTATGTTTAAAATATTCTAATTTTGTAATAAACTACTTAGTTCAAATTCTAAAAAAATACACTTGATAATCCTAATTTTTTTTAAAATTATTCCATTGACTTTGGTACTTAATATGTGTGCAAAATTCCAGATTGATCCGACTACTGTAAGTCGGTGAAAATTACTTTCAAAGATTCTTTTACATTGTTGATGGCATGTTATTGAGCATTGTTATTATATATTACACTAGCTGTTGCCCGCGACTTCGTACGCATATTATTTAGAATAAAATCCCCGTTTTTGAAACATTTTTCACTTCTACTTTGCTGCTATTGGTTGTAGCGTGATGATGAGCCTTTAGCCCGTGCCCGTGCTTGAGAATTATGTTTAGAAAGTTGAGAACTGGCTCTCTTAGGCATTTTCAATATATTCATAGATCTAAACTCCCGTGACGCTCACCCCCGCCTTGGTGACGCTCACTTCGCAACGGGCTGAGCAGCAGAAGTCGTAATATTTTAATTTCGCCATAACATCAAAACCAAACGTCCAATTTTAATCATTCAAAGACCAAATATTATCTACATAAACTGTACTTGGTGATGAAATAGTTTGTTTTGATAAGGAATAATTGCACGAGTAAAATAAATGCCCGTAAATGTAGTCCAAAAAAATTTCCAGATTTTTTAATAAAAAAATGGTTGTTGTGCCTTACCTGACATAGATAGGTATAGTGTGTCGCGGACTTTTTTGTAGATATTTATAAGATCTACAATTAATTAGAACATTTTATGGGTCTATATTTTATAGTTTAGGCAGCGTACGCAAAATAAGTAACTTTTGGTTGACTTTTTTTCCGAAAAACCCAAATATTTTACGGAGCCCTATTTTTGTTCAAAATAAAATATAGCCTATGTCACCGCTGATAATGCAGCTTTCGAATGGTAAAAGAATTTTTAAAATCGGTCCAGTAGTTTTTGAGCCTATTGGGAACAACCAAACAAACAAAGTTTTCCTCTTTTTATTATTAGTATAGATAGATTGATAGATACGTTCCGATCTAATTTAAGCGTGTTAAAAATAGCCAAACGAATACTTATACGGGGCGGAGATCAAAACCACAACGTCGTGAGTGACAGTCTTACATGGACCACTTCACAAATTAAGACATCTATTCTTTTCTCTCTTTCTTTCTCTCTCCAGCCCACTTACATCCCACTATTGAACTAACATTGGGATGTTAATGGGCTGGACAAATATGAAGGGTTAAGTTAATCTTTATTTAAAGCTATATATTTTGTTATCCAGATTGGCAGGTAACGCCCGCGCGGCTGCAGTTTGGTTAGTAGCGGAACATGGCGCCAGGCATCCCAGGGCGGCCGCTATATTGGCTCATATGGCTTACAACTTTGCTGATCAGGTACATACTACACGTTTCAAATGAGAATAGGATTGGCAATGACCTCTATCTGTCAAAAGTAATTTGAAAAGTACTGTTCAACAAAAATTTATTTGTGAATTAATAAATTATTTTTTATGTTTTATCTAATCTTAGTTATTAAGTAAAAAACGCTTAAAATTATTTAGGTATAATACTAATAATATTACAAAAGTAATAAATAATAATATCAAAAAAGAATAACTATTTTATTTCATTATTTCGTCGTTGGAACCACGAAGTATAGATAGAAGGAGTCCGAACGTAATGTTGAACGAATGGTCTCAATTTAAGGGACAGATTTTTTGCCGGTAGAGCGCGCCATTTTTCAAGGAGTACTCGTTTGAATTCTATTATATTTATAAATAATATTATTATTTATTTATAAATAATATTATGTATTTAATTAAATGTATTTAATTAAATTAAATTCAACATTCACGAGCCAGCGCGTGTTTACATGAAATAATAATAATAGCATCGGTACGCCCTGAACACTTGCGCAGCCAGTGGCAGAAAATAGAACTATGATCTGGGTTTATTATTGTGTACACGAAATATTATGGAAAAGCCTATACCGTTCGGACTCCTTCTATCTATACTTCGTGGTTGGAACAATGATTTTATGTTTAAACTACCAACCGCCATTTTGTCGTTTTTAGGATGCATTGTCGCGTTATGAAGCGTGCGCGCGTTATGTGGTTGTTTTCAGTTAAATAAATTAAATATGTTGTTATTCGTCGCAGTTTTACTGCACTGCCGATCACGAGGTCTCGGGTTCAATTCCCGGTCAGGACAATCATTTGTGTGATGTTTTTAATTGTCATAGAAATGTTTATTTTAACAGGTGGCCAACTTGGAGGTATACAACTTTTTTTTGCCGCCATTTTGTTTTGGCGGTAAATATGATAGTTGTTGCATGAAAATTACTTTGTGTAGATACGGCAAATTTATTATGGAGCGTTTTACGACGGAACAACGTGTTTTAATTATTAAGACGATACCAAAATAGCTTCGTGCATTTTTCTATGTACGAAGTTTTCATTGTTTCTTTAGATTGAATGGCTAGAGCTCTAATTTTTAAGTATATGTTTTTTTCAATATATGATCTAGGATCGCATCAACTCAGAAACACGATTGAAAAAAGTTTTCTCGATAGAAAATCTTGACGAAACAACCTCTCAAAATTTTTATTTTTTTCATTTGTCGGTCTATTATCGCGTATTAACTAATGAAATAACTTTAAAAACATAAGTAACTATTATATATAGAAACACGTAAATCAGAATTAAAATATATTTAGTAGATTTTGAGTAAATAGGAAAAGTATCCCTTCATTTTCTTAATTCTTCATTTTCTGTGCCTACTGGCTGTGTTAATATGTACGTGTCGGCGATGATATACGATAATATTGATGTAGGCCCTTAAAACGTTTTACTCAACCCAATCATGTATTGCGGAAACTCTGAGAAAATTGCGGCCGATTTTTGGTAGAAATAACTTACCTTCGCGGCTAACAATAGCTCGTTTAGTGAATAAATTTGAGCAGTATGGCATCGTAACAGATAAAGCAGTTACTCATCGTGTCAGAAGGGCTCGCACAGAGCAGAATATCCAAATTGTTCGTCAAAGTGTAGCCGCAGAACCCACATTGTCTACCAGGCGACGGTCTCAACAACTCGGAATTAAGAGGACTTCTCTACAGACAATTTTGAAGAAAGACCTATGTTTCTTTCCATATAAGGTACAGATAACTCAAGAACTTTGGCCTCGAGACCATGAACGCCGTCGTGATTACTGTAGTGCTATGTTAAACAAGCTGGAAAGAGACCCAGACTTTCATCAGAAAATCATTATGAGTGACGAAGCTCATTTCGACCTCAGCGGATTTGTTAATAAACAAAATTCTCGCTATTGGGGGGAAGAACAACCTTCTTTGATCCACGAACGACCACTGCATCCTCGTCGAGTAACAGTTTGGTGTGGAATTTGGTCAGGAGGTGTAGTTGGGCCTTATTTCTTTGAAGATGCTATGGGTGATGTTGTTGCAGTGAATGGAGATCGGTACCGTGAAATGATTATCAATTTTTTCTCGAATCATGTGAATCAATTGGGCTTAGGAAACATGTGGTTTCAACAAGATGGGGCCACATGTCACACGGCACGAGCCACAGTAGAAACATTAAAAAGAATGTTTCCCGGTCGATTAATTTCCGAGAAACGTTGACATTGATTGGCCCCCAAGATCGCCTGATTTAACAGCTCCTGACTTTTTTCTTTTTTTTTGACGGGCCTCGTGGTGGAGTGGTTTATATAACGGACTGCTGATCATGAGGTCTCGGGTTCGATTCCCGGTCAGGACAATCATTTGTGTGATGTTTTTAATTGTCATACAAATGTTTGTGCTGCGTCTGGGTGTTTACTATGTATAATAAGTATGTATTTACAAAAGAAAAATAGTTTATGTATTATATCCGTATTCTGGTACCCATAACACAAGCATAATAAGCTTAGCTTGGGACCAGAGGACGTTGTGTAAAATGTCTATGAATATATTTTTTTCTGTGGGGCTATCTAAAGGGTCGTGTCTATGCTAACAGGCCAATGAACCTTCAGCAATTAAAACAAAATATTCGAGACACAGTCACAGAGATAACGCAGGAAATGTGTGAAAATGTGATGAAAAACGCGATGAAAAGGGTTCGCATCTGCGATGCTGCTAGAGGTGGACATTTGTCTGATATTATTTTCCATGTTTAACTGCCGGCCCTAAATACTATATTTAACAAGGAATACTTGATATATTTTATATTTCATAGAATAAAATTACAAACCTAAAGTGTATACCTGTTATTTGGCCACCCTGTACATAGTGAACACCCAGACGCAGTAGTCTGGGTGTTCACTATGTATAATAAGTATGTATTTACAAAAGAAAAGTAGTATATACTACTTTTCTTTTGTAAGCTTATATGCTTGTGTTATGGGTACCAGAATATTCTGGTACCCATAACACAAGCATATAAGCTTAGCTTGGGACCAGAGGACGTTGTGTGAAATGTCCATGAGTATTTATTTATTTATTATTTTGTATTTGTCTTTATTTGTTATTGTTTTTAATTGCATTTATCTGTGGGAATCGAACCCCAGACCTCGTAAACGGCAGACCGTTACATGTACCACTAGACCACAAAGCCCGTCATAAATATTTAGCGTCTTAGAATTTAGTCTAATTTTGTTCATTTTTGAATGAATGATGAATTTTTCAGGATGAACTAGTAAAACTTCAACTGCTGTCTCTCGCAGTGAAACTATCTATAACCCAACCCGATACATTACCGATGTGCCGCTACGTCGTAGCACTGGCACGCTACGACGTCAGCTACGACGTGAGGGATAGAGCGAGGATGCTACGACGATTCATTGAACCACAGGATGGGAAAATACTGTCGAGCTACGCAGCGGATATATTCTTACCAGAGAAACCAAAACCTACTATACAGAGTAGTTTTAAAGGTAATTTTAAAATTATTCTAAAATACTACCTGTTGCTTACAACTTCGTACGCGTGAAATTTAGAAAACAAACCTTGATAAATTATTTTAAGAAAGCCATCTTGAAACGCTATTATTTAAAAACACTGCAACAAAATCCGTTGCGTAGTTTTGGAGATATTCAGTATTGCCAAAATTTTAATTTCTCATAAAATGCCGTGGTTCTGTTCAAATAATCTAACCGCCGAGTTATCGTGATTGTCACTAAGGGCCTCTTTCACCATTCTCAAGTAAAGCGCCAAGTAGACTAATCGCTAGTTAAAGTCACCAGTAACTACACGTGCGACGTTCACGACGTTCGAGTAGCAGTAATCTTAAGATTAAAAAATTGAAATTGACAGAAGATACTCGTAACTATTACTTGACAATTAACGCTAATCGATAAGTAACTAATCAACGCTTTACTTGAAGATGGTGAACGAGGCCCTAAGTGCAATAAACACCGAGTTATCGCGACATTTAATCATATTGAATAAATTTTCTGCCCTATTTTTCTTACATCTATGAGTATGTAACGTATATTCACGCCATCTATTGAGTGCACTACGTGATATTGAAGGACGTCACAAACGGCAGCGAGAAGGACAAAGATGTATTTAGAAAAAAATTGGTCAAGTGCGAGTCGGACTCGCGCACGATGGGTTCCGTACCATTATCTATGCAATATAAGGCAACGTTATTAGTATCGAGCAAGAAACGGTAAAAAAATCATGTTTGTTGTATGGGAGCCCCCCTTAAATATTTATTTTATTTTATTTTTAGTATTTGTTGTTATAGCGGCAATAGAAATACATCATCTGTGAAAATTTCAACTGTCTAGCTATCACCGTTCTTGAGATACTGGGTATGGAACCCTAAAAATCATGTTTGTTGTATGGGAGCCCCCCTTAAATATTTATTTTATTTTATTTTTAGTATTTGTTGTTATAGCGGCAATAGAAATACATCATCTGTGAAAATTTCAACTCTCTAGCTATCACCGTTCTTGAGATACAGCCTGGTGACAGACGGACGGACGGACGGACGGACGGACGGACGGACGGACGGACGGACGGACGGACAGCGAAGTCTCAGTAATAGGGTCCCGTTTTTACCCTTTGGGTACGGAACCCTAAAAAGACGAGCTGAGAAAGAGACAGACATATCTGTCGGTGACGTCATAAGTATAGGTACCTCTCGGTATATTAATATATATCTCTTTCTCGCTATCTTAATACATATCCCAGTTGACTTGCACTATGGATAATCTAAATAAAAAGTGGAATTTTCGTAAAGCTAACCTGTTTACACTTTATGAAGCTATGACATTCATAGATTGGTCTCCATTGTATGAGATACGGGACCCAAGACTAGTTTTAGACTATATTTATTCAATTATAAACTCAACATTAGATTATTATGTTCCGCGGCAAATACAAAAAAGTACTTCTACAAAATATAACTATCCGGATTGGTTCATTGCTGATATTATAGGTACATGATATACGTAATAAAGCGAAGTTACATAAAAATTATAAATTAAGTAAATTGCTATGTGATTACGAGAAGTTCTCTTTTAAAAGGGCTATAGTTAAAAGTAAAATTAAAGAGGCTTACGAAAATTATAAAAAACGGTTACAGGCACAATTTTCAAAAGATCCTACGTCTTGTTGGAGTTTTATTAAATTAAAGAAAATAGACAAAATTGTATAAGTGTTAGTAAAAAAAATCAAGTGCGAGTCGGACTCGCGCACGAAGGGTTCCGTACCATTATCTATGCAACATAAGGCACGTTATTAATAAATGAGCAAACAACACACACAATACTTAATTAATCACGTTTGTTGTATGAGAGCAAGAAACGGTAAAAAAATCATGTTTGTTGTATGGGAGCCCCCCCCTAAATATTTATTTTATTTTATTTTTAGTATTTGTTGTTATAGCGGCAATAGAAATACATCATCTGTGAAAATTTCAACTCTCTAGCTATCACCGTTCTTGAGATACAGCCTGGTGACAGACGGACGGACGGACAGCGAAGTCTCAGTAATAGGGTCCCGTTTTTACCCTTTGGGTACGGAACCCTAAAAACGGAAAAGGTATCGACAGACATAAATGTGCCCAAGAATTTGCAATTTTTTTTAATTCGGTATATAGTAGCTCTCCACCTATGTTAAACGTAAAGGACTCAATAAATGCTGCCGAGGAGAACGGCTGCGTTAATGCAGCGCGTGTCTATATTCCGCAACTTACCTCGCAGGATATGTGTGGTGCTTTACGGAAATTGAAACCGAAACCATCTGCTGGTCCTGATGGAATCCCAGCATACTTTGTTAAAGACTGCGGACGGATGCTTTCAGAGCCATTGCCTTATATTTTCAATCTTTTGCTAGATACACACACATATCCAGATCTATGGAAAATAACAAGAGTTATCCCCGTACCTAAAAGTGGCGGTAATACGGAGGTCGAAGGGTACAGGCCAATAGCCGTGCTTTCGTTCTTTGCAAAACTCTTTGAGACTATTCTGCATCAGAGCCTATACTCACAATTAAAAATACAATTTTCAGATGCTCAGCATGGCTTTAGGCCAGGCCGGAGCACTGATAGTAATTTATTGTGTTTTATGACGTATACTGCTCCTGCTGTAGATATGGGCACGCAAGTAGATACTGCTTATTTTGATTTTCGTAAAGCTTTTGATGTAGTGGACAACGACACCCTTCTAACGAAGATGGCGTTGATGGGCTTCATTCCTAATTTATTATACTTTTTTGGTAGTTATTTTAAGGACAGAAGACAATACGTTGAATACGGTGGTTTTACTTCGGAACCATATTTTACTTACTCAGGCATACGTCAGGGTAGCAATTTAGGGCCCCTTGAATTTGTCATTATGATTAACGATTTACCTAAAATGATAAAACACTGTTTGTGTCTCATATTTGCCGATGACCTAAAACTAATGTTACGTGTTGAAGACAGAAACGATTGCAAACGTTTACAGGAGGACATTGAGAGTGTTGTTCAATGGAGTCAAAAAAATTGGTCAAGTGCGAGTCGGACTCGCGCACGAAGGGTTCCGTACCATTATCTATGCAACATAAGGCAACGTTATTAGTATCGAGCAAGAAACGGTAAAAAAATCATGTTTGTTGTATGGGAGCCCCCCTTAAATATTTATTTTATTTTATTTTTAGTATTTGTTGTTATAGCGGCAATAGAAATACATCATCTGTGAAAATTTCAACTATCTAGCTATCACCGTTCTTGAGATACTGGGTACGGAACCCTAAAAATCATGTTTGTTGTATGGGAGCCCCCCTTAAATATTTATTTTATTTTATTTTTAGTATTTGTTGTTATAGCGGCAATAGAAATACATCATCTGTGAAAATTTCAACTCTCTAGCTATCACCGTTCTTGAGATACAGCCTGGTGACAGACGGACGGACGGACGGACGGACAGCGAAGTCTCAGTAATAGGGTCCCGTTTTTACCCTTTGGGTACGGAACCCTAAAAATAAAATGTCCCTGAACCTCTCCAAATGCGCTATTATGTCATACACTAAAGCGCAGAATCCTATAATTTTTGACTACACAGCGTCTAGCACTACAATCGCTCGTGTTACAGAGGTTAAAGATTTAGGTGTACAAATGGATACCGAGTTGAATTTTAGAACACACATCCTAAACATTTGTAAAAACGCATACCGGACCTTAGGCTTTATATTGCGGCAATCACAAAATTTTTAAAACATAGCCGTAATTAGAATACTATATAATGCACTGGTTAGAAGCAAATTAGAAAGTGGTGCGCTAATGTGGAACCCTCACGAAAAAAAATTGTTCAATGATTGATAAAATACAAAATAAATTCACAAGATTTTTGTACATGAAAAAATATGGAGTTTATCCATTCTTCCCATTAATGTATCCAACACTTTTTGTATTGGGGATGGTTGATTATGAATCATTAGAATTAAGAAGAAATATTTTAATACTAACTTATGTGATTAAACTACTTCGGGGCATTATTAACAACCCTCAAGTGTAATGTGTTTGATCTTATATGTTCCCAATAATTATTTAAGTGCGAGAAAGCGTGATTTAATCGCACTTCCGAAACCAAGGACCAATGTGCTCCATCAGGGACCGCTTACCAGAGCACTCAGATTAATAAACTAAATAGCACAAGATCTAGATATTTTCACCAGTCCTTTGGCTAAAATTACAGATAGGGGTATGAGAATTGTTACAAATTCATAAACTATGTCCATCTCTTGGAGTGTAATATATATACATATATATATATATATATATATATATATTTATCCTGCAAACGATTGGCCGTCCTCTGAAGGAAAAAGTGCATTTAAACGGGCGTCCACCAGCATTGAGCGTCCGTATACCGGACGCCACTTTTTTGAGCGGTTGCTCTGAGACGCTATTGGTCCCAGCTAGCCGTAGTACAAATATCGACGGAAGTAAAAAAATCGTTGAAATGGCTGCAAAAAAATATTAATAAGTTCCCGAAAAAATCTCAGCGCGGGTGAGGCGCTGCTGCAGCGCGTATATCCACACGCGTATATCCAAGCGAATTTCTAGCTACGGACTCGGTTATTTGGCGTCCGTATTTGCGACGTTGCCAGCTCAGCCATAACATTATGACTGTAACTCAAACAATATCTACTACAGTCAATACAATATACAAAGTCTTCGAACACATAGGTTTTGCGTTATATTCGGCGCCCCTCGTATTATGACATCACTTATTATTCAATGAACTAAGTTAATTAAATAATATTACATTTGTTACATTAATTACTTTTTTATAAAATATGAAGATAGTTTGAGACTCGGAAAAGAACTTTGAATACTTTTATCTCTGAAATCATCTATGGGGCAAAAGGAGAATAGAAGTTAGTATAGGGAATCACACCTGCTATATCGAATTGTATTATATCTGATAAGGTAATAGAAAAGAATGGAAGTTTGCATAACCGTTCTACCGATTGTATAGGGGAAACAGAAAGGTTTGGTCAATGTTCAGGACGTAAATTAACTCATGAAACACAACAAAGAACTTCGTTGAAATTCGTAAACAAAAATGTATCGACTCCTATAATAAATTGATCAGCTGATCGAAATTTTTTAATAGGAGACGAACGTTTCGTAGATAGATACACCGTCTAGAATGACTACACCTTTCTGTCACGCCCAGTACATTGGTACCTATCGGTATTTGTTATTTAGTATCGTTAAACTGACGCAAAGCTTTGTGCTATGTACGTACACATAATACGGACGTCCTATTGCAATATACAGACGCCCAATAGCTGTATACGGACGTCCAATTGCACAATACGGACGTTCAATTGCAATTGTGATTATGATTGCATCATATATCATCATTTATAATTTTCCAAGAGGTTTCCTTCACAGAGAATACATTTTACTTGGTCACACCTTACTTTATATTCACAATTCATTAAAGCATGCTGTCCAGCACATTTGATACATTAAATACTTGTTTAATGAAATATGAAGATAGTTTGAGACTCGGGGAAGAACTTTGAATACTTTTACCTCTGAAATCATCTCCTAAGGGGTAAAAGAAGAATAAAAGCTTGTATAGGAAATCTATACCTGCTGTATCGATTTGTATTATATCTGATAAGGAAATAGAAAAGGATGGAAGTTTGCATAATATTTAGACTCTTATAATAAATTGATCATCTGATCGAAATTTTTTAATAGGAGACGAAGGTTTCGTTGATAGATACACCGTCTAAAATGAATACACCTTTCTGTTACGCCCAGTACATTAACACCTATCGGTATTTGTTATTTGGTATCATCAAACTGACGCAAAGCTTTGTGCAATGTACGTATACATAATACGGACGTCCTGTTGCAATATACAGACGCCCAATGGCTATATGCGGACGTCCTATTGCAATATACAGACGCCCAATAGCTATATACGGACGTCCAATTGCAGAATACGGACGTTCAATTGCAATTGTGATCATGATTGCATCATAATAATATATCATATATAATTTTCCGAGCGGTTTCCTTCGCAGAGAATACATTTTACTTGGTTACACCTTACTTTATATTCACAATTCATTAAGGCATGCTCTCCAGCACATTTGATACATTAAATACTTGTTTAATGAAATATGAAGATAGTTTGAGACTCGGGGAAGAACTTTGAATACTTTTACCTCTGAAATCATCTCCTAAGGGGTAAAAGAAGAATAAAAGCTTGTATAGGAAATCTATACCTGCTGTATCGATTTGTATTATATCTGATAAGGAAATAGAAAAGGATGGAAGTTTGCATAATATTTTGGACTCCTATAATAAATTGATCATCTGATCGAAATTTTTGAATAGGAGACGAACGTTTCATTGATAGATACACCGTCTAAAATGACTACATCTTTCTGTTACGCCCAGTACATTTATACCTATCGGTATTTGTTATTTGGTATCATCAAACTGACGCAAAGCTTTGTACAATGTATGTACACATAATACGGACGTCCTATTGCAATATACAGACGCCCAATGGCTATATACGGACGTTCAATAGCTGTATACGGACGTTCAATAGCTGTATACGGACATTCAATAGCAGAATACGGACGTTCAATTGCAATTATGATCACGATTGAAGATAGACGGTACTATATGACTGTAAGCTACCAACTGTAAGCAGAAAGCACGATTCTCAGTATATTTTCATTTTTTTAAATTGTATTTATTAAATTACAAAATCTACCAAATTTCACTAAAGTTTTTAGTAGATAGGTATGTAAACCTAACACATATTTAAATAAATGGGTATTTATCTTTAAGTAGTTCTTGGAAAACCGAGCATCCTTTATAATTTGCCGGGCGGTTCCTTTCCAGGGAACACATTTTACTTGGTCAGACCTTACTTTATGTTCGCAATTCATTAAAGCATGCTGTCCAGCACATTTGATACATTAAATACTTGATTTATAAAATATGAAGATAGTTTGAGACTCGGGAAAGAACTTTGAATACTTTTATCTCTGAAATCATCTCCTAAGGGGTAATAGTAGAATAGAAGTGTGTATAGGGAATCTATACCTGCTATATCGATTTGTTTTATATTTGATAAGGAAATAAAAAAGGTGGAAGTTTGCATAACCGTTCTACCCATTGTACAGGGGAAACAGATAGTTTTGGTCAATTTTCAGGACGTAAATTATCTCATGAAACACAACAAAGAACTTTCTCCAAGACACATAGGTTGAAATTCGAAAACAAATGTTTGGACTCCTATAATAAGTTGATCAGCTGATCGAAATTTTTGAATAGGAGACCAATATTTGGTTTTTGGGATCTATCTCATGTTTTATGGTAAATTTGTCCAGTTTCGTTGATAGATTATTGGTTTTAAATGACTACACCTTTCTGTTACGCCCAGTACATTGGTACCTATCAGTATTTGTTATTTAGTATCGTCAAACTGACGCAAAGCTTTGTGCTATGTACGTACACATAATACGGACGTCCTATTGCAATATACAGACGCCCAATAGCTGTATACGGACGTTCAATAGCAGAATACGGACGTTCAATTGCAATTATGATCAAGATTGAAGATAGACGGTACTATATGACTGTAAGCTACCAACTATAAACAGAAAGCACGGTTCTCAGTATTTTTTAATTGTAATTAAGAAATTACGAAATCTACCAAATTTCACTAAAGGTTTTAGTAGATAGGTTATAAACCTAACAAATATTTAAATAAATGGGTATGTAACTTTAAGTAGTTCTTGGAAAACCGAGCATACTTTATAATTTGCCGGGTGGTTCCTTTCCAGGGAACACATTTTACTTGGTCAGACCTTACTTTACGTTCGCAATTCATTAAAGCATGCTGTCCAGCACATTTGATACATTAAATACTTGATTTATAAAATATGAAGTTAGTTTGAGACTCGGGAAAGAACTTTGAATACTTTTATCTCTGAAATCATCTAAGGGGTAAAAGGAGAATAGAAGTGTGCATAGGGAATCTATACCTGCTATATCGATTTGTATTATATTTGATAAGGAAATAAAAAAGGTGGAATTTTGCATAACCGTTCTACCGATTGTACAAGGGAAACAGATAGGTTTGGTCAATTTTCCGGACGTAAATTATCTCATGAAACACAACAAAGAACTTTCTCCAAGACACATAGGTTGAAATTCGAAAACAAATGTTTGGACTCCTATAATAAATAGATCAGCTGATCGAAATTTTTGAATAGGAGACCAACATTTGGTTTTTAAGATCTATCTCATGTTTTATGGTAAATTTGTCCAGTTTCGTTGATAGATTATTGGTTTTAAATGACTACACCTTTCTGTTACGCCCAGTACATTGGTACCTATCAGTATTTGTTATTTAGTATCGTCAAACTGACGCAAAGCTTTGTGCTATGTACGTACACATAATACGGACGTCCTATTGCAATATACAGACGCCCAATAGCTGTATACGGACGTTCAATTGCAGAATACGGACGTTCAATAGCAATTATGATCATGATTGAAGATATACGGTACTATGTGACTGTAAGCTACCAACTGTAAGCAGAAAGCATGGTTCCCAGTATTTCTTAGTTTTTTAATCATAATAAATATGAAATTACAAAATCTACCAAATTTCATTAGAGTTCTTCAATAGGTGTTGCGTGAAAGATGGGCATAAGACATTCATTGACCATTCAATCCATTAATTGATAATAATAATTAATATGTGTTAATTATTGTTAATAGTTATGTGTTAATTATGTGTTTAATAGTTATGAGGGTGGTATCAACAGAAATAATCCCGATAGTTGTATCGGTGAACGGTTTAGTCCCAACGAGCCTCTCACAAAATCTCGAGAGGCTCGGCGTCAATAGCAAGTCGGTGACCGATGCAGAAAGCGGCCTTGCTTAACAATGCCCGTATAGTTCGTCGGTTTCTTTCCCATTAGGCTCCACCACTCCGGCTGACTGTTGCGGACCTCGTCGGAGTGCGTCCTGCCGCCTTTCGAGGCGCGGCAGTGTTATATCCAAAATAATAATTAATAAAAAGAAAGTAATATTGATTAATTCAACATTAAATGTATTTTTATTTTTTTATTTTATATTTAAAAATGTAATTTATAAGAGAAATAAATGAATAATGAATAATAATTATGATAATAGGATAATTATAAGGTAGGCAAGTAGTCGTATGTTATTACACGTGGGGCATCCGGCATCCGTATATAGATTATAGATATAAAACTAACAAATGTTTAAATATATGAAATGTTGAAATTGTGTGTCACAAGCAAGCGGTAGGTATCTAAAGAGATGATAAAAGTAAATCTGGCAACGTCGCATTCCCCAAAGTACCTACCATCCTGTCAGGACGTTACATAATCGACGCCATGGCTGAAGAACCACCTATATATCCTGGATGCCTGTAATGTATCATTATGGTTCGGGGTTCAAAAATGTCTGGGCATAACTGCATGACGAATATCTCGAAAAATTTAAATATCAAAAAATGATGTACCCCACGCAGCTAGAAATAAAAAAACTAAGCAATATTCATCAAAACATGTTAGCAAAAGTAAGGGGAACCCGGGGACGTCGTACTGATGGGCTTTGTGCATGACGCCAAAATGATTCTGGGATGTAAATATATATATATATATATATATATGTAACATTTAATTATAATGTCAACTTGGTTTTCTACTGTAATGGCATTATAAACTTAATTTAATAAATAAATAAAAATAAATATCTCGTGCTGTGCTGGTGCCCTTTATTCTTCAATAAATTTTTGAAAAAAAATAGGCAGTATAGTTACAAAATAATATGAATTAATGTGTTTTTTAGGGTTCCGCACCCAAAGGGTAAAAACGGGACCCTATTACTGAGACTCCGCTGTCCGTCCGTCCGTCCGTCCGTCCGTCCGTCCGTCTGTCTGTCACCAGGCTGTATCTCAAGAACGGTGATAGCTAGACAGTTGAAATTTTCACAGATGATGTATTTCTATTGCCGCTATAACAACAAATACTAAACATAAAATAAAATAAATATTTAAGGGGGGCTCCCATACAACAAACATGATTTTTTTACCGTTTCTTGCTCGATACTAATAACGTTGCCTTATGTTGCATAGATAATGGTACGGAACCCTTCGTGCGCGAGTCCGACTCGTACTTGACCAATTTTTTTTATTTTTTACTTTCTATACTAATTCATATTATATTCTTTAAACAGATCGTGGCCAGTTCACAGTAGGAACATTATCTCAGTACATAGGAGTACCCGCCGGTGGGTACCGCCCTCTACCGGCCCCGCCCACCGCCGCACTAGACTCGCATCTCAGAGAGACGCACGACAACACGCAGCCTGCTGGTGAACCGACACAAGATGGACAGGTTTGGGAAATATATTTATCTATGTTTTAGCTCGAATCTAAAGAGACAGATATTTTATAAATAAAATAGCTGACCCGGCAAACGTTGTATTGCCATAGTAAAAAAAAAGGTTTGAAAAATAGATGTTGGCTGATTCTCAGACCTACTGAATACGCATGTAAAATTTCATAAATATCGGTCAAGCCGTTTCGGAGGAGTACGGTAACTAACACTGTGACACGTGAATTTTATATATAAGATAAATATAATATAAGTAAACAAATAAATATTTACGTACATTTAACACAACGTCCTCTGGTCCCAAGCTAAGCTTATATGCTTGTGTTATGAACAAATTGTATGTATGTACATAACGTTTATTACCTACCAAACGGTTCAATGAATTTCAAAAATTAAGTTATCAATGGATTTGTTTTAAACGCCCAAGAAGTATAACGTCCGTTTCGTTGTCGGTCCGTCCGTCTGTCTTCAGGCTGTAAATCTGAATCGGTGATAGCTAGAGAGCTTAAAATTTCACAGTTTGTATATATCAGTTGATGCTACAATAAGAAACACTTATTTCATCATTCTCCTTTTTGTTATTTGGAATAGGTATGATGAATATAATATGATGTTATTACCGGTAGGGAACCCTTTGTATGCAACTCAAACGCTCACTTGACCTTATAAAAGTCCAAATATCAACAAATATTATGATGTTGTGGAACTGCTAGTATATCTGTATTTGTTTGTTATGGTCTTGCTGTAAAGTAACATTGTTTTCTGACAAATAAATAAATTATACAGAAGAACAAAACTTTCTATTCGGAGCCGGAGAGCAGCGGTTCGGGATCTGAGTCTTCGTCCGAAGCAGATACAAACAGTTCAGAGGAATCATCTAACGAGTAAGTTACTTAACATTTTAATAAATATCATTTATTTATATATAATACATCGTTTTACGCTAAAAAGTTTATTATCTCTGCGATAAAATCTCCGTTTAAACCTCCGATAAGTCATTATGAATAAGACTACAAGTGTCATTACCCTTTTCCTCCCCAGGGTGCTGTAAAAACGAGCTAAGAAATATTGTACACAGATAACATCATCTGTGAGAGACGGAAAACTCAATAATAAACACTGTGCCAACACGGCTGGTCAGCGCGGCACAGTAGACCATAATCCCTCCCAAATTGGAGGAGGCCCGTGCCCAACAGTGGGATGTAAATGGGCTGGAGAGAGAGAGAGTCCATAAGGAGAGAAGAATTATGCCGCGCTGACCAGGCGTATTGGCACAGGGTCTATTTTCGAGATTTCCGTCTCTCATAGAGAATGTTTACTGTGTACGAATATCTTTGTGTGTCTGTGATAGCTCGTTGGTAGTTGGTGGTTCCAACTTGTGATTTCTTTGTGAAGCAAATAAGTCAGAAAAGGTTGAAATAAATTAAATATTTATAATGTTTGTATTTGTTGCAGGGAAGACAGTACCAATGAAGATAAGAAAGTTGATAAGCGTAATATACAGACAAACAATTACAGGTATTAATATTTTCGCTAATTTTGAACATTTTTGTACTTTGTACCAATTTTTTAAGGCTCCGTACTGAAAGGATAAAACGCAAGCCAATAGGCTTGCGTTTTACAGACGAACAATGGAGTCTTAGAAATATCTAAGACTCCATTGTTCGTCTGTCAGCATGACAATTATGATAAGAATTATACTTTTTACTTGGATGTACATGTATTTATTTAATAATATACATGCAAGCTTACAGTACAAGGCCAAAACACAAGCTTTAGAACAAAATTTGACAAATATGTGTACTTGCTAAGGCCCGCGATTTCATCCGCGTTTATTTTATTAAGAACCCCAAATATATACCAACCCTTAACAAATTATACAAAAAAGCCATCCTTTTAAACCATTCTATCGATTAAAAAAAACTCTATCAAAATCCGTTTCGTAGTTTTGAAGATATAAGCTCACATAAGGACATACATACAAAAATAACAACTTTACTTAGTGTATTATTTCTGTTAGTATGTTTTTAGTCTCTTTTTTAGGGTTCCGTACCCAAAGGGTAAAAACGGGACCCTATTACTGAGACTTCGCTGTCCGTCCGTCTGTCACCAGGCTGTATCTCAAGAACGGTGATAGCTATAGAGTTGAAATTTTCACAGATGATGTATTTCTATTGCCGCTATAACAACAAATACTAAAAATAAAATAAAATAAATATTTAAGGGGGGCTCCCATACAAAAAACTGATTTTTTTTACCGTTTCTTGCTCGATACTAATAACGTTGCCTTATGTTGCATAGTTAATGGTACGGAACCCTTCGTGCGCGAGTCCCACTCGCACTTGACCATTTTTTATTTTTCATTTTGCTTCAGTATATGCACCCACACTACCGGGTGGCTGGTGGATAATAGTCCATGGCATTAAGGCCGCCTTACCACTCTGTGCATAGAGTCTAACGGTCTTATTTATAATGACTTATCGGAGGTTTAAACAATAAAATAATGTCACTTTATCGGAGAGATAATAAACATTTTATCGTAAAAAGACTATTATTGAATAACAAGTCTTGACAATTTTAGCAAACCGATTTTAGCGAACTCTTAAACCTCTGATAATTCGTTATGAATGCAAATCAAACCAAATAAATATCTATAGATTGTAGCAGACGACTCTCTATATTCTCTACCTACTCCCTGCCCAACCAGTATGATGATTATGTATGTATGTATCTTGTAGGTCATCAAATTCGGGAACATCTGACAGTGCGTCAGACAGTGATACATCGGAACAATCTGACAGTGAGTCGGAACAGTCAGCTGACACCAGCGATGATGATTCTAATGAGAAAAATGATGTTGTTCATGAGAAAAAGGTAAGGACCTATATTTTTTACAACTACCTACGTACTGAAATACTCATTTATTCATAATGTTTATGATACAAACGTCATAATTTTTCATCATCATCATCATCATAACATCACGCCTTTTTCCCATGGGGGTAGGCGGAGACTATAGAGCGCCATCTGCTACGATCCAAATAATTCCATAAAATCCATTAAATCCAAAGTAATCTGGTACCTATAACACAAGCATATAAGCTTAGCTTGGGACCAGACGACGTTGTGTGAAATGTCCATTAATATAATTTTGTATTATTGTTTATTAAACAGAGTACAAAAGCACAAGCCGAGTTAAATAAAGTGGAACAGAAAAAGAACGAGAAATCGAACCTGGAACTGTTGTTAGAGTTAGACGAGGTGGCCAGCTCGTTGCCCACTATGACTCCCACTTGTGGAGGGTTCTTGTCACCGCCCAGCGTACAGCCAGGTGTTGGAGATGGTAAGTTAGGTATTTACTATCATGCTGTATTCTATTGGACTAAGCAATGAGCACACAGTAAACCCTGTGGAGTAAACAGGGTAAACCCTGTAATAATTGATCGTAGAGGACACTTTATAGGTCAGTCTCACCCGTGACCATGGTGACTGCAAAGTCAAAATTTAAAACAAATACATGCGTCTAAATCCGTAAAAAGTAGTTTTATTTAAAGAATGTCAAGTTTTTAGGATTCATTACCAAAAGGTAAAACTACAACCTATTACTGAGAGTCCGTTTTCCGTCCGTTTGTCTTCAAGCTGTATCTCTGAAACCGTGATATCCAGAGAGTTGAAAATTTCACAGTTTGTGTATATCAGTTGAAGCTACAGCAACATGAGTATTTGTTGCGTTTTCATTATCATCATCCTGCCCTCGTCACATTGTTTTGGGCCCCTTTATTTGATGTTATTTGGGGTCGCTATGATGAATATTCTTATATATGTATAAATTCACGTGTCACAGTGTTAGATACCGTACTCCTCCGAAACGGCTTGACCGATTTTTATGAAATTTTACATGCATGTTCATTAGGTCACAACATCTATTTTTCAAACCTTTTTTTTTAGTATGGCAAAACAACGTTTGCCGGGTCAGCTAGTCTTATATATAAAATTCACGTGTCACAGTGTTAGTTACCGTACTCCTCCGAAACGGCTTGACTGATTCTTATGAAATTTTATATGCGTATTCAGTAGGTCTGAGAATCGGCCAACATCTATTTTTCAAAAGCCTCTGACCCCCCCACTGACTTTTCTAATTGTCATACAAATGTGTGTACTGCGTCTGGGTGTTTCTATGTATTTACAAAAACAAAATTAGTTTATGTATTCTATCCGTATTCTGGTACCCATAACACAAGCATATATAAGCTTAGCTTGGGACCAGAGGACGTTGTGCGAAATGTCCACGAATATTTATTTATTTTAATTATATTTTCAGCAGACACCATAACACCAGTAGGCCCGTCATACGTATCACCGAACACAACGGAGGTGATATCACGAGTGATGGCGGCCGGGCTGTCTTGTACCGCGAGGTGGAATCGAACCCCGCACCTCTATTCACAGACTATGTGCGCTATAGACCTGACCTTCACTAACCATAGTAACAATCAAGTTAACAATGTTAGGGTACATAAAAAGGTATGTATTAATATGTATTGTATTCTTATTCTGGTACGAATAACACAAGCGTAGAAGCTTAGTTTGGGAACAGAGGACGTAATGAGAAATGTCCATGAATAAATATTTAAAACTAGCTGCTGCCCACGACCCCGTACGCGTGAAATTTACATTTTTCACTTATGCTTCGCTCTTATTGGTCGCAGCGTGATGTTGTATAGCCTAAAGCCTTCCCCTATAAATGGACTATCAAACAAAAAAAGAATTTTTCAAATCGGACCAGTAGTTCCTGAGATTAGCGCGTTTAAACAAACAAACAAACTATTCCGCTGTATAATATTTGTATAGATATCGTTTCAGTGACATAACACAAGGAATTGAGTTAAGTTTGGAACCAAAGGATGTTGTGTGAAATGTTTCCCTTTGCTTTCTATTTATGTCCCAATGTTGGGCACAAACCTCCTCCGCCCCCAATTAGAATTATATCTTTTAACCCATTTCAAATCCCTCTCCTAAATACCGCTTTGAGAGTGATTATGATCTATGCCGCGCTGACCAGGCGTGCTGCTACAGGGTTTAGTGTCAAGCTTTTCGTCTCTCACAGAAAATGTTTGTCTGTTTAGAATCCCTTAGCTGACTATTACAGCATCCAAAATGAGAAATAGGGTGGTGACATTTGCATACCGACAGGTTATTTATGTTAAAAATATTTATATGTTACCAGCTAACACCCACTTTTATAGGATCGATGATGTCGACCCAGGTTACCCAGGTTACCAGGAAACCTGGGTCGACATCATCGATCCTATAAAAGTGAGTGTTAGCCGGTAACATATAAATATTTTTAAGATGACTCAAACTGACGAAAATTTCAATACTAAAATAAAGGTTATTTATGTATCAACTATTAGCTGTTGGCCGCAACTTCGTAAGCGTGGAATTTAAAACTAAAAAACTAATAAATAAACGTAAAAACCAGGCGATGACACAATAAAAATTTTAACGAGCTTAAGTCGTAATGTGTGAAACGAAAACATAGTGCGATTTAAAAAAAATATACACCGCCATCTATCGAGTGGTATAGTAAACTTCTATTTTGGTAAAATTTAGCTAGTATACAATAAACAAAGCTCTTGATCCACGGTCTCCAAAAAAATGTCATTGAAATCCGTTGCGGAGGTTTGAAGATATGAGTTCACATAGAGACATACATACAAAAATAACGACTTTGACTTTATTCTGATCCACATAACATAACACAAGCAGATAAGCTGTTTTTGGGACCAGAAGATGTTGTGTGAAATATCTATAAATGTTTATTTATAAAGTTGTATAATAAAAAGGACATATTGTTATTTTCAGATGTTAACAGGGTCCCGTAATATCCATGAGTTCTCACCAATCACCACATTATCACCATCCGGTTCAGTGACTGTGACACTCGGAGTAGACTTCGCTGATACAATACAACCTATAGAATTTACTATCATCAGCTCTTTAGGTGAGTAGTCAGTCAATCAGGGGTCATATACAGGGGTTATTTCTTCGTCTTCCTACCCTTATCCCAAATTATTTGGGGTGGCGCAGCACATTTCCTACCTCTAACCTGTCCTATCATTTATCTCTCCGTAATATTTTCATCAACTCCTTTTTCCTTCATATCGTCTCTCACGCAGTCCATCCATCTTTTCTTTGGTCTTCCTCTTCTTTTCCGGCCATCGACAGTATTTAAGTCTAGCTAGCTAACTTTTTAGTCCTTTTAACACGCTTTTAATAAAGTAATTTATTAATTTTGCAATTGGCATGCTATGCTTTTTACTTAATAAATTGAATTATGGGTTCAAGTCCCGATTGCGGTAATCACTGTTTCCACCATAATTCAGTTTATTAAGTAAAAGTATGCTTTTACTTAATAATCAATTGCAAAATTAATAAATTACTTTAGTAATAAACATCGCGTCATTATCTTCAACCCGTTTGTATTCTGTAAAGAATGCTAGGTGGTTGGTCGAGATTGTTGCAAAGCAATCTTGATAGATGGCGTTGTACGTAAAAATATATAAACTCAATCGAGTGACGAATGTGGTGGCATAATTTTATTACTGAAAAGCACGACCGCAATAAGTTCAGTTGGAAGAGCTACGGAACGATATTCCGAGGTCGTGGGTTCAAGTCCCGCTTGCAGTAATCACTTTTTCCACCATAATTCAATTTATTACGCTTTTAATAGCTTCCTTCATATCTATTGTTGTAATTTGCACATCCTTAATTTTACAACTATGTTAGACTATGTTAGAGATAGGTGACAATGCAATAATCTCAATATCTAAGTTTTAGACCATTTATTATTTTTTGTGAACCAGGTGAGGTATCCGTGTCCATAACCCCACCAGTGGGCGAACTTCTCCGAGCTGTGATCATGTCCCAAACAAGATGGGACTCTGAACACAAGAAACTGCGCGGCATGACTGAGGTATATATTATTATTACGTACTAATACTATTATGTGGTATCCGTCCGTGTGGTGATGGATTAAGAATACAAGTGTCACCACCCCATCTCCTCCCAAGACCAGACCAGACCAATTTTGGTCGCTCACTCGCAAGTTCCACGAGGGGACGCATTCAATGCCAAATGTTTCTAGTAGGTACTTGATACAGGAATGAACATGTACGCAGCTCATGCTTCGAGTAGAGAGACGTTCACCGTGACTACTTTTAGTAGGTTTCTACTATTTTAGTAGACTTTGAGCATGGATTTTTAATTTTAATTCCCCTGGACAAAGTTTTTAACCCATTAAATAAATATTCTTGTATGTTGCTGGAACTCGCAAGAGTTCACGGCGCACTATGTACGACGGGGGCTAAAATCGGAAATTTTTTGTTCTGCTCAATTATGGACTGGCATAAAGATGTAAAAGGCGAGAGTAGAACACCCAGATGCCAATTCGCTCTAGTTTTGGTGCTATGTGATACCAAAGTTTGCTGTTTTTTTGCGGTTCGAAAACGAAAGAATGATATTTCTTTTAAATTATTTTTCTAATAATTAAATATTTGATAGTATCTGATAGCATATTTAATAATGTATATTTGAAGATTTTTCCCTATGCAATAATGTCAGTATTAGGGCTAAAAAAAGGAAATTTTTGTTTATCAGATTAGATTTTTTTTCTTTAATGCTACACACTTTGGCATCTAGTAGTTCTTACCTAAAAAATAGGTCCATCGCGATCGCCACACCTGCTCTAATATATAAAATTCTCGTGTCACAATGTTCATTCCCATACTTCTGCGAAACGGCTTGACCGATTCTTATGAAATTTTATATGTATATTGAGTAGGTCTGAGAATCGGCTACTATCTATTTTTCATATCCCTAAGTGATACCCTGACACTTGTATGGCAAAACGTTTGCTAGGTCAGCTATTAGTGTAGTATTTATGTAGTATCAGTAAGAAAATCTTATAATAAATAAGATTTTCTTACTCAAAGCTGCGTTATGAAAATTTTATTATGCTTTCACGACTAAACCAGTGAACCGATTTTAATAAAACTTGTATATAAATGTAAAATGTATGTAATGCCAATAAAACATGTCACTTTTATTGTGTATACTTTCTTCTTCTTCTCCAGCCCATTTACATTTCACTGTTGGGCACGGGCCTCCTCCACTTTGGGGGGATTATGGTCTACTGTGTCGCGCTGACCAGCCGTGTTGGCACAGGGTTTATTTTCGAGTTTGCCGTCTCTCACAGAAGAATAGATGTTATCTGTGTGCAATATCTGTTAGCTGACTTTTACAGCACCCTTGGGAGGAGATGGGGTGGTGACACTTGTATTCTTAATGTCACCACACGGATACTTTATCCAATATACTTTAGCCAATAGTAATAATTATTTGACAGTGTGACAAGAAAGCTGCTAAACTAGAAGATGAACAATTAATTTGTAAACGCGTCTACGAGACTGCCAATGTGGCTGCAGTCACTTCTACTGGGGACTTACTGAGGTTTGTACATTATTTCGACGAGCCTCGTGGTTGAGTGATTCATGTAACGTACTGCCGGTAACGAGGTCGCAGGTTCGATTCCCGCTCGGGACAATAAATAAATAAATAAATATTCATGGACATTTCACACAACGTCCTCTGGTCCCAAGCTAAGCTTATATGCTTGTGTTATGGGTACCAGAATACGAATAGAATACATATACTACTTTTCTTTTGTAAATACATACTTATAATACATAGAAACACCCAGACGCAGTACAAACATTCGTATGACAAATAGAAAAATCACACAAAATGATTGTTCCGAGCGGGAATCGAACCCGCGACCTCTTGATCGGCAGTCCGTTACATGAACCACTACACCACGAGGCCCGTCTTTTCACTTTAGACTTTTCAGTCACCATGGTCACGGGTGAGTTTGGTGACACCATGGTGACTGAAAAGTCTCCGAAACGTCGGACCAAAATTTAAAACAAATATATGCGTCTAAATCCGTAAAAAGTAGTTTTATTTAAACAGGTGAGTCGCGCAAGTGTTAGAAAATATAGTTTATACTATATTATATCCGTATACACATAACACAAGCATATAAACTTAGCTTGGGACCAGAGGATACAACATCCTCTGGTCCCAAGCTAAGTAAAATATCCATGAATATTTATTTATCAATTGATTGTTAACTATTTTGTGGGGCCAATTCTGATGCGTCAACAACTCAAATCAAATAAGATTTGTATAATAATTAAAATCGTTAGTCTATAATACAATTTCAAGTCCACGTCAAATATTTTTATATCAAACTAGCTGCTGCCCGCGACTCCGTACACGTGCAATTTAGAATTTTTTTCCCGATTTTGCGACATTTACCACTACTGCTTCGCTCCTATTAGTGACAGCGTGATGTTATATAGCCTATAGCCTTCCTCGATAAATGTACTATCCAACACTGAAAGAATTTTTCAAATCGGCCCAGTGGTTACTGAGATTAGCACGTTCAAACAAACAAACAAACTCTTTAGCTTTATAATATTAGTATAGATTTATGCTCTTATTCATAATGACTTATCGGAGGTTTAAACGGAGATTTTATCGGAGAGATAATAAACGTTTTATCGTAAAAAGACTACCATGAATAACATTAAAATAAGTTATGACAATTTGATTTTAGCGAACTTTTAAACCTCCGATAAGTCATTATGAATAAGGCCAATAGTATAGATAGGCAAGATATACATGCTCTTTTAAAAAGTCAAAAGCTAGGCGTCTGTTTCAAAAGTGAAATCCTATGGAGAAGAAAAGACAAAAAACTCCATGAATTTTTTTATTGTTTTCTTTTTTTTTGTAATTCATGTCTTACAACGAAAAAGGGGTGTGAGTTTATAATGAAAAACTGTTGTTTCTCGATCGCTAGAGACGTGGTTTATACAGGTGTTTTGCTTTTTTTTGGCGATAATTAGTAATTTGTTTACCTATATGGCACGTACCACGTCCTGTTCACAGGGCATGCAATACAATGAAAGAGTAAAAGAGAAACTGACTAGAAACTCTAGTTCTATTGATTTTACTAATTTAATTTTGTTGGAGTTAAAAGTTAGGAGGTTTAAATAAAACTACTTTTTATGGATTTAGACGCGTATATTTATTTGTTTTAAATTTTAGCCCGACGTTTTGGAGACTTTGCAGTCTCACCCGTGACCATGGTGACTGCAAAAAATTTAAAACATAATATACGTGTCTAAATCCGTCAAAAGTAGTTTTATTTAAACAAATGAATTGCACAAGTGTTAGAAAATATTAAATTAGGAGTTTCTCAATTTCATCTTATGTTTTTTTTATTGTTACCTCAACTTTTAAACGGGCAAAGCGATTTTAATAATTCTTTTTTATTTGAAAGCTGGTGGTTCCTGTTTGATCCCATTGGCACCAGGTGAGGGTCTGACGGTTATCTCCAGAGAAATCAAAGAAAACCCTCAAATCTCAAAGGCACATGAAATCGCTTCACCTTTTTTTTTCAAAATACTTATTTATTTTTATTTATTTGCAGGTTTGCTGGTCGAATGCTATCTTCTCAAGATTTGGTACTAATCTCTGTGAAAGTGGAAGCTGATAGTTGTATAGTCACAGCGAATTGCCCAAATATGGCAATAGCATCACTTCTTGCCAATGAAGTGGCACAAGCTTTTAACAAAACATAGATTTAGTTGCCATCTGAGATTCTGAGACTTATAAAATAATTGATCAAATTATACTCTTTAAGTAATGGCCCAACTGAAACAGTAGGTTATTTTATTAGTGAATATTGATACATAGTCTGAATTAATTATGATTGAGATATAATTCAAGATAAATATCATATATATGGAATATCATATCCCAAAATAAGCGTTTTGTGCGCGTACAGTGCAATAAATCGGGTGCGGTAAAATATCAGATAAAATAAATGAAATATTGGTATTTTATACTATTTTAGGTTTTCCGACCGCATCGCCATCTCCACTTAAGAGGGTACTGTACTCCTAATTTAGGTATTGTTATCCCTATTTCCAAGCGCCGCGCTGAAAGGGACAAATATAGCTGAAGCAGATTTGCTTACAAATTCTTCGAAAAAAAGACGTTTCGTACTTGCCTTTTTTCTTCCCGAAAGTTAAACCAATTTTAATTGTTTTTACGCTATACTATATATGAAGAGTATATCTATGCTTCTATCACTTTCTTTTTTGGTAAAACCTTACCATATGTGTGATAGTCGCTGCAACTTTATCTAAAGAAAACCGATTTTCGGATGGTCATATTTCTTTTAGTTAATATGTTTTGAAAAAAAGAAAGTGATACAAGCATAGATATACTCTTCATCTATAATATAGCGTAAAAACAATTAAAATCGGTTTAACTTTCGCAAAGAAAAATGGGAAGTACGAAACCCATATTTTTGTATGGAGCATAATTTGGTATCGTGCCCTCTTAATAAATATTAAAAGTAATTAAAGTAACAATCAAAGTCAAATTATAACAACAATATGTAATATTAATTGTATATGTTTATTGAATAAAAATCATTATATACAGTTTGTATGTCTTATTTCTAAATATAGCTATTATTTATCTAATGAATTAGATGATGACTTATCATGAAAATGTAATGAATCTCATTACATTTTCATGATTTAAGTCTTTTCATAAAATAATTCCCAAAATAGATGCCACAGATTAAAAAATCACTGTATATTTTTATGGAATTATTTCTATAACATCTCTGTATTTCTCGTGGTATATATTTACTATTTCAGGGCTTCTTCTTCTTCTCCAGCCCAATTACGTCCCACTGCTGGGCACGGGCCTCCTCCACTTTCACTCTCACGCTGCCCAGGCGTGTTGACACAGGGTTTATTTTAGAGTTTTCCGTCTCTTACAGAAGATGTTATCTGTGTACAATATCCCTTAGCTGACTTTTATAGCACCCTTGGAAGGAGATGGGGTGGTGACACTTGTATTCTTAATCCGTCACCACACGGTCACATTTCCGGGCTAGCAACACTAAAATCATCGAGTTGAATTTAGATTTTTAAAGTATTACAGATGTTAAATGTGGAACATCACAAACCTTTAAACTTTTCTCTATCATATTGTTAAATGTCATAAATCGATTTTACTAAAACACAAATGAGTTCTACATTTTTCATTTGAATCTCAATGTTGTGGATAATGTCCCCATCCTGGTGGAACTCCTAAACTATAAGTGGGGGTCGTGACAGACAAGATCCTAGGTCTTTTACTCATATCCTCGTGATGATTAAGTGGTGGTGGATGGATTTGTTGTTGAACCGGTAACTGAGGCATTGGCTGACTCATCTGCGTATGATGGGATTCTAATATCCTATCTTTCTTTGACATTCTCTTCCTAGGAGCTTCTGGTGCAACTCTCCGTTCATTCCATAATCTTTCAACTAACCTAGCCCTAGCCTGGATACCGTCTATATCTTCAACTTGTTTTCTTGGTATTGGTCCGTTTGCTACTTTTTGCTTCATAACCTCTAAACGTTCTTCCGCTTGAGTCATAGGAACTACCGGTAAAGCTCTTCTATTACATATATTATTGAGTACACAGCAAGCTACTATCATCATGGTAACTGTGGGTGGATCAAATTGTTTATTACATGAAGCTTGAAGGCATTTCCATCTACTTTTAAGCTGTTTTATTGTATTTGTTACAGCACTGTGCGTTTGATTATGGATATTTGTGTAATATTTTTCTGGTGATACGGGAGATTTTTTTGTCATTTTTGGGATTGGAGTCATGATGTATGGCTTCTGTGTGTAATAAGGTCCACCTGAAATAAAAATACCAAGATTTTAGTCATAAATATGTTTTAAGGAAACAGAACAGAAACAAATCTTTAGTAGTCCTTTTTCTATTTTCTTTGTTTGTTTTTGCTAGACAAGTTTTTTTGTACACCATCCTATGATCTCAAAATAAAGGATAATTTTTATAATCGTGGTTACTGATGACTACATAACATACAACATTTTATGGTAATCATTAAAATTTATTGTTTGAGTATGTGAAAAAAACCCACAATCACGCAAACGGTAGTGTGCTGAACTACAAAGCCCAACAAAACTTAAAATGAACTGTTCCTAAGTAAAAATAACATTTAACCAACTCACCAACAAGCCAACACTGTTCTCCAGAATGGTTGAGACTCTGCAGATCTATCCTCACAGCATGTCTATTCAATATGTGGTCATGTGATAACGAACCGCCCGGTGTAGCGTCAACACTCATTATCGTCATATCACTATCACATATCTATATAACATGAAAATTAAAGGATATTTACAAATCATCATCATAACATCAGGCCGTTTTCCCATGGGGGTACACACATACAAAATGAAAACACATAATTTTATTACAGATTGGAAGAGTATTATCAGATGTGGGTATTACTACAGTGGCTTTACTCCTCTTCTCCAGCCCATTACCGTCCCACTGCTGGGCACAGGCCTCCTCCACTTCGGGAGGGATTATGGTTAACTATGCCACGCTGACAAGGCATACGTTAACTGCTTATATTGTCCCTTAGCTCCCGGGGAAAGAAATAGGGTTTTTTTTTTCTAATCGCCTCCTGCCCTGCCGGGCCATGATGGTGCCTTGAGCTTTACCATGATCCAGCGAGGGATGGCCCCGTTAATCGGGGCCCGACCCGACTGGGGTAGCATTAGGTCCCCCTGTCGCGTTGCCGTGACCGACAGCCAAATTTGCCGTGGCGGGTCTCGGAATACCGACCCGCCGCGCGCGACCAACTCTTCGGGAGCGGCCGCGGCCGGCTACTGCGCGGCGGCGACCCCTGCCCGGGAAAAGAAATGGGGAGGTGGCACCTATATTGTTAATCCGTCACCACACATACTGCTGATTTTACTACTTATAACCAATAGAATAATGATAAAAAAATTCTATTTCAAATAATATTTAATTTTGTTAAAATGAATCTACTCACAAGTTGAACTTTCTTAGAATGGTATGATTTGTTGAAATGAATCTTTGCATCATCATCAGGTCTCGCCATAGGCACGTGCGTACAGTCCACACTGCCTACTACATTAGGGATACCATACTTCATGTAAAACCTGTAATAGATAATAATCTTTATTGTACTGGCAAAAAAAAATGAAAAAAATATTCCCATAGGGGTAGGCAGAAACTGTGGCGCTTTATAAAAATACTTATAATAAAAAAACTTACATTAAACAAAACAAAAATAAACTAAACATAATAACTATTTAACTAAATCCAATTTGCACAGCAAATAAAGAAAGACTCATGCACATTGTTATTTGGGAATGATCAAGTGTACAACTAAAAAACACATGACTATGGTAGTTATTATAAATAATAACTATTATTTTAATTTTGTGTATTTTTATATTAAACTAGCTGACCAGATAAACATTGTTTTTCCATATAAATGTTAAAGAGTGGACCCTTATCACTTAGGGGTATGATAAATAGATAATAGCCGATTCTCAAACCTACTGATATTAAAATTTCATAAGAATTAGACAAGCTAAGATATTACAATTAGTTTCAGAGGAGTATGGGAACAAACATTGTGACACGAGAATTTTATATATTAGATGTTGTTTTCTTTTTAAATTATTATAGAGATTGTATTTTTGGGTACAGATAGCACTAATGATAGAAGTAATTATGCTGTTACCGAATCAAATATTAATATTTTATTCACATTGTCTTGTCATACTTTAATTGTCGCACTTGTTTTGATTTTTTTATTAAACCTTAAAATGCCATTTTATCAGTGAAACTTAATATTTATATGAATTATTGATCATACTTATAACTACAAAAAAAAGTTTTCTAAGTACATATTATAAATACTACTTTTTACGGATTTAGATGCATATATTTATTTCACATTTTTCACACTGCAGTCTCCGAAACGTCGAGCCAAAATTTGAAACTAATATACGCGTCTAAATCCGTAAAAAGTAGTTTTATTTAAACAAATGAGTTGCGCAAGTGTTAGAAAATATTATATTAAAAATAAATTTTTATAAAAAAAAAATTGTGAAACCATATTCTGCTATGTATAACATAAGCAAATAAGCTTAGCTCAGGACATGTCTATAATAATATTGTACTAGACACACAAACATATTATTGCAATAAATTTTGATTCTTACGAAAGCTTAAAATTGGATTCTCACTTAGCCTTAATAACATCTCTCTCTCCTCTCAAATGTGGGAAGTGTATATATTTCTTGACTATGGAGGGATGGTTTATGGCTTCCGTCACTTGCATCACGGCTGTTGATACAAAGTATTGTGTTATGTGTGGATCTGATCTACCTCCAATTGATTTCTGATATTTGCCTGTTGCATAAAATGATAGAGCTGCTAATACCTGGAGATAGAAAGTAAACTTAAGACAACTTTTCATCACCATACTATTACACCTTTTTCCTTTGGAGGTAGGCAGAGATTATGGTGTGCTACTATGATCCAAAAACTTCCCTAGCTTGCCACATAAATTTTTTATGGTAAATTAATACACACAGGACATATTTGATTGTTTGTTTGGATTTAATAGACCTTCATTATCTCGCCAATATTAAAAATAATTTATACTTGGCCTAGGACATAACACATTAAGGTACGTAAATAAAAGTATTTGATATAATTTTACTACGTTAACCAGACTTTTAATATAGGGTTCAAACACATATTTACCAGATGTAGTGTCTATGGCTACATCACTCAATTGGCTTAAAGTCACTCATCTATGTGTGACTATGATACAGGTTATATCTCATATGAAATGTTGTTATTCTAGGGTACAGTTTTGTATGGTTTATGTAGTGTATGTATAGCGAATATAACATACTAGTTATATTATTATGATATATAAGTAAGTATGGTTTATGTAGTGTTTGTATAGCAAGTGTTATAATATTATTTATGTATTTTGTATATATGAGCTTTATGTATTTCATTAAAATTATTATATACCTATAAGTTAAAATAAATAGCACCCACTTTAACTTTTTTCTGCACTTCTCGCTGGTTGACTGGAAGAAAATGCCGTTGGCATTAAGTCCACCATTGTACATAAATCATTTATTGTGTGCAAAAATTGTAAAATAAATAAATAAATACAGTTTTGTAATCTGCTTAGATTAAAACTGATTGTAACAAAAGGAGCAAATACACTTTCTAGTATGTATATCAGAACATTAAACAAATATGAAAGTATGTCTATCAGAATAGTAAATTATTATATAAGGTTGTATGATTACAACACCAAATTAGGCATTGCCAAAACAGTGTTAAGTATTGTTTTAAACGAATAAATTTATTTCTGTTAATATACCGCTTACTTACTTTACTTTCAACCGAAAACTCAATAGATTTCGTGGAATCTGGCATCACTGGTGTCAACTCTTCACACAGATTTCTTGCCAAATCTTTAGTTATTCTATAAGTTTCTATAAAAGATGGTTCATTTAAATCGAAAGGATCAGACTCCGTAGCCTTGGTTACTCTCTTTTCTGGACTCTTAGCTTTCTCTATAGGCCTGGGTTCCTGTAGAATTTGTGGTTCTTGCTGCTTTTGAGTGTGTGACGAATCCCACTTTAGTAACTCAAAAATCTCCGGCTCATCATCTACTACAGATATATAGCCTTCTTCTGGCGGTTTTTCAGCCATTAGAATGTACAAATAGCGAATTTATTGGAATAAAATAAACGCAGCGCTTGATCCTTTGTTTGACAGCATCAAGCTTGTTTGACGTTTAGTTAATGTCAAATTCAAATTACACTGTCAACTATCAAGTCAGTTTAAAAAAAAAGGTAAATCGGTTTTACGCAACATTATTTAGAAAAATTCTAAATACTTTTATAAAGTTGCATAATAACACAATTTTGACGTGTGCGTCGGTTAGAGGATAAATTGAAATACGTCCGGACTTGCATGGCGTTTATTTGCGACTCTATATATTTAATATAATATTAGCTTATATAGTTAAGGAGAACAATCGTTTCTATATATTCCTAAAACTGCTGATACGCTGAGTGTTGCATACAATGAATTCATACATAATATATTTGTATACAATAAATTAGGCGTCGAGCAAACAATAGGACCATACATACATACTGTAATAAATATATTTGTTTATATCAACTTGGGTGGCTAGCACAATGGTCTATGCATTCGTAGACCTGTTGACATTACGTCTACTTGCAAACAATGAATTCATACAATGTGTCCCTACACAATCAATCAATAATTTACTGTTGAGGGATTATGGTCTAATATACCGCGCTAACCAGACGTGTCCGCATAGAGTTTATTTTCGAGCTTTTCGTCTCTCACAGAGGATGTAATCTGTGTACAGTATTCCTTATCTGGCTTTTACAGCGCCCTGGGAAGGAAAAGGGGTGGTGACGCTTGTATTCTTAATCTGTCACCACACGAAAAAGTTCACACGAATAAATATAAATACGTAACACCTACGAGAGTAAGAGTTTACCTACCTTCAAGCATCTTAGCTATATACATATACATAATAGCTCCATAAATATAACGAAAATACTTATAGGTACACGCATTGGGTATACGCCTTACTGACGCCGAACGTTTCGTATTTATGACGTTTTAGGGTTATATGTCGTGTGATTGGTTAGAGGATAAAAATGAAATACGTCCGGACTTGCATGGCGTTTATTTGCGACTCAATATATTTAATATAATATTAGTTTATATAGGTAAGGAGAACAATCATTTCTTTATATTCCTAAAACTGCTGATACGCTGAGTGTTGCATACAATGCATTCATACATAATATATTTGTATACAATAAATTAGGCGTCGAGCAAAACAATGTGTTCCTACAACGTCATGTTCCGTCTGGTGGACGCCAGATGTAAAATTGCTTAGTATTAAGACATCGATGAATCACAGCAACGCGACGTGTTAACCAGACCTATATTTTAGTCCAATCCGCGGACGGCAATCAGTTAACATTAATTTAAAATTTAAACACGGACAACTCATGCTGCGAGCTGTGGGTCTCAAACCAAGCATATTACTTGTGTGATAAATAATGTAATGTAATTGCCGTTGTGTTGCTATTTCGTTTGTCTCGCGTTTCATGTGTTTTTTATCACACACACAGATCACACATTATTCAATGCCTTCATTTCATTCACACATTTCATATTTCATTCATCAGTCAGTCACCGATAAGCTACCGTTTTGAGTAGACGTTGACTTCAGAGAATTAATCCAAACATTTAAAAAATTGAAATGTTTTAAGTAAAAAGTATGTTTTCATAAAGTGATAAAGACAAATAATAAAATAGTGTTATGTGTTTTACCTGAAGGCTATTAAATTACAGTCTATTAACAAATAGTGAGTACAAATTAATAAAATTTTGTGATACAATAGTGTTTTGTAATAAAAAAGTTTTTAATGATGTTTATCGCCTCTAACTCCTAAACTATCAACAATAGTACCGATTCTACATGCACAACTAAACTTAACTAAAAAATTTTAATTGATAGTGTCACGTAATTCGGAAATAAAAAAAAACTTTTTATTACAAAATCTGTATAATAAAGACTATGTAATGATTTTAATTAATAAATATTATGTGCACAACGAAATAGCCAATTACATATTCAAAACTAGCTGTTGCCCGCGACTGCGTACCTACGCGTGGAACTTGGTTATTTTTTTTTTCTATTTTTGCAATATTTTTTACTGATGCTCCGCTCCTATTGGTCGCAACGTGATGTTATATAGCCTTACTCGTTAATTGCTGAATGTGTTGCTAACCGCAAATCTTGAAAATAGCTGCAACTATTTCGCTATTGCTTTTCCCAAGTACAATTTTTTTTTAAAGATTTATTTTTAAATTGCCTTTAAACTAGGCACGCAAGAGCAAGTGCAGGGTTCAGTTAGTATGTACAACTCGGTCACAATATCTGTGCACCTGACCTCGTGACGTCATGTCGGCGATCTGGGTACGGTGTGAAAAAAAGTTTTTTCGAGAAATGTGGAGGTAAAAAAAAGTTACTAACCTTTTCCAATCAATTTTTTATGAAGGGTTTGTTATTAATAAACAATAATTTTGATTACAAAAACATTTATTATTAAGGGCCTACATCAATATTATCGTATATCATCGCCGACACGTACATATTAACGCGTTCAATGCTGAATAATTTGCGAATTTATAGCCAATGTTAAAAAAAGAGTCATTCGCCCAGTGCTGAGAACGCGTATGTGCGTTCAAAAAATTTTTCGCGTAGTGCTAAGAACGCTTATACGCGTTCATAGAAAACTCGCGTAGTGCGGCTGGACGCTATAGCGCGTTGTCTTTTACCTTCCCGCAGTGCGGCCGACCCTTATGTGCGTTCGGTAACTTTCGAGTTTTATGACTGTCATATAACAATTACGGGTTATATAAATGTGTTGGATGGATAAAGGTGCTTCCACACTAGTGTTTATTTGTAAGAGATTTTGTGAAGTTTACGCCATAATATATCTTCGTTCGGTTTTGTTAAAATAGTAAGTTATACCTTAATAAAACAGTAATAGTAAAGGTACCTTCTCCCGAAAGCCCTTTTATTCTTAATTTTTTTTCATTTACGACTTTTCGCCCGCCTCGTAATAGACTCGCTCTTTTAACTAAACTAATAGGTAGTTTTAGTCTATTTATAAATGGATAAATAGACTAAAACTACCTATTAGTTTATTTAAAAGAGCGAGTCATAATAAAATTATTTCAATAATCTATTGTACTAAATTAGGTTATTGTTGTCGTCGCCGCCCCCCCCCCCCCTGCAAGATTCGTAGCAGAAACCTGACTAGTGTGTAGTCTCCTTTACAATTCCACATTTTACGACCGCTTCGAAACAATAGACACCCAGAATACACGCTATAAACGCACAGGTGCGGCGCACCCCGCTTGCCTACAGATTTTTTTTTTGTATGGACGCGTATACGCGTCGGCCCGCACTTGGTGAAGATCAGAAAAACGCGCATAAGCGTTAGCCGCACTGAACGTATTAACACAGCCAGTAGGCACAGAAAATGAAGAATTAGGGATACTTTTCCTATTTACTCAAAATCTACTAAATATATTTTAATTCTGATTTACGTGTTTCTATATATAATAGTTACTTATGTTTTTAAAGTTATTTCATTACTTAATACGCGATAATAGACCGACAAATGAAAAAAATAAAAAATTTGAGAGGTTGTTTCGCTAAGATTTTCTATCGAGAAAACTTTTTTCAATCGCGTTTCTGAGTTTATGCGATCCTAGACCATATATTGAAAAAACATATATTTAAAAATTAGAGCTCTAGCCATTCAATCTAAAGAAACAATGAAAACTTCGTACGTAGAAAAATGCACGAAGCTATTTTGGTATCCTCTTAAACTCAGTCACTATAAATTATTGACTCTATGCCTGACATTGTATCTTCCTCACTCTCACTTTCTGAACTCTCCGAACTGTCTTCCCCTAGTGATATTAAAAGTTGTGTGATGTTGTCATCTGCTAGATGATCCTTTTCCCAGTATTCTCGCTGTAGTCTCTCCACGTGATTCACTTCTTTTTTCCAGTCAGCTGGCGTAATTGACTTAATCGCATCTTTTGTAAGTTGTTCTATTTTCTTTTCCGATTGGTCAATGTTTTTATCTGCCACCCTTTGCTTTACCAAGTTCCATATAAATGCGATAGGGTTTAGGTCACAATGATAAGGTGGCAGACGCACAACTTCTTGGCCATGCTCTCGCATCAAATCTTCGAAGACATATTTTTTCGGCGGCTTTGTTCTCAGTATAATGGGATACAATTCCCTCTCTGTCATTTTGTCATTAAATGGCATATTGTGTTCACGTAGCCAATTTTGCATGTCAGCTTTAAGAGCAGCACTAGTGGGCGCTTTCACCGACTGCGTCGAATGGTAGGGTGCATTGTCTATGACAATTATACCGTTCGGCGGTAAATTTAGTATAAGCTTTTCACGGAGCCATTTTAAAAAATTGTTTGTGTCCATCTCGTTATGATAATCGCCGATTTTACTTTTACATTTATAAAGTAATTCTGCACCTTCAATGAATCCATTTTCTCCTCCAGCGTGTACAAGAATCCAACGTTGACCCGGATTTAAATTTTTCTTCACACTGCTGTCGGTATTATTTTGCCAGCATTTACTGACCGTATAGTGGGAATGGATCCACGTCTCGTCCAGGTAGGTAACCGGTTTTTTATCAGCGCCAAGGTAATAAATAAAGTCTCTTTCATACGGCGTAGGTAGCGAGCCCTCCATGCGGCGATGTCCGGCTTTTGTGTCAATACACAACAGATATTTTTACACTTTTTGAACTTGTAGCCCAATTTGTTAATTAAAATATTTCTTAAATATGTTCTCCCACCTTGAAAATTTAGGTCTCTCTTAACTGCTGCCAGAATTTTCTTCAAAGTTGGGATTTCATTTTTTACAGCATAAAAACTGTTGATGATATTTCGTATTGCGCAAATGTCAAAATCATCTACTTCGATGCGTTTTTTGTACTGTTTACGCTTCTTACCCGGTGTCGATAATTTTGGTTCTGGGTGGGTTTCTAAATTATTACTAGTACTTGGAGTCGGACTAGCGCCCGGCGAAGTAGGTGGTTGTACTTTGCTTCATTTTTAATTTTCATTAGAGTCCTCTTTGATATCCCAATTGCAGCACAGGTTCGTTTCACCACTTGGTCTACAGGTATGGTGTACTGTTTATTTGCTTTCTCCGATTCAAAAAACTTGAGCACTTTCAAGATTAAATTTCTTGATACGCTGTGTATTGTTTTTTCCATGACTTCAGTTTAACAGCTACAACAATTTTAATAACAACCAAACCAGTCCAAACTTAACAGTAAACAGTCTAAACTTAACAATAAATATTAGAAAACAAAACAACAACAAAGCGAAAAATTAAAATTATCGGGACGTGTATCGGCAACGAAGATGCTAACCGTACTGTCGCACCGGGCAGTGCGCGGAGAGGTGACAGGGGAAGCGGGAGAGGCGCCGCATTCCAGCGAGGTGCACAGATATTCTGACCGGGTTGCATATAGAATTTCCAGTACTTGTTTGAAAAATCTTTAACACTCGTAGGACTCGTATCTGACTAGTGTTCCTTCCATCAACAAGTAGATTGTTTGCATTTTAAATGTTTAGCATGAATTTACATTCGGTCCACATCACACAATGACTATGTGACGTCACACTATTCACGCCTTGACGACAGTAGGTAAATAACTAGTTTGGGATCATAATCTTTACTCTAAAACAAAGTCGTTATTTTCTTATGTATGTTCAAATGTGAGCGTATATTATCTTCAAAACCACGCACGGATTTTATGCGGTTTCTTTTAATAGATAGAGTGTTTCAAGGGGATGCCATTTTTGTATAATTTGTTAAGGTTTTGTTTCTAAATTCTACGCGAACGAAGCTGTGGGCAACATCTAGTGATATAATAGGGGAGACAAGACAAGAGAATCCAACAAAAGATGGATACAATGTGTGAAAGAAGACTTATGACTTAAGACTAAAATGTATGTAGTTAGTAGGCGTGATTTTACGAAATAAAATTCTGTTCTTATGAAACGTCCTAAATTTGCCTCTCTTATCGGTTAAGGGTTATGCAATCCGCTAAGAAGTCTGTAAATGTAAAGACGACAGAGTGGTAGGTATCCAGGGAAAAGACATGTTGCGCCGATAGTGATAACATAAGATGTGTCTTTAATTAAGAGCGGCCCGTCCCGGTTTCTGGAGGGTAAAAATAATTAAAAAGAAATATGTCGTAGGAGACTTGATTAAAATAGTTTACATAAGGATTTTTAGTTTTAACTTAGCTTCCAAGATTGTGAAGTGGGTCCAATGGTGTCAATGGTGAGTAATTCCTTTATCTGATGAGATTGAACGGTGACCCGTTGAATATTCATAAAAGGATCCTTCCAAACCAGTTACACGTGTCGTAAGCCACGGATCGATCTCATCGTACCTAATATAATGTTGTAGTTAACGTAGTTAGTTTGTCCAGTATTACAAGGCCTTTAGATAGATGACTGCTCTGGCTGTAAATACAGGTGATTTCTATGATGTTTCTCCGTTATACTAGTTTTAGTATGGTTATACAGATTAAAACTATTGAATAAACGAGACATTGGTAACAATTCTATGTGCGCAACTTAACTAAACTAAAAAATGAAAACAACTACGGTGTATTTTGATTAATTGGCAATTTTGTTGTGCACATTTTTATTAACTAATTAAAATCGTTAGTCTATAATATACAGATTTTATAATAAAAAAGTTTTGTTAACATTGCTGAATTGTGTTATTGACACTATACATTTTCATTTTTAGTTTAGTTGTGCATGCAGAATCGGTACCAATCTGTTTTTAATTTAACAGCGGTCCGTCCCGGTTTCGCGTGAGTGAAAATAATTTAAAAAAAACTATAAGACAGATTAAAACTATTGAAAAGACACGGTATTAACATTTTTTTATCAGGGATAGAAACCTGACATAGATGTTAAGTAAGTAATAAAATATCTGCTAAGTGAAATGATCGTGGTTACGTAATTGATATTTATTTTATCAATCCCAATATTTACATCAATATTTCACGCTCATCATTTACTTTATTAATAGAGATGATTTGAATCGTATAAGATATCGATAGAGAAACATACGAAAATCGAATAATCATAATGTATCTCCGTAAAAAGTGGTTTTATTTAATATGGAAATGGAAATTATATCCACTTCTTAATTACTACAGTAACTAGTGGGATCCACGACCTTTAGAATGGAATACCAAAATAACACAAACTCTTCTAGTTCCAATTAATCTATTCTTAATATTTATAAAGCTGTAGAGTTTGTTTCTTTGTTTGAACGCGCTAATCCCAGGAACCACTGCACTGGTGCGATTAGAAAAATTCTTTCAGTGTTGGATAGTACATTTATCGAGGAAGGCTATAGGCTATATAACATCACGCTGCTACTAATAGAAGCGAAACTTCAGTGAAAAAAAATGGGTAAAATTTTCAAAGCGTACGACAACGCAGGCATCAGTTAGTTTATAAAAAAATCGCAATAAAATAGAATATCCTCCCTAAAAATTCCCCTATGGGGAAAAAAGGAAGATAAGCAAAGAGTGAGCGTAGTGTGCGTACATAAGTACGTACACAGTTTTTATGTGTGCTGATGTTTTATGTAATGTATTTAACAGATTTTATTTATTCTACTCTAGACAGATACATATATTATGTTCATGTGGTGAGATAATGAGTTCAACGCCATCTTTCACATATGTATTCATCATTATTTAGTGTTGTGTAAATTCATTAGATCGAATAACTAATGTCACTTGTTAAATGTTCTTTAATATAATCTACTTAGTTCAAAAACTAAAAAACAGGCTTGAAAATCCTAAGTATTTTTTTAAAGTATTGGATTGTCATCGGTCCTTGATATATGTGCAAAATTTCAGATCAATCCAACTACTGCAAGTGGGTTTAAATCACTTTCAAAGATTCCGTTACATAGATTAATACAGTGATTCGCCACTAAGCAATCAGTTATATAGTGTTATTGCAAACAAATGCAATAACTGAATGCTTAGTGGCGAATTAAATCATGTTGGGTAGTCTATTGTTAATTTTTTGAGGTTATAATGTATCATTGAGCTACCATTGTGACACAATTCATTTACCGGACTCGGGGCCCTGAACTTATAAGCGTGTTAAAAACTGTGCCATAGAATCTAAAATATGCGAACTAATACTCAAGTGTTTGACATTGACATTTGGGAGGCTGTGGTTGGCTATCCGCTTTTTTAACTAATTTATTCTAAACTAGCTTTTGCCCGCAACTTCGTACGCGTAGAGTTAAGAAACCATATCTTAACAAATTATACAAAAAAGTCATCCTCTTGAACAACTCTATTATTTAAAAAAACGCATCAAAATTAGTTGCGTAGTTTGAAAGATATAAGCTCCGTTAGGGATATATAACGAAAATTACTAATTTGTTTTATACTAAATAAAGATATACTAGTTATATCAATGAATTAATTTAATGTTACGTGTATCTGTAACTTAGGAGCTGGCAGTAAGAGTAATAAACTTCTATAAATAATTATACATATAAGCGTTATGAATTTTCTATTAAATTTAATTCCACGGAAACTATATTAAAGGCATTAAAGTAGATAAAAACCAGCTGCAAATTATTGTCGCTCTTGGCCATCGTTTCGCTTATGGCCGAGAGCGAACAGTGTTGGGCCGCTGTCGCCTCCTTCGCTGGGGAGGTGATGGCGGCAAAGAGGGAAGCCCTGCGGGAACGCGAACGCGCTGGCTAAACTTTGCCACCCCGCAGGGCCCCGGGCAGGGGTCGTCGGCGCGCAATAGCCGGCGGCTCCCCCCGAAGAGGAGGACGCACGCGGCGGGTCGACATCCAGAGACCCGCCGCAGCAAACGCGACGGTGGTGCCTAATGCTCCCCTCGCCGGGTCGGGCCTCGATTAGCGGGGCCACCCCTCGCCGGGTCATGGTAAAGCTCAGGGCACCATCATGGCTCGGCAGAGCAAAGCCGTGTAATGAAAAAAAAAGAGCTGCAAATTATTGTTATATAAGTTACCTATCAATGTTTATAATAGGTATGACATAGTTATCAAAGACGAGGTTATTAAAAACTGTGCACACTTGATAACATCCTATCATTATATTATTATGTTTAAACATAACAAAACACGTCCCAGCTACATAGTTAGTGACATTATCTTATATAGTAATAGTCTCTGGTTGCATTTCAGTAAAACCACTTTTATATGGATTTTATTTATTTATTATCTTTAAGGGCCTACATCAATATTATCGTATATCATCGCCGGCACGTACATATCAACACAGCCAGTAGGCACAGAAAATGAAGAATTAGGGATATTTTTTTTGTTTACTCAAAATCTACTAAATATATTTTAATTCTGATTTACGTGTTTCTATATATGATAGTTACTTATGTTTTTAAAGTTATTTCATTAGTTAATATGCGATAATAGACCGACAAATGAAAAAAATAAGAAATGAGAGAGGTATTTTCGCTAAGATTTTCTATCGAGAAAAGTTTTTTCAATCGCGTTTCTGAGTTTATGCGATCCTAGATTATATATTGAAAAAACATATACTTAAAAATTAGAGCTCTATCCATTCAATCTAAAGAAACAATGAAAACTTCGTACGTAGAAAAATGCACGAAGCTATTTTGGTATCCTCTTAACCCGAAGTTCTAATAACTAAGAATCTAAAATTTAAAACTAAGTAAAACCTCTTAGAGACATGCAAGCGTTGTTAACAAATATTCTAGGCTCAATCTAGGTATTTTCTTTGTTGAAATTCGGAAGTTTAAAGAAAAATAGGTAAGTGTTATTTATTACGTGTCTATGTGTTAGTTACCTACTAAGGATTAGATAGAAAACCATGTGGTGGATTAAGAATACAAGTGTCAGTACTACTTTCCTTCCTTGGGTCACATAAAAGCCAGCTAAGGGATATTACACAGATAACATCCTCTGCGAGAGACGAAAGAAACGAAATTAAATCCTGTGCTACACACACTTGGTCAGCGCGGCTTAGTAGACCATAGTCCCTCCCCAACAGTATGACGTTAATGGGCTGGATAGAAGATGGAAACCACCTAGACACAATGCAATTATCTGTTTTCATTACTCAAATATTTATTCTGTTCGGGGTTCGAATTTGACGAGCCTCGTGGTTGAGTGGTTCATGTAATGGACTGCCGATCAAGAGGTCGCGAGTTCGATTCCTGCTCGGAACAATCATTTGTGTGATTTTTGTAATTGTCATACAAATGTTTGTACTGCGTCTGGGTTATAATACATACGAATGTATGTATTATAAGTATGTATGTATTTACAAAAAAAAGTATTATAATGTATTATATCCGTATTCTGGTACCCATAACACAAGCATAATAAGCTTAGCTTGGGACCAGAGGACGTTGTGTAAAATTTCAGCTTCGTGAACCTAAATCACATACAAATACTATTACGTCTAAAGGCCTGTTTCTTGTCTCTTCATAGCTACGTATAAGAGAAAAATAAACGTACTTTTAATCCGTCACAACACGAACGATATCTAATAATAATTTTGGACGTAGACGATTTTATAATGTGTATTATCGCACCGACCGCTCAATAAACTTTACAAATTGACCTTCAGATATACATATAGGTTTGTTATAGACTGTGGTTCCACCACAATATTCGGTGAACATTCTTTTAAAGTAACTAATGTAGTGTTCAGGTCGTGCAACACTCGTTACATAGGGAACATCTCTATATTAAAACAATTATCATATTAAAATATACTTAAATCTTATTTGCAAGACGCAGTCGCACAAAATTTGAAAGAAACTGCGCTTACTGTTTAGGTAGTTAAAAATTAAGATGTGTGTAATTAAAACATGCAATAAATACCTCAAAACTATAGTTTTTCCAAGAAATTAGAACTACAAGAGCCCATTTACCTAGTGAAGATGTTATCTATAAAGTGCGGGCGAAAACTCCTTAAGGGCCTACATCAATATTATCGTATATCATCGCCGACACGTACATATTAACACAGCCAGTAGGCACAGAAAATGAAGAATTAGGGATACTTTTCCTATTTACTCAAAATCTACTAAATATATTTTAATTCTGATTTACGTGTTTCTATATATAATAGTTACTTATGTTTTTAAAGTTATTTCATTAGTTAATACGCGATAATAGACCGACAATTGAAAAAAATAAAAAATTAGAGAGGTTGTTTCGCTAAGATTTTCTATCGAGAAAACTTTTTTCAATCGTGTTTCTGAGTTTATGCGATCCTAGATCATATATTGAAAAAACATATACTTAAAAATTAGAGCTCTAGCCATTCAATCTAAAGAAACAATGAAAACTTCGTACGTAGAAAAATGCACGAAGCTATTTTGGTATCGTCTTAAGTAACATCAATTGCTGAGAAAATAAAATATAGTAGTAACCTCGGCTGATTTGTTATCACTCTGATAACGAACAGAGGACGGACGTTTGTCATTATAATTTCTATCAGTAAATATGAATTAAGTGTATTTTACACATGTCATGTTATCTTCACGAGTAATTTTGTAATAAACGGCCACGATAGATTAAAATAACGGAGAGCGACTCTCATAATGCACTTCTGTGGGTCAATCTATGATGTGTACATATTAGCGATACACATTAGCGAGACTACCCTAGCTAGAGTATTACTAGACACAGTACTAATAAAGATTATCAATTCCCATACTTTGGCATGTTCGCCATAAAATGCACGCTAAATCTAGGTGGCGCTGTTCACTAGCGTAACAACTTGTATAAAACGGACGTTGCAATAAGATACGTTTAGACAGAAAAAAATTAACTTAAATTAAAAGTCTAATACATATTTAATATGTTACATTCAACGAAAAAATACAATAATAATTATTTTCCACTGATTAGTACATGCAAATAACCTCTTACGATAAAATAACCTCTTGCGATAGATGGCAGATGATTCGCTTCAATGATCGCTTTGTTATTTTTAACACAGTTTTTAACTAGATGGCATTTTAATATATTTAAATCATTGATTGGTGTTACAAAAACTATTATTATTATTTTAGGGTATTAAATATTAGTAAGTTTTAAGAACAATAATATATTTATAGTTTTATAAAAAAAACAAAAAAAGGTTGAAAAGATAAAAAGTTACAAACTAAATTATCTCATAAAAATCATCAAATTGGTTTATTAAAAAACAGGTAGTATTTATTTGGGTTCAAGGTCAAGCTTGTTAAAACAAATAGTGATGCGCCACTTGATTTCGACGTTTTTAGGGTTCCGTACCCAAAGGGTAAAAACGGGACCCTATTACTGAGACTTCGCTGTCCGTCCGTCAAACAAATTGGTCAAGTGCGAGTCGGACTCGCGCACGAAGGGTTCCGTACCATTATCTATGCAACATAAGGCAACGTTATTAGTATCGAGCAAGAAACGGTAAAAAAATCATGTTTGTTGTATGGGAGCCCCCCTTAAATATTTATTTTATTTTATTTTTAGTATTTGTTGTTATAGCGGCAATAGAAATACATCATCTGTGAAAATTTCAACTCTCTAGCTATCACCGTTCTTGAGATACAGCCTGGTGACAGACGGACGGACGGACGGACGGACGGACGGACAGCGAAGTCTCAGTAATAGGGTCCCGTTTTTACCCTTTGGGTACGGAACCCTAAAAACGATGTTGCTTGTTATGACGTTCAAATAGCGAGTGTATTCTTAGAAATTACATTTGTCGTGTGTGTGTGCGTGTGTGTGTGCGTACGTGCGTGTATGTGTCTGTGTGTGCGTGTGCGCAAATAGTATATTAGCTTTGGGCGATGTATGTATGTAAAAAAATTGGTCAAGTGCGAGTCGGACTCGCGCACGAAGGGTTCCGTACCATTATCTATGCAACATTAGGCACGTTATAGAACCAAATATTCTGTGAATAGTTAAAGCGTCTACCTGTCAACGTTATTATTATTGAGCAAGAAACGGTAAAAAAATCATGTTTGTTGTATGGGAGCCCCCCTTAAATATTTATATTATTTTATTTTTAGTATTTGTTGCTAGAGCGGCAATAGAAATACATCATCTGTGAAAATTTCAACTGTCTAGCTATCACCGTTCTTGAGATACAACCTGGTGACAGACGGAGGACGGATGGACGGACGGACAGCGAAGTCTCAGTAATAGGGTCCCGTTTTTACCCTTTGGGTACGGAACCCTAATGAACTGTCTCTTTCAGCACATCCTCAATGTATAGGTCGTCATCGTACCTACTGAAAATATTTAACAAAGCCTACCGCTTTGTTAAATATTTTCAGTATCATGTAACAAGTAAGCGTAATAATTGAATGAGATATTTTGTTGTGATGAAAAGTAAAAAGGATTATTGACGTCACTCACAATATCAAAAGAAACAAAGTACTTTAATATTTATTAACAGGTTGTTATATTATGATACTAAATTTATTATAAAATAAGTTTTATTCTATTATCAGCTCGGTGAAGGTCGATTTAGGTTCGGATCTTAGACTATAAAGTATGTTGTTATGGTTGATATATGATATCGTCGAGGCCTTGACACAAGCCGCCTTCGCGGTGATCGGTGTTTTTGAGAATGTTAACAAACAGAATGAAAGCAACCTTATGCCTCAATAAAGAAAGTATATTTTTAAATGTTGTTGTTCCGTTCGACGTTCATAGCAAAAGCAGCTTTGCGTGTTTTATTGTTTCGTCTTCAATCGTCTTTAAGAGGGTACTGTACTCCTCATTTAGGTATTTGCCTTAGGTATTGCTATCCCTATTTCCGAGCGCCGCGCTGAAAGGGACAAATATAGATGAAGCGGATTTTACCTACAAATTCTTTGAAAAAAGACGTTTCGTACTTCCGTTTTTTTTTCGCGAAAGTTAAACCGATTTTAATAGTTTTTGCGTCATATTATAGATAAAGAATATATCTATGCTTCTATCAATTTCTTTTGTGGTAAAACTTTACCAAATTTGTGTGATAGACGCTGCAATTTTATCTAAAGAAAACCGAAAAAAAAAGTTTTCCGGATCGTCATATTTCTTTTAGTTATTATGTTTTGAAAAAAAGAAAGTGAAACGTATTTTTAGGTGTACCTTGGGTATATTTGGAAGTAAGAGATATTGCGTGTTCACGTAAACACTGTTTATTCACGACTAAGACCAAACTAAGAGTAACATATGTCTAATCTTACATTCTGCAGGAAAGGTAACGATCCCGTTATGTTTAAGGGACGCGCTACTTGAAGTTGTCAAACCTATGTCATTAACAGCAATAAATTCTTAACTAATATCGATACAAGTGTGAGAGCGAAATGTTAGGCAAAAACAAAATGTTAAAATGTCTACCATGAGTTGATCTATAAGTGGCTGGGCATACATAAAAATAATATATAATGGTACCAATTCTACATGCACAAGTAAACTAAACTTAACTAAAAAATAAATATTGATTATTTCAATAACACAATTCCGCAATTCGGTACTGTTAACTACACTTTCTTATTATAAAAACGGTGTATTATATAATAACAATTTAAGTTACTGTGAATGTGTATAAGAAAATAGTCAATTAATCAAAATACAGCATAGTTGCTTTTTTATTTTTGGTTAAGTTTAGTTGTGCACATAGAATTGGTACCAATATCTGCTTGACCGAGCGTAACTCTCGATGGATTTTTGTGAAATTATTCTTAATAAGGTAAGTCTCAGTAATAGGGTTCCATTTTACCTTTTGGTACGGTCAAGTACGTGTTGGACATGCACGCGAACGGTTCCGTGCGGTTATTATGATGATATATTCGTGACACCAACCACAAATAACACCATATAGCGGACCCCCAAACAATGGGATAAGGGCAGGATGATGATGATGGTGAGTCTGAGTAGGTATTTGTGGTTGTAGTATCATCTGATCTAAGCAAACTGAAAATTTCAGCTCTCTAGCTAAACAGAAAATTTTCATAGTACGAAAACACCGACAAAAAGAAATTTTATAAGTATACATAAATCCAAAATCCCATTTATTTAAACACAGGTATTTAATATACGATAAACATATAAAGTAAAATCACGAAACATGTAAAATATTACAAGCCGCATAGGTATGTACGATGTATCGTGCTGTCGCTAGTCGCGATGGCGATACTACAATCAACTACAAATGTAGGTACAAGAACCTCACGATGCGATAGGCTAAGGAATTGAATGAAACACAACGCGGTAACGTAACGCGCAACGTTGCCAGTTTGACAAACTTGGTAGGTAAGTACTTGATAAGAAGCTTAAAAAAATGAAGTTTGTAGTTTGCGAAAGATATAAATGTATTTACTAATTAACTAAGATATAAATCTATATACTGTAGTAACTAAATTGCCTTTATTTATGTGTTTAAAAATACAAAAAGTGAAACCGCATTATCAAAAATCCACTTTAATTTGAACGCCAGACCTATTAACATTCGTGGCCCTTCTTTAAATTATATGCTTTACCCGATACGCCACGGCACTCTTAAAAAATCGTTCGAAATTTATATGTGTATTCTAAGCCGCAAAAGCGTATCTTTACTTTTTATGATAAAAAAATTGTAAATTCTATGATAAACATATTAAACTATTCTATGATAAACAAAATTGTGTTCATTTCAATTTTTCAGATTATCTGAGGTAAATTTAAAACTAGTTACGTAATTGATTTATCAAGATTATGAAATAGTGCCATCTGCCATTTTTTTTTAGTACTACCGCTATACAACGTGACGTAGTAAGATTATGAATGATTATTGATTACGATAAATTATGTGATTTGATACGCTTAGTGCCATCTGTAGATTCAGAGTGTAATGATAATTGAGTTTCACAATTTGTTGGGAGGTTATATGTCTTTATTATACTGTGTCTATGGTATTACTACAGTCTACGTAGACAAGCTACGCTACTCTCGCTCTAATGATCTCTACGTGTACGTAGAAATACCGTATAGGTTAGTCTCCAACCTGTCTAATTCTATTCTCTCTAAGTGGACGAGAGGCTTATAGAATTCATAACATTAGAAAGTTTAATGTCGTAAGGAAATGTATATCGAACATTTTTTTACCGAATTCAAATCGGCTCTCGAAAATTCGCTATAGTGAAAACATACCTTAATAGTATTGTTTGCATTATTGTATAAACATTAGCGTAATTTATTATAGTATTGTAGTTACTAATGTATGACAGATACAGATGCAAGGTTATGGACATTTCTATACATAGACTAAAGCAATATACTGTTTTAGACTACGCAACAGATTCTGATGGAGTTTTTAGCTATATTTATGGTGATTTAAGCGCAAGAAAAGTCAGAAATCCGACAACATTTATAAACACGATTATGGGCTATTGTGGGCTGTTGGTTTATCTACTAAAAGATATTTAATTATTTTAAGAGGATACCAAAATAGCTTCGTGCATTTTCTACGTACGAAGTTTTCATTGTTTCTTTAGATTGAATGGCTAGAGCTCTAATTTTTAAGTATATGTTTTTTCAATATATGATCTAGGATCGCATAAACTCAGAAACGCGATTGAAAAAGTTTTCTCGATAGAAAATCTTAGCGAAACAACCTCTCTAATTTTTTATTTTTTTCATTTGTCGGTCTATTATCGCGTATTAACTAATGAAATAACTTTAAAAACATAAGTAACTATTATATATAGAAACACGTAAATCATAATTAAAATATATTTAGTAGATTTTGAGTAAACAAAAAAAATATCCCTAATTCTTCATTTTCTATACCTACTAGCTGTGTTAATATGTACATGTCGACGATAATATTGATGTAGGCCCTTAATATGATTGTCAGTTACTTTCGGTCATATGTGTTCGTTTCGTTCGTGTTCTATATATTACAATAACAGAGAAACTTTTGTTAAAATTGGTCCATGTGATTAGGAAATTAACTCAAACTGTATGTTGATCAAAAACTATTTTTGTGTATTTAATCAGACACCTTTATTTTTAACTATATACGTAGTAACCTGTGGTAGTAACTAAGAACGGCAGAGGTATAATATGACGATACGACGTTTTTCGACCAATTTTAATCAATAAAAATATGGTTTATCGAGGCAACTTTAGAGTCGTATGGTAGGTGGTCCAATTCTACCATGTTTTCGTATAACAAAATGTATTTAGGCTTTAACTGTTCAACCTTCACTCTCCTATATCCGTATAATAATTATTAAAAAATTAATACGACACTTTTGCATATTTGTAAATACTAAAAATACCTACTTGTATAAATAGCGCTAGAAAAAAATCAATCGTATTATCTCTTTATCTATATTATATATGTATACGTATTTAGTAAAAATATTAAGTTCTCATAAATCATAAATTATTAGCAGGTTATCCTTATCAAGACAGCGTGACCTATTTGTTACTATCTATTTTTACACAGATAGATAATACAGATTTTTATCATTAAATTGCCGGTATGGTTTTTGTAGAAACTGATAGAGCTTAATTTGAATAATGGGTCTGCTAATTCATGCTATGTTAAGCTGCCACCCATTTCATTATGAAACGTCATCCGATTATTAAACAATTAAAATATTTATTACTTACTAATAAGTGTATTGTTTCTTTTCAGGATTAAGAATCACACACGTAGCGGTATGCTAACTACCCAAAACAATGGCAGAAACAAAGGGCCTTTACGAATTGAACGAAAAGAATCTAAATGCACACAATAATAAAGACTTCAACACAATTAATTCTATTAAATCAGAAAACAATGAAATAGTAGCACATTATACTAAAGATCAAGCTGAACCACCCGTTGAAAGGGTCAAATTTGAAGGATTAAGCAGTGCTGACAGTATATGCTCTGAAGATGAAAGTGATAATGGAAAACTGCCTCCTATTCCTGATGGGGGCTGGGGCTGGGTTGTAGTTGCTTCTGCCTTTATTGTATCGGCCTGCGCTGATGGCTTAGCATTCTCTTTCGGTCTCTTACATGAAGAATTTACTTCATACTTTGATACTACACAGTCGAAAACATCTTTGATTGGTAGTCTTTTCATTGCCACACCATTATTAGCAGGACCAATCATGAGTGCTTTAGTAGACAGATATGGATGTCGAGTCATGACTATGATCGCTGGAGTTCTGTCAACTATAGGATTTTTATTAGCATCTATAAGTAATTCAGTAGAAATGCTATGTCTTACCTTTGGATTCATAAGTGGATTAGCAATGGGAATTTTATATGTAACTGCTGTAGTTTCAGTTGCTTTCTGGTTTGATAAGAGAAGGAATTTGGCTGTTTCGTTAGCTTCATGTGGTATAGGATTCGGAACTTTAATATATTCTCCAATGACCCATTACTTCTTAGAAATTTATGATTGGAGAAATACTATAGTTTTATTAGCTGGTACTTTATTAAATATGTGTGTATGTGGTGCCTTAATGAAGGACCCTGAATGGTTAGAAATAAAACAACGAAGAGAAAGACGGTTATCTAAATCTAGATCTCGACGATCTTCAAGTGCTGGTTCAGTGTCTTCAAGATCTATTGGAGGCGAGTCAGCTTATTTAGATGCGGAAGAACTCAAAACTTTGTTGAAAAGTGGTAAGAGTCCTGAATATATTTTAGCAACATTAGCAACAAGTATAGCAGAAGCAGAACAACTAGAAGCTACGACTCAGATGAACGTGGAGCAGACGTGTAAGAGAATGCATTCAGCTATTCATTTACCAACATTTGTACAACAAAATGAAAAAGTAAGTTTGAGTGCGGAACATTTCCTCCACTAAACATAAATTTTATCCAAAGAATTTTACAATATGTTTGTCAACTGCTTCATAATGTAATTGAACTCTTGCAGACTAATTTTGTAAGACAATTTTATTAGCAAATCGTCTGTCTGTTTCGTTTTATAAATTTTTTCATGCGCTACGTATTAATCTTAGTATAATAATAATCTTAGTTTATTGACGGTATTCGGTATATGACCGACGGTATACGGTAATCCGAGGACGTGGCTTCAAGTCCCGCTCATGGTTATCATTTTTTTTACTATAATTTAGTTTATTAAGTAAAAGTATAGCAAGTCAATTGCAAAAATTTATAAATTAATGTTAGTATATTGATTTAAAATTCTTAGTCATATCAGTTGTTTTTATAAAACTTTCGCGTTTATTTTAGGTTCCAGCTGAAGTAATAGAAAAGCTTATGATGAATAAACGGCTTTACAACATTATACTACAAAACTACCCAGATATACTAACACGTAGGCATTCTGAAGTAAACATTGTTGAAAATCCGCAATCTTTAGAAGAATCAGCAAAGTTACCAGTAGAGATAAAAGCTAAAAAGCCAAAAGATGCAACCGAAACTGATGCAAAGAAAAAGATCCAAAAAGACTCTAACAAAAATGAAAATAAATCTAGTAATAAAGCTGCGTCAAATATTCAAACTGATAATAATAAAGCTGATCCAAGTAAGTCTAATACAAACTTGAATGCCACAAAACCAAAAGAGAAATTAGCTCCGAAACAATCTAAAGGTTTACCTCAGAATACTAGCTGGTTTAGACAAATATCTTCTGATCATCATTATTTAAGAGATATGCCTTTGTATAGAAATACTTTGATGCATCGTGGTGCCATGATGTCGATACCTGCTAGGTATAAATTAAGAGCTTCATCACTGCCAGATATTTATAAAAATTCGTCTTGGTCTTTGGATTCTGAATCTGATGATGAAATGGTAAGTTTCTATGTATAGATATTTTAAATTTATTTGATCATGTAGGATTTATTTATACTGCAGAAACATAAATGATGGAGGAGTTACCAAAACCAGAGTTTAATAATATTTTTTTCTTCCAGTATTGGTATCATCGAATTTGGCAAACCCTCCAGAATACATTCGATTTCAGAATGTTTACAGAATTTCATTTCTTGATGTTTAATATATCTTCTCTCATTCTGTCTGTATGGTTTATCGTTCCTTACTTCTTTCTGAAGTCTTATATGACTGACGTAAAGCTAGAAGGTGGTGAGATGATGATTTGTATTATAGGAGTGGCAAGCAGTATTGGAATCGTGAGTAGAGTTTATTCTTACCTTTGACTTCCGTTCTTAGAAAACTTTGGCCAGCCTATCTTCTTTACTTATTATAAGACAAAGTCGCTATTTTTGTATGTCCCTATGTGAGCTTATAACTTTAGAACTACTGAACGGATTTTGATGAGGTTTTTTTAAAAGATATAGTAATTCAATAGGATGGCTTTACTGCATAATTTAATTAGGTTGCGTACGAAGATGCTGGGAAACACCTAGTAGTTACTAAATCAAATTATAGTGGAAATAATGATCACCATGAGCGGGACTTGAACCCATGACCTCGGAATACCGTTCCGTTGCTCTTTCAACTACTTTTTTCCAGTATAATTTGATTATTATACCATAGTATTATAAGCTGACTCGGCAAACGTTGTTTTGCCATACAAATGTCAATGGGGGGGAGGGGTTTGAAAAATAGATGTTGGCCGATTCTCAGACCTACTGAATATGCATGTAAAATTTCATAAAAATCGGTCAAGCCGTTTCGGAAGAGTATGGGAACGAACATTGTGACACGAGAATTTTATATTTTATATATAAGATTATTGTATTCAATATTTCCAGGTAGCTCTAGGTTGGGCAGGTGATCAACCTTGGGTTAACGTTACCAAAACTTATGCTATCTGTCTCATCATCTGTGGTCTGTCAGTAGCTGCGTACCCATTGTTCATAACTGATTACTGGATGCTGGCCATCATATCAGCGATCTTTGGACTATCCTTTGCAAGTTCCTACTCCTATACACCAGCTATTCTGATGCAGTTGATGCCTATGGATCATTTCACTGTGGCTTATGGACTGATATTATTGAGTCAGGGTATTGGGCATCTGGTTGGACCACCTATCGGAGGTAAGCTTTCATAGTACCGGCTATTCTTTCTTTTTAATTGACATGCTTTTGTCACTATTGATATAGGTATATAACAGAATCTTTGAAAGTAATATTTATCACATTTTAAATGTCAGAATAATCTGCAATTTTATAAATTTATCATCGACGATGCAATGAAAGTGATGAAACAAAAGATTAAGGTAAAGGGGTTGGCGCGCGCGGGGGTTGCTGAATTTGCCGATGCACCGTTGCCACATAAAGTTGACGTTTGGTACGCGTGAATAAATGTACCAAAATAGGAAAAAAAAACTATTATTTAACTAACTTATGTAGCCCTTTAAGGGTCTACATCAATATTATTCAATATCATCGCCGACACGTACATATTAACACAGCCAGTAGGCACAGAAAATGAAGAATTAGGGATACTTTTCCTATTTACTCAAAATCTACTAAATATATTTTAATTCTGATTTACGTGTTTCTATAATAGTTACTTATGTTTTTAAAGTTATTTTATTAGTTAATACGCGATAATAGACCGACAAATAAAAAATAAAAAAATTAGAGAGGTTGTTTCGCTAAGATTTTCTATCGAGAAAACTTTTTTCAATCGCGTTTCTGAGTTTATGCGATCCTAGATCCTGCGATAGATATATTGAAAAAACATATACTTAAAAATTAGAGCTCTAGCCATTCAATCTAAAGAAACAATGAAAACTTCGTACGTAGAAAAATGCACGAAGCTATTTTGGTATCCTCTTAATTAATTTATTTCTTTGGTTTTTTCCTTTTCTTTGACACAAGGGGAATATTTCGCCGGAATATTTCAACCTTTAGGGGATCGCGAAATAAAAAAGATTGAAAGACACTGCTCTAGGGCAACGGGAAGTAACCCGTAGACTTTGATTCCCTGGCCAAGTCGAAAATTCTTAAAAATGGTCGTAGTCCTTCATCCGTTGCTGATTAAAGTTTGACAGACGGACAGACAGACAGACGTACACCGTAGTGAGACTTTATGGGTTTGTACGGAACCCTCAAAATGAGGATTTTTCTGGATCATTTTGTATATAAGCGTGTTTTTTAGTTTTTAAAACTAAGTACGTACAGAGCTAATTCATGAGTAAGACTTCATTTTCAGGAATGCTATATGATTTAACTGGCTCTTGGGACTTAACATTTTACATGGGAGGGGCGTGGCTCATTGTGTCCGGTCTATGTGTGGGTGTTATACCATACACTGAGGATGTACGTATGTGTGGCACAGCTCCACTCATGAAGGAAGCTGAACTAGCGAAGAGTGAACTTAATGTAGAAGTATAATTTAAACTTAAGATATTTATAAAGATAATAAAGTTTATTATTTAATAAATTTATTTGTTAATTATTGTCCTTTATGTATTTCTCTCTCTCTCTCCAGCCCATTTACGTCCCACTGTTGGGCACGGGCCTCCTCCACTTTGGAGGGATTTAGGTCTACTGTGCCGCGCTGACCAGCAGTGGTATTCAGTAAGAAAAAGTGAAGTGAATTTTCGGTGAATCTTGATCACGTGACAGCGCTCCTCCAATAAAAATAGAGAAGCGCTGTCACGTGATCAAGATTCACCGAAAATTCACTTCACTTTTTCTTACTGAATACCACTGCTGGCGTGTTGGCACAGGGTTTATTTTCGAGTTTTCCGTATCTAACAGAGGATGTTATCTGTGTGCAATATCCCTTAGCTGACTTTTACAGCACTCTTGGAAGGAGATGTGGTGGGGACACTTGTATTCTTAATCCTTCACCACACGGACAGTATTTACGTTATGTATCTATTACTAGCTGTTCTGATTTAAGAAAATTTTTCCCGATAAAATTGATACATAGGTTATGAAAAAAATATACTGTTGTAAAGTTCTAGGGTGATTCTTAATTGTGATAGTGGACCTCCAAACTCATTGCTTAGTTTAGTTTAGTTTAGTAGTTTTTCGTCTGTCATAAAAAATTTTTCTTTTGCTTACATTTCTATATTATAACTAGCTGACCCGGCAAACGTTGTTTTGCCAAACTAAAAAAAAAAAAAAACCAGATGTGGTGTCGTGGGACACCAGGTAGGAACGAAGTTCCTTCGGCTAATGTAGAATCGACACAATTTACAAAAAAAGAAAGAAAGAGAAAGGTATGTATACACTACTCGCTTGTGTATACGAATGTCGCGCCTGCGCACGTCTCATTTAACGATTTTATTCCACGCTTTTTTCTTACGGTTTTACTATCACATTTTTTTCAGTTCGGTCGCGCAGCAAAATCCCTATCTCCTCCAAGCCTGCCGTAAGGAACTTCGTTCCAAAAGATTTGAAAAATAGATGTTGGCCGATTCTCAGACCTACTGAATACGCATGTAAAATTTCATAAAAATCGGTCAAGTCGTTTCGGAGGAGTACGGTAACTAACACTGTGACACGTGAGTTTGTTTGTTTGAACGCACTAATTTCAGGAACTACTGGTTCGAATTAAAAAAATCTTTCAGTGTTGGATAGTACATTTATCGATGAAGGCTATAAGCTATATAACATTACGCTGTTAAGAATAGGTGCCGAAAATGGGTTAATTTTTCTTAATTCCATGCGTACGAAGGCGGCTCTCATTTTACATCACATTGTTGGTTGGTAAATTAAAGGGTTTTATTACGATAAAAAATAAAATTCAATTAAAAACTTTACAGTAACAACGTTTATTGTGAAGGTATACAACAATAATGATGGGATCAGGTTGGTAACAACATTGCTTACGTTTGAACAAGAGAATACATAATGTTTTACCATAAAATAAAACAGTATATACAACGTGTTTCAGAAAAGTGTAGTCATATTTGACCATCGTTACACATGGCCGGTGACTAGGCACTAGGCATGGATGAATTACAAATACTAGTTATATTATGACTTTTATGTGTTCATACAAATTTTATTAATTTATTACATTAATCGATCTTCTTTAAATACAACACAACTATGAGGTCATCTTTTATCGTAAGGTTCAATCGCATTCAATAAACCGTAAACATCTCATAATTGATGCGTTTCTGGTAGTTATTTAGTAGTAGGCAATAAACAAAAAAAAAACTTACCAACTGTATTTTTCTATGTGTAACTGTAATATTTATAATATTTAAGGCCTATCTAATGCAACTTTAAATTATGACTACACCTTTCTGCAACACGTTGTATAAACAGTTTATTACCTTATGCACAAATTGAATAATTAGAATATTAGCTAATGATGACATTATATAAATTAAAAAAAAACATGTAAGGTACATAATAGTACCGATTCAACATGCACAACTAAACTTAACTAAATAATGACATCGCGCTCTAAATTTTGGTCGATCACTCGCAAGTTCCATGAGGGGACGCATTCAATGCCAAATGTTTCTAGTACTTGGTACAGAAATCTTCGAGTAGGGAGACGTTCAACGTGACCACTTTTAGTAGTTTTCTACTATTTTAGAAGATTTTGAACATGGATTTTTAATTTTATTTCCCCTGGACAAAGACTTTTAACCCATTAAATAAATATTCATGTATGTCACTGGAACTCGCAAGAGTGCACGGCGGCATAAAAGCACATTGCATAAACGTCCACCTTCTTACCTAAGAAATAGGTCAAAAAAGTTGGCCACACCTGGTCTATAATATACATATTTGCTAATAAAAAGTTATGATAACATTGCCGAATTGTGTTATTGACACTATCAATTTTAATTTTTTAGTTAAGTCTAGTTGTGCATCATTTTGTGGAATTGTAGCTCCTGCAATAGAGTTTTTACTAGCATGGGGGCAGAGGAAATCTTTTTGATGATTTTCCCTGCCCCCACGCTAGTAAAAACTGTTGTAACATTTTATTAAGAAGTAAATAAATATTTTTTATAATACTGCTCTACCGCGACTCTACCCATCTCGTACATGACCAAATGCAACCATATGTATAAAAGAAACCAAAGAATTATTCAAATAAAAGTACTTTCTACAACACAAACGAGTCGCACTTGGTAATTTATTTCATTTTGCTTCAAATAATGTAGTCACTTTCATAATTAATTGATTAGTCTATGAACTTGTTTAGCTAAGGTCTTTTAAATTTAGCTTTATTATCGTCAATTAGCTAGAGGCGGACATGTAAATTATGTATTAATTAGTACTTTTCTGAACCTAGGTATTACAATATCTCTGTCATATTTATTAGAGATATATTTTATTAGTTGCTAGCTGCCCGCGACTTGATACACGTGGGATTTAAATAATTTTCCCCGTTTGTGAAACATTTTTCACGGATGATTCGCTCCTTTGCGTGATGTTATATAGCCTTCCTCGATAAATATCCTATCTAACACTGAAAGAATTTTTCTAATCGCACCAGTGGTTCCTGAGATTAGCGCGTTCAAACAAACAAACTCTTCAACATTATAATATTAAATGTATGGGTTTAATGTATTGTATATGTGAACACCTATTTGGTTACAATACACCACAATACACCTAATTGGTGTAAAAGATCCTTTTATAAAGTGGGGGATAACATCCCCTGGGTGCTGCAGGTCTTTATGGGGGCGGCTGAAAAAAATGGGGGTTATAGTGGTTCACAAGAAGGTGAACAATTGCGGGCATCACGCTGTGACTAATAGGAGCGAAGCAGCAATGAATAAAGGCTGCAAAAACAGAGAAATTTTCTAAATTTCACGCGTACGAAGTCGCGGGTAACAGCTAGTACCTAATAATTGTTACAAAGTCCTTAATTAGGGAAGTTTATTTGTTAAGGTCGCGCATCAACTTTTTACCACTTGTCTTGTAATAGGGCGTGCCTTACGACGCTTTTCTTTCTCTCTCTCTCTCTTCGGTCAGTCTCGGTAGTTGTCGGTACTCTCACAGCGGACGAATACGATTGGCTGTTTGCTCGCGCGTTACTTGACTTTAAATTTCATTCATAATAAATTTAAGAAACATTATCTATGATAAAACATAGTACTATCTTGTTCAGACATGTTGGTTAACACATAGATACTACAATACATAGACTAGGTATAGACAAACATAAACATACATAGTCCAATTATATATCTAAACATATAATTACATTAAGTTTTATTTTGTAGTTACATTTAAAGCAAAAATCTTTGGAACATTTTATTTCTTTAGAACAGTATTTAAAAAAAGGCTTAATAATATAAAACAAAGTCGTTATTTTTGTATGTATGTCCCTATGTGAACTTATATCTTCAAAGCTATGCAACCGATTTTGATGCGGTTTTTTTATATATAGAGTGATTCAAGATTTTTTTTGTATAATTTTTGAGGTTTGATTTTTAAATTCCACGCTTACGAAGTTGCGGGAAACAGTTTCAATATAAATACCTGACATGAGGAAAAAATATATATATCTGCACTAATGGCTCTACCAGTTTCGAGGTGACGCGTAGAAGTTTATGAATTGACCTAACCAATTCAACCAATGGTTGTCTGTAAGAGATCGCCTTGTAGGTACGATAAAACCGCCGATTGTACAATCATAGAAAGTATTGCTAAAGTTCCATAACTTTGATGGTGTACCATAAAGATATAAACTATATACTATAGTAGCGCGATGTTAACCGCATAAAGGATAAAAAATCTATTCACTTTTTATCATCCCACGGGAACATTGCATTCTTTCGGGATAAAAAGTAGGCCCGGTGACAGCAAGAAGAAAGAAAAATAAAACAATAATTAGTAGATTATAATTATTACACACTTCTTACAATCGTTTACATTAAAATACCCAATGTCTTTTGCTACTGAAATCAGAACACTGATGCAGTTAAGATTGTGGCTAATAGCATCAATAATCATGTATACCAATGCAGTCTAAATTTAGTTTGGAATTGTTCCAATTTAGTACATTGTACATAGTGTACATACATTGTTAGACTTTTTTTTTCTGTAGAAATAAACTCCGCAGTAACGCGTTAAATCAATTTAAAATTGCGTTTACTGTTTTTTCATACGTAAACGTAATTAACTTAATTCGTTTTGTTTGTCCTTACTCCATCCATAGTGTCTCCCTCCGTCCACTGTTGGCCATAAGCCTCCACCATAGAACGCCACAACTCGCACAACTTAATTTAAATTACACCGCATATTTTATTACCTATTTTTACTTTTTTTTTTACATAAAACATGTTGGCACTTGATCCCATGCCTCCTGATGGTAAGCGACAATGGAATCTTTGATGGTAAAGCGCACCAACTATGTAGGAAGCCTATTTACCCTTTTTTTGAACGTGTCTACATTGTAACTCTCGGGGAACACAGACATCGGTAAATTATTCCAGTCCCTGGCAGTTCGTGGCAAGAATGACGATCCGAAAAGTTTAATACGGACAGGTAACACAACGTACGGATGGAGACGTTCCGATTGTCTGGTAGTGCGATGTAGAAATGGTGATGCGGGAACTAGATCATGCAGCCCCTCAGAACACTCTCCGAAATGTAGTCTGTAGAATACTGTGAGACTAGCAACTCGGCGCCTATGTTAGAGGCTAACTACTTTTGCTTCTACCGGTTTAGGATCGTTGATTATCCTTTTTGCACGACGCTCCGTTTAATATAAGATTACATACTAGATACTTAAGAAAGAAACAACTTTAAGCAAGTTGAAAAAACCGCGGGAAGTTTGAATTTCGAATTATTTTTTTATATATTTTTACCTCCTTTGATACTTCTAGATTATTTTTTTTATCATTATTTAAAAGGTAATTATAGTCCTAGTTATGCTTACGTAGAAGATAAGCAGTAGAGATATAAACAATATTTTAATATTTATTTCTCTTTTTGATTATTTTACAATTACGTATTCATTATTAATTCTTATCGGATAATTCATAAGAGATTTTAAAATCGAAGCGTAGTTATTAATTTCAAAATTTCATAAGTATTTCTTTTCTGAATTATTAATATTTCTACTATAAATGTCTTTGTTCATTAGTCATTTGTAGAAAGGCAACAATTATAAAGATTTGTAATATCTTAGAACTACTCCATCACAAAAATATGTAAAAGGGAAGACGATGTTTTAGAGAAAAAACTAAATGTTACTTATATTAGAGCATTAAGCCAACAGGACTTGAACCCCCGTTAAAAATGGTATGAGAGCAATACTCTCACTCATTATGTACGTCTTTTAGTGTGCCTAAGGTCATCCTGGGCGAGGCGTGCCTCAAATAAAATTACGTAATAGTGTACGTATGTGAAAAAAAAAATTAAAGAAAAAGAATGAATATAAAATCCGTGGAGTTTCTTGTCTGTTCTTCTCCATAGGAATTGCGTTTGGAACAGTCACTTAGCTTTTGACGTTTCAAAAGAGCTTGTAAAACATGCAAAATTAAAATTATTTTTTTTGACTTTGTGTGCGTTACATCGGCTCTCCACAGTATATTTTACCAAAATATAGTGTGTGTAACAACTACTGTTGGTTTAAAACTCTAAGATACTTAAAATAGACGCGTTTTGTCTTAAATATAATATTACGTTACAAAGATATGTGACAAAGTTCAGTGATAATATTTTTAAAAATTGTGCACAGACGAAGGTACAATATGGTACATCCACATTATAATAAGTTTAAAACAGCCATATTTCACATATTTCTAATTTATCTAGTATAAACAACAATTATTTCTAATAACGAAAATTAAAAAAACTAAAACTAATTATGTTTGGCTAAATAAAACTATTATGTGAATCGTAGACATCGCAATGTCAAACGATTCACCCAACCTCGTTTGAAAACATCAATTTTATTCAACACTAATAACAAAATGTCGTAAATAAATAATAAAATACGTCAAGAGTCTAATATATTTCTAATTACATGTATTAGAAATCTAATAGAATATGAAGCATCGATAACCAACAAGAAATTCACTACAAACAAAAATAACCAAATTTTTTTTAATAAATGAAAAAAATTTAACTACGTAAGAAACTATGACTGTATAAATATTCTAATACAATTCTATTCACAATATCAATGTTTTAATCCTTATATTATTTTTTTAACACTAACATTAAATGACATAGAAAAAGACGTAGAAAAAGACTTACAGACAGTATTCTCACTTGAAATCACTTTTAAGTTTTTGCATACATCTTGAAGGTACAATATATTTTAAATAAAATAACAACCTTATTATTACTATAAAACCTAGAAGATACATAATACTGCTGGAATTTATTATCAATAATTTTAAATTTCTTTTAAATATATTTCACTTTGTATTCTTTTTTAAGCGTAATTTTCATCAAAAAGTATTATTTTCTATTACAATTCTTTATATTTTAAAATTTCATGCTTTATTTTAAGATTATTTGCATATAAATCTCAAACAAATAAAGGACCCACAATGCATCCTTGGGGAACACCTATAAATATATTTCTACGATTTTTATAATCAACAAGCATGATAGATCAACAGGGGGAATATCAAAGATTGTATAAAAGCACTCGAAATGACTATAACAACCATAAGTAACATTTAACAACCACTTTCATACTGTTTGATAGAGTTTATATGTGTAAGAGCCTTACTAAAGTCTTAATCACTAACATTTATATTAGTTCAAAATATTATAAACTTTCTTACAAAAGGTTACCACTCACAAAGATATGTATACCATTCTAATAATTATACAATTTATATCTTTCATTTTACTCTAAAGTTCAGGATAGATATTGTGTAAGTTTTTGGCCTAAAAGAGATTGTTGGCCTTAGAAATCTAATTAGGCCTATATTGATTAGCCAAAATATATAGCCCAAGAATCCTTTTTAAACTTTATGGCCAAAATAACATTTGATTTATATTGCTTTCACATTCAAATATAGATTTTTATCAAATATATACATTAATTTTACTATTCATTTTATATTTGTTATTATTTTTTTAAATTTGTGCTTACATTTTCTAGGAAGTTATATACAAAAGCTCTCTTTATTGTATCAATTACATACATTTTGTTATATTTCATAAGACGTTCACATTAATGTATTTTTTCGGGCTACAAACATGATTTTAACATATTTCAGAGATCAAAAATAACCTTTGGTATATCGTTCCAGCGCTCCAATCGTATATCCCTGCCAATGTCATATGTTAGTTTCAACTATTATGTAAAGTGTGTGTCGTATCATCAAAAACATCCCGTTCTGACTGAATTTTAAAATAATATTCTCTAGGTTTTTATCTCTATTATTATGGCTGGTACGGTTGTCACAAGAACGTTTATTTTAACCGATAATATCAAAGCTTAAACGAGCGTCATCATGTCTTTTACAGTTATTAATATAGATAACTAGCTGACCCGGCAAACGTTGTTTTGCCATACTAAAAAAAAAAGTTTGAAAAATAGATGTTGGCCGATTCTCAGACCTACTGAATATGTATGCAAAATTTGAGAAGAATCGGTCAAGCCGTTTTGGAGGAGTACGGTAACTAACACTGTGACACGTGAATTTTATATATTAGAAGATATGAAGTTACACACGTCAAACCCTAAAAAAACAATAGAGAAGAATGGCTCTGAAGTAGATTGTAATTTCTTTTCTGATTTTATTGATATACATTTTTATCATGATACCAAATAAAATGAAATTCTTTGATATGTTTTGTTTTCATGGATAACCTATCTAATTGACGAATAAAGAATTGTTGTACAAAAATATATAGTTTCCTAATTGAGATATTTTAATAAATTGAGTTTTACATGTCATTCCTAAAATATATACATTTTACATGGATACAAATATTAACTTTAATAGTTTCTGCTTTTTTATAATTTACAATATCTTATTTATTATTATTTTCTTTTTTATTGAATCCAAAGAGCGATGCGCAAGCTTCTTGCTTTAATTGAAATTTTGAATTAACTAAAATCCTTTTTTTAAACTATCTTGATTTAAGCTAAGATTATATACAAATAAGCTGTATTCGAGAAAGAATATTATATACACAGAATTTGTGGTATGAGTTAATCATATTGTTATGATCAATGCAATTAATATCCTAGATGATAATAATATGAAATAAATGTTCATCTAGTTAAGCTTAATGGTATTTTCTTTTACAGGTCTGAAATAAATTATGGTTTAAATTCTAGTAATTAAGTATTTTAATATAATACACGATAGTAAGTCGAACATAAATTAGAAAAGAAAAAAGTTACACAAATCACAATTCTCACACATAAGCTAATTACTAAATTGTCTTTAAGTGTTATTTGCAACAGATTGCGACCATTTTTACATTAAAATAATGACTAGGCATTTTAAATATTTTTAAGCTACATGGTGGATAAAGTTAAGCAGAATTTGTAATAAAGGTGCATGGGAATTACTTAATTTTTTTATGTTTCGAGCTATTAAAGCTTCACGTAAGTTTTTATTCAATAATTTAATTTCGGGAGAATATATTTTTAGTAGTTAAATATGTCCAATATTCTATTTTTGACTGGCATAAGAATGCTTTTTTCTACTTTTATATTCCAATGTATCTTAAAAACTTAATTTTCACTACGCCAATGCAATAAAGCGCGATGAAGTAAGTAAGGAAAAGTCACATAACTCAGCAAAATACTAAGTATCACAATCTAAATCGCGCAAGCTAAATAAATCAGTAAGCAAGTTTTTAATATGAAAGCGTGCAATGTGTTGCAAATATTAGTATTAATAGTGGCAATGGCAATGCGTGTGCATAAAGCGCGTCTCCCTTTAGCCGCTTAACGCTCAGAGCGCAGTGGCGCTAGTGCGGCGAGGGAGGCGCGACGCCGCCGCTAGGAGCCCGGCGAGCACCCCGTGCTGCCCACCAGACCCGCCCCAGAACCACGAGCTACACGCGGCTCTAGCTCTAGAGACAGTGTGTACTGACGCTCCTCAGGGATCACCAGGGATTTGTCCAGGAGGAAATCACAAACCTGTACACCATGATTCGATATACATTCATGGCAAAAAAGGCTTCCGGGGCCATCAGACTAGAGCTCTAGTCGGCTGTCGTCATTTTGAGAAAATTATCAAATTATTTATGTTAAAATTTCTTTTCTCTAGCTAGATCATCATTTCATTCTCATAATACAATCAATTATATTACAAGACAAACTTATAAGATAAGTTACGCATGTGATTGTCAGTTTACGCTTTATGTTAAAAAAAAACTTACTTTTGGTATATGATCAATCTTGTAAGGTGTTTGCTGGAAATTCCTTATCTCACGAATAACATGTGCAATCTGTAATGTTAATATGTATTCGTAAATCTTGGTGATATACTTTATCAAACAGTTATTCAAAATCTGTTTACTTAAAAATGAAATGAATTTTATTGAACAGGCTGTGTTCTTTGTTAGTTATATGCTTTACAATTAATTCTAGACATCTTATTGCTTCTTGTGTTTAAAACCAACTAAAATGATCTTAATCATCTTTAAAATATCTAGACAAAGTATCGATCACTCAAACAGCTAGTTAACAAATTTTTACCATTCTCATTTTCGAGAAGTTTAGCAGTCCGTCGGGTGTCAGATTGGATGTTCCTTCTTCAATGAACGATAGATCTGACAAGTACATGCCAAGGTATGGAATACATGGTGGATCACATCTGTGAAAATGGTAACAGTTTGCATTAATAATTTGTAGTTTAAATTATTTTTGAAAGATATTATTTAAGTACTATTTTTCTATACCTGTGCAAGGCATCTCTTAAGATCCTAAATCGACTTTCAGATGATATGATCGTCTGCATACGCTCAATAGTTTGCTTGCTCTGAAATAATAAGCACAAAATTATCAGTTATATATTTATGGAATTACTGAATTAGGACTGTTGGTATAATCTTAGCATTAAAACATTAGTTACTGTTTTAATGTTAAGATTGCTTCAGACTTTAATTCTAAGATCCTAGAAAAGTAAAATAACTGGTCTTGTCTCCTGTGAATAGAAAAATTGTCTGTTATGGTCACTATCATATTAGACTTACAGTTTTAGACACTTTCTCCCATGTTTTCTTTAGTCGATACACGGACGTGTTAGACAAGGCCGCGCACACTTGTAACACTCCATTGAAATTGTGAAGACATCGAGCTATGTCTGCTACTGCGGCCCATTTCTCTATAGTTGCCACGCGACCTGATAAAACCAATAATTTTCATTATAGTACAGTTCAGTTTAACTTAGAGGGTTACTTTTGTAAGTATAGGTACTTACAAAAGTAACCCCCTAAGTTAAACTGAACTGTACTATAATGAAAATTATTCTGAACTGAACCTCTAAACGTAGAAAAAAATCCAAGAAACACGAACGATCCAATGTAAGAATGGCGTAGTTATTCTCCGCAACAACAGACTACTTAGTAACTAATGTTTTGGATTAAACTAAGTATTTACTGCGACATATTGGTACATACCGGCTAGTGTATACTTTTTAAGGATCTCAGATATAACAAGATTGGAGATATGATTGAAATGGGCTGTCATCATCAGGATGTGAGGTGCCTTTTCAGCCTTGTCTGCCTTAGTCCAAGCCTGTCCCAGAAACTCTCTGAAACAATGGGTTCGCGAAAATTGTCAAAACTTGTTATTCATGATAGTCTTTTTACGCTAAAACGTTTATTATCTCTCCGATAAAACCTCCGTTTAAACCTCCGATAAGTCATTATGAATAAGACCATATGTTTTTACAACTATGACTACTACAGAACTTCTTTTGATAATACCAAAAAGATAAATTTCTTTTGGTGGATAAAGAAAACAATATATTATGGGCATATATTATAATTCTATAAAGAGATAATATTATTAATGTAATTTAGAGCAAACTTACTCGCTGTTGATTGACCTGAATATTTGAAAATCCAAGTATGTCATCTGCTCCGCTATTTCTAATGCCGATAATGTTTCGACACTTTCTTTAGTTGGAACCTGAGAAACAATAAATTTATTTTTAATAATGATGTTAAAAAGGTAGTTTAGTATTATAAATTTGGTAACGGTTTGAAATACATGTGTTATAACAGTATTGTCTCACATCGATTCTGTAATTAAGAAATAAGCTACGTAGTTAGTTCCTGCAATAAACCTTACACTAACACGTCTGAACAGCTTGATATGGTAGATCAAATATACAATGTTATGTACTCTCCTCTTTTTAGATTACTCGTGCAAAAATACATAACAACATAGAAGAAAGGAGATGAGCGCACATGCAAGCTTCAAAGGGATCATGATTGTATATCAAAATAATTTTAAAAAGCTTACTGGTGGCGTTGCAAATAAAGTCTTCAAATCCACAGCCCTGTCAGGAGCCCGTTCTAATAGACGCAGTAGCTGAGCCGCAGCCTTATGTTCTGCGGGCAACAATCCGTGGCTACTCTCTATTTCTTTAAGGAAGTCCATCGTTAGACCTCGCAGACGCTCGTTAGACCAGAAGTCATGGGAGTGTTTTGAAACCCAATGCCTGTAATAAGGTTTTACATCAGATTTAATAGGTTTTTCATGCAGTTTATCGGTATTGTTGTATTTGATCAGGGGTTTCATTAGGTGGATTATTTTTAAAAGTAAGTAATAGTCGATAGAAGGAAACAAATAATTGTAAAAGAACCTTTCTATTAGTTAATATCAAACAGTTTTCATATTTTGAATTGAAATTCACACTAATCTGAAATCACATAACTTTAATATTTACTATGCCATCTGTTAATAAAAAGTAATACCCTTCCCTTTACCTCAAAACATTTAGCACTCTCATGGTAGCAGCCGTCGATATCACAGAATCTCTTCGAGTAGCAGGCGGTGATGTGGGTGGTGGAGATCTTGGGTTCGATGACGCTGACGTTGCTACTGCAAATGCCACAGCTGCCGTAGATGTACTGCTCCTAGACCAGCGTATCAGATTAGACTATGAAACAATTATGTGTGAATAAAAAATGGTATTTGGGTTTATTGGAATGGATTTCTCGCAGTGATTTGTGAAAAAGAAGAAACTTTATGAAAAGATTAAGAGATTGAAAAAAGTAGGAAAGTGAAATTGAAAGATTATGTACTCAAATGAAATTAAGATAATGGTAAAGAAACTCGGTACTGTTAGATAGCAGAAACACATAGAATAGTATAAGCATGCAATAGAAATAAGACAGGCAGAGCTCAGAAAGAGTCAAAGATTATAATTTTGACCTAAATCCTTACTGATAGTTATATTATACATAAATTTTAAAACAAAATAGATAAACTCATGCACATAATAAATAGTCTATAATTAATGTGCTCATGATAATGAAAATAATAAAATATCAATAAATTCTATTTCGAAATAACATCAAATATTAGGAAAGGTGCCATTAAATACCTAATAATTTAATCAATAGTGAATACAAATTAATTAGGGCTAGTTAATTGTGTTTAATTACTAAATCTATAAATATAAAAGCAATAAGTTACTTTTTTACACAAAAACTATTTTAAACACAAAAATCTATTGAGTTCGTGTGTCAATATCTTTTGTTTTTTTTTATATTTTAAGTAACAGATAAGTAGATAATTTGAAGATAATGTTTGATGAGGCTTATGATAAGGCTTAATGGTAATTCGTGTATAACTGTATACCTATTATGTATAGTATGAATGAATAATCAGGCGATGACTTAAAATGCATGATTAGAACAGGTTTGTATTGTTGCTGTATTAGTTAGTGAAGAAAACATTAATGATAAAGTTAAAACAAATGACTTTTATGCAGAAGAATATTGTAATGTAATTAAGCGACAATCGACATGAAAGTGAATACTGAAGCGAAGGTTCTCAATACCACTCCTTCGTAGTTAATCTTGAGCCACGTTATTGGTACAGGATTACACAATGTTATACCTATATATACACGCTCATACTAAAAAGCTATTTATATCTTTCGGACGATCCCAGACAGCACTGTTGTTTACTTTATCTTTAAAGTTAATTTCATGTTGTTCCCTATTGTACACTTCATAAACTATTTTATCATAATTTAGTAATATAGATTTAATGTAATCTGGCGTTTCACTGCTGTTTCTGTTATTCGATGTCTCGTGTTTCTTTTACTGTGGTGTTATGTAATCGGGCGTCTACATTTCAAAATATAAATCACACTTTAAAAAAGGGTAATAAAACGTCATAGTGCTAGGTAAGCTTAAAAATATTGGTCTACTGCATCTCTACAATATGTTGTCGCTACATTTTTACCTTCACCAATCACTCACCACAACAGGTCTTTTCCAAAGCTGTTGAATCAATATTAGTAATTATAATATCATATTAATAAATAACAAATGTAAGTGATGTTAGACTTTCTTCTAATAGAAAATCGTGCAAAAGCATTATAATTTTAGTAAATAGTTGAAATGTTAGAGAAAAATGATTGACATGCCACAACATTGAGAAATGTGATCTCCCATGAATGCAACATTATGTTCTTACAGATTTTAATAAATTTTATGTTAAGTATATAAATGAATGGTAATGTTTATAAGTTGAGAGAAATATTTTTTACCTTCGATGAGATTGTCTGAAGGATGTGATGACAACGCCGGCTTTTGGTTGACTCGACTCACGACGGTAATTCTAAAAGCACACGATGCATGGTCATAATTTTTTTATTAAAATCTTAAATAAAATGATAACAGAATCTAAAATCTCGGAAACTAGACCATGACAGTTAGATATGTGTAGGAGGTATGAAGATGTTAGTAAAAATAAAAATATCAATTAAATCATTGCTAATATCTATTTCAAACATTGATGTTATTATACCTGCGCTACTTGTGATATTTGAGATGTAACCGAAGAACGAGGCTCCGAACCGTTCCAGTAGCGACGACGTTCGCTGTTTATTGAAGCGTTTGTAAAACGACGTTCACTGCAAGCAAGTATTTCAATCAACCTCATCATATGTAAGTAAATCAAATTAAAATAAGTTTAAAAGATCTCTTTATCTCCTAAGTCTGTGTTTGTTATTTTGTGCTCCATAAACATCCTAAAATATAAGTAAGTACTCTAAAGAAACTATCATACTGAGACAGAATCATTCTTGCCCATACAATTAATAATATTAAGTATTCTCGTACTTACGTAGAAGCTTCTTGTGATTGCCTAGAACACTGACAATTATAATCAGATTGGAGAAATTAATAGCAATTTTGCAATAAAAATACCTGACAGATCTCCTGGTTCCAAAACGAGTTCCGGAATCGGAAGCGCGTCGTGGCTCATCAGGTGCATTCGCATTGTTTGTGTCTCTTGCACTCTCGGAACGTCTGCGTGCTTCTGAAGCAGCTATTGAAGATGGCTGTAGGCGACGAGGACTCTCCGACATGGTGCGTACGCGCTGATTTATAAACTGCTTAAGTTTGCTTTGCATTTAGACCCAAAGTTAAGTTTTAAGAGGTTCAGGTAAGGGTAAATAATATTCAATCAGTGCTATGCCATTAACATAATATGAATAGTGCAAGAATGACTTAGAGCGAGGCGTAAGCGTCTGGCTTCATGAATGCTTCATGCATGTTTCATGATGAATGCTGTTTAATCGGATTCGTAAAAAGCAAATTAAACTTAATATCTCTCTGCCACCCACAACACAAATAGCGACAAAACTAAGTATATAATTGGATTATTAATTAATATTTGGAGGTTTTATTACACAATGGGATCGGAAAATTAAATATTAATAATTTATACCTGTGACATCAGCTTCAGGGGAATGCCAAACCAAATTATTATTTAATTCAGATCAATTACTTAAATATATTGATAAAACATAGTAGCATTGCTAGCTTAGTAGCAAAACACGAATGGTGTACCTCAAGGGACCACTTTTGAACCAACAACAGAACATAAGATGTTGTAACGCAACATATTACAGTAATGATTAAAAGTAGTTGCAACTCAATATTTCATGTGGTGAGTAATCAAAAATTTATTACGACACATCTATCACCATCAAAAATGTTTATCAATTGACTTCTTCTGTGAAAGACAGATAATTCGAATAGAATCTCTATACCAAGACGTTTAGTCATTGGGACCAAATACTTTTGGTAAAATAAATAAATCATGTTACTTTGCTTATAACATGATTTATTTATATATTACGTACCTAAACTTTAATTTAAGGTTAAATGAAACCTACCTCTGAAAATCTCTGCGATATTTTAAATTTATCATCGGGTTTCTTTTTATTCTTTTCTTGTTCTTCCTCCTTGTATTTGATATCTTCATCACTTTGGTCCACCATTTCTATACTTTCATCTTTCATGAGTGCTGCGGCTGTGTCGTTGTCCTTAGTCGGTGATTTTAGTTTAGAAGTAGACTGGTCTTGATTTGGGCTTCCCTTTTTAGGGCTTCCTACTAAAGTAACTGAGCTTATTGCACCTGGAGATGATGGTGACGTTCCTATATTAGAAATATTTTTAATTCAGCAATCTAAATTGAATATTTGGACTTTATATTAATATGTTTACATTATATTACCTTTTAGTGTTTCATTGCTGGATGATGTTGCCATAATTTTGGGTATTGTCAAATGCACGTTGTCCTCCTCAGGTGCCTTAGTGTGCGTGTTAGAATAAGTAGATTCATCATATATAAACATGCTTATAACATCTTAATGCCTTTTGCCTACGTAAATGAATGATAAATCTTTGATTATGAAATCCTGCCAATATTATTTTGCTTTTGCCAACACCATATTTATTATTACATATAATTCTCCCACAGTAAAAAATGATTGAAAAACAACTTCATAAATATTCTACGCAAGTATACTACCTAATTATTTACCTTGCTCACAGATGAAGTTCTTCGAGATGGTGCCATTAAATAAGGTGACAATTTATCGTCTTCTTCACCTAAAACATAATACATTTGCATTGGAACTTGTACTTTAATATATTAATAATTGTTCATCATCATTTCACTTACTTTTTCTAGAATTCCTCCAGAATCTTGACTGCCAATCTCTGTCGCTGTATTCAGACCCATAACCTGAAAATGATTGTGCTTTTTTCTATTTATTTATAAGTTACATTACAGTTAAACTACAGATGTTAATATTGTGCTACGTTTAGGCATGGTTTACTTCCTGACATGACAAATGGAAAAATAATTCAAAGTAACTCTTAATCTGTCTAATAAATAATAACTTTACATTAATGTGTCTTACAAGTTTAAATGGATTGGCTACACCTTGTGTAGGGATTCCAATCATATTCCTAAAATGACTATGGATTGGAACCTACAAGGAAAGCGCGTTCGTCCTAGGTAGACCTGGCGACGCACAGTAGCCGACGAGCCGAAAGCCATGACCGAAAGCCTTGGAAAATCACTGTGAATGCCCCATTTGGAAGACGTAGGAGTGATGTGTCTCACAAGGTAAAATAACGAAACTAAAAACTTTTTGTACAAATATTTCGTCTACCTCAGGCAATTGAGAGGAAAGGCACAAGGTTCGAAATAAGCTTGAATTCAGTTCTCACCAGAAACAGAACTAGCGCCGCTTGCTTTCCTCGTCGCTGAAGTGTCTGGTGGTGGTGCCAGCTCCAGCTCCTGCTGTGACTGCTCATAGAACACCTGTTTGAGAGCCTCCAGCACAGTTACACCGTCAGTGAACACCCGGTACGTTAGTAAGAATGTGTTCAAGAAATCCACCGACAAGAAGCGAAGATCTACAAAAAATATTAGCGAATTTTGATTGAATCTCTTATATATGGAGACTGTTTTCCTAAAACTAGTCTCCCCCGTAGAACGCCACAACGCGCGGTCCTGCGCTAACTGCATCCAGCGGCCCCGGGGTATTTAACGATAACGTCAGTCCAACTTATTGGGGGCCGCCCCAAGATGCTTCGTGCGGTATGTGGTCGCCACTCGAGGATCTTCCGTCCCCAACGTTCATCAGATCGTCGAGCGATGTGGCCTGCTCATTGCCACTTCAGCGTGCTAACTCTTCGGGCTATGCCGTACACACCAGTCCTTCTACGGATCTCCGCATTCCGGATCTTATCACGTAGGGAAACTAATATTCAGAAGCTTTGCAGCGATCATAGTCATGGTCATGGTAAAATCCGCGAAACATTGCGTGAGAAATGAACTCCAAATAAAAGCGATAATATCTGTGTAGGACGGTCTTACACATATAAATAATATATACTTAATTATGATCTCGAAATCGTGTTAAGTATTTTAACACTAAATAACACAATCTTTGTTATTACCTGTGAGCCTTTGCAGCAATCTTTGAGGGGTAGCTGAACGTATTTGAGGTACTTTACAGGAGTTTAATGTCCTGCTAAAGCGTATATCCACATCGTCTGTGAACAGCGCTCGGTCTGAGCGACAAGCTGGTAGACTGGCTGATGCAGCGCCACAAGCACCACATGCTCTCAGCAGCTCGGTAAGTGCCGCTGATTCCATACATTGAGCTAACTCGCTGGTCCAACCTGCTTTGTCTTCTACGCTTCCGGCAACTATGATTTAACAAAGTTACACTTTTCGTATTATACCAGTGTAACTACCCCGTTTCTTCCCTGCTGTAAAATCCAGCTAAAGGATAATGTACACGGATAACATACACGCAAAAGACGAAAAACTCGAAAATAAACCGTATGCCAGCACACCTCGTCAGCGCATTTTCCGCGTCAGTTGACCGTAATCCCTCCAAAAGTGGACGAGACCTGTGTCCAACAGTGGCACAAATATGGCGCTCTTAAGTTATAATTTGCCAGTAGTAATATCCAAAGCCATGTAGTGTCAACGTTGCTAATTAAACAAGAAGACAGTTCCGTTACTAAGTAAAATCTAAATATATCTTTTGAGATCAGCCACGTTGATATTCTTTCGATTTTTATGTGAACTTAGATTATATATATGCAACTTCATAATTAAGTAAATAACTGATAACTCACCTAAATGTGCGCAGATTTGTTCACCCTTAACTTCAACGAGTATCTTGAAGTCCTTCCCCTGGTAGATGTCACCGCCCGGAGACGAGCACACTGAAGTAGAATCTAAAATGAATACACGCCACAGAACTAAATCTATGCTATTAATAAAAAGCTAAAGGTGTAGGGGCTTATCTATGAAAGTATTGCTCTGATCATAAAAATATTGCACTCATAGGACTTACAGTCTCCGAGAGTGCTAAATAGGCCATATAATAAAAGACATTTTACGTACCTAGTTATTCGGTATTCTAGTCGTATGAAGTTGCGAGCAACGGCAAATATACTGTAATTCTCTAAAAACTTTGTCTATTGTCATAAATAAATTTTAAAATTATATAGTTTAGAAACACATGAAGGCTTATCAAATGCCAAATTTAGATTACCATCGTCATTTTCATTGGAAGGATCTTCTATCAACAAAGCATCATGAAGTGGCAGTCTCGCAGAAGGAGGCAGATGTAGTCTTCCACCTGCTGCTCTGGTAGCTAAGAGAAGATGATTGCTGAAAAGAAACGCTTGCCGAGTCTGCAGCGATGCTCGACGTCCTTTACCAACCACTTGAGATATGGTTCCTGGATTCATAGAAAAGAAACGAATATAATTTTGGACTCCTTTGAAATTAATTATCTGCCACTTTGCAACTATTGGGAGGTTAATTTAGACACACAAAATCCTTGTACTATACAAGGATTTTCAAAGAATTTATTTCATAAACTTTCGCCATTGTGCAAAATTTGCCGATATTTATGATTGTCATACAAATGTTTGTTCTGCGTCTGGGTGTTTCAATGTATTTGCAAAAGAAAATTAGTTTATGTATTCTGGTATGTGTGAAATGCCCAAAAAAAATTATTTATTTATCTTTTTTTTTATTTATTAACCTACGTGATAAACCACTGAAAAATATTTATTGATTTGGCGATCTTAACTGCATGCAGCTACAGTTGGTCATGGGCTATATCAAAGGCTAAATTAATATACTTATACATACTAAGGCATATTATTATTATATATTAGGTGTGGGTATAATACCATAAGGATGGTCACTTACCTTGTCGAATGAATACTTGGTTAACATCAAGAAGGATGTCACATCCCTCGATGATCATGCGCTCCACTGCTAAGTTTTTCCTTAAGTTTTCTGTCTCGCTGACCTGTGCAAATATCAGCACAATTAAAATTTTGTATTTCGGTAAAAATCCTAACATTTTAGAGACTTCAACCATCATAATCGATAGTAGGACTAAATTTTAGGATATTCATTGCGGTTTATCTAATAAGTGAAGGTACACATACGTACCCCTCTATCGTAACTGACATTTTTATGGTAGTTATATTCGCCATGATTTTTTAAAATGTTATTTCATATGTTATTTATGTATTATTTTTCTAGCTTAGATTATAGACTACGAAATCATAAAGCTTACTTCATCATGCATCTGTCGTGAAAGCTCTTCAAGTTGTGCGCGCGCGTGCTGAAGACTGCGACGTTCCACGTGGTCGTGTGGAGTGTGAGCCAGGAGCTCATGCAGAGTTATTATGTACCGAGGTATCTGGAAATTAAGTAATTATACAATTCACCTCCGTATGATCACATACTAAAGACCAAAACTTGACTTTGTTTTTACTTGGGGTTATGCATTTACGCACTTTGTGTGGGACTTCCGGGTCAGAAACGGACCCGAACTACCCACTAAACCCCACGGTGTTCCTCCTCGCCCTTTGGCCGGGCCATGGTAGTCACTCAGGTGTCAGGGTCTATGACCCGACTAGGACTAGACCAACACTTGATAACATTCGCATGATGAGAGAAGTAGGCCTTTGCCACAAATGAATTCTGTACAAATCAATCAAAGGGTATTAAAAGGAATAAATTAAATTTAAGCCGAGATGATTTACTGTATTAAATTTGATTTCTGTTCGATTCTGATAGATTTGACCAAGGAATAAGCTACCCAAAGAACACACTCTACGAAAAAAAGCCCTGAAATTACTTAAACCATCTTTTTCTAATAGAACTTGTTATTGCTTGATCCCATTTCATTTGATGGTAAGCATAATCTTTGATGGTAACGCGCACCGACTATGTAAAAAGCCCATTGACCTCATGTCGAAGTCAGGTGAGAGTTTTATGGTGACAATATAATTCTGATCATTTTGTTAATGTTCTTCTAAGTATACATCAGACAACATCTAAATGAACAGCTTAGTGAATACCTGATGCATAGGATAAGTCAAAAACGTCTCGAGGCTCCTACTCTGGCACGCCGGTTTGCTCTCTAGCCGAGCGAGGAGCTGTGCAAATGGCTGAGTCTGTTTGCACTCGGTGAGGACTTGTAGGGAGTAGTGGTGGTTCCTCACGTACTCCTGGTAGATCGTCAGCATCGGCAACAACATGTCGAATAGGTCTCCTGTATGTAAGTGCACTACTAAGTGTAAGTTAGTAGTTAAAGTTTAGGAATGGAGCAATAAATTGAAGTGAGAAGTACCTACTTTAAAGTTCCATACTAATAATAGAAATGCGGAAGTAACTATGTCTGTCTATCTGTCGGGCTTTCACACCAATACTACTGAACTAATTTAAGTGAAATTTATTACAGAGATAATTTAGAGCCTGAAAAATCACATAGAGTACTTTTAATACAGAGAGTGATGAGCGTATAAAGATTCCAAATTAGGTCTTGCAATCAAGTTCATGCAGCTAATATATTTAAAAGCCAATTCCAATAAATTAAATGCAATTTGGATCATTTGTATAGACACTCACCTAAGACCAGCGTAGGCCACGATTCCATTCGAGATGTAAGTCCTTTGAAGAATATCTGATGCAAGAACAGCACCGTCTCACTGTTCAGGAAGATTGAGTTAACATCCTCATGGGTACACGGAGGCTTCTTAGAGCTGGCCGCCATTTTAAAGGGACGAAGGAAGCAAGTCACCTGAGAGAAACATATCAGATAAATGGTTAAACTCGTTTTAATCCACAATCTACTTAACATTCCTTAGAGATTAAGCAAGGAGTTTTATTTTCCACTTCTTCCACGCCCATTATCTCAAGATAAATGGAGACTAGTCTCATAACAAAGGTCGTTGTATATAGAGCAAGTCTCCAGATAAATACAAGGAACGGGACACGGATATTATTTCATGATCATCTTACCAATATTTCCATCTGTTCCAAGTATTCTTCTTCGGCTTCAACCATCTTGAAGACGAGACTGTTCCTCTTGCGCATACTCTCAGCGTGTGGACTCTTGATGTACTCATCCACGATTTGTTTCCAACGACGACGACACAGCCAACCGCGGAAAAAACTCTAGACAATATATTATTATATTTAGTGTAAATAAATATTTACGACACGTTATTTGTCCGTGTGGTGACGGATTAGGTATACAATTCATCACCACTACCTGTTAAGGGCCTACATCAAAATTATCGTCGACATGTACATATTAACACAGCTAGTAGGTATAGAAAATGAAGTATTAGGGATATTTTTTTTGTTTACTCAAAATCTACTAAATATATTTTAATTCTGATTTACGTGTTTCTATATATAATAGTTACTTATGTTTTTAAAGTTATTTCATTAGTTAATACGCGATAATAGACCGACAAATGAAAAAAAAAAAAAATGAGAGAGGTTGTTTCGCTAAGATTTTCTATCGAGAAAACTTTTTTCAATCGCGTTTCTGAGTTTATGCGATCCTAGATCATATATTGAAAAAACATATACTTAAAAATTAGAGCTCTAGCCATTCAATCTAAAGAAACAATGAAAACTTCGTACGTAGAAAAATGCGCGAAGCTATTTTGGTATCCTCTTAACCACGCCCTACTAACGAGAAAGAATAGAGGGGGGTCCGTGTCTAAACACGGGCCCTCCTCCATTTCCGAAGGGTCTACTTTTGATTAGATCTACTTAAGATCAGGGGTGTTAGAGAGTCGCTCTCACAACGTGGGAAAATGGGTTAATACCACTTGTATTCTTAATCAGTCACAACACAAACAACTACATGAAAGAAAGAAAGAAAGGAAATTTTACTATTTCTTTACAAAGAAATAAGAAGAAGAATCCTTCCTGAAGAAATAATAAAATTTTCATAATACAGTCAATAAGTGTGCTTCACTTATTGACTGTATTATGAAAATTTTAAACTTAAGTAAGTATATACATGAGGCAGTAAAAAAGTCCTTCATATTAATTTACAAGTATGGTAAAAGCCTGTTCAAACAAATGTATGGTTGGTGTGCTTCGAAATATACTTAGTGTAGCCCAAGACTTACCTGAACCTTTTTAATTTTCCTAAGTTCAACAGGGTCAATATCTGGCGAGTGACTGGGTGAAGAGCTGGAAGTAGAAGCAGCTCGTGCTGGTGTTTCATGCTCCTTTTTATACGTGCAAAGCTGCAATTTGGAAATGAACTTATTGGTCGAGTCGAGTTTTCACCAAAATTATGATAAAACTAGAATGCGTTTTATATGCTTAAGTGAACTTTCTTGAAACGAGGAAAATAACTATTAGAAAACTGCTCCTTCATAATATTGTAATTTGCAATAATAACAAATAATAATAATAAATAAATATTCTTGGACATTTCACACAACGTCCTTTGGTCCCAAGCTAAGCTTATTATACTTGTGTTATGGGTACCAGAATACGGATAGAATACATATACTACTTTTTTTTGTAAATAGGTACCTACTTATAATACATATAAACACCCAGACGCCGGACAAACATTTGTATGACATTTATAAACATCACACAAATAATTGTCCGAGGCGGGAATCGAACCCGCGACCTAGTGAACGGCAGTCCGTTATATGAACCACTAGACCACGAAGCCCGTGTTATTTGCAATGTTTTAGTATTATTCAAAGTTAGCTTATAAAGTTCTTAAAGGCCAGCAAAATTATGTTGCGTTTAAAAATCATTTTAGTGGTTGTCTCTCCCTCCCCTCAAGTCTAATTCTAAATAATTATTGTAATTATTTTATACTATTCGTTTCTCTGACCTCAGTCCTCAATTTCTTGACTTCATTGGCAAGTTCATCACACTGTTGGGCGTACTGCCAACGTGATGTCCTCTCACTCTCAACCACCTGCAGAAGATGTAACTGTTTTTGTTCCAATTCCTCTTTCTGTAAGAGCAGCTTGTTAAAACTGCAACAAAAAAGTGTGTTGTTTATAAAAATTAACACTCCTGATAAGCCCATTAACTTGCTGCTGTTGAGCTCAGGGCTCCTCTTATTTAGAAGGATTTTTGGTCATCTATGCCGCGCTGATCACGCCTATTGGCATACGGTTTAATTTTGCGTCTCTCACAGTAGATTTTATTTGTGTACAATAACTTTTAACTAGTTTTAACAGCACCCGCGGAAGGAAATAGGTGGTATTAAAAAAATTATTTGGACTATCAGTTCCTGAAATCAGCAAGTTCAAACAAACAAACAAAATCTTTAACTTTATAATATTTAGTAGAGACGATAAATAAAAATAAGGAAGGAAAATAATAAAGTGATTCTAACATTAGAGACATTATTATTCATTTGACGCCAGAAGAATAAGGTCGAGCGAACATTTTAATTAATAAAACAGTAGGCAGGATCTCTACATAACAATCTGGTTGACAAATAGCTTGTAAGTACTCAGCTTTTTAATTAAAACCTTCTTTTGGTTTGTACGTTATACGTGAAACACTGGTGAAACATAATTTTTGCTCTTTTGTTAATTTTCTTCTTCAGAAAAGAATCTACCAGTACTTTAAGCAATTTTAATGACTTAAGATATTATTCGTGTGGTGATGGGTTAAGAATACAAGTGTCATCACTCCTTTTCCTCCTCAAGGTACCTACTGTAAATGCCAGATAGGGGATATTCTTCTGTGAGAGCCGAAACCTCAAAATTTGTCAGCACGCCTGGTCATTGCGTAGCATATGTATCTGGTACAGATACATACATACCAAATACACACACAAATATAATAAATATAATTTTTGTCTCCTTATGTCACTTGTTTCTACCTATAGTCTACTTTAAGGGAAGGTAATTTTATGGGGTCACATTGTATGAACACTTAAGAATCAAATAGTTCCTTATTGTTCTTGTCACCACCTCATTTCCTCCCTAGGGTGTTGTAATAGTCAGTAAGTGATGTTTAACACTGATAACATCGTCTGTGAGAGATTTAAAACTCGTAAATAAACCCTATGCCAACGCGCCTGGTCAGTGTGGCATAGTAGACCAGAAAGTGGCTCTACCTATCCCCAAGGGTAAGAATCGTGACTGTCTAAATGTATGTAAGTGTGTATATGTACATTTACGGCCTAAGAAAATAACAAAGATATATTTTCTAACACACATTAGAGATGACCCACCAATGTGACTTGGTCTCCGTCCTTGAGGTACGCTACAAGGACGTGTGGACCTAGATATAACGGCCGTGACCCTGTCACAATGAGCCCAGCCTCTTGTCTCCAGGTACTTATTGTCTATCGATTTTATATGGAACATTTTATATTACAATTTATTAGCACATTATATGACATTTTTTATACAATTTAGAAATATTACAGTAGGCAAGGAATTAATGGCTAGAAAACGTTAACCGTTGTAGCTTAAGTTAAGCTTAATTCAGGACCAGATGACGTTGTGTATATTGTTAAAAAAGGCTGTTAATTTAATATTGTTAAAAAAGACTGTTAAATAATACTAAAAACATTACTACATAAAACATTACATTACATTTACTACTTAAAACATTTTAAACTATATAACCCAAAACATTTGGTATTATAAAATACTAGCTGACCCGGCAAACATTGTTTTGCCATACTAAAAAAAAAGGTTTGAAAAATAGATGTTAGCCGATTCTCAGACTTACTGAATGTGCATGTAAAATTTCATAAAAATCGGTCAAGCCGTTTTGGAGGAGTACGGTAACTAACACGTGAATTTTATATATTAGATATAACATTGTACTACAAAATGTAACACAGAGCATTTGAAATAGAATTAATTTAATATTAAATTAAATTTAACAGAATGTTACGTCGGAAAACATTTCACCTGAGATACCTCTAAGATGAAATTCGGCAAAGATTTTTATTTAGATAAGTAATTCTTCTTAATGTACCTATAGGAATGAAATGGGGCGATGTCTGTATTTCACATCCATATTGATATATTTATGACATAAACAAATTAATTAAATTAGTATAAGACAATATCTCCGTGTGGTGACGGATTAAGAATACAAGTGTCACCACCCCATCTCCTCCCAAGGGTGCTGTAAAAGTCAGTTAAGGGATATTGCGCACAGATAACACCCTCTGTGAGAGACGGAAAACTCGAAAATAAACCCTGTGCTAACACGCCTGGTGAGCGCGGCACAGTAGACCATAATCCCTCCCTAAGTGAAGGAGGCCCGTGCCCAACAGTAGGACGTAAATGGGCTGGAGAGAGAGAGAAGATAATAAACCCAAGGAAATATGTAGGTGCAGCGGTAATTTATCGACTTACAATTTTATTACTTCAGCAAAACGAAGTCACAAAAAAATTGGAGTTAAACTCGCACACGAAGGGTTTTGTACCTCCGTCATTTTTCCAATAACAGCGGCCGTATTATGAGCTTTTATTTACAGGCAGTTTACACCGTGAATTGAACTGTCTGGCAAATTCGTATTATGAACAAATTATTAGTCAGTCAGTTCGCTAAACCAGTCATACATTAATATGTTTAGGGAGAAGGTACAACTAAAAGTTAAAGTACTAACTAAAAATTTTCAACTAAAAGTTTTATTTTTGCCATAATACCTAATTCAGCCATGCAGTTTACTGCCTGCCTGGAACTTGAATGATTTTAAAAAGCTCATAATACGCCGGCAGGTAAGTAACAGTATAAGGGCAGAAGAATAATGATAATAAGTATTTGTTGTTATAGCATCAACGAATATCCCTATCCCTACTAATATTATAAATGCGAAAGTAACTCTGTCTGTCTGTCTGTTACGCTTTCCCGCTTAAACCTCTGAAATTTGTCATAGACAATCTTTAGACCCTGAGAAAGGACATAGGCTACCTTTTACTGCGAAAAAAAGGGGTGAAAGGTTTTCTAAATTTCACGCGGACGGAGTCGCGGGCAACAGGTAGGTAGGTACATAACCTGTAAAATTGTCAAATCTAGAGATCTGAAAATTTTACAGTTTACCTAGAGTTACTTTCGTTCGAGTATTTACATGAGTAGTTTACATGAGTAGTTTACATAAGTAGTTTACAGTTTACCTAGAGGTATCACCGTTCGAGACATACTGCCTGGTAACACGGATGGATGAAGCAGCGAAATCTCATTATAAGATTCTAGTGGTAGAGTTTTACCTTTTTACATAGCCCGAAAAGAGGCCCAACTTTTGTATAAGCTTATTTACCAGCAGAGTTGTTTCATAGAATTTTAATTTTATCATTGAGTTTCAAAAGCTTGGGGTGAAATAATACTGTGAAACTTTAATAATAAAAGGTACTGAATAATTCAAAGGACTGTTTCGAAGTTTGCGTGGCTTCAGGGCTCGTTGCTAACGTTCAAACAATTTCGGATTCCGTAGGTAACGATCGTGTCTCTTATTCAGCTGATACAGGTTATTAAATATACAACTCCCTACTAGCTGTTGCCCGCAGCTCCGTACGCCTAGAATTTAGAGACCAAACCTACAAAAAAGCCAAATTATACAAAAAAGCTACCCTCGTGAACCCTTCTATCATTCAAAGAAAACCGCATCAAAATCCGTTGCGTAGGTAGTTTTGAAGATATAAGCTCACATAGGTAGGTAATATACATACAAAATTAACGTTTTATAATTAGTAAGGATTAATAAATATGAATGGAAATTGCCCAAGACAAAAAGAAATGGTACTCATTGAGGAGGCTTTTACCCGAGAGGGGTCCATACATGAAGATGATGAGGAAGACAGAACACATGACTGATTTATATTTTAAATGACCAAAGGAATTAATTATTTGACATATTTTTTTTAAATTTAAATTTTGACATAATATGTATGGAATTAAATAAAGCTTTTTTATTTTATTTATTTAATAAATAAGAATTATTTTTATTCCACGTGTACATAGTGTTTATAAATGACGCCAATTCTGATGTGTCAAAAACTTAACCTAACTTAACTAAAATGACAATAATAATGGTGTATTCACAGATGTATATTGACTAATTGGCTATTTCGCAGTACACATTTATGGTCTTATTCACAATGACTTATCGGAGATTTAAACAGAAATGTTATCGGAGAGATAATAAACGCTTAGCGTAAAAAGACGAACTTTTAAACCTCTGATAACTCATTATGAATAAGACCAATTAAATTAAATTTTTAGTTTTTATATTATAAGTATAGATTACACAGTTTTTATAATAAGAAAGTTCAGTTAACATTGCCGGGAATTTTTTTTAACACTATAAGTGCTTTGAACGTATCTATCAATCTATACTAATAATATAAAGCGAAAGAGTTTGTTTGTTTGTTTGTTTGTTTAAACGCGGTAATCTCAGGATCCGCTGGTCCGATTTGAAATCCGTTTCGTGAATCCGTTTCAAATTAACAACTTCAGCCGTGGCTGAGTAAAAAAAAGTTTAACGAGTGGATAGACAGACAGACGGACCTAAAAAGGCATGATGAAGCTCTGAGATATCATTTACTAAAATGACATTGGGGCCGTGTGTGTTACTTCTTTAGAACTGTGCAAGAAAAGAGAACCACACTGACGATTTACTAATTAGCTGTAAAATGGCATTATTGTTAGTTTATTTAACTTTCGTTTCTTAATTCCACGCGTACGAAGTCGCGGGCACTGCTAGTTTGTGTACTAATAATAAAAAGCTGAAGAGTTTGTTTGTTTGTTTGAACGCGCTAATCTCAGAAACCACTGGGCCGATTTGAAAAATTCTTTCAGTGTTAGTTAGGGCATTTATCGAGGAAGGTTTTAGGTTATATAACATCACGCTATGACCAGTAAAAGCGAAGCAGTAGTGAAAAATGTTGCAAAAACGAGGAAAATTTTCTAAATTCCACGCGGACGGAGTCGCGGGCAACAGCTAGTGTATTAATATGAAGCGGAATCTTTTAAAGTGATTAATTTCACCCTCTCGCAGTAGTTGGATTGATCTGAAATTATGCACACCATATAAAAAACCGATGACTATGCAATAAAATAAAAAAAATATTCAGGATTTTCATGCGTGTTTTTTATTTCTTGAACTAAACAAATTATTTATTTTTTAACTTTATAACGTAATATTTACGTAATAGGTAGTTATTATTTATCCTACATTATTGAGTAAGAGGTAATTTAAAAATAAATGTGACACCCTCGGGGCCACACATTTATTATATAGGTCACGGTTACCGCTAACCTCGACCCTAATCTGTGGTTACCATAGATACAAGAGGGATGTATCCAGTCCACGGTCCTGCGGAAGTGTCGAATGAGGTTTATTTTTAAAGTTTTAAAAGGTCCTGGCTGTATAGGCAAGGTCTTGGCCTATATTATGTTTTCTATTTATTTACTTTCATAAATTGGAATCTATTAATTCGACTCGGTCTCACTCGATCTAAAAAATCGACCCTTTGTGTGCAAGTACAACCATTTATTTGAACTTAATTTTCTTTATACATAGTTATAGAGTACAACTACTTAGTAACACATACCTGGCTTCTCTTATAGCATCGACCCAATGTACACAGTCTACTTCAGAAGCAGCTCGTAGCTCATACTGACGCTGACTTTCACGACGATACGAGATCGTGAAGCAGAACTGGCAACAAAAATATGGTATTTAATAGAAAATAAAAAGAAGATTTAACAGATACCTAGTGGGTGCACGTTTAATTTTGAAGACAAATAAAATTAGCTAGGCTAAATCGGTCCGTGTGGTGACGGATAAGATTAAGAATAGCGCAGCACAGTAGACCATAGTCCCTCCTAAAGTGGAGGATGTCCCTACGCAGGAGTGGGACGTTAATGGGCTGGAGATGAGATGAAATCGACTTCGTAGACGAATAATATTTCACATGAGGGTAGCTGTATGTAGTAGTCATAGTATGTAGTTAATAAACGCTAAGTTATTTTATGGCAGTGTGGTAACGTATAATACAAGTGTCACCTCACCTTTTCCTTCCCAGGGTGCTGTAAAAGCCAGGGTATTGTACATCGATACAATCCTGTATAACAAACGGACGGAACACTCAAAATAAACACTGAGTCATGAAGAGAGAGGACAAGAAAATGTAATAAAAAGTACCTTTTACTTATTTAATTTAAAGCCTAGGCATCCTATATGTAATTTGTTATGTCGTTATAATCAGAAGTCAATTGCGTTTTTACTTACGGATGCGTTTCTCTCCATAGATGCCTTGGTGAGTCGCTCGCAGTACGAACCTTCAAGTAGCAGCACACCTGTTGGTCGAGTGTTGTTCTCAGACTCGTAGTAGAACAGTATGTTCTAAACAAACAATTTTTATTATTAAAAAGCCTTTATTAGCTCGGTACGCATCTATCAGTATATTAATCTACGTTACGTAACGTTTAAAAGTGATTTTCACCATTTGCTGTAGTCGGATTGAAATTTTGCACACATATTAAGGACCGATGACAATGCAATAACTTGAAAAAATATTCAGAATACTCAAGCGTGTTATTTAACTTTTGAACTAAGCCAATTATCTTACACATCTTTGATAGAATTCGCAACCTCGTAAACGGCAGTCCGTTATATGAAGGACTAGACACGAGGCCCGTTGTTGACTTTACCAGCTAAACCGATTTTCCAGACACCCTGTATGTATATCAATATTCCATTTGCGTAATCATTAAATATAGGTATTAAGTGTACTGTACAATATCACCCACGTGTATCAAAGTGTATATTTATATACATATATTTACGAGCCGATCCGTCCGTACCCAAGGCTGTCGCAGTTGCCGCTTGGATGCGCTAATCTACCGATACCTAAGGGTAATCATTACCTCAACGACTCTCAATCATAGGATTGTCCAAAGTTTAATTAATATTTTACTGCCGTTCTCAAGGTCGCGGGTTCGATTCCCGCATAGGACAATCATTTGTGTGATGTTTATATTGTCATACAAATGTTTGTCCATTGCATATTTTTTTTGTTTTTAAATACTAACGAACATTTCACACAACGTCCTCTGGTCCCAAGCTAAGATAAGTAAGATAGAATATATACTTCTTTTCTTTTTTAAATACATACTTAGAATACATTATAAATATCACACAAATTTTAATGATTGTGCCGAGAGGGAATCGAACCCGCGACCTCGTGATCGGCAGTCCGATAAATAAACCATTTAACCACGAGACTCGTCGATTAAATCGACTCGAATTAAAAAGAAAATTTTTAAATATTTTTGAGAAAAGTGCCAACCCTAAGTAGACCAAATCCATTTTGTCGTACCCCTAAATGGTTGGTTCCGTCGAATTTGCACAGACAACTGACAAAGCTTTATGTGATTTCATCTTTATAACTAGATTATTTCGTTAGAAACACGACTTTTTACTTTGTAATATAATGTTTGTGTAATATTGTTATACTTTTTCGTATTTCTCGGAATTATTTGCGTTATTTTATTTAAATAATTGAGTATTTAAAAAAAAATCAGCTCTACCGATTTCATGTGCCATTGAAATTTGAGGGTTTTCCTCGATTTCTCAGGAGATAACCATCAAATCTTGACCTGGTGCCAATGGGACCACACGGTAACCACCAGCTTTCAAATAAAGAAGAAGTCGTTAAAATCGCTTCGCCCAGTTAAAAGTTATGAGGTAACAAACATAAAATAAAAAAAAACATACAGTCGATTGAGAACCTCCTACTTTTTTGAAGTCGGTTAAAAACGGTCAAGTCCGCATTCAATTGTCACTCGAGGAATTCCGTGTCGTTATCATGCGTGACCACAGTAGCTGAATAGTCTTGAATAGCTGAAAAATACGCATCTAAATCCTGCAAAGTTAGTTTTATTTAACCTTTGTACATTAATTGTATAAAAAACTTGTCACGTGCGAGATAAACTCGCACACCTTAGGGTTTCGTACATATTAAACCGAAATAAGCCAAAACAAACCATCAATTAAGCTATTTACAAGCTTAATTTTGTAGTTGAAATATCTGCCTACATTTCAACTAATTCATACCTACGTTGGTATTAGGGTATTAGTATAAACTATTATTTCTTGTGATTTGATAACAAACTACAAGTTTTTGAATTTTTCCCTATATCAGCACTATGTTCAATGACAAATTTCAAGTCTCTATGGCAATGGGTCTCCGTGTGGTGACGGAAGAATACGGGTGTCACCACAAGGGTGCTGTAAAAGTCAGTTAAGGGATATTGCACACAGATAACATCGCTGTGAGAGACAAAAAACTCGAAAAGAAACCTTATGCCAATACGCCTGGTCAGCGCGGCACAGTAGACCATAACCCCTCCCAAAGTGCAGGAGGCCCGTGCCCAACAGTGGGACGTAAATGAGCTGGAGAGAGAAAGAGAGATGGCAATGGGAAGTAACCAATAAAGTAAAGGTTTTGATTCCTTAGCGTAAGTCAAAAATGCTCAAAAATGGCCGTAATTAGGTTATAACTGCTCATATCAAAAAGTTTGATAAATTTTTTTGCAGTAAGAGTCCGCATAGATCTGGGTATCGTATGAGTTTCAAGTTCTACGCTACTATAATAAGTATATATCTAAGACTTACTTGATAAAGTATAAACCAGCGCAGTTGCCATTTATTGCTGTCTGAACTCCTCTTGTGAAGGTATCCAGACTGTAAACACATAACAATTATAAGTAATATGCATATAATTATACAACACGAACTATGCATTAAGTTTTATTAGCTTTTCTGTTAACTTTAATCTTCATTATCCTCGTCAAAACGTCGGGTTTATATAGGTACTTATAATTATATGTAAAAAATATTCATACGAGAAATCGATATCATCGTAGAAAGTTTGTTAGTTCATGGGTATTACTAAAATAGGCTGTGCGTTCAATTTTCGCAAAATAAAATCATTTGTAATATTTATTTTTCTGGAACATGTTAAAGGTACTTTTTGTAACACTTCCTCGTCATCATCGTAAACATCAACATAAATACTCGATGCAAAATTCATCAAAAATACACCTAAGTGTCCTAGGTACTTGCCATGTTTATTTGGCTTAGGTACTTAGGGCAGTTTAGGTGATGATATCTCTAGGCGTAAGTATTATTATGTCTAATAAAGTCACCTGTGAATGATCGAACTGCGCCCGTTCTGATAGCGCGAGCAACTGTCCATCGTTGACGCGGACAGCTCGCTGGATCTTAGGACTTAACATTCCTACGGACTTCTGAAACAAAAGACATATAAACTTTACTTTTGTGATAAATTAATCTTTTGTAGCGACTTTATCTGCGTTCCATCCATTTATCCATCAGCCTCTCTCCGTCCACTGTTGGACATAGGCCTCCCCCATAGAACGCCACAACGCGCTTCCTTGTGCCGCTGCATCGAATGACTCCCTGCGACTTTGACAATATCGTTGCTACACCTTGTCGGGGGCCGCATAACGCTGCGTCGTCCGATATATGGTCGCCATTCTAGGTCTTTTCTTCCCCAACAATCATCAGTCCCACGAGCGATGTAGCTTGCCCATTACCACCTCAGCGTGCTAACCCTTCGGGCTATGTGTTATACTTATATCATGTTCTCCTTCGGATCTCCGTATTTCGGATTTTATCCCGTAGGGAAATACCAAGCATAGCCCTCTACATAGCGCGCTGTGCGAACTTGAGCTTAGATACGAAGTTGACATTCAAAGACCACGTTTCTGTTCCGTATCTCAGCTGCCTTAAACATTCATAACTTTACATTAAAAGAAGACTGACGTTATGTTTATAAGTTAGGTTCGATATATTCTAGAACGGCATTGCTTCTTCGAAAAGGTTGTTAAATCTTAATTAAAATCGTCACATAGCTCCGGATATATTAAGAGGACTCGACAGCATACTATACTCCATACAAAAATATGGACATCGTTTTATCTGTATATTCTTCTTCTTCTTCTCAGTAGTTCATTCTTGGCAGAATGGTCGTGGCTGATGATGCTTCATTTTCATTAGCCAGTGCAGCTCCCGCGATGCGTCTCCACTTGTTGCGATCCTTGGCGTCTCGTGAACTTTGGACAAGGCTTGTCCACGTTGCCGCTTTAATGGTGTCTGTCAAGCGCGTGGGTGAGCGCCCGCGCGACCGCTTGCCTTCTACCTGTCCTTGGACAACTAGGCGCTCCATGGAGTGTTCGTTCCGGACGACGTGTCCGAAATATTTGAGGATTCGTGTTTGCACAGTCGACGATAATCGTTGTTTGATGTTTAGCTCTTCCAGGATTGAGATGTTTGTTCTGAAGGCTGTCCAAGGGATCCGTAGAAGTCGACGCCAGCACCACATCTCGAGAGCATCGATTTTTCGTCGCTCTTTGAGGCGAACCGTCCACGTTTCCGCGCCAAACAGAAATATTGAAATAACAGAATTATTGAAGACTAAGCTTCTCATCAGGCGGACTTTTGTGGCTTTGGTGATATTTCGGTTGCGCCAGACTTTTTTAAGTCTGTCAACAGCTGATCGTGTGATAGCACATCTCCTTCAAATCTCGTCTTCACACCCGCCATTGTTTGTGATAGTAGAACCAAGGTATACATAAGATTGCACAACCTCACAGTTACCAATCTCAGAGATATCAGGATGGTTTAGATCAGCTCGGTCCACTATCATCATCTTGGTCTTTTTTCTATTTACTGTAAGTCCGAAGGAGAGGCTTGTTGACTCTAGACGTGCCAGCAGGTGTTCCATATCTTCCTTCGTTTGAGTGAGAAGAGTAGTGTCATCGGGATATCTCAAGTTAGATATCGTACGACCGCCAACCGATGTCCCTTTGTCCCATTGATCCAAAACTATTCTCATAATACACTCTGTGTAGATATTGAACAGAAGAGGAGAAAGTATGCAACCCTGTTTCGACAGGGTTGCATACTTTCACCAGCCTGTGTGTGAAAGCTTTCCGAATCAATATCGTCGATCCGAACAGTTGCGGTTCCGTCCTCGTAGAACCTGCGTATCAGACGAACTAGGTGCGCAGGTACTCCCATTTGAAGGAGTACGTCCATAGCTTATGCCATTTAATGGTATCGAAGGCCTTAAGAAAGTCTACAAAGCAGATATATAGTGGGATGTTAAACTCTCTAGATTTTTCTATTATCTGTCGAAGAATTAGAATCTGCTCCCTCGTACCACTCCCTTTCACGAATCCCGCTTGTTCGATGGCTATTTCGGGTTTTAAGAAAGCTTGCAGTCTGGTGCTTATGATGTGTAGAATTACTTTGCTAGCGTGTGTAATTAGAGATATAAGCCTGTAGTTGCTGCACTTTTTCGTCGATCCTTTTTTGTGCAAGGGTATAAATATGGAGCGTGTCCAGTCTCTGTATATATCTCTTATATAATATATAAGACATTATATATATCATCTATTAAAGACGTTATCTACCTATGCTTCTATTAACTACATTTTTCTAAAAAAAAAAGTAATAGGTATGACCATTAAAAAATTTCGCCAAAATTTCACTTCAAAGAAGTAGGTATCTACTGTAGAAATAAAATTAAAATAATGCCTATATTTATTTATTCGTAGATTTTACAACATTTACATAAGAATGTGTATTATGTCGCTTATGGATACTACGATATTTACTAGGTAATTAGGTATAGATAGTAGCTGCTTCCAGTGGTGGCTTTGCAGTCTCGGCCGCCCTAGGCCCCAAGCCATTAGCCGCCCCTTTCTCATCATCCACCATATAGACATACATAATGAAATTACTTCATTGCCAACTTTTATCTAAATAAAATTAGAAATTTAGGAGAAAAATTCAGTTTTATTTCGCCAAAAAAAATTATTATGTTGTAAATAAGAGGCTTTTTTGTAAATCACCACCCCTAAATCTGGCCGCCCTAGGCCCGGGCCTATCGGGCCTTAGGGTAAATCCGCCACTGGCTGCTTATACTATTAAAATTCGTAAAAATGTTCTCTAATTATATATCGGCTTCTATGTTATTTACTGTAATTAACATCCACAGTATTTATTTTTCTCTTAGTTTATATTATTTAATATTGTTATCAATTCTGCATGGACAACTAAACTAAACTTATCTAAAAGTTGATTTTGTCGATATGTGTAATATTTCCTATTTTATTGTACCTACATATTTATGTTAATTAAAATCGTTAGTCTATAATACACAGTTTTTATATTAAGAAAGTTCATTTCCGAATTGTGTTATTGATGCAATTAATATTAATTTTATTAGTTAAGTTCAGTTTAATTGAATTTTATTAGTACTATTATTAGGTAGGTATGTGTACGTGTAATTATCTGTTGCACAATTCACATTTTATAATACCAACTAGGTAACTGTTGCCCGCAACTTCGTATGAGTGGAATTAAAAAAACAATCCCTAACAAATTATACAAAGGAAAACTATCTTCTTGAACCACCCTATCTATTATAAAAATCACATCAAAATCCGTTGCGTAGTTTTGAAGATATTAGAAAGAAGAAAGAAATTATTTTAAGTAGATATTAGGCTCACATACAAAAATGACGACTTAATTTTATGATAGATTGAAGTAAGAAATCATTACTTTAACGATCATTATTTTGAAAAATAATGATAAATGTATAGTTTCATAAAATAAATAGGTACTTTACCAATAAATTTAAATGTTCATTGACTTACCATTATTCGATGTTGTTCATCTTCTTTTTAAAATACGATAAATTCACAACACATTTCCACTTAACGTCCATTTGAAGATTAACAACAATTGCAACAACATTATTTACAGTTTAGTTTAGTTAGTGAACTCTCTATAGATAACACATACAAGTCAATAAGCAAACAGACAACACTTTGGATATATTAACCATAAGATAGAGATAAGACAACAATTAATATTTAAATACAAAGATTATTTTTACGCATTGAGCGTTTATTAATAGCGCCTGTTGAATTTGTAATAGCAGTAAATGTTCTTATTTGTTTCTTTGCACTTAATATTTAGAAAGGCGCTTGAATTACTTTTAAGCGTTTTAATTGGTTTAAGAAAGATATTTTCTATAACAGTCTGTCATAAATTGTATCACTAGGAGTTTTTATTTTGCAGTGAAGATTGTAAGGTGCTGCGTGTACATCGGTAGCGGGCCGACTGCCGGGACAGCACCTGTAGCTGAATCGACCTTGGCGCGCATGCGTGCCTTGATGACGTACAAGATACGCCATCGAACGTAATAATTTAACAGAATTTTAAATGATAAAAACTGTGGATAAAAATTAAATATTTATCAAAAAATGATTTACAGATGCAGATGTGAGATATGAACCAGAGATTTATTCCAGGGATGTAGCGTTTTGTCATACGCTGCTTAACATCACGCCTGCATGTCCTTGAGAGGATTGACAGAAGAGGCATAAGAAGTAATTTTTCGCAATATGACTAACTACCACTTACTACCTATTACACCCAAGACTTATGTACAGTGTGGTTAGTCTTATGTGGGCAAAGTGTAGTTTGTTGCTGGACATAATTTCACAGGTACAGTTGATTAAATGGTCGAAATTGTACCTGATATTTAGGTTAATTATTTTCAACGTATAAACCTAATTCTAGCTTTACGGGTTAACGTTTAAATGACATAACGCGTCATCCTTATTTGAGTTTCCCGTTGGCAATTTCAGCACTTGCGATTTTAGAGTGTATTAAACTCCATAGCTATGATAATGCGTATTTGTATTTTGTAATATTAAATCGAAACAATACATGCCAATAAATATATAGGCACATAAACTTTTAAATATTTTTAGAAAAGATTCGATCATGAAAACATGATTGTTATGATTTGCATAGGTACCTGCCTAACTCATTTCATTTACCTTCGAATTTGCAATCGCGGTAAACGTGCTTAATGTTTAGAATATTATATTATTATATCTTCACATTACGGAGGAGGCTCACGTGGTTAGTAGCTGTGATTAGGAGCTGGGAGGGTACCATAAAGCTATAGATGTTTTTTAAATATTCTTTAAATATATTCTAATAAATAAAATTCTCCTGTCACGGTGTTTGTAATTATACTCCTCCGAAATGGCTCGACCGATTTTCGTGAATTTTATGTACATATCTGTTATGTCTGAAAATCGGAAAACATCTTTTTCTCATACCCCCTCCCCTGACATTAGTATGGCAAAACAACGTTTGCCGGGTCAGCTAGTATTATATAATAACCAGCTGTTGCACGCGACTCGTCCGCGTGGAATTAAAAAAAAAATTCCCCGTTTTTGCAACATTTTTCACTACTGCTTCAGCATAGAGCCTTCTTCGATAAATGCCCTAACACTGAAAGAATTTTTCTAATCGGCCCAATGGTTCTTGAGATTAGCGCGTTTAAACAAACAAACAAACTCTTCAGCTTTATAATATTTGTATAGATGTGATGTGATGTGTAGGCTGTATGTCATTTACAAATATATATATACTATCTATACAGGGTGTGGCGTAATTAATGGATAAGCCTGTGCCTGTGGATAAGCCTCCTACTGCGCTATACGAATATGTATATTTTTAATTAATCCTATGTATGGTCTTGAAAAAAATGGCATAAGTCATGTTTTTCATAAAATGACTACTTTCACTAACCAATTCTGCTACTGTTGCCACAATTTTCAAAAGTTTTGCTTTCTGTTTTTTTTATAATACAGCTTAAGAGTTGAATTATTGCAAGCAATAAAGAATTCCCTATTCGTAATACAAATTTTTTGAAAATTATGCATGAAATATCAAAAAAGGGTTATTGATTATTCAATTTGTTGACTTTGTACATCGTCTAGCTTAAAAAATCTTTATGGGAGTTGATTTGCCCAATATCTTAAAAACATGCTTGTTTTATGCAGTTTCCGAAATGGTATAATACTTATTATAATACTTATTAAGTTTGATGTGATATTAAAGAACCAAATGACACTCGTAAAAAAATGTTCTTATTGTGATTTAATTAATCAAATTAATACTGTTAACTTAAACAAACTGTCAGTGGTATTTTAACTTATCTGTCTGAGTTTACCAGTGGGAATGTTAGTCGTTGAAAAAAAATAACAACTTATTTTATTTTTTTTATTCTAAAGATGCAAACACTACATAAATTTTATTTTACAAAAAATGTTCGAAATGGCGGCCACCTGCGGCTATGCAGGCCCTGCATCGACGGATAAATGACCGCTTTAGGCGTCGGATGAAGCCGGAGCTCTTGATTTCATCAGCGGCTTCAAAAATCAGGGCCTTTAGTTGTTCCAGGGATGCTATTTCTTTTTTATACACTTTTTCTTTTAAACACCCCCAGTAAAAAAAGTCTAGAGGGTTCAAATCAGGGGATCTTGGTGGCCACAAAATGGGACCCAAACGACCTATCCACCTCTCATTGTACTCATCATTGAGGTAGTTCCGTACAATTCGTGCGTAGTGAGCGGGACAACCATCATTTTGTAACCAGTAGTTTTCTGGCACATTTAAACTTTGTAATAGTTCCGGCAACGTATTTTGCAGAAAATTTAAATAATTGGGACCTGTTAGTGTCTCGGATAGTTCGACGGGCCCAACTATTTGTCCATTTAAAATTCCTGTCCAAAGGTTCACTTTAAACTGGACTTGAGCTCGGTCTTGCCTTATGTTTCTCGGATTGGTTGCCTGCCAACTATGAAGATTGTGCATGTTGACGTAGCCATTTCTTTTACATGATGACTCATCGCTCCACAGTATTTTGTCAAAAAACGCCGAATCTTCGCGTATTTATCGCAACATGACGCGACAAAATTGGACTCTAGGCTCATAGTCTCGTGTCATTAGTGTTTGCACCCTTTGATAGTGATACGGGTGAAGCTCATGCCTGTGCAGAATTCTGCCCACAGTACGCGTATCTACACCGGTTCCTCTACTTAACTCACGAATCGATAACTCTGGATTAGCACGCACAGCTTCTAGAACTTCGTCATCACGATGTCGTCGAGGTCTGCCTTCCGAAGCACCACCAACACCGGTACCAGGCATTCGCCCTTCGCTAAAAGCGATGTGCACACGTGTAAACACCCGGTAGTCTGGGTGTCGCAAATCGGGGTATCTTCGACGATATTCGCGTGCAGCTTCATTTGCATTGCAGTTACACAGGCCGTAAATAAGATGCATATTTGCATACTCTTGAGGAGTGTACGTATGACGCGGCATGATCAGTAGTCCAGGGATATGTAGAAGTCGTCGATAATATCACAATTGTCCAATTCGTATAGCAAAAACAGAGTCCGTAGTACATAAGCCAAATTCACGTCACAATAACAAACACGATAGAGCAAACGATATGTGCGCAAGAGACGATAGTCAAAAGAGCACTAACTTTGTTAAACAAGTTCAAAAGCTGTTTTGTTGTTTGTGAGAATAATAAAAATCTATCTCTGTCGCACAACTGTTATTTACCTGACATCAAAATGCTTTGTCTCTGTCTTATGATAAGACTAACCGTCTGGATTTGCCGTGCGATAAACAACCACAAGTAGTTGACTTAGAGTCGTTATCTGCTTACCCTATTCATGGTGGATGACTACCTGCTCCCGAGCACCCAAAAAAGGGTCCATTGTGAATGACTACCTGCTCCGGAGCACACAAAAAAGGGTCCATTCAAACTGTTTACAAAGACATGTTTAAGATAAATTAATAATTCTGTTAAAGAAAATTAGGGTATTTTTTTACAACTGTCGTTTTTTTTTAAAACCTCGTGAAATGTAATAAGTATTATACCATTTCGGAAACTGCATAAAACAAGCATGTTTTTAAGATATTGGGCAAATCAACTCCCATAAAGATTTTTTAAGCTAGACGATGTACAAAGTCAACAAATTGAATAATCAATAACACTTTTTTGATATCTCATGTATTTTTTCCCAAAATTTGTATTACGAATAGGGAATTCTTTATTGCTTTCAATAGCTCACCTCTTAAGCTGTTTTATAAAAAAAACAGAATGCAAAATTTTTGAAAATTGTGGCAACAGTAGCATAATTGGTTAGTGAAAGTAGTCATTTTATGAAAAACATGACTTATGCCATTTTTTTCAAGACCATACATAGGATTAATTAAAAATATACATATTCGTATAGCGCAGTAGGAGGCTTATCCACAGGCACAGGCTTATCCATTAATTACGCCACACCCTGTATATAAATATAAATATATATGTTGTGTGAAATGTCCATGAATATTTATTTATTTATATTTAAAATTAAGATCGTTGGCTAGATAGAAATAAGGAAACCCAATTGTCGCATTTTTACTAAAATCCTGGAATCATAATTAAAATCATTTTTAAGTCTACTTAAAACCTTGGTAAACATAAGGTGAGTACCTAAGTAGCAGCATTTTTCATAATGGCAATTACAATTAAGGACTGCCAAAATAAAGCAGATGTCAAGCGATAGGGAAGAAAGTAAAATAAAAATATATCGACCAATGTTGGATTGATATTTTTATCAGAGACTATAAACATATTAATAATTTCTTTACTCAGTGTTTTCACAATCATTATCCAGTCCTTAGCCCGTTATTTGAGGTTGGCACAACAAGACTTCTGGTTCATGTTGCACTGAGTTTTAGCCGATTTTTACGACCAGCCACCTGCCTGACGATAAATGTCCTTTGATAAATTCTCCAAAAAGCCTATAACTACGCTGGAGAACTCTTATTAAATCTACTTGAAAAATATAAAGAGGTTTTTAGAAAAAAATGTAACAAAAATATAAAAGTTATATTCTTAAAAACTTGCTCCCTAAGTATGTAGTGTTGTTATATATTGACGATACCCCACCGACGTTAATTGCTTAGTTTCTGAAATACCGGTATATCGATATTTTGAATGTAGCAAGCCCGAGCCTATTATGTCAAAAATCTTGAAAATATTGTTCTCAATTCTCATTTCTCAGCGCTGTGTTATATCGTGAATAAACAAAATTCAGCAAATTTCTGTTACATATCATAAATACTAAAGAATATTTACAGTTTAAGACTATATTAAAACTTAACCAGCTATTCATGTGATGTATAGGTAGGTAGCAATAAGTGATAACTTAACGCAATGGCATCTGGGTCTAAAAATGATATAGTTCATAGATTGCTAAATGTAAGACTTGAGGATGGTGCTGGCGGGGATGAGCAGCAACCACCACAGAATATGCTTCCATCAAACCAGCATGCGAGGCAACTGGGACAGATACAGGAAGAAGAAAATGGACAAATGAATGATCTTGCCTCGTCGTCGGCTATAGAAAATTTACAACCAATTAATAATACTGGAGGAAGGTTACACAACTGGCAGGCAACAAAGACTACTGTAAAAGAAAGACTATCTTTTTTATTTAATAATGAGATTTTATGTGATGTACATTTTATTGTTGGGAAAGAAGCAAATCAACAAGTAATCCCTGCACATAAGTTTGTGCTATCTGTGGGGAGTGCTGTGTTCGATGCTATGTTTAATGGTGTGTTAGCAACAAAGTCTGATGAAGTAGAGTTGCCTGATGTTGAACCGGCAGCGTTCCTACATTTACTAAAGTTCCTATATTCAGATGAGGTGAGAATTGGTCCGGAGAGTGTTATGACTACACTATACACAGCTAAGAAATATGCTGTGGCTGCTCTAGAGGAACATTGTGTTGATTTTTTAAAAAGTAATTTAGGCACAGACAATGCATTTTTGCTATTGACTCAAGCTAGACTGTTTGATGAACCTCAATTAGCTGCCTTGTGTTTGGAGATGATTGATAAGAATACTGCTGATGCATTAAATGCTGAAGGTTTTACTGATATTGACCAGGATACATTGAATGCTGTTTTAGAAAGGTATGTAATCTTCTGTTCTTAATTTGAAAAGTTTAAGACATTTCCATGGGATATAATTAGTGATCGGAATAGGTAGAGCTATTTTATGTACTAGTCTTATTTTACAATAATATGGATATGCCCAAAATCCCGGGATTTACTTTTGAAGTAGTAAATTAATAAAAAGCTATTTACCTAATAGGGATGAAGGAGTAACGACAGAATACACTTACTTTACGATGGATAAGTATAAGGATGGGTTTAAAGATAGTATAAGTTGAGTCAATAAACCATGTATATTTTTTATGTAACAGTTTTTATATTTATACAATACTCAACAATCATTTACATTTTTCTTTATTTTGCAGTTGTACAAGAACATAATATTAACATACAAACTAATTCAAACATGTTCATCAAAAAATCAAAGTATTATCTTCTGTTTCATCATAATTATTTTCATGTCTTCATTCTTTGAACTATTTTTATTTACAAGATCTTTATTTAAATGATCAGCATGTTTACTTTTAAACAATAATTAAACGAAACTGTCATTGGTCTGTTTCTAAGTGTGATTCGTCTACAGCGTCACTAAAAGCCTGATTACGACCCAAGTTAAAATAAACGACCATTATTCGTGGTGGAGTGGTTTATGTAATGGACTGCCGATCACGAGGTCGCGGGTTCGATTCCCGGTTGGGACAATCATTTGTGTGATATTCATAAATGTCATACAAATGTTTGTACTACGTCTGGGTGTTTTCTATGTATTATAAGTAGGTATGTATTTACAAAAGAAAAGTAGTATATGTAGTCTATCCGTATCTGGTTCCCATAATACAAGCATAGAAATATAGCTTACTTTGGGACCAGAGGACGTTGTGTGAAATGTCCTGAATATTTATTTATTTATATTTATAGCAGATAGTGTTCTATAGTCTGCCTACCCCATGGGAAAAAGGCATGATGTTATGATGATGATGATGGTTATTTCTTAGCATCTGGCACAAATCCATTAATCTTAAGGTAGACGTTGGTTTCTAGCGAAAGGCTAAGAAAGGAAACAGTGTAAAGATAGCCTTCCGATCATCTCGACTCCACTCTAATAATGTAAATTTTCATGTTACCAAAAGAAGACAAAAAAGATTTTGTTGATCACACGGCTATGGCATGCCAACCGCGTGACCCAGTGGGAAGCTTAGCGTTCCCACCACTTTTGCGTTTAGCCCCGCCCTCTTTTTATACAACGCAATGAGGTCCCGTGGCGCTCCCATAGTTATAACAATTAAATGGTATTTTCAATACAAAATCAGAACGGTCGCGCGACGCAGTGGCGAATATCGAAAGGTTACCTCAAGACTGAGTGTTGTAGGTAGTATTCTTAAGGATAGTCATCCTTTCCATACATCAGTGGATGAATGGAAAGTAACATACACTTATTGTTAAAGCTTATGTACTAACAAGATGCTGTCCGCGACTTCGTACGTGTAGAATTTAAAAACTTTTCCGCGTTTTGGCAACATTTTTCACTATTGCTTTGCTCCACATCACATCACGCTGCGACCAATAGGTCGCAGCGTGATGTCATACATGCCTTCCTAGCCTTATTAGGTCTTCCTCGATAAATGTACTATCGAACAAAAAAAGATTTTTTAATTCGAACCAATAGTTTCTGAGATTAGCGCGTTAAAACAAACAAACAAACTCTTCAGCTTTATAATATTAGTTTAGATAGGTAACTTACGTGAAAAGGAGTTTTTAAATTCGCGTTACGAAATTCGCTAAATCTTTACAAGTTAATAGTTATTGTTGTTTTGATATTTATTTTATAAAGTCTACGTTTTATCACTATTTGTCTTCATATTTTAACATTAACGACCAATAAAACTGCAGCACCGACAATAATAATTTTAGGATGTAATATAAATACGAAGTATGAGAACTCTTCCGTATTCTTTACTGCATTATACATTAAAGGTTATTTTTTAAAGAAGCATTTTAAAAGATATTTCGTTTGAGTTGTTGATAAAATAAAAATACATACTCAATATAAATATTAAAATACTTAATTCATTATCTTCTAATATATAAAATCCTCGTGTCACAATGTTCGTTCCCATACTCCTCCAAAACGGTTTGACCGATTCTTATGAAATTTTATATGCATATTGAGTAGGTCTGAGAATCGGCTACTATCTATTTTTCAGAACCCTAAGTGATAAGGATTGTCCACCCCTAACATTTGTATGGCAAAACAACGTTTGCTGGGTCAGCTAGTTTTATTATAATATTTACTTACAAATCTTATCCATTCACAAGCCGTTTCTCGTCCACCACTCAGGCATACAGGAATCCGACAAATAACGACACACCCAGGCCTTGCGCCGTTTTCAGCGTAGAACGACATTACAAGTACAATTTTAATAAATCAAAATATAGTGGAAAAAATATAATCATAAGCGGCTTTCTCGTAGGTACTTACTAGATAATATCTTGATATTTATAAGTTGCATTTACCGTTCCAGAGACACTCTTCGCATCAGGGAAGCGAAGATTTTCTCCGCAGTTCTCCGCTGGTCGGAAGCAGAATGCATTCGAAGACAACTTCCTGTTACTCCCTCAAACCAACGGACAGTTTTAGGGCGGGCTTTCAACGCTATTCGCTTTCCATTAATGTCTGTAGAAGAATTTGCAATGGGTCCCGCTCAAAGTGGTCTTTTAGACGACAGAGAGATAGTCCAATTATTTCTATATTTTACTGTGAATCCAAAGCCCAATGTAGGTTTTCTGGACACACCGAGATGCTGTATGACTGGTAAAGAATTGACGGTGAACAGGTTCCCCCAGACTGAGTCTCGATGGGGTTACAGCGGGACTACAGATCGGATCAGATTTACGGTTGACCAACGAATATTTGTTGTTGGTTTTGGACTTTATGGATCATATTTTGGACCTACAGAATATGAAGTACACTTACAGGTGAGTTTAAACTCTTAACAAGTATGTATCTATAAGTATTTATATAATAGTTATTGGTCTACTGAACGATCTTAGACCTACTTTGATAAGCCTCGTGGCGTAGTTAGTGGCGATACCGACTATTATGCATGAGGTCGTGAGTTCAATACCCTCTCTCTAATTCTCGCTCTCCAGCCCATTTACGTCTCACTGTAGGGCACGGGCCTCCTCCACTTTGGGAGGGATTATGTTCTACTGTGCCGCGCTGACCAGGCGTGTTCGCACAGGGTTTAGTTTTGAGATTCCCATCTCTCACAGAGGATGTTATGTGTGTGCAATATCTCTTAGCTGACTTTTACAGCACCCTTGTGAGGAAATGGGGTGGTGACACTTGTATTCTTAATCGTAAAAGTGTAAATTTAACACATAATCATGAAAATTTATTGTATTTTTTTGTAATGTCATTTATTTGCTATGTATATTTGTATATCATGGGACTTGTGCCTTAATAAAAATATTTGTTGTTGTTGTTAAGAGGATACCAAAATAGCTTCGTGCATTTTTCTATGTACGAAGTTTTCATTGTTTCTTTAGATTGAATGGCTAGAGCTCTAATTTTTAAGTATATGTTTTTTCAATATATGATCTAGGATCGCATGAACTCAGAAACGCGATTGAAAAAAGTTTTCTCGATAGAAAATCTTGGCGAAACAACCTCTCAAATTTTTTATTTTTTTCATTTGTCGGTCTATTTTCGCGTATTAACTAATGAAATAACTTTGAAAACATAGGTAACTATTATGTATAGAAACACGTGGATCAGAATTAAAATATATTTAGTAGATTTTGAGTAAATAGGAAAAGTATCCCTAATTCTTCATTTTCTGTGCCTACTGGCTGTGTTAATATGTACGTGTCGGCGATGATATACGATAATATTGATGTAGGCCCTTAATCCGTCACCACACTCTCCAATTAACGAATTTAAAAAGAAATTGTTGTTTTTTTTAGATAATCCACTTAGCAACGAAGAAAGTATGTGGTTCTAACACGACAACTTTCTGCTGTGACGGTACTGACGACACCTTCCGAGCTATGTTCAAGGAACCTGTTGAGATACTACCAAATACATCTTATATAGCGAGCGCTAAGCTTAAGGTAACTGTATAAAGGCTTATACTAAAATTTGGTCAAGTGCGAGTCGGACTCGCGCACGAAGGGTTCCGTACCATTATCTATGCAACATAAGGCAACGTTATTAGTATCGAGCAAGAAACAGTAAAAAAATCATGTTTGTTGTATGGGAGCCCCCCTTAAATATTTATTTTATTTTATTTTTAGTACTTATTTGTTGTTATAGCGGCAATAGAAATACATCATATTTGAAAATTTCAACTGTCTAGCTATCACCGTTCTTGAGATATAGCCTGGTGACAGACGGACGGACGGACAGCGAAGTCTCAGTAATAGGGTCCCGTTTTTACCCTTTGGGTACGGAACCCTAATAAATCACACCAGCCTGATGCAGATGTGGTAATTCAAATTGGCTCCCATTCTGGATGAGACCTATACCCTATCATTACCCACTCTATTTTCTATCCAGGGAGCTGTAAGAGCCAGCTACGGGAAAATAGAGGAAAACTTGAAAATTCAGCTCGATCAGTGGCACAAATAATCTAAATTGACGGGCTTCGTGGTCTAGTGGTTCATGTAGCGGATTGCCGTTCACGAGGTCGCGGGTTCGATTCCCGTACGGGACAATCGTTTGTGTGATTTTCATAATTGTCATAAAAAAGTTTGTACTGCGTCTGGGTGTTTACTATGTATTATAAGTATGTATTCACAAAAGAAAAATAGTATATGTAATATATCCTGGTACCCATAACACAAGCATAAAAAGCTTAGCTTGGGACCAGAGGGCGTTGTGTGAAATGTTCAGGAATGTTTATTTATTATAGTTATTTAAAATATTAGATTGACATGCTGCATTTACTATTTCAATACTAGGCTTATTATTTTGATGAAAAATGTATAATTCTTTATACTAGCCAACCCAGCAAATGTTGTTTTGCCATATAAATGTTAAGAGTGGACAACCCTTATCACTTAGGGGTATGAAATATAAATAGTAGCCGATTCTCAGACCTACTGAATATGCATACAAAATTTCATGAGAATCGGTCAAGCCGTTTTGAAGGAGTATGGGAACGAACATTGTGACACGAGAATTTTATATACTTTATATTTTCCAGGGTACAGACTCGTACTATGGCACGAAAGGTCTTCGTCGTGTCACAGTAGACTGTAACAATGGTGAGAAAGTTGTATTTCAGTTCTCATACGCAGCCGGCAACAATAATGGCACTTCTGTTGAAGATGGACAGATACCAGCCATTATATTTTATATATAATATTTTAATGACAACATCGCTTGTTTTATTTCAACGGATAATCGAACTGTTGTTGTAATTCGAACAATCGGAGATTTTTTTATTACATTTTTTATTGCTACCTACTCAGGGTCGTAGCGGGCTTTAGTGGGGCCCCGTATAAAAATTTATTTGGGGGCCCTTATGAAGGGTAAAGAAAGGGGCCCCGTATAATTGATACGAGAGATACGGTGTTAGCTACGCCCCTGTACCTACTTATTCTCGCTTAGAAATACGAGGCGAATGGTATAATATGAACGGTCATGTTGAGTAACGAGCTTATTGAAAAAAAAGAGATATGACCCGAATGAAATTGTATATAAGATCATCTCGACATACGAACCAAATGGAATATTATGAAAGGTTATATCGAGATATATGCGAGTTAAATAGTATGAATGATTGTCTCGAGATACGAGCTGAGTCAAATAGTATGAATGGTCATATCGATATACGAGCCGAGTTAAAAAGTATGAACAATCGTCTCGAGATACGAGCTATAAGTGAAATAAATAGTATGAGCGATCATATCGCGTTAAAAGTGAGTAAAATAATATGAACGATCGTCTCGAGATATAAGCAGAGTGTAATAGAGACTGCTCGTATGAAAACTCGAGTTAAGTATTATTATGTGTATCGTTTTGTATACCTTTATTTGTATTTAGTATATAAGTGTATAAATAAATAAATATTCATGGACATTTCACACAACGTCCTCTGGTCCCAAGCTAAGCTTATTATGCTTGTGTTATGGGTACCAGAATACGGATATAATACATAAACTACTTGTCTTTTGTAAATACATACTTATAATACATAATAAACACCCAGACGCAGTACAAACATTTGTATGACAATTAAAAACATCACACAAATGATTGTCCTGACCGGGAATCGAACCCGAGACCTCATGATCGGCAGTCCGTTATATAAACCACTCCACCACGAGGCCCGTCAAGTAAAATAAAATAATCGATAGAAACTCATTAAGACTCGAGTTAAGTGAAAAGTTGGAACGATCGCGTAAAAGCTTTATTATTCTGCTCTATGTCTATAGGTTTGACTTATTTCGTTAATTATAACACACTTTTGAATAAATAATCTCAGAATTGTTTCGAATTATTACATATGAAAGTTCTATTAACAGTTAAGTTTTAAATTGACATCGAGAATAGTAGTCTGAAACCGATTTGTGTGTCCTTAGCAACATAAAAATCATTACAAAGTTTTTATCATGTCACACAACATTTTTCTTTTTGATTTATACACTGAATATGTTATTAAATTAATGCTGTTAGTTACATTTGTTTTACACTTGGCAGTAGAAATAGTGATGCGCCTTACTTATCGATATTTCGTTCGAGTTGAGTTGAAGTCAAAAAGATGTTTTCATTTCGGGTGACATGTAAAATAACGTTTTGATAATGTGACTAGTACCACCGTGCCTGTTTTTGATGTTTATTATATTTTTTTTCGCTATGAGGTTATTTGGTCGCACTAACTCAAATCAATTATTCAAAATTTTAAATTAATTTTAGTTAAAGTAATTTATTGATTTTGCAATTGACATGCTATGCTTTACTTAACAAATCAAATTCAATTTACATGTTGCAAGCACGATCGCAATAAGCTCAGTTGGAAAGAGCTTCGGAACGGTATTCCGAGGTCGTGGGTTCAAGTCCCGCTTGCGGCAGTCATTTTTTCCACCATAATTTGATTTGTTGATTTTAGTTTTTTAAGTATATAAAATTGTTAATATATTCTTTCTTGACGAAAAGTGGTTAAGTATTTCGGTGACTCTTGTATCTATTTATGTATTAAATTATTCTCATAAGTAGCCAAAAATTATCTAATAAAATATATGTAAGAGGCGTTGGACTTTAGAAAATTGTTTTTATAAATTGAAATTATTTGTGTATGTAATCTTATAGCTCATTTTAATTATTTTTGTAATCATCTATGTAAGCTTAATGAACTAAAAGTGTATAGTTACCCGAGGTTTTTGGCGTTTACCAGTACTATATCGGTGAAAATTGCTTTCTATTTCATGTGACGGCATACAGACAGACGACAAAAATTCTTAAAATCATTGTTTAAACGTACGTTCTGCGAAAAAAATGACATCTTGGTTCTATTATTTTAGAAGAACAGACAAGAAACTCAAGGGATTTTTTTCTCTTTCCTTTTTGTATGCTCACTGTTACCTTTTATACGAATCTCAAATGATTGATGCAAGCGAAAAGTGTATATTTGGAAAGAAAACTGTATCTTGCTGACGTTACTATTGATTTAAATTTCGCAAATATCTTGGTAACAGTCCTACATTTGCGTAAAATAGTCTAGAACATTTTTTTTTCTCTGTATAGTAAAAGTTGATAAAAAGTATTCCAATCAAAATTCTATACTCAAGTTAGATTATAATCGATTTTAATTTATTTTATCGATAATTTACCTGTGTTCTTTTTAACTCGAGTTTGTTAGTGTCACATCACTACGCCGTACTTATAATGAAATATATCATTAAACATTGCACTTATTTCTTATAAATATTATTTATTACTGACTGATACCTGCGGTTTTACCCGTGCCCATGGTTGCTCATGCTCTACATAATATTTGTAAAATGATTCTTTAAATAAAAAATTGTCTGTAATAAATACAAGATAAATAAAATAAACCAATTTGATGTAGTCGTTTCAAAGTTATGCGCGTACATACATATTGTTGTTTTATTTCAAATTATGTAGACTTCTTTGACTTTATACCCGGTTAGTTTTGCCTGTTAAAAGACAACCTACTTCGAAATGTCACAAATAAAATTCTTAAATCTCAAGTTAAACCAAAAATTTATCGTATAAGCCTTAAGTATTTTTCTGTTAATTTTCTCATAAACAACCACTAAAAATCATCAAATGGCTTTGCCCGTAAGACTTTATATTTATGAAATTTTAAAATTAAAACCTATATAACATTTTCTATAGATAATAATCTGTGATAGATTTGAGGGAGTGAGTGAAAAATTTAATTATTATTAGTTGATTTGTGATTCAGGTAGGTAAAGCCGCGTTCACAATTGTCTGACGTGACGTGTTGCATCAGATGGGGGTAACTAGTGTATATGACATCGGTTCCAAACTTAGTTAGCAGTATCCGGTTCGGTATATATTTAAAAAAACGTTGCGTGCACATTAAGGCCATGTGTGTTAAGATTACATAAGATACATAATACATATAGCGTAGCTTGTTTACACGAGCACTGAGTCATCGCAGCAGCATTACGTTCCAGCGACAAAGCGTTGCCGCGTTGCTTTAAATTGCGTTGCCGCGTTGCTTTAAATTGCGTCGACGCAGCGAATCGTAAACCCTATGATATTTAATATATTAAATAACGCTATCATCATCATCCTTCTGCCCATCCCATTATTTGGGGTCGGCGCAACATGTCCTTTTCTTCCATGGTCTTCCTCTAAGAAAACAAAAGAAAAAGAAAGAGAAAGAAAGAAAGAAAAGAAAGGAATAAAAAAAAAAGAAGAAAAAAAAAAGAAAGAGGAGTTGACACAGACATGGCGGCTAATAAGCCGCCATGTCTGTGTCAACTCCTCTTTCTTTCATGTCCTCTTTCTTTCATGTCCTCTTTCACACAGTCCATCCATCGTTTCTTAGGTCTTCCTCTAGACTTTTTCCTTCCACATTTATACTCAGAACTCTCCTAGCGACATTACTTTCCTCTCGTCTCATGACATGCCCATACCAGGACATCCGCTCATTCTTCAATTTTTCAGTCACTAGCATCACTTTCAGACTTCCTCTAATATATTCATTCCTTACTTTATTCATTCGCGTGACGCCACACATCCATCTCAACATTCGCATCTCCGCAACGTGCATTCGTCTTTCATCCATCCTTTTTGTTGCCCAGCATGAGGCGCCATAAACGACAGCAGGTCTTATCACCGATTTAAAATAACGCTATGACAGCGCTAAGTTGGCGTAACGCGCCGTCTGGTCTGGCAGTTACCCTGATGCGATGTATTATGACGCCTTGAATAAATACATCAAAACGAAACCTCTCTGATGCATGACGTCAAGTTAAACTAATGTGAATACAGCTTAATACATACTTGTCGTTGTAAATTGTATACGTACACATAATAAATGCTTGTGTAAGTAGACGCTGGTAGCGTTAGCAAACTTTATTTTCTAAAATATTTATAATAATTTCAATAAATACTTATTCATTGAAATTATTTTTACTTTAAATTTTATTTCTAAATTAGGCAGGAATTGAGCAGTGTATATACAGTCGTGGTCACTGAGTTAATCATTTTTGTTACGCATGTATATCTCATTTTTCCAATTGGTCTGCTTTATACATATTTTGCAACATATGCCTTGGATCTAGGAGGAAGGGGCCTATTCTTGCTTCACTTTGTGGACCTTTCGAGTCAAGAAATCTACTAGATATGTTTTAAATAGAGCTAATTTTTGAGATGACAGTAACTGTATGTGGGTAGTTTTGACTCGCAAGTGAGCAGCCCCTTCGCTCCGAGCTGTGCTCCTATGTCTTCGAGATTAAGCATTATATTTTTTAAATTGGTTTCGCATGCGTGACCGTGACCGTATCTAATATATATTTTTAGTATAAGTCCTTGTATCTAATAAAAGTAATATTTTGTATAGAGGAATCGATGTTGGATAAATGTCATTAAATAATTCCTATTTTATTGATGTTTTATTTAAGAACAAAACCACATTTGCGATATGATGGATTAAAAATGATCGGACTGATGATCGTTGGGGAAGAAAAGTCCTAGACCACGGACCGAACGACGCGCAACGAAGCGTTAGGCGGGCCCCCGACAAGGTGGAGCGACGATATCATCTAGGTCGCGGGGTGCCATTGGCTGCAAGCGGCACAACTGCGCAGTGTATCTTTCTATGGGGTAGGCATATGTCCAACAGTGGACGGAGAGAGGCTGAGTTAAAAATATAAGTGTTCACTACCCCATTTCCTATCTGAGGTCTACTCGAAACCAAACTACGCCAGCATATTATGGCTTACGTATATTCCAGGGGCCTCGTGGTACAGTGGATATGTAAAGATATGCTGTAGTGACTGACTGCTTACCTCAAGGTAGTGGATTTGATTGACAAACGGTACTATTATTTTTATGGAAATAGATGTTTGTACTTCGTATGGGTGGCTTCTATAAAGAAATCTCTAAAAGAATTTGTATCCATAATCTGGGGACCCATAGCATTAACACGAAGTCTAATAAATTTATGATCAGAAAACGTTATGCTTAGAGTAATCGTGATTAGACATATAAGCCTCGTCCAGGATAGAATAAAATAACGGAGAGCGACTCTCTTAGGATATGACGGGCTTCGTGGCGTAGTGGTTCATGTAATGGACTGCCGTTCACAAAGTCGCGGGTTCGATTCCCGCTTGGGACAATCATTCGTGTGATATCCATAAATGTCATACAAATGTTTGTACTACGTCTGGGTGTTTCTATGTATTATAAGTATGTATTTACAAAAGAATATATGTATTATATCCGTATTCTGGTACCCATAACACAAGCATAATAAGCTTAGCTTGGGACCAGACGACGTTGTGAGAAATGTCCTTTAAAAAAAAAATGAAAATTGGTGTCGCGGGATACCAGGTAGGAACGAAGTTCCTTCAGCTAAGGTACAATCGACACAATTTGCAAAAAAATATATAAATTAATTAATTAATAAATAAATAATAAAAAATAATAATAACAGTCATCCCTTAAACTATACATTAAACAGTGTATAGCCACCATACATAGACTATACATAAAAAGGTTACGATTTTTCATCGCGTTACGGACGTTTTTTGCCGGCTAGGGTGGGTACCCTAGCCGGCAAAAAACGTCCGCAACGCGCCATAAGGAACTTCGTTCCAAAAAGCAAAAAAAAAAACATTATAAATAGATAAATAATAATAATCTACGACGTGTACACTTGAGCGAGACTAGCTAGAGTATCATTACAGTCTACATAGATAAGCGACGCTAGTCTCGCTCTAATGATCTCTACGTGTACGTAAAAATTAGAGTTTAGATTAGATTAGTCTCCAAGCTGTCTAGCTATACTTTTTCTAGGTGGACGAGGGGTTAAATGACTAAAATATAAAATAAAAGAAATAGGTAGGTACCAATTCATTCTTTCTCTAAAATAACTGCAAGTGTAACAAAAAGAAACAACATAATTATAGAAGATTATTGTTTTAATCTTGGGAGTTATAAAAATCCACATTCTTTTAATTAACTGAAGCGTAATTGTTGCCTTTGAACGTTGATTAGTTTTCTTGTAAAGTTAGGACATTTAATTTGAATTTGTGATGTACCTAGGTACCTGTTGGAAGTAATAAAGTCTAGAAATACCAAAAGAAACATGGATGAACTGTGTGAAAGAGAAGTGAAAGGATACGAAAGAAAGGTTCATCTTATTTTCTAACACTTGCGCGACTCATCTGTTTAAATAAAACTACTTTTTGTGAGACTCACCCGTGACCATGGTGACTGCAAAGTCTCCGAAACGTCGGGCCAAAATTTAAAACAAATATACGCGTCTAAATCCGTAAAAAGTAGTTTTATTTAAAGGTTCATCTTCTTCTAATCCCATTAATGTCCTACATTTGAACACTAACTCTGGCTTGGGGAGGATATCTGGTACGAACCTGTACCTACCGCGCTGACCAGGAGTGTTGGTACAGGGTTAAGTTTGGAGTTTTCCTTCTTGCACGAAACTTATCTGCTTATATGGTCCCTCATTTATGAATTTCTTTAGCAGTGCTGTAAGTGTCTCCGCGGAAAACGAACCCATGACCTTGTGAACGTCGATGCGTTATTATAAACTGCTGTACTAGAAGAATCATTACAAGAATACCAAATGTGTGTAGGTACAGTAACTAAAACTATACCTAGTTGGTTATTTTAGTTTATTTAATGGCACATCAGAATTGGCGCTTAAATAGACGTGCCTATTACATTTCGTTTCCCACATGAATCATTTGTTGATTATATCCGTGATTATATCTCATGTAATTAACTTTTGGGATGAATAATTTAGAGAAATAATTTATCCCGTTTGTATAAGCTCGCTGCGGGCTCCGAGCGTAAGCTCTGTGCCAAAGATTATATCTACTTTCTTTTGAACAAACTTTGGCGTCTCAAGTATTATTTATATTGTATTTAATACTAGCTGCTGCCCGTGACTTCGTACGCGTTTATTGGAATCACTTATTTTGGACAAAACTCACTAGGACGGGGGTTCTGATGTTCTTTTACTTTCTTAGAAAAAAAAGTTCCTAACTACGAGTACCTAGAACTCACACAGTTCCGCACCATTTTCATCATGAAAAATATTTAGATTAACTAAATTATAGTGGAAAAAATGATAACCATGAGCGGGACTTGAACCCACGACCTCGGAATACCGTTACGTTGCACATGTTTACCAAATAAAATTAATTAAATAATTCGATTGATTGATCGAGTTGGTGCAAACCGCTCAATAGATGGCGTTGTACAAAAAACATCTATCATAAATATCTCTAAACATATGCGATGTTTTTTTTTTTTTTCCTCTGTATGTTTAATTTAGGTATTTTTGTACACATGAGTGACGATGACAATCCCATCGTGCCTATTCTAAACAAACTTACAACATTACCTATTGCAAAAACATATAGACCGATCTTGCCGCCTCTGATGAGGGGTCAGCCAATACCCCATGCCACATGCCAACGTCCAACCTATTCAAGTTTAACAAGCTTATCAATCTGTCTCTCTTACTTTTGTGCCTGACACATTCCATCAACAAGTGGTGCACATCCTCCAGTACACCACAAGTTTCACAATTAGGGGAATCAGATCTTTTCATGAGAAAACGAAATTTGTTTAATGGGCTGTGCCCTGACCTCAATCTATGTGCCGACACAATCTGAGATCTACTGAGTGTTGTTTTAGAAAACCATGGTATGTGCAGAGGTTCACACTGAATGCTCCTGTACCAGATGCCTGTTGACTTAGATCTTTCATCAAAGAATTCTTTCCAGAGTGAGCGGAGTTTAGATTTGAAATAACATAAAACCTCAGAGTGTGTCGGCAACAAGCTGGACGCATTGGTACATGTTATCGCTTCTCGGGCCAATCGATCTGCCTCCCCATTACCCACGATTCCAATGTGGGAAGGTATCCATTGAATGACTATAGTCTTTCTTACCTGCAGCAGTAAGTGCATGAAATTGTTTGAGAATTGTGTAGGTAATGGGAAGGCACCTCGATCCCTTTATACATTTAGATATATGTTGCAAGGCACTCCTGCTATCAGAATAAATCACAGTGTTTTTATTATTTACCTTAGATATATAATCTAACGCCCTAGATATGGCCAACAGTTCCGCTGACATAATATTATTGAGATTGTTCATTCTGCACATATCACTATACATGTTAACCAAGTCACAGAAGGCCGCACCAACCCCAGCCGTAGTTTTAGAACCATCTGTATATACAGAATGCCAGCCCAGGTAGCTCTCATTAAACTCTTCCAACGTGTACTGTTTCAAAAGCTGATCACAGTAATATGATTTAGGTTTGGTAGCGACCTTAAGCTTACATCTAATTGAGTTCTGCAAATTAATGGCAGATAACCAGGTGCCCAGTGCAAACATGTCCAGCACTGGGGACGAGGCTACCCCCACGTCATCCAGCATCCTGAATGTACCAGCCAAGAGAGGTTGCTTTTTCTTTCTCCAGTAATTATTGCCTGTTATTGCTTGGAGTTCTAAGATCAGCTCCGCATACCTGCCATCATCATGGGAGCAAGACTTTAGTAAAAACTTTAATGCTAAGTATTTCCTTCTTAATTGTAAGGGTGGTATGCTGAGCTCGCTCTCCATGACATGACATGGGGTTGTTTTAATAAATCCACCAATTATACGCATTGCCTGATTTTGTAATTTATCTAATTTGCAAGTGTGACTATTCGCAGCATTGTCATACAAGAAGCAGCCATACTCTACTTTACTTCTGGTAATGGATATTATATAGTTTGCGTAAATAGAGAGGGTGAACCCCCCAATTCGACCCCGCAAGCACTTTAAGAAGTTGCAACTTCCTTTGTGCTTTTGCATATATCTCATCAATGTGGACCCCCCATCTCAGAGATGCGATGTTGAACTCACATTGAGAAGATTGTAGTGGAGGATTTGGTAAAGATATAGCATATATTGATAAAGATTTAGCACTCGGGCCCCATGAACCTAGCGTCTCGACCCCAAACGGCTCAAAAACATAATCTCTAACAAGACTATGATATTTGCGCTATGCCATTGGTGCCAATTCTACGTGCACAACTAAAGTTAACTAAAAATTAAAACAGCTATTGCCGTATTTGGCTACCTTTTTTATTTTATTTTTGAGTTACTATGAGTTCATGTCAGCCCCGTAAATGGTATTAAATACCTAATTACAATTTTAATTTTTTTAAACTATTGTATATAAACTTATAAACTAACTTACGTTTGGCACTTGTAGCATCCTATTTTGCTACCTTGTTGTGCAAATTTTTATAAATTAAAGTCTGTACTCTATAATATACAGATTTTCTAATAAAAACGTTCCGCTATCGTTGCCGAATTGTATTATTGGCACTATCAATTTTCATTATTTTAGCTAAATTTAGTTTAGTTTAGTGCGTGTAGAATCGACACCATTATCTTTTAAATGTAGTCTATTTGTATAAATCTGGTATAATAAATCATTTAACTATTATATATTACTAGCTGTCCGGCAAACGTTGTTTTGCCATACTAAAAAAAAAGGATTGAAAAATGGATGTTGGCCGATTCTCAGACCTACTGAATATGCATGTAAAATTTCATAAAAATCGGTCAAGCCGTTTCGGAGCAGTACGGTAACTAACACTGTGACACGGGAATTTTATATATTAGAATAATAAAAGTCAAATTAGATAATACTTTAATATGTTACTACACGCACATAAATCGCTAGGATGTTCAAACAAAAAGGTTTTTGTTTCCGTCGTCCGGTCACAATAGATGATATCTGGTCTCTCCGTACAAAGCGATCGGCTCGCTCGACCTCCGTCAAATAAATCTACTTCTTTGATACAGAATCCCTTCGTTGTAATATTTAATGTCGTACATTTTATATTTATTTTTAACTAAGTTCTACCATCTCCGAATAAAGAAATACATTATTATTAAATAAAATATCTGGTTTTACAAAACTACGCATTGCGTAGTGCATTTAATAAAAAGTTGCTATTCCAATTTTCAAATTAAGAACTAGGCAGGCTGATGCATAATTTAAATACGGACTGCAAAGTTGATTTTTTGCCAGATCCGTAGACATGTTTTTTTATTTGAGACGTAATAGCCATATTTGCATATTGCTGGCGACTGCATTGTAAAATATCGGACAAATCGTAACTAAATGTTATTTCCTCCTGTATTTTAGTTAAATGCATGCATGTTCTAGTAGTTTGGAATAATAAAAGCGAGAATACAATTAGCATTTTCATTCATTGTAGACACCGCATGAAAATTATTACAAAATTAATACAAAGATTTCTATGCTTTCATAGAATAATAGACACCAGGACAATGATGCCATCTTTTAAAACTTCTATTATTTACTGAACTCTAAAATTGAGTACATGTTACAAGCGGTTTTTCCCGTACCTCTATTACAAAGCAATGACTTTCTAAGTATGAACAAATTTCAAGCTTAAACGATCATTAAAATTTATTAAGCCAATATTATTTCGAGGCAGTTAGCGTGTTGGCCTGAAATAGAGCCGTCTTGACTAGGTCTAACCTTGACTTCTAACTAAACCATAATAATTCCCTAAACCAGTATTTTTTTTATAAATTATAAAAACACAAAACTGTTTATACCAGTGTATTTTTTTTTTTGCTAATTGATCCCAATCCTCTTGCGACGAAAGTGGAACTTAACTAAAATAAAATAGGCGGATAGTATGCTGGCGGCTAATACGCTTGTAGTAGAATTCTTTAGGAGAGCTCATTGACCAGCGGTGGACGAGAAAATGCTGTGAACTGGCTGGAACAGTAAGTGACGGTAGAAAAGTATTTTAATACTTTTATTCTAGATATATATTATATATTTTATATATATATTTATCACATTTTATATCACATATTAAAATTTTTGTAGCGACAAAGTAAAAATTCTCTCTTAAAGTGGCGGTAATTGTACCTTTTAATATTGTTTACTAAGTGTGTGTAGGTACTTAGGCCGGTTTGCTCTTAATTTTAACGTTATTAAACTTTTTAATTTTTTTTTTTATTGATTGCAGTTTGTACCTTCTTTTCAGCCCTATAATTGCCCACTATTTGGCACAGCACAGCACTATCTCACTATATCTGTGTGATAACTGACTAAGTATACGAATGTTTTCACCCATTTTCCTTCCCAGGATGCTTTAAAAGCCAGCTAAGGGGTATTGAACACTGATAACATCCTTTGTGAGAGACAAAAAACTCAAAAATAAGACCCTGGTCAGCACGATACAGTAGACGATAATCCCTACCAAACCTATGAAGCAGGTGCCCAACTGTGGGACATGATAGGCTGGAGATAGAATATTTATCCAATTCGTTTGTGGCAATCAAAGATTACAAAATAAATTGAAATTGGTAGGTACCGATTCAACGCGCACAACTAAAAATAACTAAAAAATGAAATTTGATTGTGTCAGTAACACAATTCCGTAATGTTAACGATTCTTTCTTGTTAGCAAATCTATTTATTATAGATTAAAGATTGTAATTAATATAAAATTACACAACAAAACAGGCAAATAATCAATATACAGCAATAGTTGTTTTCATTTTTTAGTTAAGTTAAGTTTAGTTGTGAACGTAGAATCGACACAAGTGTCAATAGCACGATTCGGCAATGTTAACTTAACATTCTTATTATAAAAACTGTTTAATATAGACTAAGGAATTTAATTACCTAAAATAAATGTGCACAATTAAACAGCCAAATCATCAAAATACAGCAATTGTTGTTTCCATTTTTTTGTTAAGTTCAGTTGTGCACTTAGAATCGGTACCATTGTCGGCGTATTGCCGCCATTTTGAATTCTCAAGCACTAGTTAAGTGGATACCAAAATAGCTTTGTGCATTTTTCTATGTACAAAGTTTTCATTGTTTCTTTAGATTGAATGGCTAGAGCTCTAATTTTTAAGTATATGTTTTTTCAATATATGATCTAGGATCGCATAAACTCAGAAACGCGATTGAAAAAAGTTTTCTCGATAGAAAATCTTAGCGAAACAACCTCTCTAATTTGTTATTTTTTTCATTTGTCAGTCTATTATCGCGTATTAAGTAATGAAATAACTTTAAAAACATAAGTAACTATTATATATAGAAACACGTAAATCAGAATTAAAATATATTTAGTAGATTTTGAGTAAACAAAAAAAATATCCCTAATTCTTCATTTTCTGTGCCTACTGGCTGTGTTAATATGTACGTGTCGGCGATGATATGCGATAATATTGATGTAGGCCCTTAACAAGCGATGTTGCAACCAAATTCAATGAACTTACTTAAACGATTCCGTTTTGTATTTGCGGTTGATTGGAACTTGCTCGGACGTTTTATTAATGTTATCGAAAGCAGTTCTTGTAGAAAATTAACAATTTATATTAATATGATGGGCCTGATATTATAAAACTGAAGAGTTTGTTTGTTTGAACACGCTAATCTCAGGAACTACCTACTGGTTCGAATTGAAAAAATATTTTTGTGTTGGATAGTCTATTTATTGAGAAAGGCTTTACAACATCACGCTGTGACCAATAGGAGCGAAGCATTAGTGAAAAATATTGCAAAAAACATTTTCACGATTTACCCAGGCTAAGGTTACTTGTCAATCTTAAACGTCAACCCACCATCTGTTAATATCTGTGCAAAAAACAATATGAAACTGAACATATAACCTTCTCCTTTTTTGGAAGTTGGTTAACTACATACCTATATGATACCAGTGAAGAAATGGAATCCATTTCAACAACAACCTGTCAACCCACATTTCTCTGTATAGGCACATACCTACGCCCTACGTCACGAAGTATAGATAGAAGGAGTCCGAACGTAATGTTGAACGAATGGTCTCAATTTAAGGGACAGATTTTTTGCCGGTAGAGCGCGCCATTTTTCAAGGAGTACTCGTTTGAATTCTTACGCGGGAAATTTTATTGCTATTGACACCTGTGGAAAAAAATATTTAATTAAATTAATATTTAATTTAATAATAATAATTAAATTAAATTCAACTTTCACGAGCCAGCGCGTGTTTACATGTAATAATAATAATAGCATCGGTACGCCCTGAACACTTGCGCAGCCAGTGGCAGAAAATAGAACTATGATCTGGGTTTATTAATGTGTACACGAAATATTATGGAAAAGCCTATACCGTTCGGACTCCTTCTATCTATACTTCGTGCCCTACGTACTCGATGAAGGGATGGATGTGCGTCTAATGTGTGTCAACGAAGTACCTACATGTTGAATTATTTAAGTGCTTTCTTTGGGAAGATTGACAGGTACTCTCAAAACGACTAATAAATAATCGAACCAATAGTATTTTTGTAACTTACTAGCTGATCTGCTTATCCGAATATCCGCAACTTCGTAGGTACACGTGGAATTTAGACGCCAAACCTCATCCTTACTAATTTATAAATGCGAAATCCGGATGATGACACAATAATAATTTTGACGAGTTTAAGTGTTAATGTGTGCAACGAAACTATAGCGTGATTTGAAAAACGGTACCACGCCATCTATCGAGTGTTATAGTAAACTTCTGTTTGTTAAGGTTCTAAATTTCGCTAGATTTTGCGGGTAACAGCTAGTTAATTTTACAAAAAAGCCATCTTCTTGAATCATTCTATCTATTAAAAAAAACCGCATCAAAATCCGTGAGGTAGTTTCAGTGGCGTAGCGTGCCTTGGTCCCTGGGGCCCTGTATAAAAAATTATTTGGGGGGCCCTTATGTAGGATAAAGATTTCCCACCTAGCAAAAAAATCACTTCTGAAATAATAAAAAAATTTGGAAGTATTAATATATTTTTGCTTACACACGTCGGGGGCCCCGTGTAATTGATACGGCTGATACGGCAGTAGCTACGCCCCTGGGTAGTTTTGAAGATATAAGCACATACATAAATAACGACTTTATATTATAATAAGTAAAGGTAAATACTAGATAATTTTTTTAGAACTCGTATTTCTACATTAATTTATTAAATGGCGTTGTACGAAAAAAAAAAACATTTGCGTGGACCATAATAGCTCAGTTGGGAGAGCGACGGAACGGCATTCCGAGGTCGCGGGTTCAAGTCCCGCTTAAGGTTATCATTTTTTCCATTATAATTTAGTTTATTTAGAACTCGTATTTTTTAAGCAAGTACCTAAAGGTATCAATTACAATAAGGTTATAATTAGAGTTTATTCGGAAACTGTATACGTAGTAATATTTAAAAAGAAATTTGGGAATGATAAAAACCTAATATTCATTTTTTTCTAAAAATACTTACTAATCATCATTTATGTTGTTATTATATATGCCTATCTTTATTTATTTTTGTTATTGTTTTGCTGTAAAGTAACTATTTGTTTCCTGATTATTAAATAAATAACTAAAGAGATAAGATACAAAATACTTGTTGGTCTATTTATTAGTATTGTCTAGGTGCTGTATCGGTTATTCGTTAATAATTTGGTGGCACAGATAAAGAAAATGGTCGACCTTCTCCGAAACCTCTGCAGGGATTAATTATGAAATTTGTATGCCCTTATTGCACTTAGGTCATAAAGATAACTTCTACAATAAGTACCCAAGTGAAACTGTGAAGTAATAAAACAAATATTTCTACCAATAACAAAAATAATAACGAACTGAAAACAAAAAAATAAAAACGCTATAACTTTTTATGACGTAAAAGCTAACGAAGATTCAGCATGGCAATGACATTACTTTATACAGCCCAGTGATCTTTTTAAATGATATCATATACGTGCAAAGGGTTCATAAAATTGGGAATAAAATAATATTTATTTCCGGCCTGTTAAATAGAGTTCAGTGAAAACCGGAACGTTTAATTGTACATTTGTACTTTTAAATCTGAATGATTGGGTAAAAAAATAAAAATATTGTAATCATACGTGGTAAAACCTTTAGAACTATGTTTTGCTATAATATAAACAGCTACCAACATCCTTCTTAAAAGACAGAAAACTCAAAGCTAAACTCTATGCCAACGCACTTACTCTGCGTAGCATAATAATAATTATGTAGACCAAATAGGTTCCCACAGTTGAGGCCCGTGCGCAACAGTACGACGTTATTAGGCTGGTTAGAAATATGTTTTGTAATTTATATTATATACAGATTAAATAAATAAATATTCAGGACATTTCACACAACGTCCTCTGGTCCCAAAGTAAGCTATATTTCTATGCTTGTATCATGGGTACCAGAATACGGTTAGACTACATATACTACTTTTCTTTTGTAAATACCTACATAGAATAGGTACATAGAAAACACCCAGACGCAGTACAAACATTTGTATGATATTTATGGATATCACACAAATGATTGTCACAAGCGGGAATCGAACCCGCGACCTCGTGATCGGCAGTCCATTACATAAACCACTCCACCACGAAGCCCGTCAAAAATTGTGAAAAACTTTTATATTACAGTAGCTGTTAGCCGTTACTTCGTATGTGGAATTTAGAAAGCAAATCCTAACAAATTATACAAAAAAGTCATCTTCTTAACCCACTCTATCTATTAAAGAAAACCGCATCAAAATCCGTTGCGTAGTTTTGAAGATATAAGCTCACATAGGGACATACATACACTTTGTTTTATTATAAGTAACGATACCAATTTTCTCGTAATTCAGCTTTTACTAACATCGCGAATCGGGACAAAGACAGAAATGTACGAAATGCTTTTAAAAAACCATTTAAAACAAATAAATCTAAATAAAAGCTTGTAAAATCAGTCAGCACACCTATTTTTGTGTCAGTTTTATATAAAGCTATCCCTTTCCTTCTTACATTATTAAAAGCATAAGATGCCTAATCGTACGTTACTTTTTTAAAAATGTAAGAAAAGAGGCACTTAGACCGAGACGTGTACGATCTGAACAGGAATTCTAAGGTGAAGGTCACGACAAGGTCAACAAGTAATGTTACTTCGCAACTTGCTATGTGTTTAATTATTGGCATGAAACTTTTTTAATATTTTTTTCTATCACGTTCCTAGAGCCTAGACTAGAGTGACAAGGACTGCATCACAAGCCCGGTAAACAGGTATCAAAATAAAATATCGAAACTTATCTTTATTTATAACTAGCTGTGGCCCACAACTTCGTACGCGTGGGTTTTACAAACGAAACCTTGGCATATTATACAAAAAAGTCATCCTTTAGAATAGAACTAATCTATCTTTTTAGAAAAACTGTATCAAAATACGTAACGTACTTTTGAAGTAATAAGCTTACATAGTATAGTTATATAGGTACATACAAAAATAACGACTTCGCTTGATAATGGTACCGATTTTGATACACAAGTAAACTAAACTTAACTAAAAAATGAAAATTGAAATTGTCAATAACACAATTTGGCATTGTTAACAAAACTATTTTATTAGAAAAACAGTATATTATAGACTAACAATTTTAATTAATAAAAATGTGCACAACAAAATAGCGAATTAATCAAAATACGCCTTAACTGTTTTTCATTTTTTAGTTAGGTTAACTTTAGTTGTGCATGCAGAATTGATACCATATATTATCTGTGATACCATTAAGTAAAGATGAAACAAAGTCCCTATTTCTTTATGTCCCTATCTGAAATCTATTCTCTAAAACTATGTAACGGATTTTGGTGAGGTTTTTAATAGATCAAGTGGATCAAGTGGTTGGTTTTTTTGTTTAACTTGATAAGGTTTCATTCTCATTTTACACGCGTTTGAAGTTCTACGCCCCGATATGACCAATTGGATATAGGTAAAAATATAATATAATGAATTAGAGACTAGGGAGCCCTAATAAATCCTTGGGCCTTGGACACATCCTTAGTGTGCTCAGTAGAGAGACAACTAATAAAGGGCAAAGAACGGTAAAGAAGCAAGGCAACTAATAAATGGTATAAAATAAAACAACAAACAGATTTCAATTGGAATCTTTATTAAGCTAATTAATTAAATTGTATTTTGCGTATAATATTTACAACCTATTATTTTTGCATTTCACAGCTAAACCATTTGCAATTTGGTGTTACCATTTTATAAATAAAAATAACCTATAAAATAATTTATTTTAATTATAAATAATTTAGATACATTTAACGTAAGCCCAGTTTTATAATAATTATTGTTTCTTAATGTTTTCGCACATAATTGTTACAATACAATAAATAACAGGGTCTTAATATCTATATTTTAAAGCTGTCATTCTTAAATTTTATTATTGCAAAATATACAATCGGCAAAATATCACATACTTACCTTAATTTTATATATTGTGTAGAATTATTGTAGGTATTTAAAGTAAATAGGGAAATATCGGCTTTTTAAGAAATATTGTGGCAGACTGGCAAACAGCAAGTGCCTTGTTTTTTTTAGTGAAAGGCAAGCCTCATGCGTGGAGGAGTTTATAATCGTTTTATGCAATATTCAAATTACTATTATAAACTGGATAGGTACTATAATCTAGTAAAATAATATTATTTTCGTAACTTGTAAATTGAAAAACTTTGTAACATGAGTGATAAAAAGTAATCTCTCACTCGCATTATGACTATTCATATACGAGTGACAGAAACAGTTATACTGTTGGACAACCACGTTTTAATTTATACATTGCATGATGGTTATAATATCATTTGAAGAGATTTTCAAAACGATATTAAATAACAAATAAATAGTTTTAAAACAGATTAAAACTATATTTTACAGACGAGTATATTATTTGGTGTTGCCAGCTAAATAATTAAATATTAGTAAATATATTAAATACGTTATCTACCTACATTCTATCTACATAAAAGGTGATAAAGTCTAATATATTTATTTTAAATTCATAACATCATTTAGATTAAACCAAAATATTTGAAACAACTACATTTTCTGTCATATTTTTCAATGTAATTTTCTATAATTTCTCGTTATTTTTGAGCCCTTAATAATTATACAACTACATTTCTCCTACTAATGTTCCCGTTCTTACTTGGACTGTTCCACGCTTTATAATATGAACTATCTACCTCTATCTGTATTTATCTTTCATAAAGAATGTACCTATTACGACTATAAAAGTTTGGTGAAGAAATTTAAATTTCCTTAATTAGAATATAATTAATAATTTACCCAAAACCAAAAAAGTAACGTAGCTATGGCAACAGATTATATCTAATAGGTACTCTTTTAGATACATATTTGAGAATTACTGAGGCATTAACATTTTCTTTAAAAAAATCTTATTTTAATCATATCGACACAGCTTATAGATAAAACTCACGTGTAAAGGTGTGTGCTACCAAACTGTTCCGAAACAGCTAGACTGATTGTTATGGAAATGTGACGGGTAAATTACCTATCTAAATTGAGAGTACAATTAAGAATAAGTTTATAATTATTATTTTATTAAGACAAAAACTTTAAACAAAATAAAATGAGTGAGTAAAAGAACTGGATAAAAATTTTAAAGACAAATATCTGTGGAAAATAATGATTCCAAAAAAAGCGAAAGATCTGATTAAAAAGGGAACACGTTACCCTCTAGTTTTTTGCTTATCATAAAAAGATTTTTATTCAAAATTACTTCCATTTTTGTATGACCGAGTTATCAAACAAAGACCTCAACATACTAAAGCAAAACAAAGCTTTTATTAAATTTAATTAAAGTTGACATGACCATTAACAATTGACATATATCTAACATAACTGTGTCATTACCCTTTCGTGACTAAAAATAATTATTCGGACATTAAAATATTCATATTGGTACCGATTCTACCTACACAACTAAACTTGACAAAAAAATGAAAATTGATATTGTCAAAAACACAAGTCGGCAATGTTAACTGAACTTTATTATTATAAATTCTGTGGATTTTAGACTAACGATTTTAATTAATAAATAATAAATAAATAAATAAATATTCATGGACATTTCACACAACGTCCTCTGCTCTCAAGCTAAGCTTATTATGCTTGTGTTATCGGTACCAGAATACGGATATACTACATATACATACTTTTCTTTTGTAAATACATACTTATAATATATAGAAACACCCAGACGCAGTACAAACATTTGTGTGACAAATATAAACATCACACAAATGATTGTCCCGGGTGGGAATCGAACCCGAGACATTGTGAACGGCAGTCCGTTACATGAACACAACAAAATAGCCAATTAATCATAAAATTTATCAATATTAAGAGTTAAGTTTAGTTGTGCCTATAGAATTGAAACCATTGTGTTCGTGTTGAGACACATTCACAAATGATTCGTTACTATTAACCGCTGACTAATATAGGGATAGCAATCTAATAATAGTTTCATATATTTTCATCATATATGTATTAACTTTTCAATAACACTAAATCTACTTGAACAACCAAACAACTAAACGAAAAAAATATAGTTAAGTTTAGTTCTAGACGCAATACAATTAATTGGAGGCAGGACCAGGAGGAGGGCCTTTGCCATAAAAAAACGTTAGGAAAAGTGGTTTGATTATTTTATTTAAAAGCTGACAATGGTTTTTACCAATAATTAATGTCTATAGTCGATTAATATGCATATTATTATGCATGCATCACTTTGTACCATTGGGACTATTGCAATGTTAAATTCATGTACTTCCTATTAACAACTGTATACTGTTAACTATTCGTGGAAACCTGTAATTGGCTGTATGTTTTATATTAAGTAATTCTTAGTTATGTATCTTAAGCTGTTGGTTTTCCAAATAAATAAATAAATAAATAAATAAATAAATAAATATCTATTATGTGACCATAATTTATATAAATAATAATATTTTCTAACTAATACAACTAGTTCACTACATGGCACCATATTTTTTATATCATTGCCTGACTGATAAATATAATATTCTTGTCTTTGGTGTTTTTTTTTTACCAATATTGTATCATATTGTGAAATAAGACATAAATAATTCTATATTTAAACATTCAACATTGAAATATACAAATTATAGACACGATACTACACAGTTACAAAAAATTGGTCCAAATTTATTAGGTATATTTTTGTAGTCAAACAAATTTACAGGTGAATTGGCAATTTTAATATTAATTAACGAGGCTTTATACATTTTAAGATTCAAGTACAAAGGCATAATGTATAAATAAAATAATTTTTTGGAGAAATTAAACAGCCTTTGTCCAAGTTAAAATTCCTTTGCCCAATATAGCTTTTATTTATTTTTACAATCTAGGTCCATGATAAAACTCCTTTGCCATTTTTTTCTTTATTCGAAAGTATTCCTTTTTTAAATTCAATTGATTTAAATGTCTATAATAGTATACGTATTTCATACGAATCGAGCGACTGCCACTATTAGAAGTGATATTCCTGCTTTGAGTTTCAAAGAAGGGCTGGGCTGCGTGGCTGAAGAGTTCCCAGCTAAGATGAGGGCTCTCAAGCGCTGGCGTTCTCTGTACCTGTTGTCTTCGCCGGGAGGATCTAAACACTCGAATTCACAGCATCGCTCGCCGACGCGGAAATTTTTGCAGAACTAAAACATAAAAATCATTAATTTGTTAATTAATTAATGGAGGTTGAAATTTATATCGATTGTTTTGTTGTTTGTTTGTCCTTTAGATAATATTTGGCTTGACTTAATGCTGAAAGCAGCTTCATAATAGCAGTCTTCTAGCAAGTCTGTTTATTCTACATATATCGCATAATTCAGCAAAAGCCTTCTCATTGGCAGGATTATATTTGGTACGAGCTACGACGAATTTTAGTTTTAAATTCTCCCTTTCTCGATGTCGTCTACATATTCTTTTCGCCGACTCTTATCGAAACCACTAGGGGATATGGAAAGGTGACATATATTTAAGAGATCTATTGTAAATGGCCAGTAAGAACCGTAATAAACCAATACTTACATAAGGTGGATCGCAGTATATAGCCTTACACCACATCGGCTCCGAGTGATAACACACGCATAGTGAACAGACTCCAGGACCAGGCACGTACAGCAGACCGTGTTGTACTGACTTGCCTTCCCAGTCGATACATTCTTTTTCTACGCACGCTGAGAACAAAAATACATTATACTATAATATTTTCTAACACTTGCGCGACTTATTTACCTATTTAAATAAAACTACTTTTTACGGATTTAGACGCGTATATTTGTTTTAAATTTTGGTGACCATGGTGACTGCAAAGTCTCCGAAACGTCGGGGCCAAAATTTAAAATAAATATCGTCATAAACGCGTCAAAATCCGTAAAAAGTAGTTTTATTTAATACAAAATACTAAACACTCCAGAATAGTTTACGTCTAAAATATAGATAGTAATCGCATTTGTGTAAAAATTAGTTATTTTTAAAACTCTTTGAATCGCCAGTTCTTCTGTGAAAGGTAACTCTCTATCTAGTTACGTCGTCTACGAGGATAATATAGGTATATTTATCCATGGTAGAAAATGAACCTTTAGGGTTATAATGACGTGTGGTTGGTTAGAGGATAAAATGAAATACGTCCGGACTTGAATGGCGTTTATTTGCGACTCAATATATTTAATATAATATTAGTTTATATAGTTAAGGAGAACAATCGTTTCTATATATTCCTAAAACTGCTGATACGCTGAGTGTTGCATACAATGAATTCATACATAATATATTTGTATACAATAATTTAGGCGTCGAGCAAACAATAGGACCATACATACTGTAATAAATATATTTGTTTATTATAACTTAGGTGGCCTAGCACAATGGTCTCTATGCATTCGTAGACTTGTTGACATTACGTCTACTTGCAAACAATGAATTCATACAATGTGTTCCTACAAACCCTTGACCATCGTATTAAAAATATTTGTGTAAATAATTTCCCATTAAGCATTTTCGAGGTAATCTTGCTTCCGAACGAAAGGATGGAACGTCCATTGACAACAATCCTAACGTTTTTCTATCTTTAGATTTAGTATAGAGATTTGTGTATGTAGTTCCTATCGTTCACATCCGGATTTGCTATCCGGATTTGTTTGTGTATGGAGAGGGCTATGCTCGGTGTTTCCCTACGTAATGAGATCCGTAGAAGGACCGGTGTGTACGACATAGCCTCAAGTCCTCGAGTGGCGACCATGCACCGGATGACGCAGCGTGGGGCAGCCGCCAACAAGGTGGATTGACGATATCGTCAAATATGCCGGGGGCCGCTGGATGCAGTTAGCGCAGGACCGCGAGTTGTGGTGTTCTATGGGGTAGGCAGTCCAGCAGAGGACTGAGAAAGGTTGATGGATGGATGGACAACCGGATTTATCGTGTTTAATTCATTGTAGTTACGATTACAGTGGGCAGAATAGTCCGTCTATTTCGTATCAGTCAATAAACGTAGCTAATATTTCACATTTTATTGTCCACAAAGAGTTACTACAATGTGTCCGATATCTTTGAACATTCAAACGATCACATTATGACATTTACGAGAAATAACTTCCGAGAACAAAGATTTCCCATAAGCAATGTTTCTTTGAGAGAAATTTATGAATACTAAGTGTATTTTTAGTGTATTCCAACAATCTATTTTACATTACGTTTTAGGGATTTAGGCCCGACGTTTCAGAGACTTTGCAAACACCATGGTCGCGGGTGAGATTCCGAAACATTGGGCTAAAATTTAAAACAAATACACGCGTCTAAATATGTAAAAAGTAGTTTTATTTAAACAATTGAGTTACGCAAGTGTTAGAGAATTCTATTTTACATTTTTATGTATCTAGTGCTTCAGTGATTTTATTTAAATATCAGGGTGCTCGTTTTAAATATCGTAATAATATTGACAAGTAACTCAAATCTGTTTTTATAAGGAACTATTTATCTACACATAACACTTAGAATTAGAAATTAGGAATCTATAACAAGTATTAATAATTAATATGTTCACAATTTTATAAGCGAGATGTTTAGAAGCGAAACCTTAACAAATTATACATATTAATTATCCTCTTAAACCACTCTTTCTATTAAAAAATCCGTTGCGTTGTTTTAGAGATTTAAGCTCGCATAGGAACAAACAGAAAAACGACGTTCTTTCTTTTTTCTTTATTTATCCCATCTTTTTTTACCCAAACCATGCCAGCTTGATAATAACTTAACCATTAAATTGTGCCTTCGAAATTTGAGGGTTTTCCTCGATTTCTCAGGAGATAACCACCAGAAACTGACCTGGTGCCAATGGGACCACACGGGAACGTTTGCTTTCAAATAAAATTGGTCAAGTGCGAGTCGGACTCGCGCACGATGGGTTCCGTACCATTATCTATGCAACATAAGGCAACGTTATTAGTATCGAGCAAGAAACGGTAAAAAAATCATGTTTTTTGTATGGGAGCCCCCCTTAAATATTTATTTTATTTTATTTTTAGTATTTGTTGTTATAGCGGCAATAGAAATACATCATCAGTGAAAATTTCAACTGTCTAGCTATCAGCGTTCTTGAGATACTGGGTACGGAACCCTAAAAATCATGTTTGTTGTATGGGAGCCCCCCTTAAATATTTATTTTATTTTATTTTTAGTATTTGTTGTTATAGCGGCAATAGAAATACATCATCTGTGAAAATTTCAACTGTCTAGCTATCACCGTTCTTGAGATACTGGGTATGGAACCCTAAAAATCATGTTTGTTGTATGGGAGCCCCCCTTAAATATTTATTTTATTTTATTTTTAGTATTTGTTGTTATAGCGGCAATAGAAATACATCATCTGTGAAAATTTCAACTCTCTAGCTATCACCGTTCTTGAGATACAGCCTGGTGACAGACGGACGGACGGACGGACGGACGGACGGACGGACGGACGGACGGACGGACGGACGGACGGACGGACGGACGGACGGACAGCGAAGTCTCAGTAATAGGGTCCCGTTTTTACCCTTTGGGTACGGAACCCTAAAAAAAAGAATCATTAAAATCGCTTCGCCCAGTTAAAAGTTATGAGTACTTATGAGAACCTACCAGCTTTTTGAAGTCGGTTATAAAGTAAAATAATATTGTATAAAGTAAATGATGTAAATCGAAAAAAGGCGACAAAAGTGCTTCATAAATCGTCAAAGACAATTCTAACAATATTCTTGATTCAATTTATAACTGGTTTATCCTTCGCAAAACTCAAATCTTGTACACCCAACTTCAATTATCTATTGTATTGTCTAAGGGCTCAATAAATTCAGGACAATTCAAAACTAACATTCAATTATATACAATCCTAAAGCATTAAGTTTACCATTGTATAATTTAGTACAAAGATTAAAATAAACAATCAAATAACGACGTAATCACGTTTGATTTGAAGGAATTAATCACCGCCATTGTTTTATGAAGAATTCATGATTGTACTATTATGTAAATTAGCTATCAATGAATAATCAAGTAGGTAATGGCACCAATTCTAATGCGCCAAAATCTATATACTAATAATAAAAAGCTGAAAAGTCTGTTTGTTTGTTTGAACGCGCTAATCTCAGGAACCATGAAAAATTCTTTCACCGGTAGATTGTACATTTATCGAGGAAGGCTATATAACATCACGCTGCGACTAATCATTCTCTCCCAGAAGCAGTAGTGAAAAATGTTATAAAAACGGGGAACATTTTCTAAATTCTACGCGTCTTCATTCGAGGGCAACAGCTAGTATTAATTATGTCTATGCCCATCATTTTTTTTTAATTTTTATATGTGTAGTTACTAATTTTGAGATACAAAAACTACATTTTACGGATACGATACGATATATATTTGTTTAAAATTTTAGCCCGATATTTCTGTGATTTTGCAATCACTATGGTCACGGGTGAGACTGAGCTGTAAAATTTAAACCAAATATACGCGTCTAAATCCGTAAAAAGTGGTTTTATTTGAACAAATGAACCTCGCAATTGTTAGAGAATATTCTACAAAAACTATTTACGCATTAATACAAGTAAATAAATAAATTGGTAGAAGCGGAGTATAATGATTGATGAAGTTTATGTCAAGAGGGCTGTTCAATGAAAGCCTTGATGAGTTGGAAGATTGATAGCATCGGTACTGGACGGCGACCCTCGAGTCTACAAGTACGGACTAACTGTCACCAGTAAGTGGCTGTAAGTAAACTATTCAGTATTAAATATGTCAGCATTTATGTCAATAATCTATCTCTTATCTTTACTTGATAAAAAACAAAGTCGTTATTTTTGTATGTATGTCCCTATGTGAGCCCATGTCTTGAGAATCACGCAACGGATTTCAATAAGGTTTTCCTAAATGATAGTGGTTCAAGAGCATGGTTTATTTTTAGTTTTCTATTAAGGTTTTTAAACCGACTTAAAAAAAGGAGGAGGTTCTCAATTCAATAATAATGTTCTAAATTCCATGCGTATACCCTTGGCCCCGCATAAAAATCTATTTGGGGGTCCTTATGGAGGGTAAAGAAAAAAGGGGGTCCCGTATAATTGAAACGGCTAACACGCCGGGCAATTCTTTTTCTGTATTGCTTTTAATGTATTATCTCTTTTTATGTATGTAGTATTAATTAAGTAATGATAAATATTATAAAGAGGACGTTGTGTGAAATGTCCATGAATATTTATTTAAAAAAAAAAAACAAAAAAAAAATTAATAGCCATTTAATATTTCGATCGATAATTCATAATAGTTGAAGAGTCTCTTGAATTTCGAATTAACGACAGTCAACTGTATCATCAATTTCTTAAACTAAGCTCACACACTACTATGTGTTTCGACAACCTAATAAATTTCAATAATAATAATGTACTTAGTTCAAAAACTAAAAAACACGCTTGATAATCCTGAATATTTTTTTAAATTATTGCATTGTCATCGGTCCTTGATGTATGTGCAAAATTTCAGATCAATCCAACTACTACAAGTCGGTTAAGATCACTTTCAAAGATTCCGTTACATACATTGATAGATACATACTGAACTTATATAAGCGTGTTAAAATAGCTAACCATTAAGTATTTGATATGAAAGTGATTCATCTTGTTCGTGTACAGTTCTTACACGAGTCATACAGACGACGTAATTAATTTCTGCTATGATTGATGTGAGAACTTGATCATGGCTATATTTGAAAGATAGTTTATGCTTTTATCATAATAATCTAGAAGTTTTGTATCAAAAAAAATATCAAATATATAAATAAATATTTATGGACATTCACACAACGTCCTCTGGTCCCAAGCTAAGCTTATATTCTTGTGTTCTTCTTCTCCAGCCCATTTATGTCCCACTATTAGGCACAGGCCTCCTCCTTTTTGGGAGGGATTATAGTCTACTGTGCCGCGCTGACCAGGCGTGTTGGCACAGGGTTTATTTTCGAGTTTTTCGTCTCTCACAGAGGGTGTTATCTGTTTGCAAGATCCCTTAGCTGACTTTTACAGCACCCTTGGGAGGAGACGGGGTGGTGACACTTTTATTCTTAATCCGTCACCACACGTCTTGTGTTATGGGTACTAAAATACGGATATACTACATATACTACTTTTTTATAAATACTTATTATTTTATGTACTATAGCGTATATATTAGATATTCTCCGTGTGGTGACGGATTAAGAATCACCACCCCATCTCCTCCCAAGGGTGCTGTAAAAGTCGGCTAAGGGATATTGCACACAGATAACATCCTCTGTGAGAGACGGAAATCACGAAATAAACCCTGTGCCAACACGCCTGGTCAGCGTGGCACAGTAGACCATAATCCCTCCCAAATTGGAGGAGGCCCGTGCGAAACAGTGGGACGTAAATGGGCTGGAGAGAGAGAGATAGCGCTATATATAGCGCAAATCTCAGGAGATTAGCGCGTTCAAATAAACAAACTCTTTAGCTTCATAATATTAGAATGGATTTGTTGTACAGTAATTTTGGGTGATTTCAAACCTATTAACTTCATAGCCAAAGTAGGTCATAACTAATTTTTTTCTTGTATAACAACGTCAACTAACACTGTTGTTACTTGATTGAAAAATGCTGGTTATGATATGCAATCATTAATTTAATAATACCTAGTATAATTATCTGAGAAAACATCACCTGTTCTTTTAAAAAGCGCATTTCTTTATAAAGTCTAACTTTGTATAAGACTGACAAATCAATAAGGTGTACGAGTTCGCGGGCAACTGCTAGTATATAAATAATAAATAAATAAATAAATATTCATGGACATTTCACACAACGTCCTCTGTTCCAAAGCTAAGCTTATATGCTTGTGTACCAGATGTTATGGTACCAGAATACGGCTACAATACATAAACTACTTTTCTTTTGTAAATACATACTTATAATGGCCCCTACACACCTTACGATTTATCGAACGAAAAGTCGGCCGACAAAACTGTGCAGTTCAATTTGGGTATTCTTTTTTTTTTAAATGTATGTAAAATCGCTGCAAATCGAATCGTTCGTCAAATGTGCGTTGTTTAGCGCGCACTAAATTATCGTACGATAAATATGTGCGATCTCTTGATCTTCGATTTTTCGTTCGTTTGTAGAACATTTAATACATAGTAAACACCCAGACGCAGTACAAACATTTAATATAATAATAATAAATTACTTTTATTCAGATAACAAGATCAATATCACATCATTATTAATACAAAGTCAAATAATAATGTATGACAATTAAATATGTAAAATTTTGACGAGTCTCGTGGGTGAGTGGTTTATGTAACGGACTGCCGATCGAGAGGTCGCGGGTTTGATTCCCGCTCGGGACATCATTTGTGTGATTTTTCTAATTGTCATACAAATGTTTGTACTGCGTCTGGGTGTTTCTATGTGTTATAAGTATGTATTTACAAAAGTAGTATAATGTATTCTGGTACCCATAACACAAGCATATAAGCTTATCTTGGGACCAGAGGACGTTGTGTAAAAATGTCCAAGAATATTTATTTATTAATATAATCATCAGGTCCTGACTTAGTGCCAATGGGACTACACGGGAACCACCAGCTTTCAAATAAAATAAGAATCATTAAAATCGCTTCAGTTAAAATTTATGACGTAACAAACATAAAACAAGCATACGGGCAAACTGAGAACCTCCTCCTTTTTTGAAGTCGGTTAAAAAACCGCATCGCAATCCGTTGCTTAGATTTAAAGATATAAACTCACATATAAAAATAAGGAATTTTAACACTAAAATTTAACACTTTCTTTTTTTATATTTTAGTTTTTAATTGTATATGGTTTTTAAAGGTTAGTTTTGAAATAAAGTTAAATTATGTATTACACCTAAAAAAAATATATTAAATAACACTTAGTTATACAATAATGATTAACATACCAAGGTGGTATGTAACTTGTATGTAACCGACCTTTAACATCGTGACCCTGACCTTTGGATTCTGTAGTATTACTCTTATACATCTGAAAGTAACTGGTTTACTTCTTACATTATTAAAAGCATGAGTTATAACCCTACGGTATGCTTTACTCGCTTTTTATTTGAATTCTTTACTGGAAATTCCTTAACTGTACTTAGAAAAATAGAAATGGAAATATCTTTATTGACATAAAATATATAACTTACATTTTTTTATAAAACAAGGTGGTTATTTTATTATGTACTAGCTGTTGTACCGACTTTGTACGCGTGAAATTTAGAAATTAAACCTAAACAAACAGAAGTTTACTATGACAATAGGTAGATGGCGATGTATCGTTTTTTTTAAATCGCGCTATTGTTTCGTTCGACACATAAACACTTAAGCTCGTCAAAATTTCTTAGGGTCATCAACTCGTTTTCGCATTTATAAATTAGTAAGGAGTAAGGATGTCTATATGTGGGCTTATATCTTTAAAACTATAGAACGGATTTTGATGTAGTTTTTTTTAATAGACAGTAATTCAAGAGGAATGGTTTTTTAATTTTTAGTACAATTTGTTAATGTTTGGTTTCTAAACTCCACGTGTACGAAGTTGCGGGTTACAGCTCGTACTGAAATTAATTAAACAAATTGGTTTAGAAATTCCTGAAATTATCAACTAATTATTGCTTAAAAACGCGGGGAATGTGTGTGTAGGTTAAACAACGCAGTTAAAATTAACACAGAGCTTTAATGGGCTTCCATCCATCAGCCTTTCTCCGTCCACTGTTAGACATAGACCTTCCCATAGAACGCCACAACGCGCGGTGTTGTGCCGCTGGCATCCAATGTATCCCCGCTGTATATTTTTAATAAATAAATACTTATAATACATAGTAAACACCCAGACGCAGTACAAACATTTATTGTATGACATTTATAAATATCACGCAAATAAATGTACTGTGCATGGATCGAACCTGTGACCTCGTAAACGCCAACGCTTTACATGAACCAACTATACCACGAGGCACGTTAATAGTAAAAAACAAGAAGGTAATTAATTATGTAGAGGAGATAAATAAATAAATTTAATATTCACACAACGTCCTCTGGTCCCAAGCTAAGCTTATATGCTTATGTTATGGGTACCAGAATACGGATATACTACTTAAACTACTTTTTTGTATGTATTTACAAAAGAAAGTAGTATTTATATATTACATAATAAACACCCAGATACAGTACAAACATTTTTATGACGTTTATAAATATTACACAAATAATTGTCCCAAGCGGGAAACGAACCGAACATCGAAATAATAATATGCTACGGAAGTCTACGGCTTTACGTAGAACATGGTTATTGTAGATGCTTTGATTTGTATTGCTTGTGTGTGCTACATCGCGTAGTCTCTACGTCCTCTACGCCGTAGAGGGTCTACAACTTAGACGTAACTAAAGCAATTTATAAACAATTCACTTCATTTCATAAAGTCACTGCTTTGATGTTTATTTTAGTTACAAATGTACTTAGTGAAACAAAGTCATGATTTCAGTATGTATGTCCCTATGTGAGCTAATAATCTCTCTCTCTCTCTCTCCAGTCTTAACCTTAATAATCTATTTAGTTCAAAAACTAAAAAACACGCTTGAAAATCCTGAATATTTTTTTTAATTATTGCATTGTCATCGGTCCTTGATATATATATTATGTGCAAAATTTAAGATCAATCTGACTATTGCAAGTGGGTTAAAATCACTTTCAAAGATTTCGTTACATACATTAATACATTGATAGATACCTACCGAACTAATATAACAGTGTAAAATTACGCAACGGATTTTGATGCAGTTTTTTTTAATCGATAGAGTTGTTAAAGAAAATGGCTACTATGCATAATTTATTACGGTTTAGTTCAGTTCAGTTCATTTATTTGCGGAAATATGGTTTACAAAAGATGAGATGAATACAATTTCTGGTTCACATATTTTACCATTACAAAGGCGTGCAAATATTTTATATTACGATTATTATAATAACATTTTAAAAATAAATCAAGAATTTCCAATAAAAGATGTCAACACAATTACATGTTCATTAAAATCAATTTCATTATGATTATGCCTTAAAACAGTTCAGATTATCACAACAACAATGCCAACAAATTTTTAAGTAAGTAACAGATGCTACAAAACATTTGGACATGCTGTAAAGTTATATTATGTATATTAGTTGTTAAATTCCACGCGTACGAAGTTGCGGGCAACAGCTTGTATTCTATAACCTATTGAACTATGTGTTTTCACACAAACAGTGCCATTTAATAAACTCAGTGAACCGAAACTGATGCTGATGCATTGAGCTACATCATATTATACATAAGCGCTTATTTAAATACTTCCTATATTATTCCATTACGTACATCTCTCTACAGTACATTAACGTACCACTGTTGGACATGGACCTTCTTTAATTTGGGAAGGATTACGGTCTACTGTGCCACGCTGACCAGGCGTTTTAGCACAGGTTTTCTTTTTGAGTTTTCCGTCTCTCTCACAGAATATTATCTGTATACAATATTCCTTAACTAGCTTTTACAGCACCCTGGGAAAAAAAAGGAAAAGATGACACTTGTATTCTCAATACGTCACCGGACGACTAGGTACATACTTACATTTTATTTTCGTTTAATTTTCATGTTTAAGTACTGAAATACTGTTTTTTAACATAAAATTAATGGTGCTTGGCACTTACTTACAGTTCATAATAATAAATAGCTGTTTGACGTAATACGGAAGAGACAGCTGTAAAGGCACCCTTCCAATGTTTGCGACCAAGTCGCCCAACCTGCTCCGATTTTGTACTATAAATACTGTTCGATTATTATATGGTGTCGTGGCATGACCGAAGCCTTCACTTCAATGTATGAAAAGTGGTCGTGGCTAAACGCAAAAGTGCCCGCAGAATTGTCACCTTTTGAATCGCGTGACCCGGTCCGTAAACGGTTTAATATTGTGAAAGAGCGGTGTGACAGACATAATAATTGGTCAAGTGCGAGTCGGACTCGCGCACGAAGGGTTCCGTACCATTATCTATGCAACATAAGGCAAGGTTATTAGTATCGAGCAAGAAACGGTAAAAAAATCATGTTTGTTGTATGGGAGCCCCCCTTAATTATTTATTTTATTTTACTTTTAGTATTTGTTGTTATAGCGGCAATAGAAATACATCATCTGTGAAAATTTCAACTGTCTAGCTATCACCGTTCTTGAGATACAGCCTGGTGACAGACGGACGGACGGACGGACGGATGGACGGACGGACAGCGAAGTCTCAGTAATAGGGTCCCGTTTTTACCCTTTGGGTACGGAACCCTAAAAATGTAATCATAATCATAATCATAATCATTTATTCATTGCATTCATGTACGTCTTTTTAAGCAAAATGAAAATTGACCTGATTTGATTTGATAGGTCGCGCGTCGCCGTCGTTCATCGCGCATCGCGTGCATCAGAAGGCTTCCTTAATACATAAATATAAAGACGTAAATCATTCACAAAAGTGTTTGGATAACCGCGTAAGATTTGTATCCCACTTGGCTCCTCTGCATTAGGAGTGCATTTGGTCTACTTTCTCGCGCTTATAAAAGCTAACTGGCTCCTGATGCACTTTTTGGAGGAAATGGAGTGATCATACTTAAATTCATGAATTGGTACCGATTCTACGTGCACAACAAGACTAAAAAATGAAAATTGATGGTATCAATCCCACAATTCTGCAATGTTAACTAAAGTTTGTTATTATAAAAACTATGTATTTATAGACAAACGATTTTAATTATGATAAATATGTACAACATGTTTAGTTGTGAATGTAGTAACCATTGTCTCTACTAAAAACTTTTGCTCTTGACGCTTATAGGTAGAGCAAACATATTCTATTTCAAGCCGCGTAAATATCAAGATCAAAGCTACTAATAATCTGTGTGTCTGCAACTTTTATTGTATGTATGACGTACATTAAAGCTACCCACGCAATCATTATATTATTGTTTCTATATACAAAACTATTTACATATTAATATCACGATTGTATGACTCAAGATAATATAATAAACACCTGTATTTTTAACCGACTTCAAAAAAAGGAGGAGGTTCTCAATTCGAGTATTTGAAATTTTTTTATGTTTGTTATTTCGAGAGCGAGTTCTCAAGAAATACTATTGGATTTAGCCAAATAATTAACTACTAAGATTGAGAATAACAAACTCCACTTTCACTCTAAAAGAAAGACGTAAAGCATAAGTTCTTAAATCGAGAAAGGCTATATAACATCACGCTGCGACCAATAGGAACGAAGCAGCAATGAAAAATGTTGCAAAAACTAAGAAATTTTTCCAATTTCGACGCCCACGGAGTCGCGGGCAAGACAGTACATACAACTTCATTATATCATAAGATCTATCAACATACTAACTAATATATCTATAAATATTTCAGTATTTCTAATCTAAACTTAGCAATATATATGCTAAGCTTAGCGTGACATTACGCGAATATATAGCGGCTAAGTTAAAAAGATTTTGCAAACAATTTACTTTAATATATTCTGTATACCATCCTTATTTGTCAGGATAATCGACCACTCTGTCACAGATGGGTGTCTTCCGCGTATTAAACAAATATTGTAGAATAGTTCACATCTAGTCCCGAGCTACGCATAATATTCTTGTGATAAAATACTATTTTGTAATTACATACGTACCTATAGATAAATTAATACAAATAAATACACAAAAAGCTTAGTTTAGGAACAGAGGATATTTAGAACACAGGTTTAGAATGAATAAAAACAAACAAAGTTAGTGGAGCTATATTTAGCTGAAGAGAAAGTAAAAATATTGCGAACATGACAAATGATAAAATGGTGGAATCATTTTTAATTGTAGTATAGTCTTTAGGATAGATAGATAGATAGATAACACTTTATTTGCACATTAATGATTTACATTTCATAAAAATTAGATTACAATGACAAATGCACAAAGGGCGGCCTTATCGCGAAATGCAATCTCTTACAGGCAACCTTAGGATGGACAAATAATTGAAATATAGTAGTTGAAAGTGTTACATAAGTTTACAAATACATAAAATCGAACATACGAATATAAATACACATACACGAATATAAATAAACGTAAACAAATTCAAATACACATATACATAAATATATACTACTTAAATATATAATATTACTACTTATATTATGTCTGAAGTGATGTGTAATAATGAGTAAGTTTCGATTTAAAATTTGTTAAGGACTGCGCTCTTCTAATTTCTACAGGCAAAGCATTCCAGAGGCGTACGGCTTCAACTGATAAATGATTTTGCATAAAAATCCGTTGAGTGTCTGGGCACGCTCAGTTTCAGATATTCGGATGACCTTTGAGGTCTCAGGTGTGTGTCATGAACAAAAACAAAACGTTTTTTAAGATAACTGGGGGATTTGGGATTAAATAATACATTGTAAAGTAATGAAAGGACATGAGTATTCCGGCGAAGGCGAATTGGAAGCCACTTGAGCTTTTCACGAAAGGCGGAGACATGATAGGATATATATATATATATGATATATATATATATATATATCCTGCAAGCGATTGGCCGTCCTCTGAAGGAAAAAGTGCATTTAAACGGGCGTCCACCAGCATTGAGCGTCCGTATACCGGACGCCACTTTTTTGAGCGGTTGCTCTGAGACGCTATTGGTCCCAGCTAGCCGTAGTACAAATATCGACGGAAGTAAAAAAATCGTTGAAATGGCTGCAAAAAAATATTAATAAGTTCCCGAAAAAATCTCAGCGCGGGTGAGGCGCTGCTGCAGCGCGTATATCCACACGCGTATATCCAAGCGAATTTCTAGCTACGGACTCGGTTATTTGGCGTCCGTATTTGCGACGTTGCCAGCTCAGCCATAACATTATGACTATAACTCAAACAATATCTACTACAGTCAATACAATATACAAAGTCTTCGAACACATAGGTTTTGCGTTATATTCGGCGCCCCTCGTATTATGACATCACTTATTATTCAATGAACTAAGTTAATTAAATAATATTACATTTGTTACATTAATTACTTTTTTATAAAATATGAAGATAGTTTGAGACTCGGAAAAGAACTTTGAATACTTTTATCTCTGAAATCATCTATGGGGTAAAAGGAGAATAGAAGTTAGTATAGGGAATCACACCTGCTATATCGAATTGTATTATATCTGATAAGGTAATAGAAAAGGGTGGAAGTTTGCATAACCGTTCTACCGATTGTATAGGGGAAACAGAAAGGTTTGGTCAATTTTCAGGACGTAAATTAACTTATGAAACACCAAAAAGAACTTTCTGCAAGACACATAGGTTGAAATTCGTAAACAAAAATGTATCGACTCCTATAATAAATTGATCAGCTGATCGAAATTTTTGAATAGGAGACGAACGTTTCGTAGATAGATACACCGTCTAGAATGACTACACCTTTCTGTTACGCCCAGTACATTGGTACCTACCTATCGGTATTTGTTATTTAGTATCGTTAAACTGACGCAAAGCTTTGAGCTATGTACGTACACATAATACGGACGTACTATTGCAATATACAGACGCCCAATAGCTGTATACGGACGTCCAATTGCATAATACGGACGTTCAATTGCAATTGTGATTTCATCATATATCATCATTTATAATTTTCCGAGAGGTTTCCTTCGCATAGAATACATTTTACTTGGTCACACCTTACTTTATATTCACAATTCATTAAAGCATGCTGTCCAGCACATTTGATACATTAAATACTTGTTTAATGAAATATGAAGATAGTTTGAGACTCGGGGAAGAACTTTGAATACTTTTACCTCTGAAATCATCTCCTAAGGGGTAAAAGAAGAATTAAAGCTTGTATAGGAAATATCTACCTGCTGTATCGATTAGTATTATATCTGATAAGGAAATAGAAAAGGATGGAAGTTTGCATAATATTTTGGACTCCTATAATAAATTGATCATCTGATCGAAATTTTTGAATAGGAGACCAACGTTTCGTTGATAGATACACCGTCTAAAATGACTACACCTTTCTGTTACGCCCAGTACATTAATACCTATCGGTATTTGTTATTTGGTATCATCAAACTGACGCAAAGCTTTGTGCAATGTATGTATACATAATACGGACGTCCTATTGCAATATACAGACGCCCAATGGCTATATACGGACGTTCAATAGCTGTATACGGACGCTCAATAGCTGTATACGGACGTTCAATAGCAGAACACAGACGTTCAATTGCAATTATGATCACGATTGAAGATAGACGGTACTATATGACTGTAAGCTACCAACTGTAAGCAGAAAGCACGATTCTCAGTATATTTTCATTTTTTTAAATTGTATTTATTAAATTACAAAATCTACCAAATTTCACTAAAGTTTTTGGTAGATAGGTATGTAAACCTGACACATATTTAAATAAATGGGTATTTATCTTTAAGTAGTTCTTGGAAAACTGAGCATCCTTTATAATTTGCCGGGCGGTTCCTTTCCAGGGAACACATTTTACTTGGTCAGACCTTACTTTATGTTCGCAATTCATTAAAGCATGCTGTTCAGCACATTTGATACATTAAATACTTGATTTATAAAATATGAAGATAGTTTGAGACTCGGGAAAGAACTTTGAATACTTTTATCTCTGAAATCACCTCCTAAGGGGTAAAAGTAGAATAGAAGTGTGTATAGGGATTCTATACCTGCTATATCGATTTGTATTATATTTGATAAGGAAATAAAAAAGGTGGAAGTTTGCATAACCGTTCTACCCATTGTACAGGGGAAACAGATAGGTTTGGTCAATTTTCAGGACGTAAGTTATCTCAAGAAACACAACAAAGAACTTTCTCCAAGACACATAGGTTGAAATTCGAAAACAAATGTGTGAACTCCTATAAGTTGATCAGCTGATCGAAATTGTTGAATAGGAGACCAACATTTGGTTTTTGGGATCTTTCTCATGTTTTATGGTAAATTTGTCCAGTTTCGTTGATAGATTATTGGTTTTAAATGACTACACCTTTCTGTTACGCCCAGTACATTGGTACCTATCAGTATTTGTTATTTAGTATCGTCAAACTGACGCAAAGCTTTGTGCAATACAGTGCATACACATAATACGGACGTCCTATTGCAATATACAGACGCCCAATGGCTATATACGGACGTTCAATAGCTGTATACGGACGCTCAATAGCTGTATACGGACGTTCAATAGCAGAACACAGACGTTCAATTGCAATTATGATCACGATTGAAGATAGACGGTACTATATGACTGTAAGCTACCAACTGTAAGCAGAAAGCACGATTCTCAGTATATTTTCATTTTTTTAAATTGTATTTATTAAATTACAAAATCTACCAAATTTCACTAAAGTTTTTGGTAGATAGGTATGTAAACCTGACACATATTTAAATAAATGGGTATTTATCTTTAAGTAGTTCTTGGAAAACTGAGCATCCTTTATAATTTGCCGGGCGGTTCCTTTCCAGGGAACACATTTTACTTGGTCAGACCTTACTTTATGTTCGCAATTCATTAAAGCATGCTGTTCAGCACATTTGATACATTAAATACTTGATTTATAAAATATGAAGATAGTTTGAGACTCGGGAAAGAACTTTGAATACTTTTATCTCTGAAATCACCTCCTAAGGGGTAAAAGTAGAATAGAAGTGTGTATAGGGATTCTATACCTGCTATATCGATTTGTATTATATTTGATAAGGAAATAAAAAAGGTGGAAGTTTGCATAACCGTTCTACCCATTGTACAGGGGAAACAGATAGGTTTGGTCAATTTTCAGGACGTAAGTTATCTCAAGAAACACAACAAAGAACTTTCTCCAAGACACATAGGTTGAAATTCGAAAACAAATGTGTGAACTCCTATAAGTTGATCAGCTGATCGAAATTGTTGAATAGGAGACCAACATTTGGTTTTTGGGATCTTTCTCATGTTTTATGGTAAATTTGTCCAGTTTCGTTGATAGATTATTGGTTTTAAATGACTACACCTTTCTGTTACGCCCAGTACATTGGTACCTATCAGTATTTGTTATTTAGTATCGTCAAACTGACGCAAAGCTTTGTGCTATGTACGTACACATAATACGGACGTCCTATTGCAATATACAGACGCCCAATAGCTGTATACGGACGTTCAATAGCAGAATACGGACGTTCAATTGCAATTATGATCATGATTGAAGATAGACGGTACTATATGACTGTAAGCTACCAACTTTAAACAGAAAGCACGGTTCTCAGTATATTTGAATTTTTTTAATTGTTATTAAGAAATTACAATATCTACCAAATTTCACTAACGTTTTTAGTAGATAGGTATGTAAACCTAACACATATTTAAATAAATGGGTATTTATCTTTAAGTAGTTCTTGGAAAACCGAGCATACTTTATAATTTGCCGGGTGGTTCCTTTCCAGGGAACACATTTTACTTGGTCAGACCTTACTTTATGTTCGCAATTCATTAAAGCATGCTGTCTAGCACATTTGATACATTAAATACTTGATTTATAAAATATGAAGTTAGTTTGTGACTCGGGAAAGAACTTTGAATACTTTTATCTCTGAAATCATCTCCTAAGGGGTAAAAGGAGAATAGAAGTGTGCATAGGGAATCTATACCTGCTATATCGATTTGTATTATATTTGATAAGGAAATAAAAAAAGGTGGAAGTTTGCATAACCGTTCTACCCATTGTACAGGGGAAACAGATAGGTTTGGTCAATTTTCAGGACGTAAATTATCTCATGAAACACAAAAAAGAACTTTCTCCAAGACACATAGGTTGAAATTCGAAAACAAATGTTTGGACTCCTATAATAAATTGATCAGCTGATCGAAATTTTTGAATAGGAGACCAACATTTGGTTTTTGGGATCTATCTCATGTTTTATGGTAAATTTGTCCAGTTTCGTTGATAGATTATTGGTTTTAAATGACTACACCTTTCTGTTACGCCCAGTACATTGGTACCTATCAGTATTTGTCATTTAGTATCTTCAAACTGACGCAAAGCTTTGTGCTATGTACGTACGCATAATACGGACGTCCTATTGCAATATACAGACGCCCAATAGCTGTATACGGACGTTCAATTGCAGAATACGGACGTTCAATAGCAATTATGATCATGATTGAAGATATACGGTACTATGTGACTGTAAGCTACCAACTGTAAGCAGAAAGCATGGTTCCCAGTATTTCTTAGTTTTTTAATCATAATAAATATGAAATTACAAAATTTACCAAATTTCATTAGAGTTCTTCAATAGGTGTTGCGTGAAAGATGGGCATAAGACATTCATTGACCATTCAATCCATTAATTGATAATAATAATTTATATGTGTTAATTATTGTTAATAGTTATGTGTTAACTATGTGTTTAATAGTTATGAGGATGGTATCAACAGAAATAATCCCGATAGTTGTATCGGTGAACGGTTTAGTCCCAAAGAGCCTCTCACAAAATCTCGAGAGGCTCGGCGTCAATAGCAAGTCGGTGACCGATGCAGAAAGCGGTCTTGCTTGACAATGCCCGTATAGTTCGTCGGTTTCTTTCCCATTAGGCTCCACCACTCCGGCTGATTGTTGCGGACCCCGTCGGAGTGCGTCCTGCCGCCTTTCGAGGCGAGGCAGTGTTATATCCAAAATAATAATAATTAATAAAAAGAAAGTAATATTGATTAATTCAACATTAAGTGTATTATTATTATTTTATTTTATATTTAAAAATGTAATTTATAAGAGAAATAAATGAATAATGAATAATAAATATGATAATAGGATAATTATAAGGTAGGCAAGTAGTCGTATGTTATTACACGTGGGGCATCCGGCATCCGTATATAGATTATAGATATAAAACTAACAAATGTTTAAATCTAAGAAATGTTGAAATTGTGTGTTACAAGCAAGCGGTAGGTATCTAAAGAGATGATAAAAGTAAATCTGGCAACGTCGCATTCCCCAAAGTACCTACCACCCTGTCAGGACGTTACATAATCGACGCCATGGCTGAAGTACCACCTATATATCCTGGATGCCTGTAATGTATCATTATGGTTCGGGGTTCAAAAATGTCTGGGCATAACTGCATGACGAATATCTCGAAAAATTTAAATATCAAAAAATGACGTACCCCACGCAGCTAGAAATAAAAAAACTAAGCAATATTCATCAAAACATGTTAGCAAAAGTAAGGGGAACCCGGGGACGTCGTACTGATGGGCTTTGTGCATGACGCCAAAATGATTCTGGGATGTAAATATATATATATATATATATATGATATATATATATATAGGATATATATGATAGGATGATAGGACATGATAGGATAGGAATACATTTTCATTAACATTATAGTATCGCCCATTTTGTATTCATAATTAATTCACATCTTTAGTTTAACACATAAAAAATCTGTTCCATAAACACATCACTAGCCATAAATATTACCGTACTATTTTAAATAAACAAAATATATATCTAGACTGAAAAATTGGCTGTCATAATAAATAATACAAATTGAATATTACGCGATCTTTGCGTAAACAATAATTACGTCAAGCGAGCGGTTGTAAAATAAATTATAAAGGTAGTTTTTTTTCTGACCGCAGTAGCCGCCATATTGAAAGCGCGCGAATTTTATAGGTACGCTGTTTTATAAAAACAAGTTGGTGAAATTGTATAATACAAACATTAAATAGAAGAAAAAGAAAACTACAAGTGATAACTATGAGAAATAAATAATATAAATATAATATAAATATTTACGGACATTTCACACAACGTCCTCTGGTCCCAAGCTAAGCTTATATGCTTGTGCTATGGGTACCAGAATACGGATAGACTACATTTATACTACTTTTCTTTTGTAAACACATACTTATAATACATAGTAACACCCAGACGTAGTACAAACATTTGTATGACATTTATGGATATCACACAAATGATTGTCCCAAGCGGGAATCGAACCCGCGACCTTGTGAACGGCAGTCCATTACATGAACCACTACGCCACGAAGCCCGTCAAAACGTAATAAATGGGCAATTGGGAATTTTAGATGCAGAGAACTATAAAAGACACATGTTAGAAGTTCTAAATACAAGACTACCTACTGCATGTCTTATAGATGTCGTATTTAAGATTCAGCTTATAAAAAATCCCTCGTTATTGCAACATTTTTCACTACTGCTTCGCTCCTATTGGTCGCAGCGTGATGTTATATAGCCTTCCTCGATAAATAGCGATAAACAGCGCTCCTCCAATAAAAATTGAGGAGCGCTATCACGTGATCAAGATTCACCGAAAATTCACTTCACTTTTTCTTACTGAATACCACTGCAGAACTGAATGTATATATAGTAACATTGTCGCCTGTGTGCATTATTTTAAAATTCAAAGCAAGCAATTTACGAAATTATGGACATTCGTTTTGTTTCTTTTCATTTATTCTACGTATTATGTGACGTTTGACGGGCCTCGTGGTGGAGTGGTTCATATAACGGACTGCCGATCATGAGGTCTCGGGTTCGATTCCCGGTCAGGACAATCATTTGTGTGGTGTTTTTAATTGTCATACAAATGTTTGTACTGCGTCTGGGTGTTTACTATGTATTATAAGTATGTATTTACAAAAGAAAAGTAGTACATGTATTATATCCGTATTCTGGTACCCATAACACAAGCATATAAGCTTAGCTTGGGACCAGAGGACGTTGTGTGAAATGTCCATGAATATTTATTTATTTATGAATATTTATGTAGTCTGTGTATTATAAGTATGTATTTACAAAAGAAAAGTAGTTTATGTATTTTATCCGTATTCTGGTACCCATAACACAAGCATATAAAGCTTAGCTTGGGACCAGAGGACGTTGTGTGAAATGTCCATGAATATTTATTTATTTATTTAATTAAAAAGTATAAAAACATGTCTCTTCTAACCAGTAACCTATGGGTCATGGTGGTCCTTGCCCAGAGCAGCGTAAGCAAGACAGGGACAGCAGAGGTGTATTTACCCTAGGGCCATACGGGCCATGTCCCGGGGCTCCCAGCCTGAGGGCGTCGAAAGGTTTCAAGTTTTATATTTTGCTCTATTTCTGTTAATTTATATGGTTGTAATTAAATTGGCCCAGGCCATTGACCATTGAACGTTTTGGGAGTCGAATCTAATGGCCCGGGGCGTTAAATTTCAAAATACGCCTCTGAGGGACAGGCGTCTCGCAGGGAACCTTGTTCTATCTTCATTAAGTTACAGAGTGGCAAATCTTATAGGACCAGCGGCCGTATTATGAGCTTTAATTTACAGGCAGTTTACGCCGTGAAATGAACTGCCTGGCAAATTCGTATTATGAACAAATTATTAGTCAGTCAGTTCGCTAAACCAGTCATACATTAATATGTTTAAGGAGAAGGTACAACTAAAAGTTAAAGTACTAACTAAAAATTTTCAACTAAAAGTTTTATTTTTGCCATAATACCTAATTCAGCCATGCAGTTTACGGCCTGTCTGGAACTTGAATGATTTTAAAAAGCTCATAATACGCCGGCAGGGTGCTTATTTTAAATACACGCTACTGTTATAAACATATGTATTTAGTTGTTTAATAAGCTGATTGCCCGTTGCCTCACTCCAGCGAAGTCACAAGTATATGTGGTGATAGAATCTTACCAAAGTTATTACCAAACACTCACGTCTAAACTACTTCATCAGTGTTAATGAAACTTAACATTAAAAGTCAAAGAGCGAGGTGTAATAGCGAGTGAAACAGCGAGCGTTGACTTATAGTAGTTTAAACGGTTAGATCAAATAAAGATTTTTGTTAGTTGGGTTAAAGATGTACTTCACTAAAACTTTAGGTCTCTTTTTCACAATAAAAACACGAAGAGAAGTAAGTTCTTTTTTTTCAAAGATTATATAGGTAAAATCCGGCTGATCTATAGTTGTCGTTTTCGGCGCGGCGCACGGGAATAGGGATAGCAATACCTCTCTCCAGGATTATGGTCTACTGTGCCGCGCTGACCAGGCGTGTTGGCACAGGGTTTATTTTCGATCTTTCCGTCTCTGCCAGAAGATGTTATCTCATAACAATATCTCTTAGCTGACTTTTACAGCACCCTTGGGAGGAAATGGGGTGGTGACACTTGTATTCTTAATCCGTCACCACACCGACAAGCAATACCAATTTAATTGTAAAGTCGGAGCTAGAAGTCCGCTTTTAAATAAAATTAATTCATTACCATACATTATGCTATTGTTATCAATACATCTAAATCCAAAACAGTGGAATGAATGATGAGTTCAGTAATTGTATTCCAAATATTTTGCATATCAGTAACAAAAGAATTACGTATAAATATGATTAACAATGTAATAGATCATCGAATAAAGAGTATGTTGTGTACATTGTTGTGATTTATTCGCATCGCCCGTAGCCATTGAAAGTAGATACGTGCGCACAAAAAATAACAAATGTACGGCGTTAACTTGAATAATGATCTAATTGGATGATAACTTTGTGAATGGTAACCGAAATAGAACAGGATTTTGATATAAAAATTTTGAAATAAAAGAGATCATTCACGTTTCATACATTGTCTGGCCCAAAAGTCAAAATGGCCAGTGTGTGAAATTTGAAGGATTTCCTTGTTTTCTCAGGAGATAACTATTAGATTCTGACCTGTTGCCAATGGGACCACACGGAAACTACCAGCAAATAAATAAAGAATCATTGAAATCGTTTCGCCCAGTTAAAAGTTAAGACGATCAAACATAAAAAAACATACAGAAGAATTGAGCACATCCTCCTTTTTTGAAGTCGGTTAAATAAATATAATAGCCGTGTTAGAGAGGTCCGTCAAGTGTTTTTTATTGTGAGAGTCAGCTTCTACCACCACCTCTTCAGCTGCTTTTTTGCGTTCAAAGTCTGTATTTCAGTAGGTTAAATTTCACAAAAATATGTTTCTCTGGAGGTGCCAAATTGTTCTAAGCATGTTGGCATCAGCCATTGGTTATATTCAGTCGTATGTGGGACATATCTTTATCTCTAAAAGCACCACAACTCGTGACTCTGTGTCGTTCTCATGCAATAGCCCCACGAAACTAATCCAGAAGTCGTTTTACCAGATAGTAAAGCTTGATAAGTTCCTAGCTTGCATTATGCATTTACAAAAGAAAATAAACTTAATCCGGTGCCTATATGTATTGCAATTTAGATTCATTTAGGACAGAAGGACATTGTGTAAAAAGGACTCAAATACAAGTTTTATCTAGCTATTGCCCGGCACTTCATATTCGTACCTACACATGAAATTTAAAATCACCGTTTTTTGCAATAACAACAAGTAGCCTATACAATACAATACAATATATATACATTATTGTACACCAATAATACAACATTTTTACAATTTATATACAAACGATTAATGTACAATCGGCGGCCTTATCGCTGTCAGCGATCTCTTCCAGACAACCTACATGGACATGTCGATTGGACATTGTTGAAATATGTGTGGTGTGTAAATATATATAAATATATACATACAGCCTATATTCCTTTCTCAGACTATAGACCGTCTATGCATGACCCAAAACTTATTTAAATCTGTACAATAGTTTTCGCCTAAAAGCACCTCAGACAGACAGAGCCTCTTGATATGTTAGGACTGGAAAGTAATAGTATTATTATGTGTTATGAAAGTAATCTGTTAGACAACATTGAGTAAGAGACGACAATCTGTCTGGCTCGCTCTGCCCGTGACACACTTCTATAATACAAACAACTAGATCAAGAAAACATGAATGAAACAAAATATAATGTTTGTACTAAATGAGCAAAACAATCTATACTGATAGAATTTGGTTGTTTGTTGGTTTGAACGCGCTATTCTCAGGAACCATTGACTGGTCCGATTTGAAAAATATAACATCACGCTGTGATCCATAGGAGCGAAACATCAGTAAAAAATGATGCTAAAACAGGGAAAATTTTCTAAACTCTACGCGTGCGGGGTCAGCTATATTACAGCTATCTAACAGCTATATTACTTATAAGTATAAACATTTTTTTACTGTACTACCATTGTTACAGACCACATATCGGTTTTATGACATAATATAATAATATAATAAATGTTATGTAATGAACTTAGATTAACTGCAGTAGACTATAGAATTATAGACCCAATATTGGGTCTAGATAGATAATTATTTTGTCTCGTCGGCCTCGTCCACGATAGATAAACTCTCATAGTGCAATCTACGACGTGTACACATTAGTGAGACTACTCTAGCTAGAGTATCACTACACTCTACGTAGACAACTCACATAGAGACATAAAAAAATAACGACGTTGTTTTATATTAAGTAAAGATTCCAAATTGTTAACATATTTTTTACATAATTCTCTTAGATAGGTGCCAGAAACACCTCGACGAGGTTGGCAACAGTCTACTGAGCTGCTTAAGCCTAATGCAAAAGAAACCGACGGACTATACGGGTATTGTCGAACCTCGTGGTTGAGTGGTTCATGTAACGGACTGCCAATCAAGAGGTGGCGGGTTCGATTCCCGCTTGGGACAATCATTTGTGTGATTTTTCTAATTGTCGTACAAATGTTTGTCCTGTGTCTGGGTGTTTCTATTTATTATAAGTATGTATTTACAAAAGAAAAGTAGTATATGTATTCTATCCGTATTCTGGTACCGATAACACAAGCGTATCAGCTTAGCTTGGGACCAGAGGATGTTGTGTGAAATGTCCATTAATATTTATTTATTTATTGTCCAGCAAGAATTCTTACTAAAGTACTGTACTAAGTAACTATAATAAAACATTTTAATTAAATCCATTGTGATCTAGGTAATAGTCATAAACATTAAAACCTCGTCGTCTACAGTAGGGTTAGATAAAATTTAAAGGGTAACCTAACAATAAAATTAGCATAATATCTTGCTCCAACAAATTTTGTAGAACAACAAAATTTTAATAAAATCCTTTATAACAATCAACTTATAATTATGTTAAATACACAACTCTTGAAATTACTCCACAAAGTTCTTTTTAATACGCTTTTATTATTTCGGTACGTATCTATCAATCTATGTAACGGAATATTAAAAAGTGATTTTAATCCACCGTTGCCACACGGCACATCTGCCGTGTACTGTCCGTGTACTGTCATATTGAGCTGAAATTGTCCACATATTAAGTACCGATGACAATGCTATTCTTTATAATTAAAAATTCCTTTTAATCTCAAAGAGTTTCCTGTGACATCATAATAGAAAGTGACTTGCTTATTTTTAAAAGGGACATCTTCACATACCTTTTCAAAACTTAAATAAATCAAAAATATAATAAACAAGGAAGAAATCGGTTCCCTAATTTTATTTATGACATTCCTATTAGCGTTTTATACACAATACATATAACCATTTATTATTTATTTAAAACTTATTGACTGGCAACATTATAACCATAAAAATTTAAAATAAAACTAAGCCTATATTCGAAATTCAAACCACAGATTTATTTTTAATCTAATTCTGATAGCCAACATGTCTGATTTCATTTTGTGAAGCTGAACACGATGCATATATTATGCAGATAGTTCTACTACCGCAATTTCTAGACAGAAATTTATGCAATTTTATATTAGTTTTAAACTAGTTACGGTACTACTGCGGTAGGTAAATAAATGTTTACGAGCGTATTTGGTTAAGTTATCTTAACCCTAAATCGTATTCAAGATTTTTTTTATTCCAACAAATACTTAATTTCTGAGTAACATTTGTTAATAAAAATTTTTATATACGTTTACTTAGAAATTCATCATCATATCGTGATAACCTATAGTTCATTTTAATAACGTAAATATAACAGAATTTATATGGAAATTCCAGATACATTAAAATTAATAGCATTTATTTTTAGATAAATGGCACACATGGCATGATCTTTGCCTAACTACTTACCTTAGCTCTATTATACAAACGTTCTAAAAAACCATAAATATGTGTGACAAAAACACTATCGAATTATTTTGATTTAATGTGTAGTTTAATTTATGTATTGTTTATGCGGCACTTAACACAAAAACATTCTTAGAAGTGTTCCGGTTTACGTTTTTTTAGTTAAATATATATTTTGTTACCATTTTAAAAAAGAAATAATATAATTGGGGGAAAATTCAAATGTCAAATTGAGAATAAAAAAATAAAATCTGCAATTCGAAATTTGAACTCACCGACGAGTGCGGCAAAAACCGCGAGCGTTGCGGTGACGAACGCAGCCGGTGTTGGCGCTACGCGAGTCATGACTGCCGTAGCCGTACACACGAACTGCGTTGCCAACTACTGACGTCAAAATCGTTGTATTGATAAAAAGGCTATTTATTATATATAATTTGTCATAATATGAGACTAAAATAAAGAATTAGACAAATGGGTAATAATATTAAAACTAACCATCAGTTTAAATGATGAAAACTTCGGCTAAATAGCGTGTACAAACCCTGTTCGCTAACAAAGACACAAGCAATCGTAGTTAAAGTATTTGGGTAAATAATAAGTACCATTCAATTTAATCTAGGTCGTGAAACAGGATTGTATTCTTCACAAAGCATTTGTATAAAAATAATAATATAAATGTCTTTTATTTCTCTAACAATGCGTGCGAATTTTAGAATCATTTTTAATATCACTAAGGACTTTTGTACATGAGATAAAAGGCTTTAAAGTGTTTACCGTAATAGCCTCTGTAGTTATCGCAGGCTGCTTAGTTTAATGTGTCTAATTATAAAGATTTTTATGATTACACAATCAGTTCTTTGCTATGTGCTGAAAAACGTTGATGGTAGTCACTTCAAAAGAAACTAGTCGGTATGTGAAATCTATTACAAGGTGGGAAGAAGAAAGAACGACGTATCAAAGAAGGCTTTCATTATACTTTCTTCTTCTATTCTAAAGAGTTATAATTACTAAATGAAGCAATTAAGGAGTCATAGTTTCTGCTTAAACAATGTTGTAGGAAGAAGTGCTAGTAAGGCTGGCAACTCAGTCGTCACGTTCTCCCGGCCGCAGCGCGCCCGCCCCTCGCCCCCGAATGCGGCATTGCGCTCTCGGTGACGACCTGCTCGGGTATGTTCTCCATTGTTATACGAGAAAGCAAGTCACCAGGCAGCGTTTATAAACAATTCATTGATAGATTTAAGGATGGACGCCTTTTGTCATTAAATAGGTACCTACATATTTTTCAACCCAATCTAGTATCATATGAATCTGTAATTATTACAAAATTAAAGACTGCTGACAATGTAATATTCACAAAATAAATTAGCAATCCTTGGTATCAAAATTATTATTTGTACTGTTTTTGTTATTGTATTTGTACTAATTTATTATTTGTAATGTACATTACAAGTTTCTTTACGTAATTTTAACCGTTTTATTCTTTATGATAGCAAAAACTTTATTTTTACTTTGTCACCTTCGAATCAAAGATGTAAGTATACTCATATATTTACATAATTTTGAAATTGAATTTTTTTATCTTCTCTCTGCTCTCCTCCAAGCTATGGTGGTGTCTTGAGCCTTACCATGACGAGGCAAGGTTGACCCCTTTATCTAGGGCCTGACTCGACGGGGGGAACAGTCGGTCCCACTTTTAAACCGACCTCAAAAAAGGGAGAAGGTTCTCACTTCGACTGTTTGTTTCTTTTTAATTTTTTTATATGTTTGTTACCTGATAACTTTTAACTGGGCCAAAAAATTTTAATGATTCTTTTTTATTTGAAAGCTGGTGATCCCCGTGCGGATCTGAAGCTTATTTCCTGAGAAATCGAGTAAACCCCTCAAATTTCAAAGGCCAGTTGAAGCCAGGTTAACTTTAAAAAAAAATACTTAATTATAACATTACATTTCAGTGCTTAGAAACAGCCATCAGAGAGTCGTTTTATTTATAGTTAAAATTTCTCGCAGTGACATAAAATTTGTGAATTTCATAGTCATTATTTTTAATTTTTCCATTTTTGTCATTTAGATTTATAACATTTAGTGTATATTTACTTCCCCGACTGACGAACAATGGAGACGTACATGGTGTGTGTACAATAAGTGAGACTCGTCGCATTCATCTGCATACAACTTGTTTGATCTACACACTACAGCTCATAACTAAGGCCCAAGCACTACTTGACACCGCGGTGTCACTCGGTACACTCTCATATAAAACTTGTAGACTCACTTCGTTAGAGTGCTTTCATCCGTAGCTCTGTTATTTTCGTCTTTGTCATTTAAGTTATGTTACTGAAGTTAGAACAAAATCATTTTTAAGTATTACCTTTTATTTTTTCCAACACTTGCGCGACTCACTTGTTTACTAATAATATAAAGCTGAAGAGTTTGTTTGTTTGAATGCGCTAATCTCAGGAACCACTGGCACTGGTCTGATTTAAAAAATGTCTTCAGTTTAAGACAGCACATTTATTGCGAAAGGCTATAGGCTATATAACATCACGCTGCCACTAATAGGAGCGAAGCATCAGTTAAAAATGTAACAAAAAGCGGGAAAACTTTTCTGAATTCCATACGTATTAATTCGCAAGCAACAGGCTAGTATTGTAATAAAACCACTTTTTATTTACTGTTGATATGTCTTTTCAACGTCAAAAATATTTGTCACAGCATGGCTACAATTCATACTGCTACGCCAAATTCCTTGTTCTTCTACACAGGACAAATTCAAGCAGCTATGCACACTGCAATATACTACGTGCATAGCTACGTGCCTTGCTAATTGCTACATCGTAGCATTGCTTAGTTGTAGCAATTAGTTCTACAAATTATACACATATCTAAGGAATTAAATAATGGAAAAACTTTATTGTTTCCTTACAAAAAGCTAAATAATTGTTACCAAACAAAAATATTCGTAACGATTCTACGTGTACAACTAAACAGTTAAGTTAGGCTAAGTTTTAGACGCATCAGAATTGCGAACATTTCTTTTTTCACGTAATTTTGCGAGAGACTGGTGTCTATAACAGATAAAATCTGACAAAATGAGATAAAATGCCTTAATTAGTCCGTGCCTAATAGCAAGACATCATATGACTAGTAAAAAAATATACCTACTTAACGTACTTAGGATATAACGTTTTTGACGAAAAGCGTAGTCAGGGAAGTAATCTTGGTTGTTCATTATACCAGCCCGCCCTTACATCGCTCGCTGTAATGAAGTGCACCTTAATGTATATTACACTCATGTTAAGAAAGATAGAACCCTTCTTGTGATTCTATATTAAGTGGATGATATACCAGGGAAACTTGAATATTTTTAGAAACAAAGACCAGGCGTGTTGGCACGGGGTTTATTTTCAAGTTTTCTGTCTCTCACAGAAAATGTTATCTATTCTATTCATTAGAATATTTTATATGATACACATACAAATAAATATATGACAATGAGGATGTTATCTATGTAAATTAGCTGGCTTTTACAGCACCCTGAGGAGGAAAAAGGGTGGTGACACTGGTATTCTTAAGTAATCTGTCCCCACACAGACAGAATCTACATAGCATAATGACTAGAAAACACCATAGTCTGACACTATGATAAAATACAATGTTTATAAAGAAGGCCATCAGATTAATTAAATCGATACTAATATTATAAAGCTGATAAGTTTGTTTGTTTGAACGCGCTAATCTTAGAAATCACTGGACCGATTTGAAACATTCTTTCACTGTTGGACAGTTATATTTATCGAGGCAGGTTATAAGCTATATAACATCACGCTGCGTCCAATAGCAGCGCAGCATCAGTGAAAAATGTTGCAAAAGAGGGGAAAATTTTCAACATTCCTTGCGAACGAAGTCTAGAAGTATCTTCGTTCGTATCAGTTCTGTAGAACTTTTTGTGGCTCAGTTGGCATTGTTCACATTTTTTTTAAACTTTTAATTCGAAAACCATTTCGGGGTATAGAATTTCTGATCATGATCCCTTACCTTTTTTCGGATTTGCTATATTAACGATTATTTTTCCTAAAAAGCAAATGTTCTGTATTTGCCCTTGAAATGAAGGACTTAAAATATTAAGGCGTTCTTATGGATATTCTACTCTGTGGTGAAGTTGAAATTGGTCTATTATAATTATCAACTTGCCAATTTTGAAAAGATATATTGCAATCTGTCTTAAGTCTATCAGGAAAAGGCAATACACAGATTGCTTACAACGATGACGTCACAACATTTAAAATAATAACTTTACGTATTTTTTTAAATTTTATATAGTGAATAATTTAATAATATTGAAATTAGTTGCTTAAAATAATATTGAAATTAGTTGCTTAAAATAGTCTATATTTTCTAAAAAATATATAAAAACAGCAGGTCTAAAATTATGAACAATCCCAATTGCGTTATTTAAAAAAGCTTGTGTTTTCAACTCTAATAACATCTTTTCAGTTTGTTGACTTATTTACCTTGTGAAATAGTGAGCGCAGTTTTCATTAAAAGCGAGTTTAAATACCTGCAGCAAGCTCAAAGCTTAGAATCAAAAGAACTGCGCCATCTGGCGGCACATTATGTACGTTTGTACCATGGTTTGTACTACCCCTGTGTGCTATGTGTTGGCTATGTTCCCCGCTTTTTCTCACTTATGTTTATTTTAAATAACGACTTTTAAAAAGTTTGTTCACTTTTATGTCCCATTTTTCTCACCACATAATACCAAATTAGAACAACAAGAACTTTAAGAGACAAGGATTGGGCTAATCTTATTATAGGTAAACCAAAGTGGTTATTTTTCGTATGCATGTCACTATGTGAGCTTACATCTTTAAAAGTGGGCAACGGATTTTGATGCGGTTTTTTAATAGATGGAGTGCATAAAAACAATAATTTTTTTCCATGAGGATGGAACTTCCATCGCGGATTCTAGTTAGTACACAAATACTCTGTGCAAATACTAAGCAGATGTAGATAGTCGTAAGTATATGTGTATATCAATACATTAAATATATCGCTCTTTGGTCCATAATTAAGCTAATAGTATTATAGGTATCAATCAAATTAGTATACAATCACTTTTTTGTGTATAAGTAATATACATAGAATATATTACTACATAGAACAAACACAGAGAACAAATATATCTATTTATCATATAAATAATTGTCTTGAGGGAAATAAACCCGCAACCTCATTTACGGGCGCTCTACTACCGGCTTTTATTTTAAAGCAAAACAAATGTAAGCACTGTGTGCAAAACCATAAATATTTATTCAATCCAAATTAACCTTATTAAGGGCATAGTCTAATGATTAGGGTTGAAGGGTTGTTTTTTGCTAAGCAACCGTCAACCGTAACCATAGCAATCAATTAAGTTGTTTACGTCAATAATTTATTATTTATATCTGAATTATTGAATTGAATAACAGTTTTATTTACGATCGTGCAAAATGGCTGGTGTTAAAAGACCTATGAGTAACATGAGAAAGTTAGAAACTGTAAGTTTTTAGTATACATATCTATGATTTTTAGTATCTTAGATTTATTTTCGCGTGGTGACGGCACAGATGTCTATGGGTGACGGATTAAGAATACAAGTGTCACTAACCCATTTTTTACCTAGGGTGCTGTAATCAGGTGTTGTAATACACCACGCTTCAATCTATGGTGTCTGTAGTGCTTCTTGCACAAGAATCACACCGCGGAGGTTCTATGGACCATACCAGCTAATGACAGCTAGCATACTCCTTGGTATACTCTAGTCTCAGGCCTCACATATATGTCTTAAACGTGGAGGCTTATGAGCCAGAGATGTGCCATACATACAGGTAAGTACAGATACTACAGTCTATTATAAACTAACGATTTTATTTATTGGGGAGTTCGTTTCTACACAGTAAGGTAGTTGTTGGGAGTAGAGTTACTCTAATTCTATACCCACGTGAAGGAATACCGATGTGAGACCTAAGCGCAAACGCTGTAGGACTCCATTGTGTAATTTCGCAGTTCGCTGCAATCGAGGACCCGCCGCGGAAAATGTGGCTGACGGCAACGCGAGTCGGGTCGGGCCCCGGTTAACGGGGCCACCCCACACTGGGTCATGGTAAAGCTCAAGGCACCATCACGGCCCAGCAGGGCAGGAGGCAGAGAGGAAAAAAATGATTTTAATAATTAAAATCGTATGCGTAGAACGAAATAGCAATTTAATCAAAATTCGCCATAGTTGTTTTCATTGTTTAGTTAAGTTTAGTTGTGTGCGTAGAATTGCTACTATTCACTAACAGCACTATCTGCTACGGAAGTAGCGATTAAATCATAATAGACCATAGTTGGTTCCTTTTTAGTTTAGTTAGATAAGTGTTTCACGTATTAGAATTGGTGTCATTGCATTGTACCTATTGTAATTTCCAGAAGGAAGCATTATTCCGCAGCAGAAAGCGTATTCTCAAATACCTGGTGCTGGACTACTTGAAGCAGGAAGGATACTTGCATACAGCTGACACGTTCACATCAGAGGCGGCACTAGCTGGAGAGTATGAAGTCTGTGATAATATTGATCTGGATATTATATTGCAGGTATATTACTAGTAATGTAAAAATAAAAATAACACAATAATAAATCAAATTATGGTGGAAAAAGTGAAAAATGCCGCAAGTGGGACACAAGCCACTTTTTCCACCATAATTTGATTTATTAAGTAAAAAGCATAGCATGTCAAATGCAAAAATTAATATTTATTAATTTTTGCATTTATACAATATTATACAATATTTATACAATATTATACAATATTATACAATATTATACAATATATAATTTATATAATAGCACAATAAATCAAATATCGGGGAAAAAATTATTATCGTGAACGACACTTGAACCCTCGACCTCTAATTTCTATTATAATTTGATTAATTAAATAAAATCATAGTAAAGTCAATGCCAAAAATGAATAAGAAGAAGAAGAAGAAATAAATATTTATTATTCCCCCATGGAGGACACAATCATATTACACACACATGTGAACGAACACGATTTCGTTTCCTGGACCAAAACTATTAAAAATTACATTGGTATGCACAATAATTAAAATGAATACAAAAAAAAATAGATTTGAAAATATAACAAATGGAAATGAAAGTTTTATTACGCACAAAAATTGGGTATTTTTAAAATGAAAAGTGAACCGACATCATGTGCCTTTTAAATTTGAGGGATTTTCTAGATTTTCTTAGGAGATAATCATCAGATCCTGAACTGGTGCCAATGGGACCGCACGGGAACCACCAGCTTTCAAATATAAAAAGAATCATTAAAATCACTTCACCCTATTAAAAGTTATGAGGTGACAATCAGAAAAGAAATTATACAGACGAATTGAGAACCTCCTCCTTTTTTTGAAGTCGGTTAAAAAGCTCTACAACAATGCCATGATACATTTCACTTCTGACTGCCAATACATACATTAATTTAAACTTTTTGTTTCTCAACAAATTAAATTATGGTGGAAAAAGTGATTAACGCAAGCGGGACCCGCTTGCGCTAGTCACTTTTTCCACCATAATTTAATTTATTAAGTAAAAGCATGTCAATTGCAAAATTAATAAATTACTTTTTGTTTCTCAGTTTACGTTTAATACTTTATATAGCAGTATCGTCCCCATAGGGGGTAATGCGGAACAATGAATACTGTATGTTAACTGGCTATATAAATGTGGAACAATGCCAAGGTTTTTAAAGTCGATAAAATACTTTTTTACGGCTTTATAACTTATTTTATAGGTCAGTTAATATATAGGTCAAATATTTATTCGTTTAGTATCCTTATCCAGCTATAAACGACCCACAAGTGGACATAGGTCTCCCTCCCACGTGAGTTTCTTGAACAATACCACGTTGACCAAGCCTGTTTTTTTTACGTATATTCATTTATCCAGTATTAGAAGACGTTTCTGGCTATAATTTTCCTTTTAGCAGACTTACAGCGTGTCTGTATGGTGATGACCTAATTATGCAAGTGTCACCACTAAATTCGCTCTCCATGGTGCTGTAAATCTAGCCTTAGCCAAAGGAGATAACATCTTCTGCGAAAAACTGAAATGTCCAAACTAAACCTTTTAGCACGTGTATTCAGCTTGGCCTAAAAATATCAGCGGCCGTATTATGAGCTTTTATTTACAGGCAGTTTACGCCGTGAAATGAACTGTCTGGCAAATGCGTATTATGAACAAAATTCTTAGTCAGTCGGTTCGCTAAACCAGTCATACATTAATATGTTTAAGGAGAAGGTACAACTAAAAGTTAAAGTACTAACTAAAAAATTTCAACTAAAAGTTTTATTTTTGCCATAATACCTAATTTAGCCATGCAGTTTACGGCCTGCCTGGAACTTAAATGATTTTAAAAAGCTCATAATACGCCGGCTGATACCCTTTCGAAGTGGTGATGACACATATCTAGTAGTAAGATTTTAATGAGTTGAGAATAAAAACCTGTCAAGTGCGAAATAAACTCTTACACTTAGGGTTCTGTATCTAAAATCAATTCACCAACTTAATTTTGTAGTTGAAATATAATATGTTTTTGTGTGATGTGAATAACTACAAGTTTTTGGAATTATTTATTTACTTTATTTATCAGCACTATTTAGGCTTGGTCCGTAGCAAATTATAAGTCTCTAGGCCCTAGAGACTTATCAAAATTAAAACCCCTTTCTTTTGATTGACCCCAAAGTTTTGATTCTCTAGTGTTAGACGAAAACGCTTAAAAATGTCCATAATTTGGTTATATCTTCCAAATGTCTAAATCTAAGATGTTGATTGTATTTTTGGCTTGGCAGTCAGGGACTGCATAGATATACATAATGTATGATTTTCAAGTTGATTCCTTTAGCCGTTGCTGAGTAAAAAAAGTTTTACGGACGGACACCGAAATAAGACTAGGTAAGGATTTCTTTTTTGTACTAAACCCTAAAAATTTACAGCAACTAGTAGGAAATACGACACAGAGACAGTAAATACATTTTTATATTTTCATAAATAAGTATCTAGAACATGAAATAGAACAACAATAATTCGTTAGACTAATTCGCCGTCAGAAACTCACAATAATTGCTGTCATCTGAACATTAAATTCATGTTTATAACAGTTTACAAAGAATATTAATATTCTGTGTAATGCCAAGGTTTTTGAATATATGTATTACTTGCGTAACTAATTGTATCTGTTACGGAATACTGTTTACCTATATTGAATAACAAGCTATTGCCTGCGAGTTCATACGCGTAATATTTAAGACCACACCTTGACAATTTATACAAAAAGCCATTTTCTTGAACCCCACTAACTATTAATAAAAACGCGTATCCAAATCCATTGCGTAGTTTTTAAGATATAAATAAATAAATATACTCTTTAACATTTCACACAACGTCCTCTGGTCCCAAGCTAAGCTTTGTATGCTTTTGTTATGGGTACCAGAATACGGATATACTACATATACTACTTTTCTTTTGTAAATACATACTTATATTACATAGAAACACCCAGACGCAGTACAAACATTTGTATGACAATTAGAAATATCACACAAAATGATTGTCCCGAGCGGGAATCGAACCCGCGACCTCTTGATTGGCAGTCCGTTACATGAACCACTCAATCACGAGGCTCGTCAAAAGATATAAGCTTACATAGATACATACATATATAAATAACGACTTTGTTTTATAATATTAGTAAAGATAGGATAGCAACAAAACAAATAAACATAGTTTTTTACTCAATAATTACCTATATTATAAGTCCGTGTGGTGACGGATTAACACCCGTATTCACAAACAATATTTACCTAAGTAAGTACATTTATGTGTTGATGCACTGTGCAAAGGGTAACACTTCTCAGTGCGTTCTGGGCCCTGAGTCGGGTATTTCAACGGTGTCACAACTGTACCATTATTGTACCATTATGGTGCAATAGTAAAGTTTTTGGTAGTCTACTAATAATGTGTCGTCATAACGACTTCATCATTGTCTTACAATTGTCAAAGTGACATAAATTGCTAGTCTCGTACACAACTGCTTCACAATTGCAATTCAATGACTGAAATGTTTCGGTAGTCTGCTATTTTGAATTTGACAGTAATATTTTTAAATTGTCCTGTGTCGACAGATTGCCATAAATAAAAAATAGATAGATAGAAATATTAGAAATTGTTCTTTGTAATTTATTGCAATTTACTAATCTCCTAAACTTCACATTGCTTTTTATACTAATAAATAGTATGTACAAATATATTTAAACGAAGTCTAGCATGATTAAATGTTTAAATTTATTAGTAGTTTTTCGAAAATCACTTCAACTAACGCATTTTTTAAAAACGGCAACACATACATACCATTCTAACACAATCCATAGATAAAAGAGACCGAAAATTCAATGCATAGATAAAAGAGATCGACAATTCTATTACCATTGAAAGACCGTTATGACGGCATATAGCAGACTACGGATATTTGACTTCAATTGCAACGGTATCGTGCCGGTATTGTGCCGGTATGACAATTGTTCCAAAATAGTGGACTTGAGCACCCTGGGCCCTGAGTCGGGTATTTCAACGGTGTCACAACTGTACCATTATTGCACCATTATGGTGCAATAGTAAAGTTTTTGGTAGTCTACTATTAATGTGTCGTCATAACGACTTCATCATTGTCTTACAATTGTCAAAGTGACATAAATTGCTAGTCTCGTACACAACTGCTTCACAATTGCAATTCAATGACTGAAATGTTTCGGTAGTCTGCTATTTTGAATTTGACAGTAATATTTTTAAATTGTCCTGTGTCGACAGATTGCCATAAATAAAAAATAGATAGATAGAAATATCAGAAATTGTTCTTTGTAATTTATTGCAATTTACTAATCTCCTAAACCTCACATTGCTTTTTATACTAATAAATAGTATGTACAAATATATCTAAACGAAGTCTAGCATGATTAAATGTTTAAATTTATTAGTAGTTTTTCGAAAATCACTTCAACTAACGCATTTTTTAAAAACGGCAACACATACATACCATTCTAACACAATCCATAGATAAAAGAGACCGAAAATTCAATGCATAGATAAAAGAGATCGACAATTCTATTACCATTGAAAGACCGTTATGACGGCATATAGCAGACTACGGATATTTGACTTCAATTGCAACGGTATCGTGCCGGTATTGTGCCGGTATGACAATTGTTCCAAAATAGTGGACTTGAGCACCTGTTCATCGAGCCTTTGTATTCATAGACAAAACCTAGCTATGCGTTCAGTTTAACAAACGCATAGTGCGCTTCACCACTTAAGTATTGTTTGTGAAATGATTTTGCAATCCCTGTGCGTCCATGCCTACTATGAGACCTCACAGTAACGTTTGTGAATACGGCTGTAAGAACACAAGTGTCGCCACTCCTTTTCCAGGGAGCTGTAAGCTAAGGGATATTGTACACAGATAACATCTTCTGTGAGAGATGAACACTAAACTAAACCCTATGCCAACACGCCTGGTTAGCGCGATATAGTAGACCATATTCCCTTACCAAAGTGGAGGAGGCCCGTGCCCAACAGTTGGACGTTAATAGGCTGTTAAGAGAAAGAGAGTCAAGTTTCGAATCAATTTTGATTAAGATTTAATCTGGTTATCTCAAGAATTTGCCAAATAATTTGTGTTTATTTTGATATTGAATTTTGGCAAAGTATCATTCAGTAAATATCAGTTTGGCTGCTGTGATCATTACCTATATTATATGAAATATATTTTACGATATTTACGTAACACGGTTGTATAAATAACCATAGCACTTAAATATCTCGGAATGATTTAGATCTGTCTGTGAATTTGAGACATAATTGCTATATTATTAGCATACTAGCTGCTGCCCGTGACTTCCTAAGCGTGGAATTTAGACAATTTTCATCGATTTCGCAACATTTTTCACTGACGCTTCGCTCCTATTAGTCACAGAGTAATATTATATAGCCTATAGCCTTCTTCGATAAATTTACTATTCAACAATAAACGAATTTTTCATATCGGACCAGAGTGGTTCCTGAAATTAGCGCGTTCAAACAAACAAATAAACTCTTCAGCTTTATATTAGGCTCACATGAATATACTTGACTGTAACATAGGTAGGTATCATTTACCCTAGGAGCATAGGGGCCATGGCCCGGGGCGGCCAGCCTGATAAGGGCGGCGAAAGCCTTCAAGTTTAAAATTTTGCTCTATCTCCTATTAATTTATAGGGCGGCTAATTAAATTGGCCCGGGGCTTCAAATCAAATGGCCCAGGGCGCAAACTTTTCAAAATACGCCTCTGTAGGTATCATCATCATAATAACATCACGACTTTTCTCCAAGGTAGTAGATAGAGCCTATAGAACAGAAACCATACTATAGGCATGTAGTTATCGACATTAATGATAGTTTACGTTTTCTCTACATTTAATTACGTTCGGGCTAAACTACAATGAGAATTCTGGACCGACAAAGATAAATATCTTTGTTTAGAGACACTAGCGGAAATAGTTGGCTCGATTCCTGTATAGGACAATTTTTTTTCGAGTATTACTGGTACTACACCGATTTAAGTAATGTATCTATCTTAAGGATCTTGGCCGTGTGGTGACGGATTAAGAACACAAGTGTTACCATCTCTTTTCCTTCCCAGGATCCTGTAAAAGCCCGCTATGCGATATTATACACAGACAAAATCCACTGTGATGGACGGAAATGTCGAAAATAAACCCCATGCCACGCCTGCTGCTGTGAGTCAGCGCAGACTATAATCCTTCCCAAAGGGCAGGAGGCCCGTGCCCAACAGTGGGACGTTAGTAAGCTAGAGAGAAGTAGTGGATCTAGAACTCTACATGTCTTATTTCAATACTATTTGTGTAATAATTTAGAAAAATACATTTTATAGCGATTAAAAAAAAAATCTGTTGGAGCAGACCACAAAGGAAAATGCTACCCAAGGTCGCACACGCGGGCACATGTCTACTACATGTACATTGTACTAAATATCATCATCATCATAATAGAATCACACCTTTTCCTCGTGGTGGTAGGCAGAGACTATAGAGCGCTATCTGCTACGCTGCAAACACACTTCCTTGCACTCATACATCTGGTTATACCCGACGGTTATAAGTGCTAACGCACTTGACCCTTTGGACCAAATAACCTAACAAAATATAGAAAGTGTTAATATTTGCCAGGACTATTGCAGTTACTACTTGATTCGGTTCAACAAACAGCCGCAGTTCTGCAAGAAGGTTGAAGAGTTACCACCACCGCGTCGACCACCAACCAGGGGTAGACCGACGAAGACGGAACATACGCTGGAGTGTGTTTGTGAGAAGGAAGATGTGGATCTACCTGGTACCTTCACTGTCACTAAGTTGCTAAAGGTGAAATACTGTATTTAATAGTTTATAGTCTGTTTACAGCCCATTAATGTCCCACTTCGGGCCACGTCCCCACGGGCCTTCTTCACTTTGGGAGAGATTATGTACTACTATAACGTGCTGACCAGGTGTGATGGCACAGGGTTTATTTTCGAGCTTTCCGCCTCTCACTGTATGTCAGTATGTCTCAGAGTATGTCATCTGTGTACAATATTCCTTAGTAGGCTTTAATAGCACCCTGGAAAGAAAAAGAGGTGCACACATGTATCCTTAATCCGTCACCACACGGACAGTGATTTAATAGTTAAATATATAAAAAATTAACAAACAAAAAATAAACGAAAAATCAAGGGTAGTTAACATGGCGTCCTTGGAACCCAAACTAAGATTATTATTTTCTTTCAATTCTAACATACCACCATGATTTTAGTTTGAAGTATTCCATCTCTCACAAAAGATGTTATCTTCTTCTTCTTCCCAACCCATTAAAGCCCCACTACCGGGCGTGGGCTTCCTACTATGCTGCATGAACCACGCGCATTGACATATGACTTATTTTCGAGATTTCCGTCTTTCGCAGTTGATAGTAATTGCACTTTTTAATGCCTTAGCTGTCTCTTACAGAACCCTGACCCTGGGAAAGAAATAGGGTGGTGACACTAGTATTCTTAATTAAGATCTTATCCTCTGACAGAGAAATCTTAATATACCTACTCTCCCAAAATCGTCCTTTATTTCTTTTAGGAAGATGTAACAAATCGGAAAGGTCTACCAGCTATTGAAAGGAAGCCATTATCTGGTCTTTTAGCTAACATGAGTTCTGAAAAGAAGAAGTTAGTGGAACTGGTGTATCAGGACATTGTGAGATTGTCAGGAGTGTCGTGGAATGATGTCAAAGGACTGTCTCCAGCGAAGAGTTTGCTCGTGGAATCTGTGGTTTATCCTGTAAGGTCGGTTACAAAAAATATTCGATTCTAAGTCATCAGATCTTTATGGTGTTAGAATCTATTTGTTATGTAGCCTAGTACGTCCATACTGTCAATCCGTCATGACGGAATAAGAAACCCAGTGTCACCTTCTCAAGATGCTGTAAGATCTAGCTAAGTGATATTACAAGTATATAACATCTCCTAAAAACGAAAAACTGGAAATTCAACCCTTTACGAATACATTTGATCAGAGTGCCATAATAGACCAATGACCTACGAGATCTTTCAAGAGCTTGGTTCCAAAAAACAATTCAACAAAAAAGATTTTTCTTCTTAGACATTTTATGAGATAAAAGCATTATATTTCCAAGTAGAGTTTTTGTTGCCCTAATGGTTAGCCTATTAATATCATCTACTTCTTCAGGTATCCAGAGGTATTTACAGGTCTTCTAGAACCCTGGCGAGGAGTGCTCCTCCACGGGCCCCCAGGCACTGGAAAAACGATGCTAGCTAGAGCCGTGGCCAGTGAAAGTGGTTGTACTTTCTTCAACGTATCTTGTAGTACTATTGTTAATAAATGGAGAGGGGAATCGGAAAAAATCATCAAGGTATGAGAGACGTTATAAAATATATTTACCACAAATACTTATGGTCTTATTCATGATGACTTATCGGAGGTTTAAACGAAGATTTTATCGGAGAGAAAAAAAACGTTTTATCGTAAAAAGACTATTATGAATACCAAGTTTTGAGAATTTTCGCGAACCGATTTTAGCGAACTTTTAAACCTCCGATAAGTCATTATTAATAAGACCATTAGTGTATAGTTACTTTTATTTTTTTAGAGTGCTCGCCGGCTCTTATTTTTTTATTCTCTGTACCTGCTGATTTTAAAGACGATGGAAAGGCATTGCTTTTAATCTTAAATGTCTGATGCCTTATCGAAAGTTTCGTTATAGTACCAGTAAGCTATTTTTGAGACATTTTAGAATTTTTTCTTTTGCAACAGGTACTCTTCGAAATGGCTTCATATTATTCCCCATCAATAATCTTCATTGATGAGGTCGAAACCCTGGCGTCAGATCGATCATCTCCTGGTGAACACGAAGCTTCAAGGCGTTTGAAGTCACAACTACTGACTGAACTAGACGGCATACAGGAAAGAGATGGCATCATATTTTTATTGGCTAATTCTAACATGCCATGGTAAGTTCAAATCTGAGTTTTTGCCGTAGATGTCCCAAGCTAAGCGTATATGCTTGTGTTAATGGTACAAGAATACGGTTAGACTACATAAACTACTTTTGTAAATATATGCTTTTAATACATAAAAACACCCAAACAATTATAAACACCACATAAATGATTGTCCTGTGCGGGAATCAAACCCGCGACCTCAGGAACGGTAGACCGTTACATAAACCACTGGACCACGAGGCAAGTCATTATTATTGAATAAATGAAGTACAATTTATTAAAATATGTGGTATTTTCTCATCAGGGAACTAGATCCAGCAATGCTAAGAAGACTAGAAAAGCGTATTTATATTCCACTACCAGACTTCAAAACGAGAGAAGAATTGTTTCAAACTTATCTGAACGCGAAGAATATAGAACTATATCCAAAGGTTGACTTTAAGGAGTTGTCATCCAAGACGGAGGGTTACTCTGGTAGTGATATCAAGCTTGTATGCAAAGAGGCGCTCATGTCTACCGTCAGGAAGATGCTACCTAATATGAGTGGGAAAGGTAGTGCTATTATATCTTTACTTATTATAAAACAAAGTCGTTATTTTTGTGTGTTCATATATGAGCTTAACCTTTAAAAGTACGAAACGTATTTTGATGCGGTTTTCTATAGTAGATAGAGGGGTTCAAGAGGATGGCTGTTTGTATAAATTGTTTGAAATTTGGGTGAAATCGCGGGCAATGCTAGTATCTTATATTTCATTTCACATTGTCTGTTGGTACACATTTTTAACACGTATTTATTAGCTTTGTTCGTATCTATTTTTCAAACTATGTAACAGGATCTTTAAAGGTTGGTAAGGACCGATGACAACGCAATAATTTAGGCAGTATAGGTTACAATACATAATTACATAATAATGTGAAAATAACAGCAGTTTCTAGAGAAAATTTACTTATAGGTGTCAAGCCGTTTTAGCCATGCGGAAGTAACAAACATACAGAGAAAAATGCAAACTTCTATGTTAAAACATTATGAACACAGATTATTCTGTAGTGTAGACTTCAGAACATCACGTTATCACGTACAGGGGTGACGCAGTATTTAAACGCGGGTGTAATATACAAACTGCAGTTATCTATAAATATGGTGTAAATCAGGGAAAGAGAATAGCTATTTCAGGTCACTGTAGTATAAGCAGAGTGGCGCAGTGGAAGCGTGCTGGGCCCATAACCCAGAGGTCCGTGGATCGAAACCACGCTCTGCTATACACTTTTTGCCGTTAGTTTAACAAAGAAATAGTTAAACTACATAGTATCATAATAAAATATTAGCAGAGTTAATTACGCGGTGTGCTAAAGAACAGCGTCAGGCTCAGGCAGCGGTTTCTTCGACCATACATAGATTTGAATATAATCACAATTAACTACATAATTTATTATAGGTACCATAAATGCATATTTTATAATCATGTTTGGCCATGTGTATGCACAGATGTATAGCCACGTGTATCTGTGCGTATATGAGTATAAAGTAAGCCAAGATAGTAGGTATGTTTAAATTATGGCAGATGGCATAAGTTTTTGCCTACTTCTGTGCAGTGAGTCGTAATGGTTTAGTTAGGTTATAACAACCAATTGCCCGCGACTTCGTAGCAATGTAATTTCATAGCCAGATCCTAAACAAAATATACATAAAAACATCCTCTTGAACAACAATCTTAAATCACAATCCATTGCGTAATTTTGAAGATATAAGCTTACAGGGACATACATACATACAAAAATAACGACATTCTTTTATAATTTTTATAGTTTCATTTTTAACTTTACAGGTAATGTCCAGAACCGTAAAGACAAGTTAGATCTTACAGACATACTAACAGCCATAGAGAAGACCAAACCTGTCTCCAAGCATTTGACTAGAAGACATGTGGAGTGGCAGAATGAAATGGGCTGTTCATAATTTAACAGTTATTTATATCTACTGTTATGAAAATAAACCACTTTCGACATATTTATAAGCATTTTCTTTAAAATTTTAGGTCAATGTTTTTGAGACTTTCAGTTACTATAGTAACAGGTGGGGTGGTATTGATAAATTGAACACAAATATTATAGTGGCTTTAAATTGAATGAATGAGTCACGCAAATATTACAGTAAGTCTGTTATGAATTTGGACTAAACATTTTCACATTCAAAAAGTAGCCTATGTTCTGTCTTAGAGTATCTTCATACCAAATTTCATTCAAGTTAAATACTTAGGGATTTATAAAATTGGAATGGAAAGCTCATAGATGGATTGTTGCATTAAAAAAAGGAAATGAAACTTGAGAGTCCTGTATTATCAAACCCTGCATTTCTTTGGTCATTATCAGTAACCAGCTTTCAAAAAGGAGGTTCTAAAATGTTTAATTTTAAATGAATTTTTAAACCTTTTTTTTACCAGTCATCGGGTATTGCCTGTATTGTTCAAAACACATCATTTACACCATAATATACAATCAAGTCACTTTAATGCTCTAATTTGGTACAGTATTTATGTATCTTAAAATTTTATACAAAAGCAAATATTACACCATAAATAAAGTTTTATTAAAAATTGTACACTTGCGATGTAATTAAAATATATTAATAACTAGTAAAAACTTCTGTTTGTTACAAATTGGGTATGATAATGAGCTTAACAAATTATACAATATATTTTTTACTGCGTGTTTACTTATAAGGAACTACAGATATGTAGGTACCTACACTATTTATTTATAAATGGAATGCACAATGGTATGATTTCACCACCTCAAACCCCTCTCATGTAACTCCTTTTTGGCTTCTATTATTTCTTCCTGTAGTTCTTTGGCAGCTTTCTCACAATTATTAAAAGTAAAAACACTATACAACACTTCAATTACAGCATATAAACCAAACAAAGCAATAAACACCAGCGGTGAAAATTTTATGAACGTCATATTTTCATGGATCCAAGGATGTTTTACATGACCTTCTTTTAATGAATACCACACTGCAAAGAATGCTGATACCACCGAAATCCATTCTAAAAGTTTAGTCATGGCTCTGTAAAAAATAAAATAAATTAAAATAAAAAAAAATCGCACGTATCGGTGCATGTAAATTAAAGATTTACTAATCGTACAAGGTCTCGCAGGTTTTCAGTTCTTCAGTTTAACAATGCTTGTATGATGCAAATTAATTTTACTATACAAAATTCCTAGAAAAATTAAGAAAATTCGATCTAATTTTTGCAACCTTCTCGTGTTTGCCTTTGCAATTTCGGCAAACAACAGAAAAGTCATTTGTCAATCCGTCATACGTCATGAATAAATGTCAGAAATCACCACAGGCTACAGTAATGGTACCATAAGTTAATAATACAAAAATATTTTGAATACACTTTGCATAAAGCCAATGGACACCGATACACATTTCTATGACCGCTTATGTTGGAGCTTTAAGCCAAAAGACAACAGAAGTTGGGTTGTTAACTCAAAACTGACTTCAATCATGGCAGTAGCATTATGTTAGTACCATTTCATAATCTTTGCATCGAGCACTCTCAAAAGTGATGCGTGCAATCCATACCAACTTCACCGACAAAAAATTAACAAGTATTTTTTCTTTAAATTGGCATTGATTGAAATTTTATTTATATAATATTATCGTTAGTATGTAATATTATTTATTGTTAAAAAAAATTTAAGGCTTTCTTTTTGTCGGAGTTTTCTGGAAATATTCAATGTTAATTCAAGCTGTGTTAAAAATAAATAAATATAAGTATGGATGAAGGTATAAACAATGACTCTTTTTATATTCCACACCTAGACCCCGTTTTCCAATCGGCGCACAATAGCGCATTATGCGGCACAATGCTCAATGTTGAGTGTTCCAATTACAGCATCGCATCGCACAATCGAGCACTCTCAAAAGTGATGCGTGCAATCCATACCAACTTCAGCGACAGAAAATTATCAAGTATTTTTTCTTTAAATTGCCATTGATTGAAATTTTATTTATATAATATTATCGTTAGTATGTAATATTATTTATTGTTAAAAAAAATTTAAGGCTTTCTTTTTGTCGGAGTTTTCTGGAAATATTCAATGTTAATTCAAGCTGTGTTAAAAATAAATAAATATAAGTATGGATGAAGGTGAATGTCTAAATACTAAAAGGGCACTTGTCCCTCAAAAATTTAAAGGATTAATTTTACAGGAAACATAAAAAACCATTTTTTTTCTAAATCATTCACTACTAATCTTTGGTTTTAATATATGTTATAGAGTATATAGGAAGCAATAAATTCTACTATAGAAATCAACATAATATCTCTGTACATTTTAAGAAACAGCTTCAGAAAATCATGGACATGTGACCTTTTAACAATTAATCATGGTATTAGATGGACATGTGCCCCTATAACACCAAATAGTAGATTAGTATTATGTTAAAGTAAAGAAAATATTGTAAAAAAAACACAAAAATAGAATCAAAATATATTTTATTCCATTTATCAAATTATTGTTGAGCTTCTAATACTGGCCAATCATATATTATGTTCCAGAATGAGATATATTCTATCTCTAGACTTATTGCCTGATTAGTGGGAGCATATTGTGCGGTACATGATCGTACCTGTGGCGTAGCAAACAACGGCCTAAAACGCAGCCGTGTGTATTGATTAGGTGCCGAGAGAGCACAGCGAGATAATGTACAAACTTGCATTATCAATTTTGTTATGCAGTAGTAAATAGTAGTGTAACATTAGAATACACTTGCGACGTAACGCTAGCGTATCAAGACCGACCATACCGGATACGAAGAGAGAAGGATATAAGTAGGGATAATAGCCATATAGCTTTTTGTATAGAAATCTGGAAAATTTTCGCTGAACACGCTCAATCATTAAGCTATATTTAGACTCATGAGGGTCCCAGCTAATAGAATTACACTCTAAAATACTACGTACGAACGAAAAATAAAGTATAATAATAGTATTTCGATCTTGAAATGAAGTTGATTGTCTAATTACAAAACCTAGCAATTTGAAGCTTTTTTTACAAATGTTTGTTATGTGTGTATTAAATGTTAGACCCAGGTCCAGCAGCACCCCTAAGTCCCTAATTTCAGTAACTCTCTCCAGCGGAACACTAGATATGCTGTAGCTGTGAACATACGGGACGCGACATCGAATAAATGTTGTAACTTTGCATTTAGATACATTGAACTCTAGATGATTACTAGCTGCCCACGCCACTACACTGTCGATGTTGACCGCTGGAGAGCGTCACGGTGGTCTCTGTGACCAATACCCAAAAACAACTTCAGATCGTCAGCAAACATCAGACACTGGACCGAGCTGACAACACCAGGCAAATCATTGACCATTATTAAAAATTGCGTCGGACCTAAAACACTACCTTGACTCACACCAGAGCGAGTGTCATATGGTCAGACTGATAATTACCTAGTTGAACATACTGTGCACGATTTGCGAAATAACTAGCAAATAGTTTCAAAAGGTAAGGCGTGAATCCGATTTCAGCAAATTTTCGTAATAGCACATCATTGTGGACCGGGTCGAATGCTTTTTTGAAATCAAGATACACCGCGTCCACTTGTCTCTGACGATCTAATTCAGCAACAGTATAGTCTACAAAATTAACTAAATTACCTACCGTAGTAGTGGACTTACCTACCATAAGCCCATGTTGGCACTCGCTCAGGTGCTCAAGTCCACTATTTTGGAACAATTGTCATACCGGCACAATACCGGCACGATACCGTTGCAATTGAAGTCAAATATCCGTAGTCTGCTATATGCCGTCATAACGGTCTTTCAATGGTAATAGAATTGTCGATCTCTTTTATCTATGCATTGAATTTTCGGTCTCTTTTATCTATGGATTGTGTTAGAATTGTATGTATGTGTTGCCGTTTTTAAAAAATGCGTTAGTTGAAGTGATTTTCGAAAAACTACTAATAAATTTAAACATTTAATCATGCTAGACTTCGTTTAAATATATTTGTACATACTATTTATTAGTATAAAAAGCAATGTGAAGTTTAGGAGATTAGTAAATTGCAATAAATTACAAAGAACAATTTCTAATATTTCTATCTATCTATTTTTTATTTATGGCAATCTGTCGACACAGGACAATTTAAAAATATTACTGTCAAATTCAAAATAGCAGACTACCGAAACATTTCAGTCATTGAATTGCAATTGTGAAGCAGTTGTGTACGAGACTAGCAATTTATGTCACTTTGACAATTGTAAGACAATGATGAAGTCGTTATGACGACACATTAATAGTAGACTACCAAAAACTTTACTATTGCACCATAATGGTACAGTTGTGACACCGTTGAAATACCCGACTCAGGGCCCTGATGTTGTTTGGATGAAGCGTTCAGAAATAATTGTTAAAAGGGCACATGTTCTTGGACAAGTGCCGTTATAGTATTTATTCGTTTTTTGACATTCCTGTCATGACTTATTAAAAGCACGGATATGCGCTGTTTTGTCAGAAAACGGTGTAAATAGATGTTGCCAAGGTATAAAAACAAAAAAAATATTTTGGGGAAAAAAGGTGACAAGTGCCCTTTTAGTATTTAGACATTCAGGTATAAACAATGACTCTTTTTATATTCCACACCTAGACCCCGTTTTCCAATCGGCGCACAATAGCGCATTATGCGGCACAATGCTCAATGTTGAGTGTTCCAATTACAGCATCGCATCGCACAATCGAGCACTCTCAAAAGTGATGCGTGTAATCCATACCAACTTCAGCGACAGAAAATTATCAAGTATTTTTTCTTTAAATTGCCATTGATTGAAATTTTATTTATATATTATAGTTAGTAATATTATTAATTGTTAAAAAAAAAATTAAGGCTTTCTTTTCGTCGGAGTTTTCTGGAAATATTCAAAGTAATTCAAGCTGTGTTAAAAATTAAATAAATATAAGTATTGATGAAGGTATAAACAATGACTTTTTTTTATATTCCACACATATAATGTGAATACAATGTTTATTTTAGAATTTTTTTTTTCAACACTGAACTTAGCGCACTCTGCTGGCGCATTTTGAAACTAATTCACGTTCCAATTAAGCGTCAGCATTGTGCGGTACTGAGTCGCATTATGCTCTGCCATTGGAAAACGGGGATAATGTGAATACAATGTTTATTTAAGAATTTTTTTTCAACACTGAACTTAGCGCACTCTGCTGGCGCATTTTAAAACTAATTCACGTTCGTAAGCGTCAGCATTGTGCGGCATTGTGCGGCACTGAGTCGCATTATGCTCTGCCATTGGAAAACGGGGGATGAATGCTCCAAGTTGTGTTATGTAACAAGTATAGACAAAAACGTAGTTACTCAGTAAGCTACTCTGTGTCTGATTTGACAGCATATGAACGTGACAGTTGACAAACTGTCAACTTGACAGTTTGTTTTTGTAAAGTAAACAAAGTGGGTTGATATTTAGATTTTAGCTATAAAAATAATTTCTTTGTTGAGTCTTACAACAAAATTAACATGAACGAAATGGACGATAAATTCTGCTATGTTTATAGCTCCTCCTTGGAGCATAAGGTGGAGATAAAGATGTGAGTTTTACTATAACTTAGAATCTTCATGTAAACCATATTATTTATTTTATTGCGTAAATGGACATAAATTTAGTTTAAAACCGTATTTTGCTAGTAATCCCTTAAGAGGGGGTATTTCCATTAATAGACCAACGTATAAAAAAATACCACGTGGCTACCTACATACCACTACAGAAAAGTTTTTTTTAGTTGTTGGGAGATAATGCAATCGCAATCTGTTTCTATGTATTCTGTCTTCTCTCTATGTTTAGGAATCTATATTGAAAACTTACAACGTCTTATATTATATACCAACTACAAAGTTATTGTTCTCTATTGCACTCCAAAACAATACCATTGAGATATTGATAATTTTAACAATATATTAATTGATTAATTCCCATGTGCTTGCTACCTTCTTTTTGTTATTCTGCTGCAAGTTTTATTAAAAAAAAATCACTAAATAGCCAGGCATGTTATTTAAGGATTTAAACCCCCCTAAATATCAATAATAGTACCTTATTCTTGTAAATAGGTAATTATTCTATAACCATGTCAAAATGGAAAACTCCCCACAAGAAAATCTCAGCTATGTCCGTTTGTAACTACCATGTCACTAAATCTTGCACAAAACCCTGAGTGTGGGATTAAAAAACCTACTGGGCCAGTTTTTTTAATAAATATACATGTACATTTCACTCAACATGCTCTGATCCCATATTTGTTCATTGTTGTAACTTTCAGTGGTACGTTAGAAGGAAAACGTGCCAAGCCTGAATATGACAAACTGCTGACAGACCCAATGCTCAAGTTCTCCGGACTGTATCAAGAAGGCTGCTCTGATTTGTATGTGACCTGTCAGGTGTTGAGTGATGGTGAACCTCTGGCATTGCCTATCACCACTTCTTATAAGGCTTTTACAAACCGATGGAAGTAAGTCATCTATAGAATTAAATTAAATAATGTTTTGCCAAATACATCTATAACAACTAAGGTTTTAATATAGTGTTTTTTTTAGTCAATCAAATATTTCTTTTGTTTGTTTGTATGTCTGTTTCTACACATACAAAGTTGCGGGCAACAGCTAGTATAAGTATAGATGAAATTGCAACATACACCTGTTTCCAGCCCATTTACGTCCCACTGTTGGGCACGGGCCTCCTCCACTTTGGGAGGGATTATGGTCTACTGTGCCACGCTGACCAGGTGTGTTGGCACACGGTTTATTTTCGAGTTTTCAGTCTTTCACAAAGGAATCTGTTTACAATATCCCTTAGCGCCCTCGGGAGGAAAAGGGAAGGGTCACCACGTGAACAATGGATAACATACACCTAGTAAAATATAAATGAATTTTATTTGTACATACAGCTGGAATGAGTGGGTGACACTGCCAGTGTTCTTCAGTGATCTACCGAGGAATGCAACACTTGCAATGACGATATACGATTGTGCTGGGCCTGGGAAGGTGATGATTGTTGGTGGGACTACAATATCACTGTTTGGGAAACATGGCAAATTGAGACAGGTTAGTCATATTTATTACTATGTTTTTATTTATTTTTATACTGTATAGAGTGACAAACAAGCATACGGCGCGCGTTATTGTAAGCATTTACCATTACCTATGGACGTTTGCAACACCAGAACGTTGGACGTTGTGTGAAATGTCCATGAATATTTATTAATTTATTGTTTGCCCAGTTTCTACGTGCTACCACAAATAACGGGAAAAAGAGCGAAAGATTTCATTCATTTTGACCTTTTATCACCTATTATTCTATATTTTAGAATATTATTAGTATTCATATCACTCGTAAATATTTAATTCTAATTACTGAGTTGTCTTAAGTTAACATTGGTATCGTTCAACAACCGTTTTTATGAGATAATATAATTATTAATTACTTTTGTTATTAACTAGCGGTTTCACGCGACGTGGAATTTAGAAGACAAACCCAAGCGAATTACACGCAAATGCCATTCTTTTGAAATACTCTGTGCCGCAACTTCATACTCGCATAGTATTTGAAACCAAATCTAACAAATTATACAAAAAAAAAATCCAGCTTGAACCACTCTATCTATTAAAAAAACCGCATCAAAATCCGTTGCGTAGTTCGGAGGTTCTAAGCTCACATAGAGACATAGGTACATACAATAATAACGACTTTGTTTTAAAATAATAATTTATTTGCCCTCGATTTACAATAGATTTACACCTACCATTGGCACTCCATGACCCTACTCCTATAGTACAGGTATGGAGTGTCGTTGGTAGACGTCCCATCACATTTTATTCTTACATTAAAAACCTCAAAGGGCCTTTGCTTGTTGGACTTTTGTCCTCATGTAAGTCTACCTAAGGACGGGGTATTTCTTTAATAGGAATAGCCCGTGACTCGGTAAAAGAAAAACAAAACAGTAGTAATAAATAAGTGAAGATAAAGAAGAAAATCGCATATTTAAACACTGTCCAATCGACATGTCCATGCAGGTTGTCTGGAAGAGATCGCTGACAGCGATAAGTCCGCCGATTGTACATTAATCGTTTGTATATAAATTGTAAAAATTTTGTATTATTGGTGTGCAATAAAGTATATTGTATTGTATTGTAAAATCAAAGATAGGTAAAACATAATATATCTAATATATAAAATTCCCGTGTCACAGTGTTAGTTACCGTACTCCTCCGAAACGGCTCGATCGATTTTCCTGAAATTTTGTGTACATATCCTCTAGGTCTGAGAATCGGCCAACATCTATTTTTTAAACTTTTTTTTTTGGTATGGCAAAACAACGTTTGCCGGCTCAGCTAGTTTGTATATATAACTAATATTTCGTCACGTGTATGAGCGCGGGTGTATATTAAAATATTACTTGTTATTCTAGTTTTGGTAAACTGGTTCTCGATCGGACCGTAACCAAACAGATTCATAATTAAATAGATTCATAATTAAACAAACAAAATGTTATACAACATAATTCTAAAGTTCGAAGTTTGAAATGCGATAGATTGAATTCTGGCCCTCAAGTCGCATATTTCAATGGTGTCACAATGCCATCACAAGAAAAAAGATTTCTCGATAGAAAATCTTAGCGAATCAACCTCTCCAATTTACGATTTTTTTCATTTGTCGGTCTATTATCGCGTATTAACTAATGAAATAACTTTAAAACCATAAGTAACTATTATATATAAAAACACGTAAATCAGAATTAAAATATATTTAGTAGATATTGAGTAAACAAAAAAAATATCCCTAATTCTTTATTTTCTATACCTACTAGCTGTGTTAATATGTACATGTCGACGATAATATTGATGTAGGCCCTTAACGCATTAGAATTTTGAAACCTTGATACCGACGACGCGCCTTATGCCCTTTACTATTAGAGACTGTTCATATTCATAATCATTTTATTGAATAACGACGTCTTTTGTGAAGCCTATACATATATAACAGTAATCCTTATATGTTGGAATGAATGAAATTTTATTTTGTATATCAAAAAGCTCTCTGTTCTCAAACTAAATATCATTCTTGTATTAAATCATCATCAACCTAGACCTTATTATATTTACTTGTGACCTTCCTCGTCTGCATTTTGCGAGAAGATCTTTATGGTCATTATAGTATTAAATATCTACTACTTACTAGAGATGAAACGGTTAGTAGTTTGGCCGGATACCGGATATTCGGCAAGCTACTAGGCCGGAGCGCCGGATATCCGGCTGCCGGATATTCGGCCCTTTATTGCGTTGACGCGATCAGTTTGATTTGACCAACAAATGCGAAAAATTTGGTATTTATTCATCACAATTTGCCACTTGTTAATTTTGAGTATTAAAGTAATAATTAATAAAACAAACATTTTTGATGTGCGATTATAAACGGTGTCCATAACCTATTGGAGTATGATTTGCCTTGTGTAAAATAATGAGATTTTTTAAAATTTTACTATCCGGTATCCGGCCGGATACTGTATTGCTATCCGGTATCCGGCCGGATAGTGAAAACAAGGCCAGATAGGCCGGATATCGGATAGTTACCGGATATCCGTTTCATCTCTACTACGAGTACTTACCTCGCCCGTCGCTTTTAACTTCTCAATAAAAATGTATTTTAAATACTGTTAGTTGTTATTTAAATAATCGATATAGAATTTTCGTAATGTCTACGAGCCTCGTGGTTGAATGGTTCATGTAACGGGGTTCAATTCCCGCTCGGGACAATTATTTGTGTAATATTTATAATTTTCATACAAATATTTGTACTGTGTCTGGGTGTTTCCTATGTCTGTTTAATAGGCATGTATTTACAAAAGAAAAGTAGTATATGTATTCTATCCGTATTCTGGTACCCATAACACAAGCATATAAGCTTAGCTTGGAACATTTAAGAAAAAAATAATTTAATAACCCTCCCTTTTATCAAATAATTTAAACCTCTTAAAACATTTGAATATAGGCAAAATATTGATTCAGTGTTATATAAATTGAATGTGTATATAAGTGAATATGCATATCGTTACGTAGGAGAATAATCATCATAATTGCAAAGCAAAATTTAATCGATAATAAAAGCTATTTAATCGATATTAAAAGTTCGATTTACTCATAAAACATAATAGGTATATTGCATGTATGTTTGTTTCTTTATTTTTTATTGACCTACGTTTATCTTAACAATATAGACACCATACAGGATGAGCTTTTTTTAAATGACCTCGTAACTTGAAATAATTTAATATGTATTTCAATATTGCCAAAACGGGCTCATAGCTTATTTTATACCAGCCAGCCTTAAAGTATACCTAGCGTAACTTTTTTTAATTCTATAGACATTAAGACACTATGTTAGAAAATATCTGGTATATGCATTTCTTTGACCGATACTACTATAAAAAATAGCTCAAGAATACTTTAGATTTCAAACGCAGTTCACTACGTTTTTTAGTATTAAAAATTTTACTCATTCATTACACACATTGTATTGTGTAGACGTCTCGGATTTGAATCAAGTAATTATTTTTTAATTAAACAGTATTTTTATGAAACTGTGCCTAAATATGTTTTATTTTAACTTATATGTTGTTTCTAATAAACCTACTACCTAGAAACCTGTTACACTTTTACACAGTACGATATAGATATATACGATATAGACTTTATATTAACTCTTTTCAGCTTTGACTTTTAATCCTTCATCTTGTCAGGAACAAGACCCTATAAAATGACAAATTAAATAATAATTTAGATATCTCTATATTCATCAACAAGGCCATAAAATTTGCGATGCAACCTGTATATACGTATCTCTTGAGAATTATGTGCGGAAAATACCGCAGTCCGCTCACCTATCAGAGAGGCGACGGCGTGGGTACAATGTGCCTGTGTCGATTTTAGTTTAAGCGAATCTAAAAACTTTCTAGCCAAGTTTATAGTTAAATAAACAATGATCTATGGTGTTAAGAAAAAAAAACATCAAAATTGAATATAGAATGTGATGTAGTGATAGTGTAGTGCTTGACTTATTTTTTTAATAAAAAGCTCCTTGTTAGTTCTTTATTTGAATAATGGGATCGTCATTTAGTTCATTGCAAGGATGTAAAGAGTTTTATTTAAATTTAGTGTCCCAATTTAAAAAGTTATTTTCTGATGTCAAAAAGGGTATGTTTGATCTCCGTGTATGGCCTGGAGTGGAGGGAAGTGAGAAGACTCCAGGGAAGGCACCCGATAGAGGCAAGGAACAGATGCAGAGATTGGGTAAACTGGCAAAGAAACATCGAAACGGACATATTCCCAAGGTAAATACTTAAATTACATTAAAAAAAACCTTCGAAAATTACAAAAGAATTTTTTTGCCATTTTTGGTGTTCGTTGTATTTTTTTTAAGCCGTGTATATGCTACACACCTACAAATTGTTATAAACATTTTCTAATTTCTTGTGTTTAATTTTATCTTGGCTGTACCGTTAATACTGCCTGTCGATAGGTACTGATTGATTGCGAACTCAAAACAAGATATCGAGGTGACCAGCGATCATCTGGAAATAGTGTTGCCACACTTATTCTATCTAATATTTTTTTATTAATAATTATTTACTGTACAATTTTAAAGGTCAGTGTACGTGACCTTGTAATTAATGAACTTAAAATATGTTGACGTTTGACGTGTATGTCGACATATGACATTACTATACACTGCATGACGTCACAACTACACGTCATTCATTTACATACATTATACGTGCACGTGTATATGCAATACACGCTGCGAACGCATTTGAATCGACTGCCGTGATTATCTGTTTTTCTTATTTATTTTTTGTATTTGGATAACAAAGTAGAAACCTAGATATATCTGTCAGAAATGAAGACGAACGTAGGTGATGGTGCTCCTCCTAAATCCAGAATTCTTCGACCAGGCTAGACCTTGCACGCCCTCCTTCCAAATAAAGAATTCTTCGAACAGGTCGATACTAGGAGTTTCGTCCCACGATCGTAATTACTTATATGGTGTTGCTATCTTAACTACTCTGCAAACTTTGTAAGTGCGATGCAGGATTGTGTGTCGCCATCTGTTGACATCATGCTGGAATTTCTGTAGCGAAAGTTATTCGCTAGATGTCGCAGCAGTAATATAGTACCAAATACATATTTAGATGTTATCTATTTGTTTAACAGGTGGATTGGCTAGACAGACTGACATTTAGGGAGATAGAGATGATAAATGAGAAAGAGAAGCGAAGTTCCGACTACATGTATTTAATGATAGAGTTCCCTACAGTGCAAATTGGCGGCATTAATGTAAGTATTAGAATTTTTTTGAATTATTTTTAGTATTAGTTATGTCCGTGGGGTTGACGGACAAATGCCACCTCCCCATATCCTGCCCGCGGGGGTTGTAAAACCGACTAGAGAATCACGTCGCATGACACCTGCATATATCCAAGCAGGGTTGACGTCAGGCAGGCGGCTGCAAGTAAAAATCAGCCAAAACCCATTGTAACATGAAATAGAGCAATCGTGTTTTGGCAACCCCGAATAGCGGGATAAGGGCAGGAAAATAATATTGAATGGTGATGAGTCATTCTTATTAGGTACCGAAAGAACATATTAAGGTTTTCTATACTATCTATCGGGATTATTTATGTCGATTGATGTGATATACAGGATGGCGCAATAGAACGTGCATTTAATGTGTATAGGCTAAAAAAATAAAGACAAAATGTATAGTTGAAATAAAAAATAGGATGATTAGGTAATTAAATGTAGTTTATTTTTTGAAAATGACATCATCATTGTATTGTAGACTTTGTGTTTGAGGTATCCTCACAAAAACAAGTCAAGAGGCGTTAAGTCAGGGCTACGTGGGGGCCAAGGGATATCACCTCTTTTGGAAATTAGTTTTGCAGGAAACATCTGTTTCACAACCGCCATAGTCATTTGATGTGTGACAGGTCGCTCCGTCTTGTTGGAACCAAGTCCTCATATTCGCTATTCTTGATCTCGCAAGTTCTGGAGCCAAATATCTCTCTAACATCGCAACATAGCGGTCGGTGTTAACGGTTTCGTCCTCCTGAATCTTCAAAGAAGAAAGGGCCAATAATTCCTTTGCTTGAATTGCTGCCCATACCGTTACTTTCGGACTATGCAGTGGTTTTTGATGTTTCATTTTTGGAACATGAAAATGAACATGTCTACGTGAACAATCCGAGGAACATCAGTCAGCTAAAGGAAAATATCCGTGGGGAAATGGCAGCAGTCACCCCAGATTTATTGACAAGAGTTTTCACAAATCTGTGTTCGCGTTTAGAGGAGTGCCGTCTTCGAGAGGGCCGTCATTTAGATGATGTCATTCTTAAAAAATAAACTACATTTAATTACCTAATCATCCTATTTTTTATTTCAACTATACTTTTTGTATTTATTTTTTTAGCCTATACATATTAAATGCACGTTCTATTGCACCACCCTGTACAATGAATAATATATATTTTTAATAAATGTCAATGTAATTGTACCTATAGCACGCGGTGGTCTACTACGAACAAGATGGTGATGAAATGTATCAGTTCAAAGCTGAAGCGGACATTGTTACTGTACCAGACTACGAGATATTACAGGTATTGTTTATTTTATCAAACAAATAATCTGCTAATTAAAACGTGCACATAAATTCTAGATATTTTTTTCAAAAATATTGCATTGTCATCTATCCTTACAAAATTTCAGATCAATCAGACTATTAAAAATACACATACATTTACGAATTAAGCGAATTTATTAGCTTCATTCGTAAGTGTATATTCTGTTATATTGTTATTAATATGAATATTTGTATGTTCATGTATATTAATCTATAAAAGCGTAAATCCACAAGCTTTGACGGGCCATGTGGTCTAGTGGTTTATGCAACGGACTGCCGTTCAAGAGGTTTTGGGTTCGATTCCCGCACGATACACGTCATGTCACTGTCACAATATCTTGGTGGTTAGACAATAGGGATGTTGACTATTTTTTGGAATTGCTTGTATTTTGTAGATAGCTCTTACTTGAACACCATGACATTTTTTTTTTAAATACATATTTTCAGTATAAAAAAGCGAAAATAAAAATTATTTTAAAAATTCCCCCTAAAACGCTCCCAGCTGTCAAGTGACGGCCATGACGTCAGAGCCCTGATAGTAGGGGTGTCCACTTAGAAAAAAGATCGATATTTTTATCGATTAATTTAGATTGTATTCTTGTATAAAATAATAGATCTAACTTTTTTTATAATCAGTATTCAATAATAATTGTTTTAAAAATATTTGCACTGTCTTCAAAAAAAGTATACATATACTTTCGAACATAATATAACCGTATTCTGGAACCTACCCTTAACAAAAGCAAGGAAGTATAGCTTAATTTGTAACCACAGGGCGTTGTGTAAAATATAATCCAATTTATATAGATTAATTATTATAAAATAGACAGAAAATTGATGAATTTCCCATTTTGGTCTAAGTGTGTTCAAGAAATCGGGGAACATACGAGGGGAGGTCCAAAAGTTCGTGGAATGAAAGGGTTTTAGTAAAAATGAAACAGTAAATTTATTTTTCCTTTTCAATATAATCACCCTTAAGCTGAATACATTTATTAGATCTATGAATTAATTTTTCTAAACCATCGTAAAAATATTTTTTATCTTTTCCCTCAAAATGAGCCAAAATTGCCTCCTTTACCTCATTGTCGTCGGAAAATTTCCTTCCCCTTAAGTCTTTTTTAGGGTTCCGTACCCAAAGGGTAAAAACGGGACCCTATTACTGAGACTTCGCTGTCCGTCCGTCCGTCCGTCCGTCCGTCCGTCCGTCCGTCCGTCCGTCCGTCCGTCCGTCCGTCCGTCTGTCACCAGGCTGTATCTCAAGAACGGTGATAGCTAGAGAGTTGAAATTTTCACAGATGATGTATTTCTATTGCCGCTATAACAACAAATACTAAAAATAAAATAAAATAAATATTTAAGGGGGGCTCCCATACAACAAACATGATTTTTAGGGTTCCGTACCCAGTATCTCAAGAACGGTGATAGCTAGACAGTTGAAATTTTCACAGATAATGTATTTCTATTGCCGCTATAACAACAAATACTAAAAATAAAATAAAATAAATATTTAAGGGGGGCTCCCATACAACAAACATTATTTTTAGGGTTCCGTACCCAGTATCTCAAGAACGGTGATAGCTAGACAGTTGAAATTTTCACAGATGATGTATTTCTATTGCCGCTATAACAACAAATACTAAAAATAAAATAAAATCAATATTTAAGGGGGGCTCCCATACAACAAACATGATTTTTTTACCGTTACTTGCTCGATACTAATAACGTTGCCTTATGTTGCATAGATAATGGTACGGAACCCTTCGTGCGCGAGTCCGACTCGCACTTGACCAATTATTTAAATTGGGGAACAAATAAAAATCACTTGGGGCCAGATCTGGACTATAGGGTGGGTGGACTAGTGATTCGAAGCCATGCGTGTGTAGAGCAGCCATTGCAACTTTGCTCTTGTGAACCGGCGCGTTGTCTTGCAAGAGCAACACGCCCTTGGTCAATTTTCCCCGACGTTTTTCTTTGATGGCATCCTTTAATTTTTCTAGTATTGTTGCGTAGTATTCTCCGGTTATGGTCCTGCCCTTTTCTTTATAATCAATCAGTATTATCCCCTCACAATTCCAAAAAACAGTAGCCATCAACTTTCCAGCCGACTCCGACACTTTGAATTTCTTTGGCGGTGGTGTCCCCTTTTTATGCCATTGCATGGACTCTTGTTTGGACTCAGGCTCAAAGTGATGAACCCATGTTTCATCGCCGGTAACAATTCGCTCCAAAATCGGTCCAGGATCGTCGCCACACAACTCCAAAAAATGTTTTGACGCTTCGACGCGCTGCTGTTTTTGAAGCGGCGTGAGCATTCTCGGTACCCATCTTGCACTGACTTTTGTCATACCCAGGTGGTCATGTAGGATTCGCAAAATGGTGGTATCTGATACTCCAACTAATGCAGATAACTGTTTTTTCTTCAAACGGGTGTCCTCCAGTACAATTTTTTCCACTTTTTCGACGATGTCTGATGTGGTGGCCTCAACTGGCCTTCCTGAGCGGGGGTCGTCTTCAATCGACTCCCGACCATGTTTAAAAAGACCATGCCACTTGTAAATTATTGATTTACTAGGGCACTGTTCCCCGTAAACAGTTTCCATTTCATTCAAAATGGTCTGAGCGTTCTTTCCTTGCTTGGTAAGGAATTTAATGACCGCACGGTGTTCAATTTTCTCCATAGTTTCAGTTTTCTTCCGGATTGACGTGTTTAGCAGGCGAGTGTTCGTAAACGAATGACGCAATAGGGCTGAAACTCCATTTATATACTAATTATGAGTCCCCAATTAGTATGACACTAAGCGAGCGCCCCTATCCCCACTCCATCCCCTCCATTCCACGAACTTTTGGACCTCCCCTCGTACATAAAAAACAAAAGGTTACGGCGTTTCGAGAACTTCCAGCTTTTTTTTAAGTTGGTTACAATTTAGTTGAAAATTTGACCAATATATCCACATATCGACACTTTTCCTCGATTATTCGAGATTTCAATTCCGACATCCTTGGCTATTCAGGGTATCTACGTTACTGCGCCCGATTGGTGTTCGCAGTCACGTGATAATATGTACAAAATAATGCAATTTAAATTTATTTTTATTTAATTTTAACAAGATATTAAACTCTCAAAACATTATTTTAGGTATCTAAATACTGTCTTCAATCTATAAAACATAATTTTACATGAATTTGTTACATGAGTCAACATCCCTATTATGTCTTTGTGGTTAGGATATAAGGTACTAGACCCTAGAACCCTTGTAAATTTGCAACAATTTCTAAATTAATTACTAATAAATAAATTTATCGAAATTGTTCCATTAATTTATCTTAAATACAATAATTAAAAAAATGGGAAGGTAATTTATACCTACCCTCATAGGAAAACTTGACTAATGGAAAGCTTGACGCCATGATAATGTTATTTATAGGAGAACCTAGTTGAAAGTAAGCAGCACCGTCTAGCGAGGTCTCTTCGTTCAGGCGCGTGGTGGCGCGAGTGTAAGCCCACAGCTGGAGAGAGAGATCAACTGTCTGCTCTACTCGCAGCACCTCCAGCTAACACTCTCTCAGCCACTGACCAGGACTTGTTGTGGAAATTCAGGTTTAATATCTATATTTTTTAATATTTTACTAGATTTATTTGCATCACCCATTCCCTCCCCAAGGTGCTGTAAAAGCAGGTAAGAGACAATAAATATACCTACTACTCTAGACGGAAAAGTTGAAACTAAACCCTATGCCAACACTTGTAATCAGTGGTGTAAAAGCATGTCCAGAACCAGCGGTTGCGGAAAAAATAGGTAGTTTCATAAGAGCCAAATTTTATTTGTTCTCTTTAAGGGCCTACATCAATATTATCGTCGACATGTACATATTAACACAGATAGTAGGTATAGAAAATTAAGAATTAGGGATATTTTTTTTGTTTACTCAAAATCTACTAAATATATTTTAATTCTGATTTACGTGTTTCTATATATAATAGTTACTTATGTTTTGAAAGTTATTTCATTAGTTAATACGCGATAATAGACCGACAAATGACAAAAAATAAAAAATGAGAGGTTATTTCGCTAAGTTTTTCTATCGAGAAAACTTTTTTCAATCGCGTTTCTGATTTTATGCGATCCTAGATTATATATTGAAAAGACATATACTTAAAAATTAGAGCTCTAGCCATTCAATATAAAGAAAAAATGAAAACTTTGTACGTAGAAACATGCACGATAATATTGATGCAGGCCCTTAAGCGCCATTTTGTTAATCAATAAGTTACATTCTCAGTATGGTCCTTCGAGCCGGATAATAATCGATTAATCAACAACTTAGATAAAATGTACAATCTAAAGTTTGTTAGGATATCAATTTTACAAAATAATTTTAATTCTATGATATTTTTTTTGCTTTGTCAGGTTTTACTTGTCTACCCACCGGAGGGCGCTTACCAAGTTTCTGGAATGTGTCAACTGGAACAGACCGGGTAAGTATAGACATACAATACATACATAATACATTTAATATATACTATTAATAAATAGTTAAGTTTGTCTGTGTGCTCCCCTGTCTCACCGCCTTAACACAATTACCAAAGAGACATAAAAATGTATTCAGTTCAGATTAAGCTTGCGCTCATAACTTGTGATAAAATTTATTTTTAGATTTAAATCATTATTATGTAACGATAAATATTCACAGATAAAATCCATAAAAATCACGTTATGATAAAGGAATTCGGTAACAATAAATACACAATAGTATAAATATTTATATACAAAAGATATATCATTTTTGATTACAGGTGAGGTACGACAAGCGTTGACAATGATGAAGAAATGGGCACCGATGGATGTAGAAGATGCTTTAGAACTATTAACACCCAAGTTCACACATCCAGCTGTTAGGAAGTAAGTATTAGAAATAAGTTCGCGATTTTAACAAACAAACAGTAGTAGAAACAATTTGTACATAAATTATTTTTAAACTGTTTCTTTTTATTCATTATCATTGTGTAGACTTTTTATAACTATTAACTTCAAAAATAGGTACCTCTCCTCTCCAGCCCTTTTACGTCCCACTGTTGGGCGCGGTCAAATAACAAACAAAAACAAAAAAAAATTTATTCACATAATACATGCATATAACAAATAATTAATTACTACTGCTGGAGGAGTGTTTCCTCATAACATTCTTAAGGGCCTACATCAATATTATCGTCGACATGTACATATTAACACAGCTAGTAGGTATAGAAAATAAAGAATTAGGGATATTTTTTTTTTGTTTACTCAAAATCTACTAAATATATTTTAATTCTGATTTACGTGTTTCTATATATAATAGTTACTTATGTTTTTAAAGTTATTTCATTAGTTAATACGTGATAATAGACCGACAAATGAAAAAAATAAAAAATGAGAGAGGTTGTTTCGCTAAGATTTTCTATCGAGAAAACTTTTTTCAATCGCGTTTCTGAGTTTATGCGATCCTAGATCATATATTGAAAAAACATATACTTAAAAATTAGAGCTCTAGCCATTCAATCTAAAGATACAATGAAAACTTCGTACGTAGAAAAATGCACGAAGCTATTTTGGTATCCTCTTAAAAGAATTGACTGAACGGCATTTACTAATAGATTCATGCGGCAAGCCATTAAGTATTCTAGGAAGTATGCATTTTCTTGTTCTTAGGCCATAATAATTATTACATGTCCTCCTCCACTTTGGAGGGATTGTGGTTTAATGGGCCGCGCTGACCAGGCGTGTTGGCACAGGGTTTAGTTTCGAGATTTTCGTCTCTCAAAGAGAATGTTATTTGTGTGTAATATCCCTTAGCTGACTTTTACAGCACCCTTGGGAGGAGATGGGGTGGTGACACTTGTATTCTTAATCCGTCATCACACGGACGGTAAGAATAGGTACACTAAAGAGCAATACATGTACACTACAGAGCGAAAGGAACAATGCAGATACACCACAGAGAGAATAAAACAAAATTGGTACACTGTGGAGCGAACAAAACAATATAGGTACACCACAGAGTGAACCAAACAATATAGGGACATCATAGAGTGAACAAAAGAATATAGGTACAAAACAATATAGGTACATAACAGTATAGGTACAAAACAGTGTAAGTATGTGTATATTATTTTATTGTTATGTTATATATTGTTTTGTTCCACAGAGTGAACCAAACAATATAAGTACACTATAGAGCGAACAAAACAATATTCTTAACAGAGCCTTTACCTAACTATTTACAAAATTTTTCAGGTACGCCATATCTCGTTTAAAGCAAGCTCCTGATGAAGATTTACTACTGTACCTCTTACAATTAGTACAGGCACTTAAGTATGAGGACTTTATGGAAATACATGACGGTATGTATTTATTTTATACACACTAACTCCTAAACTTTAGTACCTTCTAACACATCCAATTAGTAAAAACTAGTGATATAGGGAACTTATTTTATTTTCTAGTATGTAAATATTTTATGCTGTGGTTAATACTGATATTAGTCTTGCCAGTTATCTATACATTTAATTATTAGGAAACAAAGTCGTTATTAAGCTATTGCATAGCTTCTATCGCGGGCCTTGAGCGTGGAGACCGAATCCAGAAATTCCGTAACGAAAAATAACCTAACACTCCGACGGACCAACGTATGGACGGATGGACGGACCGACGAAAGGACGGACGCACCGACGGACGGACAAACGGATGGACGGAAGGAACAGACAGACAAATAAAATAATTAAAAAATTATAATTGCACAAGTTGATAAAAAATGCTTTACCGCGGCAGTCACCGAGTGCCACACGTCTTTTTTTGTATGTATGTCTCTATGTGAGCTTGTATCTACAAAACTAAGCAACGGATTAAGATCCGGTTTTTTTTAATGCGAGAATGGTTCAAGGGGATGACTTTTTTCAAGAATTTGTAAAGGTTTGATTTTAAAATTCTATGCGTATGAATTTTCGGGCAAAAGCTATACTGTATATAACTATATTTTTGTAAATATATAAATAGAGTTCTAGGAAATATTTACTTATTATTATTTATAATTAACAAAGTCGTTTCTGTATGTTCCTATGTGAGTATAAATCTTTTAAAATTACGCAAAAGATTTTTTTAATAGATATAGTGGTTCAAGAAAAAGGTTTTTATTGTATTATTGTATAATTTTTTAAGGTTTCTAAATACCGAATACGAAAATGCGAGTAACAGCAAGTTAAATATAAATAAATAAATAATAAATATTTTGGACATTCCACACAACGTCCTCTGGTCCCAAAGTGCTTATTTCTATGCTTGTGTTATGGGTACCGTATACGGATAAACTACATATACTACTTTTCTTTTGTAAATACATACTTATAATACGTAGAAAACACCCAGACGCAGAACAAACATTTGGGTGACAAGTATAAACATCACACAAATGATTGTCCTGACCGGGAATCGAACCTGAGACCTCGTGATTGGCAGTCCGTTATATAAACCACTAGACCACGAGAACCGTCTAAATATAAATAAAAAGTAACATTTTCAACAGAATATTCACGGATGTGTGGTAAAGATATGAGTGCTTCAGAAGTAGAATGTCGTGATAGTCGCTTGATGCAGAGCGGGCACCGTGGCAGCCAGGCCAGCTTGCTATCTGCATCAGGTATCAACTAAAACATCAATTTAGCTTCAATTCACATTAATTATGAGCTAAATTCTATTCAAAATTGTATTTAAAACAGCTAGGCTAAATTTCTGTATGAAATATGTAACAACTTTTATTTAGCCCTGCATAAAATTTAAATTTAGTTCATGTATTAACGAATTTGAGCTAAATTTGCTTTAAATGCAAAGTTATCATTAAGATAGGCAAGCTAAATTGTTGTCTGAAATACCTATATTACAACTTATGTATTACTAACTGAAAAAACTAAATTTAGCTATGCTAATAAATTTTAGCTTAATTTGAAATTGTAATAACAATAGCCAGGCTAACTACAATATACCACGACTGCAGTATGTTCAGTTTGAGACTTCAGTTTGATGCAAAGTAATATATAGCCAGGCTAACTTCTACTTTTCCTAATGCAAAGAGTAATAGAGTAATAGTTAGCCAGGCTAACTAGATGTAAAATTGGCACTAAATTAGTCCGACTAGCTTGCTAGCCCCACTATTTCAATCTTCATACAAATAGAGTAATAGCTATGTAGCGTTTTGCAAAAATAGCTATAGTAAGCTAGGCTAGCTTGATGCAATATAGGCACTAATAGTCTGACTAGATGGCAAGCCCCACTATGTTAATTATACATTTGTTTTATAGCTTCATACAAAAACAGTTAACCAATCTAACTTAATGTATCTCTCTCTCCAGCCCATTTATGTCCCACTGTAGGGCACGGGCCTCCTCCACTTTGGGAGGTATTATGGTCTATTGTGCCGCGCTGACCAGGCGTATTGGCACAGGGTTTATTTTCGAGTTTTCCGTCTCTCACAGAGGACGTTATCTGTGTGCAACATCCCTTAGCTGACTTTTACGGCAACCTTGGGAGGAGATGGGCTTGTGACACTTGTATTCTTAATCCGTCACCACATGGGGAAACAGTTAACCAATCTAACTTAATGTATATTTAGTGTGAAAAGAGTCAGAATAGATCAATTTTCGCTATGTTTTTACTTAATAAACTAAATTATAGCGTAAAAAAATGGTGTTCTGTAAATAACACTAAACGATCGATCTAGTTAGTGCAAACCGCACGATAAATGGCGTTGTACAAAAACATAGATACGATGTTTAACTCACATTGAGAAAAATTTTAGTGGAAGATTTGGTAAAAATGTGCTGGAACCATAATAGATCAGTTGAGAGAGCAACGGAAAGGTATTCCGAGGTCGTGGGTTCAAGTCCCGCTCATGGTGATCATTTTTTCCACTATAATTTAGTTTATTGAGTCAGATTAGGTTAGCCAGTGTACGTGTTTAGAATTAGCTATTGATATATTTTTACGTATTTTTTGTAATAATATGTATAAGATATATAAACATTTTATAATTATGTATAGTGTTAACAACAAGTGAGTTGACAACTTCGTCAACAAGTCGCAAATCAACTGAAGTACCTGTTGAAGAAATACCAGTTGCTGATGATAATGCGACCGGCTCCACAAACAATAATGATAATGTTGCTGATAATAATAATAGGTATGTGTTTTTATTATTTTTGTTTGTTGTTTCTTTTCTAGTGATTATTTACTCATAACATAAGCATATAAGCTTAGCTTGGGACCGGATGACGTTGTGTAAAATGTCCGTGAATATTAAAAATTCATTTTAGTCCCATGTACTAAAACGGGACCAACAGCTCTCTATCTCTCTCTCTCTCTCTCTCCAGCCCATTAACTTCCCACTGTTGGGCACGAGCCTATAATATGTAATCCCACATAAAGTGGAAGACCACTTTGTGTGGGATTATAGTCTATTGTGCCGCGTTGACCAGGCGTATTGGCACAGGGTTTATTTTCGAGTTTTCCGTCTCTCACAGAAGATGTTATCTGTGTGCAATATCCCTTAGCAGACTTTTACAGCACCCTTGGGAGGAAATGGGGTGGTGACACTTGTATTCTTAATCCATCACTACACGGTAGCATTATCACTAATATGTATTTTTCAAGCAACCGTATAATGGATAGAGTCTAGAATGGACTTCGCAATGGTTTTTAGCGTTATTTACGTTAAATATAGTGCGTAGTGTATAAATATAGTTTAATTTGGGGCCTGTGGACGTTGTATGGACATGGCCCATGAATATATTATTAAGAATTTAAATAAATAAATATTCAAGGACAAATTAAATTATGGTGGAAAAAGTGATTACCGCAAGCGGGACTTGAACCGACGACCTCGGAATACCGTTCCGTAGCTCTGCCAACTGAGCTTATTGCGGTCGTGCTTTCAGCAACCAAATTAGGCCACCATAATCGTCACTCGATTGAGTTTATATCGTATTTTTACGTACAACGCCATCTATCGAGAATTTTTTTCAAGGACATTTTACACAACGTCCTCTGGTCCCAAGCTAAGCTTATATGCTTGTGTTATAGGTACCAGAATACGGATTCCTTATTCATAGTTGTGAAAACGAGATAGTAACGCAATAAAAATTTTGACGTGTGTAACGAAACAATAGCGCGATTTAAAAAACTGTACGACGCCATCTATCGAGCGGTGTAGTAAACTTCTGTTTGATAAGGTTTAAATTCTAAATTTCACGCGTACGATGCCGCGGGCAACAGCAGGCTGGTACATAATAAATAAATGTTGTTATTTTGTTTGAAGTGAATCGTCTGAAGACCCAACGGAGGAGCGTCTCTCCCTGGCCTCGTTCCTGATATCCCGCGCGTGCAGCAACAGTGTGGTGGCCAACTACCTGTACTGGTACTTGCTGATAGAGTGCGAGGATCAGGACGGAGGGAGAGAAGTCGCGCACAGACATATGTATCTCACTGTTATGAGGACATTCACACATAAACTTGTTAAAGGTAATCGTTATATTGTAAAATTGTATCTGTTTAACTAGTATATAACTAACTAGCTGTTGCCCGCGCCTCTGTCTGCGTGGAATTTGGATAAATTTTTTTTTTCGCGATAATAGGTAGCTTATGTCCTTTCTCAGGTCTAAAGATTGTCTATGCCAAATTTCATCAAAATCGGTTGAGGTTTAAGCGGGAAAGCGTAACAGAGAGACAGACAGAGTTACTTTCGCATTTATAATATTAGTGGGGATAACTAACGTAATAAATAAATAAAATTTTAAAATAAACCAAAAACCTCTTTGTTCATGATGTTGTTTATTTCTTGTTGTAGCATCAACTGATATACACAAGTGAAATTTTCAGCTCTCTAGCTATCACTATTCCAGCGATACAATCTGGTGACAAACAGACGAACAGCGAAGTCTCAGTATATCCGGTTTTACCTTTTTTAAACCTAAATAAATAAATCTTTGAATTTTGAAAATTTTGTTTTTAGGGTTTCGTAACCTTGAACCATTAGACCTCTCCTCCAGCCCATTTACATCCCACTGTTCCTCCACTTTGGAGGGATTATGCTCTACTGTGCTGCGCTGACCAGGCGTGTTGGCACAGGGTTTATTTTCGAGATTTCCGTCTCTCACAGAAGATGTTATCTGTGTGCAATATCTCTATGCTGACTTTTACAGCACCCTTGGGAGGAGATGGGGTGGTGACACTTGTATTCTTAATCCGTCACCACACCGAACCATTAGACTACGCCGTCTTAACGCGTTCAATGCTGAATAATTTGCGAATTTATAGCCAATGCTACTAAAAGAGTCATTCGCCCAGTGCTGAAAACGCGTATGTGCGTTCAAAAAATTTTTCGCGTAGTGCTAAGAACGCTTATATGCGTTCATAGAAAACTCGCGTAGTGCGGCTGGACGCTATAGCGCGTTGTCTTTTACCTTCCCGCAGTGCGGCCGACGCTTATGTGCGTTCGGTAACTTTCGAGTTTTATGACTGTCATATAACAATTACGGGTCATATAAAGGTGTTGGATGGATAAAGGTGCTTCCACACTAGTGTTTATTTGTAAGAGATTTTGTGAAGTTTACGCCATAATATATCTTCGTTCGGTTTTGTTAAAATAGTAAGTTATACCTTAATAAACCAGTAATAGTAAAGGTACCTTCTCCCAAAAGCCCTTATATTCTTAATTTTTTTTAATTTACGACTTCGCCCGCCTCGTAATAGACACCATTTATAAATAGACTAAAACTACCTATTACTTTAGTTAAAAGAGCGAGTCATAATAAAATTATTTCAATAATCTATTGTACTAAATTAGGTTATTGTTGTCGTCGCTGCCGCGCCCCCCCCCCCCCCCTGCAAGATTTGTAGCAGAAACCTGACTAGTGTGTAGTCTCCTTTACAATTCCACATTTTACGACCGCTTCGAAACAATAAACACCCAGAATACACGCTATAAACGCACAGGTGCGGCGCACCCCGCTTGCCTACAGATTTTTTTTGTATGGACGCGTATACGCGTCGGCCCGCACTTGGTGAAGATCAGAAAAACGCGCATAAGCGTTAGCCGCACTGAACGTATTAATTATTTATTTTTGTCATAGGTAATGCAGAACACCAACGTACTCGAACATTCCTATCCAGACAACAAGTATTTATAGACAAACTGGTAAAGTTAGTCAAAACAGTAGCCAGAGAAAGTGGCAGTCGGAATAAGAAGGCTGAACGTCTCCAAGCATTATTGGCAGACCCTGATGCATTCAAGTTTAACTTCGCCAGCTTCGAACCCATGCCCTTCCCGTTAGATCCGGCTGTTACTATCAAAGGGATTGTCGCTAAGAAAGCAAGTCTTTTCAAGTCTGCTCTGATGCCGTCTAAACTTACATTCTTGACCACTGAAGGTAAGTTACCATAATATGTTGTTATACTCATGGGTTCGATTCCCGATCGGTACAATCATTTAAGTGATATTTATAATTGTCATACGAATGTTTGTACTGCGTCTGTATATTTACTATGTATTATAAGTATATTGTATTTACAAAAGAAAAGTAGTATATGTATTATATCCATATTCTGGTACCCATAACGCAAGATGGATAGTCCATTTATCTAGGACGTCTTTAGGCTATACAACATCACGCTGCAACCAATAGGAGGAAAGGCACGTTAAAAAAATGTTGCAATATCGGGGAACTTTATGTTATATTTATTAATTTCAAGGTATGGAATATGAAGCAATATTCAAACACGGCGACGATCTGCGCCAAGATCAGTTGATATTACAAATGATCACATTAATGGACAAACTATTGCGTAGAGAGAATCTCGACTTGAAACTAACACCATACAAAGTCTTGGCGACCAGTTCTAAACATGGGTTCTTACAGGTATGTAGCATACAGTCTTCCTATCACTTTTCTAAAATCACATAAATAAATATAAATGTTCAATTCACACAGTATCACCAAGTCATCACACTAAATCATTTAGTCCAATTCACACTAATACGTTTAGGCCAATTCGTGCTACTTCATTTAGTCCAATTCATTGTAATCTGTTTAGGCCGATTTACACTACTTCATTAAGTCCAATTCACGCTATTTCATTTAGTCCAATTCACACTATTTCGTTTAGTCCAATTCACACTATTTGTTTAGTCTAATACACACTATTTCATTTAGTCCAATTCACACTATTTCGTTCATTTGGTCCAATTCACACTATTTCGTTTAGTCCAATTCACACTATTTGTTTAGTCTAATTCACACTATTTCGTTTAGTCTAATTTACACTATTTCGTTTAGTCCAATTCACACTACTTCCTTTAGTCCAATTTACACTACTTCGTTTACCCCAATTCACTCGAATGTTATCTTGTCCGCTTAGTACAACTTACAAAACATCAGCTAGTCTAATTTATACAATGTCACCTAACCTAATTGTTGTCTAGTTCAATTCATACTACTTTATTTAATCTAATTCATACTACTGAGTTTAGCGACACAAGTTTAGTCTAATTCCCACGATTTCACTATGTTATTTTTGTTATTTTTTTATAAACTTGTTTTTTTCTGTCAGTTCATAGAGTCAGTGACAGTGGCCGAAGCGTTAGCCACTGAGGGTAGTATACAGAACTTCTTTAGGAAACACAATCCTTGTGAGGGTGCTCCATACGGAATCAAACCCGACACTATGGACACTTATATTAGAAGCTGTGCTGGGTACTGTGTTATTACATATTTGTTAGGTAAGTTGGTTGCTTATTTTGTACAGTATCTTCTGGTCTCAAATTAAGCGACTTAAAATAATGAGGAGGCTTTCAATTCTTCTGTTTTTTTTTCATGTTTGTTGCCTCATAACTTTTAACTGGGCCAAAAAATTTTAATGATTCTTTTTTTTATTTAAAAGCTGGTGGTTCTCATGTGGTCCTGGTCAGAATCGGATGGTTATCTCCTGAGAAATCGAAGAATGTTTTTACCAAAACTACTAAGGCTTTATGAATAAAAAATATAAAAATCCTTTTAAACCTTTTCACGGATTTAGACGCGTATATTTGTTTAAATTTTGGCCCGACTTTTTAATTTTATTTAGATGAAGTCGCAGGGTATGGCTAGTTTATTTATATCTATCCAACAGCGTTTCTCCGTCCACTGTTGAACATAAGCCTCCTCTATAGAACGCTACAACGCGGTCTTGTGCCGCCTGCATCCAATGACTCCCCGCGATCTTAACGATATCGTCGCTCCACCTTGTCGGGGGCCGCCCTACGCTGCGTCTTGTATATTGAACCATAATTTCAGGTGTAGGTGACCGTCACTTAGACAACTTGCTACTAACCAAGGCGGGCGCATTGTTTCACATAGACTTTGGTTATATCCTGGGTCGCGACCCCAAGCCGCTCCCTCCGCCCATGAAGCTCAGCAAGGAGATGGTGGAGGCCATGGGGGGCGTCCACTCAGAACATTACCACGAGTTTAGGAAACAATGTTACACCGCTTTCTTACATTTACGCAGGTAAGTTATTCTCAATCTACATGTTAAAAAATCCGCCTATTTTGATATGAATTATGCCTATTGCCCATGTGTATTTATCTCACAGTCGTTATGTCTTTTTTGTCCTATATTTATTCTGTCTATTTTGTCCCATAATGTATTTAGTTCCACTTGTTTTCTGCCTAGTTAGTCCCAAGTGTAATTTACCTATGTTATCCTATATCTATTCTTCCATTTTTAAACTGCTGGTTTTGTCTTATATATATTCTACGCGTGTTTTCCCCTATGTATTTTGCGTATTTAGTTCCATAGATATGTATTCTGCTTATTTTATCCAATATGTATTTTACCTGTTTGGTCAGACATTGGTTTCACCTGTTTAGTCCTAAGTGGGTTTTACCTGTTTAGTCCTACGTGGGTTTGACTTGTTTAGTCCTACGTGGGTTTGACTTGTTTAGTCCTACGTGGGTTTGACTTGTTTAGTCTTACGTGGGTTTTACTTGTTTAGTCCTACGTGGGTTTGACTTGTTTAGTCCTACGTGGGTTTTACTTGTTTAGTCCTACGTGGGTTTGACTTGTTTAGTCTTACGTGGGTTTGACTTGTTTAGTCCTACGTGGGTTTGACTTGTTTAGTCTTACGTGGGTTTTACTTGTTTAGTCCTACGTGGGTTTGACTTGTTTAGTCTTACGTGGGTTTGACTTGTTTAGTCCTACGTGGGTTTGACTTGTTTAGTCTTACGTGGGTTTTACTTGTTTAGTCCTACGTGGGTTTGACTTGTTTAGTCCTACGTGGGTTTTACTTGTTTAGTCCTACGTGGGATTTACCTGTTTAGTCATATATGTATTTTGTCTATTTATCATTAATCTCCTGCCCTTTTGTCACTTGTTGTCAGCGCAATATGTCTTTTTCTTTAATTCTCTTTTGCTGACCGTATATCTATATTCACTACTTTAAACTATGTCATATTGTCCACAGACATGCCAACTTAATGTTAAACTTATTTTCCTTAATGGTGGATGCGTCAGTGCCTGACATAGCGTTGGAACCTGACAAGGCTGTCAAGAAGGTACAGGACAAGTTGAGGTTAGACCTTGGTGATGAGGAAGCGGTTCACTATCTACAGAATCTATTAGATATGTCCGTGACAGCTGTCATGGCGGTCTTAGTTGAACAGTTCCATAAGTTTGCACAATATTGGAGAAAGTAATGTGGATTGTGATACTACATTAGCGGGTTTTACGCTGAAGTGATATTTTTTTTTAATTTTAGGGTTTTTTTTAAGTGTATGTGTGTAATAAAATATGGCCAAATGTTTAACGCGAATTCTCAAGCGTCGAATTTGGAAACTAAACTTTAGCAAATTATACAAAAAAACCATCCTTTTGAACCACTTTATCTATTAAAAATCCTTTGAGTAGTTTTGAAGACATAAGCTCTATGTGAGCTTATGACATACAAAAATAACGACTGTTTTATAATAAGTAACCAAAATAGAAATTTTGTCTGACTTCTAACAAAAATATTATGATTTCGCCACAATAAATATTTATAATATTCATATTTAACTTTTTTTTAAATATTCACATTTAACAGATAGTATCTAATCAAAAATAAATACCTGAAATAAAGTACAATAACAATTAAGCAGTCAACTTCAAACAAAAATCAATAAGTTACAAAAAACAGTAAGTAAAAAATTCAATACATAAAAAAAGAAATCTGTTTGTCTAACCAAGCATCTAAAGTTATTTTCTATTATTTGGCCATATTTTTACTTCTACAATTAAGTTAGTATATTATTATTATTTTTCTTACTTTAGTTGTGCACGTAGAATTGGCGCCAATACCAATTTTGATTGTAATCTTGCCATTAGCAAATAAAAATTATATATACTACATAATATTTTCTAACACTTGCGCGACTCATCTGTTTAAATAAAACTACTTTTTACGGATTTAGACGCGTATATTTGTCTCACCCGTGACCATGGTGACTGCAAAGTCTCCGAAACGTCGGGCCAAAATTTAAAACAAATATACGCGTCTAAATCCGTAAAAAGTAGTTTTATTTATATATACTACAATTTTTATTATAGTTATCTAGTACTATTTATTTATTTATTTTTAAACTTTTTGCACAAAATACATAGTACAATGGCGGACTTAATGCTAAAAGCATTCTCTACCAGTCAACCATTGGGCAGTGTGGAAAACGGAACAGGTAGGCGCATTACCAATCACTAACCAAATTAAAATATTTTCACCTAAAAATTAATAGACATATAACAAATGATATATTCAATGGATATAGCTACATAAAATTAAATACCAGGATATAAACAATAATTATATTTATATACTTACGAACATATAAACATGTGACCATATATACTTACACAAACATACACAAACACATACATAAACATACATACTAATAATACATAAACTTATATTTCGTATAAATGTTCAGTAAGGGACACTATGACGATTGCAGTGAAATATTAGTGTAAAATTGACGAACTCTGCGTTTGAAAATATTTCGGCTCGATGCTAACCTGATCTCACGAGGAAGAGAGTTCCATAAAAGAATAGATTGTATGATGAAAGAAGAGTGTACAAGGCTGGAGTTATGAGGAGGGCAAGAGAGAAGAAGGTCGTTTAAAGAACGAAGATGTCGAAGATGGAGAGAGGACCGATTACGAAAATAACATAATAAGTAGTACTATATGATGAAATTATCCCCAAAACTTGTAATTGGAGTCAATATGGTAGTCCATACTTATATAAAAATCAATTGCTGTTTGTTAGTCTCGCTAAAACTCGAGAACGGCTTGGTGGATTTCTGTGATTTAGGTCTTGAAATATTCGTGAAAGTCCAGGTAAGGTTTAAACGGTGACAAAATATATGAGGATCTAAAATTTCACGCGTACAGAGATTTTTTTTTTTTGACACGACCTTCACATATGCTTCTATTTGTATTTGATTAGTGTTTACACAAGTGTTAATTGTCGTAACACATAAGTGTTAGTTGCAAAGCCACGGGGGAATTTTAGGGGTGGTAGGGCTAAATTGAGCAGTAATAAATAATAATAATAAATATTCATGGACATTTCACACAACGTCCTCAGCGGGCGTATTATGAGCTTTTTAAAAAACATGCAAGTTCCAAGCAGGCCGTACACTGCCTGACTAAATTATGTATTATGGTAAACATAAAACGTTTAGTTGAAAAATTTTAGTTAGTACTTAAACTTTTAGTTGTACCTTCTCTATAAACATATTAATCTATGACTGTTTTAGCGAACTGGATGGCTGGGAGTTATGTTCATATTACGAAATTGCCGGGCAGTTCCATTCACGGCGTAAACGGCGTGGGAATAAGAGCTCATAATACGGCCGCTGGTCCCAACTAAGCTTATATGCTTGTGTTATGGGTACCAGAATACGGATAGAATATATATACTACTTTTCTTTTGTAAATACATACTTATAATACATAGAAACACTCAGACGCAGTACAAACATTCGTATGACAATTAGAAAAATTGGTCAAGTGCGAGTCGGACTCGCGCACGAAGGGTTCCGTACCATTATCTATGCAACATAAGGCAACGTTATTAGTATCGAGCAAGAAACGGTAAAAAAATCATGTTTGTTGTATGGGAGCCCCCCTTAAATATTTATTTTATTTTTAGTATTTGTTGTTATAGCGGCAATAGAAATACATCATCTGTGAAAATTTCAACTCTCTAGCTATCACCGTTCTTGAGATACAGCCTGGTGACAGACGGACGGACGGACGGACAGCGAAGTCTCAGTAATAGGGTCCCGTTTTTACCTTTTGGGTACGGAACCCTAAAAATCACACAAATAATGTGTTTAATAAATCAAATTATGGTGGAAAAAGTGACTGCCGCAAGCGGGACTTGAATCCACGACCTCGAAATACCGTTCCGAACCGTACCGTTCTTCCAACTGAGCTTATTGCGGTCGTGCCTGCAACATTCAAATTAATCACCACATTTGTCACTCGATTGAGTTTATATATTTTTACGTACAACGTTGATTTATTAAGTAAAAAGCATAGCATGTCAATTGCAAAATTAATAAATTACTTTAATAATGTGTTTTTTAAAATGTAAATAAATAAATATTCATGGACATTTCACACAACGTCCTCTGGTCCCATGCTAAGCTTATATACTTGTGTTATGGGTACCAGAATACGGATATACTACATATACTACTTTTTTTTGTAAATAAAATTAATAATATAAAATTGTAGTATATTATAATTGTTAAAAATATTTGATTAATTTAATGGTTTTAAAGAATAAACGCGATTTGCTTTAGCATTTATGAAAAATGCGTTATGATAATTTGTTTTCTAGCAAAATTGGTTTATTATCTTTAAAATCCTTTTCCTTTGCAATTTTCAAACGAACTGAATTGTTTGTTTATTTAATCGCAACATTGGCCACACTAGACATACATAGTTAAATTCATAAATATTTAGATTTTAAGCTTGAGTAAAATGCATATTTGGTTTTTATAAAAATTTAGTTTTAGTATATTTGACACAGCTTCAACGAAATAATTGTAAACTGTTTATTAGAATTGCCATTTTTAACTACAAAAATAGTAATTAATAACTTTTACTGCCGCAATCATGCCATGTTAACAGTATACTGTTGCAATCATGCCATGTTAACAGTATACTGTTGCAATCATGCCATGTTAACAGTATACTGTTGCAATCATGCCATGTTGACAGTATACTGTTGCAATCATATGCCATGTTAACAGTATACTGTTGCAAACATGCATTGTTAACGGTATACTGTTGAGATTTTATGATTTTTTACTTGTTCTGGAATGAATTGAAGACATACTTATTTCTTTAAATCAATTTATTTATTTCAGTGTCAGTTGTGAGTAGTTCTGTTAAGATAAAATAAATAAAACTTCGATAAATATTTCGTAAAAATGGTTGAACAATTATACTGTGATATACAACTACCAATTGATATTAATCTTTGATAATAAATATGATATTTTAATATATGAGATTTTTTTTTATTTTGCATGTCATCACACTCATACTTCCTTAAAGAGGTAGGCAGAAGTATATGATGTTCTTAGAACGCCCAAGTTTAAAAATTATTACATAAATTGTTAGTCTTAAGTTACATGAACTCCATATACTTAAACATTTATATATTTATTCATACACAAATATAAAAAAATAACATACTTTACAGTAACTAATACCTAACCTAATAAGAGTATTTTTCATAAAATCTTGCAATTAATAACTAGATAAATAAATAAATATTCATGGACATTTCACACATCGTCCTCTGGTCCCAAGCTAAGCTTATTATGCTTGTGTTATGGGTACCAGAATACGGATATAATACATATACTACTTTTCTTTTGTAAATACATACTTATAATACATAGAAAACACCCAGACGTAGTACAAACATTTGTATGACATTTATGAATATCACACAAATGATTGTCCCAAGCGGGAATCGAACCCGCGACCTTGTGAACGGCAGTCGAGTACATGAACCACTACGCCACGAAGCCCGTCAATATAAGATAACCTAACATTTTAATAGAAATATTCAAATGGACTTTTTATAAATCTTTTCTTTATTAGGCACATATCCAAATTAGAGTATATTTAGGAGGTATATGTCCAATATATTTCTGTGTGGTGACGAATTAAGAATACAAGTGTCACCACCCCATCTCCTCCCAAGGGTGCTGTAAGAGTCAGCTGAGGGATATTGCTATTGTTATTGATAACATGCTCTGTGAGAGATGGAAAACTTGAAAATAAACCCTGTGCCTGGTCTGCGCGGCACAGTAGACCATAACCCTCCTAAAGATAGATGCCCAATATTGGGAGGTTTATATTCTGGACAGAAGATTCATGACTCCTTAGAAGCTGCCATAGTTTACAAAATGTTCACTTTCCTTATAAAAAGCTTTTCTTATAAACATTTCTATATCACTTTAGAGATATATATTAATATACCGAGATGTAGCTATTCTTATGACGTCACCGACAAATATCTTTCTCGCCTCGCCTGTTTTTTTATATGTCTCTTTCTCACTATATTAATATGCCGTTTGTAACGCCTTTTAGTCATGTTTAGCTGGTCTCTCTTCAAATCGTAGCTGCTATCATTTCAGCTCCACTATGTACACAATCAGTTGCTATATAAACCTTACTTCCTGTCATAGTCTGCACAACATCACACGCCGCAATTTCAGCATAATTAACCCCACCAATCACATACACTAAAACTGACTTTGGTTTTAACGGAAAGCAATTTCCTATATTAGGATCAGTTTTCAACAATTTGCTCAAACCTTTCACATTTCTACAACCAAATTCTAAATCATTATCTAACTTTAAGTTTGATAATTTCTCATTTAACGTTTCCATACCATCTTTTAATTTCTCAAGTATTTTACCTCCTACCCGCAAATCAGGTATAGCAGATAACTTCAAAACAACTTCAGATAAGCTTTCAGAAGTTAATAAAACTTGGCTAAGAATAGCAACTAGCGGCACATATCCTCCATTAAATACGTAACTCGGTGATGTACCATCTTTGTCAGATTGAGAAGGTAGTTGTTTTAATTTGTATGCTGTACTTTGAAATTCATTTTGCCATTTCGGTAACCTCTCACTCAGGTTACCTAGATTGGAAATATTTAAAGATAGCTTAGAACTTGATGGCTGGACAAGTAACCCAGAATTTATCAAATTATTAAACACATATAAATACTTATAACCAAATGCTAATAAATATTTGGAAACTAATGTATTATATTCATCAGAACTTAATGATTGTGTGAGACTAAGCAAACACATTAATCTCAAACTATTATGTATGTGTGCATCAGTGCCGAAATTCTCATCAACAAATTGGAAATTTGATTTCTTATTTCTATTATTTAACATTTCTGTTTCTGCCAGTTTCAAATTCTCATATTTGTTACTCATTTCAGATATAATTGTTTCACACGCTAAAACATGATTGACTAGACTCTGTTTAAATAATGTTATTTGTTGTAATTTTGTTGCCACAAAATTTTTAATTTCTTGTATACCTAATGCTTTGATATCCTCATTTTTTAACAGCTTAGCTTTACTACTGAGCACACTCAAAACTTCAGAGAAATGTCTATGTTTTATTTCACCATACAAAGTATCTATTGAGCTATCAAGCACAATTGTAGGATTTTTAGTAGTTCCACTTTTATCATCTAAACCAAAATCTATTTTTCCTTTTTTTAACTTTGTTTCTTTGACATTCAAATCTAGATTGCCACAATTAATATTAAATAACTCGCTAAGTAATCCACTGTATGTAGCTGGGGTCAGTAAACTTGATGCGTAATCTTGATTCCTATCTATTACAATTAATGCCCCAATTTCTTTAGAAGTAGTATTCTGAACAAAATCTCTTGCATATGTTTCATTATAAACTGCTAACATATCCAATACACTTGATGAAAGTTTCCCAACAGAGAATACTGCTTTGGGCCGACCTGTTACATGAAACAAACTCCACAAAGCCATTGATACACTCGATAAGAGTGAATGATTTTGTTCTACATATAATTGCTTGAACAAAAATGGTAATTCTAGACTTAAAAGTTGATCATCAAGTAACATAAACTCCCAAGTAAAGGTGTAAAGTGTTACTATGCCATATAATCCTTTACTTTCCAGTATAGAATCATAAATAGACAGTACTTTTGGTACTATTATGATGTGAAAACACTTCAAGTCTGTCAGTGCAGGATTTAAGCTGATGAGTGACGAGATCTGATCGAGGACACACTTATATTTGTGTATACAGGATGGAATGAAGTATACTCGCTTGGTGTTAGCAGTGGCACCAAGTTGTGGATCCATTTTGTATATTTTGTCAATACCCTGCTGTCTGAAACCAATTATTTCGCTTATATTATTAAAATATACATACAATTAGACAATATTGCACTTAAAATTGTATCAAGTATGGCGTTTAGACACTATAGTTCACTTTCCAAGATAAACTACTGAACGATTAGTTTATTAAGTAATATAGGAACAATAATATACTATAAATATGTTACTTGAATATTTACCTCAACCAATTAACTCCACATACTCTCTCTAGTGGCTTTATAAGAGCAGCATCAATGATTAAATCCTTCTTGTCTCCACATAACGATAAAATATTTTGTAATTTACTTTGTGAAATGAGACATAATGATGATAGTTTCAAAGATAAAGGTGGGTTATCCATAATTTCTGTTAAAATAATGTAGGTTTAAAGACTAATAATAATTCATAATCACTTTCTTTTCAGGTTTTGTTATGAATTTTTTGACAGCTTTTTCGATTTTTGACATTCATTGATTTTGACACAACAACACCACAGATTATATTAGGACTAACCGTAGAACTACAGAGTTTATGGCATAGGTTTATGGTTGCAACTTATAGAGTAGGTGGCGCTGACTTGTAACTAGTGACACCAGAGGTTCTCAACCTTTTATCCTAGCCTTTTATACGCTACTAACCCATTACAAGAATCTTTTCAACGCCTCATAATATAGAATACTTTATAATTTTATGCCTATTATTAAGTATGTATTTACAAAAGAAAAATAGTTTATGTATTATATCCGTATTCTGCTACCCATAACACAAGCATAATAACATCGATAAAGTATACTTGTATTAGTACTGTGTCTATGATAATAAGCTTAGCTTGGGACCAGAGGACGTGTAAAATGTCCATGAATATTTATTTATTTTCCTACCAGTCGTATGATGTCCCCCAGTTTGATACAGTTGAAAATATAGTAATACATTGTGATTTGCTATTTGTTTCCATTATTCCTAACTTGTGTTGCTATACAAGGAATTAGGATAGGTGGTAGGATAAATAATACAATGTAGTATTATAATTTAAAAGTTTTTATTTTGAATGGATTGCACTGATTTTGGATGATCATAAAATAAATAATTTAACGAAAATATAATAATGTAACAATATTTTGTCGAATCTATTTACACTAAATGTAATTGCACTTTCTTATTATTAAGTTATATTTACATTATACATATTTTGGTAACGGCTATTTTAAATAGGTAACGGGATTTTGCATACCTTAAATATCATTTTATAAATAATTGCATAGCAATACTGTGAGTAAATTTATATTGTATTGAACTACTTATTCTTCTACGAGTATACACAGAAAGCTTTTGTAAACCTAAGACAGGCGATAGCTGTGCTGCCAAAAATAACTATACGGTTTTAAAAGCATATTTTCTCACTGCCATGCACATGTTCATTACCTACTTAGTAAGCCAAAAGTAATCCAATAAATCTGTTATAGTATTGCATATATGCCAGATGTATAATTTTGAATTTTTATATACATGACAGTTGTGTATAATTCTGACCAACTAATACATATTCGAGAACACAGGTTACTAGTGGGTAAATCAATTGAGTTTAGAAATGATAGCGTTGGTATAGCCACTGCAAGTACCGGTTCCACCAAGATCACCGGTCAGCGCTTTGCCTTCGCGCAGTACTTCGGTACAAGCATTCTGGATGCGATCAGCGTGATCGTGCAACTGGAGATGTCTAAGCATCATAATGGCGGAGAGCAATAACGCTGTAGGATTTGCCAAATCCTTGCCTGCGAGGTCAGGGGCAGTTCCGTGTACCTGTAAAATAAAATGGTTATGATAAGATCAATCTTTAACGATCAAGAGTTGCACAGAAAGCAAAAAAGCAACGCGATTTCAATTACCTAAAAAACTAAATTAGTCATATGGTAATATTGAAACAGATAATGACAGCTGGCGTTTAAATAAAATTTATGCTATGGAAACAAAGATAATAATTTCTTGTAAATCGTCCTCAAAAGGTTGGGGGCTTTTGATTCATATATTAAGGTAACTAACAAGCACGTGTAGAAAAATATGAATTTCCTCATTTGTTAGGTCTTGTTTCAGTTAATTAAAGCATGTTTGGTCACTAACTTTATAAATTGGAAAATTAATTTTGCGACGAGCGGTAGTGTACGGCGCACTGGTTTCTGCTTATCCCAAATATTTACGTTACAACAGTACCTGCCCTACGTTTAGCAAACAAAAGCTAGAGGTATAGGTACCTATAGGTATAATAGTCCAAGGCTGTAGTAGGTAGAAAGGTTTTAACCAGTTTAAATCAAAATGTTCTAAGGAATTAGGTCAATTAAATATACAAAATCGATGTGTCATACTTTAATTTTGCTACATTAATAATTTTGCTAATTATTTACACAAAAAAAACGCGCTGAAAGTAAACAATACAATAATATATAAATACAACTTTTTCATATTTATTTGCTACACACAATATTGAGGTTCTTTGTTAAATAAACTAATCCTGCACGCAGGTTCGCATACATGAGCTTCAATTTGATCGTGGATAGCTTCTCTGGCTTTGTAGTTTAGCGATACTATCCAATCGATCTATATATCTTTTCACTTCACGAGAGCTGTCCACTTACTACTGGCATAGGATCTGATATAATTTATAATATAATATAATAATAATAATAAATTATTTATTTCAGAATTATCCATATTCCATATTCACCTAGACTATGTTAGTTAGGTAAATGAAGATTATAAAGGTCATGTATTATAGGACAGTCCAATTTGTTGGCAATGACACTCAGGAGGCTGTTGGAGCTGGCACATATCCTGTGCAACAGTGATGCAACACGCTTGCGTCTGATGGCTGATTAGTGTACAGTTAAAAAAAAATTTAAGCTATTTTATTGTTACTTTTACTTTTATTGTTACTGACCGTCTAAATTGCATAAAAGTGATGGTTACATTATTGCAGCGTTATCTATTTAAGCACAAATTCATTATAATACTTAAAATGCAAAAAGTGTACCCATTCAATAGACAAAAAAAATTTTTTTTTTTCCAATACCAGTTTGGCAACACTTTTCAGCATCCCTATGGTTTAATAAAATATGTATCACCTTTTATCAAGCACAAAAAATAAGCTACCATAGACAAAGTAAATGAGTTACCGAATTTTATTAGATAACCTAAGCGAGGGCTTTAAGCTCCGCCCATAGTTTGACATGCCACGATGCTACACGTTGTCCGATATGTCGGAAGTAAGTGAGTTTTGGATATTAACTATGGGCATTTGTATTTAATTTTAATCAACTTAGCCACATATATTTTGTAGTTATTAATTAGTTTTCTTTCTTTAATTCTTTTTGTCTCTTAAATGACGTATAAATATTGACATTAATTTTATACTTAAACGGTAACAAGCACACAGCTACAATTTCCTAAAATTAAAAAATTCTAATTAGGTACATTTACTATCTCAAATAAATAACTTAGGTATCTAATTCAAAATATAGTTAATAGAATACGGTAACAATTTTATTGTGCTTGCACAATTAAACTAAACATGAATGTGAACTGTTGTTATACCAAAGTGCATCTTACTTTGTACGATTTAAATGCTAAGGTCATAAAGTCACACTCAAATATTAAAAAAAAATTAACGTCAATATCGCATTCTTCATTGGGAAAAGGAAATAGTCCATACAGCCAAAAATTATATTGCTAATACATTTCTTTTTTTTTTCTTAGTCGAACTTGTTTTGAGTGCATTACATGCACAATTTTTAGTAACTTTAACTTTAATATTTATCAATTAAGTAATTGATCACATTATAGAATTAAATTAGGCTAAACTAAATAATACAGCCGGTAATCACAAATTAAAAGTTTCTACTAATAAATAAAACTTACACTTAAATAAAACTGACATTTCACACCGACTTATAGTCCTCAATTAACCAGAATTGTAGCTACCAGATAGCTGATACATTCAATTTATTGTCCATACTTGAAAAATCCGCAGGACAATTATGTTTACATAGATTTGCCACGGGTGTTCAAACTCGAAAACTGCTACCACAAACAAGGTAACAATAAAGATGATAGATTTGCCCCGATGATACTGAATACGTGTCTCTAAAAGCCACTTGAGGAGGTTTACACCCTTTTCTACCTAATAATTTAATTAGTAATTGAAAAAGATAGAACCCCTTTTGTTAAGCTGTCACCAGGGATTGATGAAGTCGTACCCATAACCATGAGATTTGTTTTTATTTGGGACCTCAAACTACGAAAAGTTTTTAACCATGGAATGGCGACAAGCTTGCCTCTTGTTTATAATTTGGCACGCATTTGAAGTGGCTGCACAAATAATAACTTAGAAAAAGATCTCCACTCACGGTCGTCCGACAGCACGTTCATAAGTATCTTACTTCCAATAAAATTTCTCCATGAGCTGTAAGCTCCGCACTATGTGATTGGGCGCCGGATTGGCAGCGGTATGATCGTAGAGGGTGAAAATATGACAGCTGTCAAATTCAACTGACATTAACATTAGTCAACTACTTTCTTATATGAACGATATTTACTAATATTGAATATTAAAATTGATTTACTAAACATTTACAATCAAACAGATCTATACACTACACGTGGAATGTTTATATATAATCACAATAAATATTCAACACAAATACAGTTCTTTGGTGATACTTGGTTGACATGATGAGGAATACAAATTAATTAAAAAAAAACATCCATAGACAAATTATTATGACTGGCGGTAAAATCATTAATTATTAATAATTTTTTGAAAAATTCAAATTTAGAAGCCATGGTATTTAGTTAAAATCAAAAGATTTTATTTTTTTCTGTGTCTGTTTTAGTTTATAGTAACAAAATAAATCAAGAACTGTCAAATACTGTTATTCAATTAATCTAATATAATAATCTCATTTAGCTACATTTTATGTCTTTATAACCTATTTCTACAACGTGATTTTAATTTCTCTAATGTAATAATTATCAAAACCATAGATTTAATATATTTATGTTGAGATGGACAATGCGAAAGAAGGTTAAAGTAGACGCATGCTAGAGTAGAATACATAGGACCATTGCCATGTGCCTGATCTAATTGGAAATAACTCCAAATATTTCGTCAATTGCCTATCTACAAAATATATTAAATCTATAATCAATACCGACTGATGTTACAAATAACGCCATCTATCGTACAATTAAATACATGTTTATAAAAACATAATATTATTAAAAAAAATCACAAAATATAATACTGTAAAAGCAAAACTTGGTATTTTTACAACAAAATGAGTTACATTTTCACATTTATTGTGATTAACAAATATGTGATGAGGTAAAAATTTTATAAATATGATTTTGAGTTAGTTAGATACAAATTATTTCTAACATGATTTCAATAATACTTATATGTGAATTGAAACCTAAAAACAATTGATACGGAGATAAGCGGAACACTTAGGTCATGGTTTACAAAGATTTTCAAAATTTAATTATGAACATATCACACAAAGTCCTCTAGTCCGAAAGTAAGCAATCAATTGAAAACAAAACATGCTATTATCAGAGAAAGGATCGTTTTATAAATGATTACAACATAAGTTTATACATAGTGGTCAAAAGAGAAGAGGTAAATATAACGAAAAAAAAATTATAAGTACCTACCTATATAATATAACGTAGTGCGAAGTGCGCCAAGAACTCGATAGATGGCACACATTACATAAATTCCATAAGCAAAATATGGTAGTGGAATTAGTTAAAGCGAGAGAAAATCAAAGCTATGTTTGAGAGCAGTGGAACGGACTAACAAAGTGCAAGTCTGTAGCCCTTAAAATCATCGTGCATGTATGACCAGAAGCAAGAGTATAAAGGAAACCAAAATTTAAAAAAACTAAAAAAACACGCTTTATTTAATCGAATTATTGCATTGTCATCGGTCTTTGACAGGTGTGCAAAATTTGAATAGAATCTGACCGTTTAAAGTGGGTCAAAATAGCGTCCAAAGGAGTCGGTTACAAACATACAAACAAACATACAAACAAACATACAAGTGAAGCTAATATAAAGCGTGTAAAAAGTATTTAGACCGTAGCAGTAGTCGCTCATTCCCTGCCTACCCCAATGAGAAGGCGTGACAGTATAAAATTGCTGATGAAGATTCCACCTTTTCAGCTCTATTTAATTTGTCAAAAATAACAAACAATATCTTTGAATAAGATAATAATGTTTAATTTCACAACCAAGTCATTCCGCTCATCTCTGTTCAATAGAAATGCATTCTAAACATTACACACTACTAGCAGACCTGATTTATTTAACCCTCTAACTTTCTTATAATCGCATTGGTGAATCCTGAACATGTTCCTGTACCACCTAGATCGGGAGTCAACTCTTTGCCTTCCTTCAGGACCCCAAAACAAGCATTTTCAATCCTACCTGCGTGTTCTCTTAAGTTCATGTGCCTTAACATCATTACTCCTGAGAGTAACAGAGCTGTCGGGTTTGCCTGGTCCTGGCCAGCGATCGCTGGTGCAGTACCATGTACCTAGAAAAAAGTTATATGAAATTTAAAAAATGATATTTATTAAGTGTTAGTAAACATGCAGAGCTGTGATCCATCAATAAATTCTTGTGCGATTTATGCAATTACAGCAAATTATCAATGAGTGGAAGTAGCCAATTGAGGGTAGAATCGATAGTATAAGCTATCATGTAACTTTACGTTGGCCATTGTATATTTGAGGGCTAATTACGTACATTAAAACTGCAATCAAATGCAGTGGATAGCCATGCCAAATGGCTAAATATGGTGAAACAAAAATTCTAAATGTACTTCTTTTTTATACCTATATTTGCTAATAAATGAATTATGAATTATAGTGCCTACTTGTTCATAAACATATTTTTAAATAAATACTAATAGAAGTTAGTTCAAGTATGAGAAGGTAATTATCAATATATGGTAGACGTGAAAGTAGACAATATAAGTCAATGTGGCGAATACATGTGGACACGGTGAATAAAATAAAATGTCCATAGATATAAGACTAATACTATAAAGCTAAAGAGTTTTCTCAGGAATCAATAGTAAATTTATCGAGGAAGGCTATATAGGCTATATAACATCACGCTGCGACCAATAGGAGCGATGTTTTAGTGAAAAATGTGTAAAAATTACTAAATTTCACGCGTACGGAGCCGCGGGTAACAGCTAGTATAAGATACTTCTAGTTTCGCACAAATTTCAAATAAATAAACTTTTATTGATGTAAATCCAGCCCAATAAAAATTATTGTTACAATACAAATGACACAATGGATTGTTAAAGACTGCGACAACATTCCAAACTTTGAAACATAATACATACAAAAAATATTGTTAGTATTTATAATTATAGATGGGTTAAACGCCATAAACACACCACAAAAAACACATTTCACAACTCGTATGAGACATTAGGAATTAAATGATGAAAAGTCATTGTTACTCAAATAATATGTATGTATTGGCCCCTGACACCGAGGTTTTTAATCTATACATTTATCGAGAGAACATCAAAAAAATATGTAATTCGTAAATGTAGTCACGCCGTGACTGAAACAAAATAGTAAAGAAAAAATAATGCTCGCGAGTTTAAAAATGGCCACGAGAAAATTGGTTCCATCCGTACAACGATTTTATTTTTGTAATAAAAATTCTGTGTTTTCGTAACATAGATAAATAGTGCCTTTTTATCTTTGAACACAAATTCCATGTTACTACGTCAGATAGAAAAACAGTAGTAGTGTAATGAAGCATTGGCATAAGAAATAACATACTTGTGCGGTAAGAAATATTTATTGAAAACGAAATACATTTATAATAATAAATATTATTTGGAGCAAATTTTCAGCCTCCAATAAGCCATAATTTCATTATCACAGTATATTTTTATCACTGCTATCGAAAACAAACTCTGAAATGAATTAAAAGCACATTATATACTTAAATATACATAAATAATTATAAACTATACAAATACATATGACAATTAAAATTTAATTTAACTAAATTGTGATTCGTAATTAAACATTTCTTTAAAAGAGATTAGAAAACAGCTCATTTAATAAACTAATTATAGCAATTAATAAAAACTTAAAACACTTACCGCAATAAAGACATTCCAGTGTTTTGTAATTTTAGTAAATTTATCAAATTTGCTTTCATATTTACTTTTGCAGCTATGCACTGACGTATTGTAATAATAAAGCAAAAAATATTGAAGTAATTTATTAATTTTGCAATTGACATGCTATGCTTTTACTTAATAAAGTACCGCTTGCGGTAATCACTTTTTCCACCATAATTCAATTTATTAAGCAAAAAATATTGGTTAAAATTTTTAAATAGATCTATTTTGGTAAATATTGTCAGAAATTAATTGGTTGCGGAAAACATAAGTGCGTTAGCTTTTCAAAAAATATTGTGGAGACCTTTGAAAGATGCCTTTATTCAATAATGGATTGGACTCGAAAGAATTTGTATATCAAAAATGCATCTATTTTTTACTTTAAGAAAGTTAATTGATGACAAATATCATAAAAAAATATTAATATAGACAATATAGTGCATTGAAGTGTATGGAAAAAGCATATTTGGTTTCAGTTAGAATTTTTGTATCAAGCTAACAGAATAATTGTCAGCAAGTATAAAAAAGCTGTATTTTGGTTTAAATCATTTTGCCATGGAAACAACAGGAAAAAAGATTTATATTTACAAAAACCTGGAAATGCTCGTCTTTAAAATTATTAAGAAAGGAAAAGTAATGACGATAGATTATGTTGGAGTCAAAGACACGCGTGTGGGGAATTCACATTTGGGCATTGCAACACACTTTGAGGAACAGTGGTCTAGTGATACCAATAAAGTCGCTTAAATATAATGTGTATGGTGGTCTTTATGAATTAATTTTATTATATTTTGAATAATGAAAATCAAAACAGGCATACACAAAATCATTAGTAACATGGACATTTATACATAGTTATTCTTAAATATGTAAAACATACCACATTCCCATGCAGTTCTTGTCAGAGCGAAAAAGTTTTACATTCAATCAACCCACACCGGTTATTATAATAATTTAAACTTATCTTGCTTAATATCCACATCGACGAATAATATATTTGTCACAAATTTTCCACTTCTATTATGCCTAATTTTACGTAAATAAAAAACCTCAATGATTTAATGTCGGTGGTCACGTTACAGAACAATTAGTTTGTAAAGAGACAGCGATTTAAATATTCTAATCATTTTAAATGTATGACACAAAACAACCCCATTGGTTGTTACCAAGAAAAAGTTTGAAAAACGCTGAATATTTAAATGTTCACTTGCGGTTGGTGAAAACTTAGGATAATTAAATATTGGAATCACAAATTACATTATAAACAATACCTTAGGACCCAAAAATCGATTACGCCGTTTTTGATTCATAACATCGCGAGAAGATATTTTTATTTTTAAGTGAGAGTGTACAAAGTAAAATCAAACTATGGTTTTAAATAAAAGTCTATAGAAGCAAATCACAGTTTTCTGTAATAAATTGGAAAGATTCTTGAAGTGAAAGCTGATACGATTATATTTAGTACAAGTCAACAGACTATCAATTCTGATAAGCTACAATGTTGCATATATATCTGGATTGCACCAAATTCGTAGACTTTAATCATGTACTCAATCATTTTTACCTTGATAAATGCAAATTGTATCAGACATTGTACTTGCACATAGAAATATTAACAAGATTCTATCTTGTGAATGCATTTGATATATTATAACGATAATTCAAGATTATCAATGTGTAAAACACACAATTTAATATTCTGGCCATATCTATTGTACTGGCTGCACGACGTATTTTATAACGTATATGCAAAATAATGTTTTTAGAAACCGTCTACAAGAATTCAAAAAGAATAAGGGCATGGATATTATATTTTTAGATTTGCAAAAACTTTCGACTTGTTCAATCTAAGAGACTGAACGATAATATTTAAGGTATAATATTAACTAATGTTTGGAATTTTGCTATATAAAACGTAATAATTATTTTCAAACAATAATAGAGAAAGCTCATAATATTATGTAATATATTTTTATAGGTGAAACTAATTCAATGGGTGTTCTTCAAGGTACTATTTTAAGCCCATTCTTTTTTCACTATAACCAAGTTCATTCAAGCTATAATAATTTTTAGAAATAAAAATGATAGATTGATCATTTCATTTCAATCAATCACGTCATATTGAAGGTAAATCCACATAGAATTGCCAAATAATAATAACAAAATTAAAATATACTTACAGATTCAAAGAGCGCACCGTTCTTGCCGATATTACCAGATGGTGTAAGACCCAGACCTCCGACCAGACCAGAGCACAAATCTGACATGATGTCACCGTACAAGTTGGGCATTACCTGACGAAATAATAAAATAATTTAAAAAGTCTAAGAACTTTAAAAGGTTTTACTAAGTAAAAGACAACAATAGCATAAGAAACTGTGCCAGTTGCAAAATTCTACAGATAATTTATATTCTAAAAGAAAATATTACTCACCAGTACATCAAATTTGTTAGGATCCTGTACCATATTGAGGCACACTGTGTCAAGATACCTCTCCTCGAACTTAATGTCAGGGTATTTGACTGCCTGCTCGCGACAACATCTCAAGAACAAACCGTCTGACATACGCCTGCAAATATATACAATAAAGTATATATTAGTATTTTTAGTTTCATAGAATTGTTAGAAAATTTACCTGTTAGGGAATAAAGTAAGCAGTAGTGAAGAAGAATAAATTACACTTCCATTGTAGAGGAATGCCCTATAACTAAGGGCTATGTTACTGGATCAAGTCGCCAAGAAAAAGAAAAGAAATCGCAAGAAATGAGTATTCCAAAATTGAAGTATCACTTTGTGAATAGGATTTTTTTAACTTCCGCGCCTAATGTGGAGAAATTGTTGTTCGTGAATAAAATCTGTGTACGCACGTAAGTAGTTATACTTCTTTGTGTATTCTTGGGAGTATCTTCAGGTTAACGGGTTTTTGTCGGTGAATGCGCGCAACGTAAAATCTAACGTCTATAAGTACAACATCACCTTTATAAAAGTTAACAAATATTACTCACATAATATTAGCTTTATGTACAGCTGTCACCTTCTTCCTTTTGTTCTCTTTGGCGTATTTGAACGCAAACTCAGCGACCCTAGTACTGGCTTCCTCAGTGATCAGTTTGATTGACTGAACCACTCCGTCAACGATCTCGTGTTCGATACCAGAGTATTCACCCTCTGTGTTCTCTCGGATTGTAACTACATCTACATCATCATATAGTGTCTTGATGCTGGAATAGAGGGGAATATTTTCACATGAAAGAGATAGCAGAATACACAGATGTGAAAGAAGAAATTTAGTGCCTGCTTCAAGATAAGGGCAGGGCAATAATGATGAAATATTAGAGCCTCTCACAACACATCGAGAGGCTCGGCGTCAATAGCAAGTCGGTGACGGCCAAGATGCAGAAACCGGTCTTGCTAGACAATGCCCGTATAGTTGGTCAGTTTCTCTCCCATTAGGCTACACAACTCCGGCCGACTGTTGCCAACCTCGTCGGAGTGCGTCCTTGCTTTTCGAGGCGAGGCAGTGTTGTATACATATGAAATACTACTTTATTGAAAATTCTGTACATACGAAGTAAAAGTAGGTGACCACTCATTATAGAAGTTTAAAGATTAGATTTTCTATTTTTTCTGAGAACATGTAATTTTGTATACATATATTCGTAATGATGCTTTAAGAATCAGCTTAATCTAAGTAAAAACCCATTTTACGAGACACGGGAAAATTGTAAGTGGGAATATATCTTTTATCAGATAATGTAAGAGAGACAAATGAGTATTTAGGCTAGGAAATAGAAGTATTTATCCTTTTAAGAAGATTATACGTATAAAAATCATCCGTTTTATAGAACAGTCTCACATATAAGTTTGTATTGTAGACAGTTGAAGCGTAATTACAACAATATGCATTTCACCTTGAGGACGGCAGCAGGAAAATTACCTACGTTATTAGTCACTTTACCTACATGTAACTATCAATACTGATTTACTTCGAAAAACTATTCCATATTATTCTTGCGACAGACAGAGTGCAATTGGTTGACTGTTCGATTCTAACTCAAGAAATAATTAAAACCAAACGTATATCACGTGATAACAGTTTTTTGGCCATTTAGGCTTATTGCAATTCACTTTAGAATGCATGTACAGAACCGCCATGGTGCAACCGCAATACTAGTTTCTATGTACAAGTAAATTATATTAGGTTTTAAACACACTTGCGTAAATAATGTGTGGACCTTGAGCGATACAATGCCATTGACATTGTTTGATAAAAGAATCACTACGCATAGATTTAGATAAGATATTGTGTGGTATGCCTGCGTGATGTCGTATACGTTTTATTTATCATTGTCACGATAATAAATATTATCAAATTAAATCAATATAAGTAATATAAAAGCTAATGTTTGTTTGTTATCCATTCAAATATTAATAAATCGTACAGTTACTATGAAATTTAGTTACATCATGGTTATGAATGGAGAAATGAACACAGTGTTTTCGTTTTAAGCCTGTAGATTTTACCTTATGAGTATTAATCAACCAAGGACATTGCGGAAAAAATCCGCATATAATAAAGCTAGTATAATTCATAAATACTGTATTTTGGTAGTTGTACCTAAAAATCGGGGATTTGAAACGTAGAATATTTTGACCCCTTAAACTCCCTTCCACCTCTAAGCTCAATAATTAAGAAAGAAAAGAGAAAGAAAGAAAATAAGTTTATTTGTGAGGTTACATTACATAAGTTGTAAAAGTAAATATAATAAAACACTAGACAAATATATCCGTCACAAAGCGGTCCCAGCTCAGCATTTTGCTGGTTAAAACCCAGCGCTGGTCTTCCGCTGGGCCGCTTAGTAACGTCACAGACTAAAAGTTAATTCATATTCATTCATATTCATATTCATGGACATTTCACACAACGTCCTCTGGTCCCAAGCTAAGCTTATATTTATGCTTGTGTTATGGGTACCAGAATACGGATAGAATACATATACTACTTTTTTTTTGTAAATACATACTTATAATACATAGAAACACCCAGACGCAGGACAAACATTTGTATAACAATTAGAAAAAGAACACAAATGATTGTCCCGAGCGGCATCGAACCCGCGACCTCTTGATCGGCAGTCCGTTACCAGAACCACTACACCACGAGGCCCGTCAAAATTCTGATTGTATTACAAGAAATACGAATATTTAAAAACTTGGCAACAAAAATAATCAATCAAAACATTTTTTAAGATATGTTTTACAATCAATCTTTACATTGACGTGTCGTATGCCTATAGGCTTATTAACTTGTAGATATACAAAAAATAATAATAATACGAATGTATTCAAATCACATGACGTTTGCGTATGTAAATAGATACTAGCTATATTCAGCCCACAATTAATCATTATTATGTCTACGACTGTAATCATTGTAGTATAATCAAGGCAAAGTCGATATTATATCGATAAGGGCGTGGTTAGCCCGTCACTAGCTAATAGATAAATGGGGGCATTGGGTCAAAATGTAATATTAGTTTTGAGAAAAGTAAAACTAGTTTCATTGTCTAAAGAAAACTACTTTTTACGGATTTATACGCCTATGTGTTGACATAAATGTAGCTTTATCGGAGACTTTTTAACCACCGTGATTGCAGAGAAAAATAAAGGAATAAATTAAAAGATGTGTGAACCCTTTACAAAACGCCCCCCTGAATGAGTGTCTTGTTAACCACTAACCAAAATATACGCGTCAAAATTCGTAAAAAGTAGTGTTTAAGTATTTAAATAAATGAGTTGCGCAAGTGTAAGAGAAGTATTATTGTTATTAATAACTATTACTGAAATTTCATAAAATGTAGGTCAATTTAGCCACTACGGAAAGTGCTTTGTGTAACTGATAAAAAAAAAATAAAGCATTCTTAAAGCATAAAGTACTTTTAATTGTACATTAAAAAAATAGCAACCAAACATGGATACCAAAATCTATTAGGAAAATACGCAAACAACGTCAAGAAGTGTTAATAAGACTATTTAAGGAGTGTAGAAATATGAGCGAATATGTTGATTGATACCTCTAAAACTATCTGATTGGTTTGTATAAATAGTTTATAAACAAGTATATACCAAATTTATATAAATCTAATTGGTATAATTAATTATAAGTAGGCATTAAACATTTTTAGAGGGCTAATTCAGTACAGTTTGAGAACCTCTGAACTAAAACGATAATAGAAAAGATTTCAGTTTTGAGATTATAAAACAAAGTTATTATTACGGTATGTCTCTATGTGAATATAAATATTTAAAAATACGCAACAGATTCTGACGTGGTTTTTAACATATAGAGTGGTTCAAGAGGAAGGTAACTACTATTTATCTAGGACATATAAGTTATCTAAAAGTTAGACAAGGTTAGTATAATCAGTGCATAGCATTAAATAACAATTGTGGTTTATATTAATTATAGTTTACATAATGTCTTTGTGTATAAAATATCAGGTTCCAATTACATAGATCTAATGGTAAAACAATATTATCACAGAATTTTGTAAATTTTCCCCATTTTGCAACATTTTTCACTGATGCTTCACTCTTATTGGTTGCATCGTAATGTGATATAGCCTTCCTAGACGAGAAATTTTTCTTATCAGACCCGTAGTTCTTGAGATTAGTGCATTCAAACAAACAAACTTCTTTAGCTTAATAATATTAGTATAGTTATATAAAATTCAAGAAAATAATATAAAACGCCTTGCTGCCGTCTTCAACTTCGTATGCGTGGAATTTAAAAACCAAATCAAATTTTACAAATAAGCAATTCTATTGAACCACTCTACCTATTAAAAAAACGCATCAAAATCTGTTGTGTGGTTTTGAAGATATAAGCTGACATAGCGACATACATACAAAAATGAAGACTATGTTTTATAATAAGTAAGGATGACGTAAAACAAAAAATTATATGAAACATACCCTTCCATACTCTTACAAGGTCTGACATTGGCATACAAATCAAACTCTTTACGCAGGGCCAAGTTTAGGGAACGGTAACCTTTACCAATCGGAGTCATCAGTGGGCCCTTTAACCCTATCTTATTGGTATTTACTGAGTCAATAGCTTTCTGGGGAATACCCATTTTCCCATCTGGACCCTAAAACAAAATAAAAAAGTGTGCTTTAAAAGACTTTATTTTCTTTTAATTATGGTTTAAATTAAAATATTATTTTAGTCTTTAAAAAATGTAGAAAAGTATTAATAAACATGAAAGTTAAAAAAAAACTTTTTTGGTATTATTTGTAAATTATGCATAGGTTTAAATTAAAATTGGCTGGTGCTCAGATGACATACTAGTCATCCTCATGTCTGGATTGCACAATTACTCAACATCAGGTGGAATGTAGTCATTTGCCGACGCATGCAGTAAAATAAAACTTAATAAACATGGGTTAAATCACAGATGGGAGTATTTAAAACTGTAATATTCTTTTTTGTAAGATGATAATTTAAATCTATAGGGAGTATGTTCTTGTAAAAGATATTTGAGTGCTATAAAAAATATTGCTAGCATAAATTATTTATTCTAACAAGCTTTGTACTATATAAATAAGAAAAGGGGACTTACCCTAACAGCTGTAACGTCGACCTCTTCCCATTCAATGGGCACTTTAGCAGCCTCGAATATCTTCTGCACTGCCACCGTGATTTCAGGACCAATGCCATGGCCAGGTATCAGGGTCACTTTACGTACCCCTGTACTGTATTTCGCCACACCAGCCCGACCCGCCGGGATCTAAAATCAATGATGAAATACGAATAATATAACCTCAAATACGTCACATAAAAAAAATCTACAAAAAATCTATTGTAACCTCATTTTTTCCACTCCCATCGCTTACAGCTACAGAATTAGAAGCCGGCTCAAACCACTTCAGTAATGATCCTAACACTTTACTCTCACGAAAAGGATTCAAAAACACTTTTATGTAATTCTTCGACATAACTATACTACATCTATTTTTGGACGAACTAAATTAATTCAAACTTTCCAACTATAAGTCAATTAACTACAGGTCACACGCAACTTAAGATTAAGTACTCTAATTACGTAACACTACCACAAACTTACAATTTTCCTGATTATTCTTGCTGCCATTTCGCAAATTTTGCAAATTCGACGACGAGTGATATCTCCGCGGGGAAAAGCGGAGGGGGAGGAACTGAGGAAATAAGTAGCGCGCTAACTACGCATGACCGGATATAGCTGCCAAGGACGTTTCAAAACAACTAACAAAATATTTAACTTCTGTTTTTAGCCAAATTTAAGACTCGTTCGCACCATAATAAAATTTTCGATTTGTTAATCAAATTTGTAAAATTATTTCTGTAATATAATATGTTTTTATATAAAATTTTTAATTCTGAGCTTGCAACATTTTTTTTCTTCAATGTCAAAACAAAATCACAGATTACATAGAACTTCGGTTGTCAAAATGACATTTAGTACTGCCCATCATGCCATAGATCATAGTCTTGGGTAGTTCGCGAACGACCTAGTTCGAAAGAGCGCTCCTTTAGGTGAACTATGCGAACTAGTTCATCATTCATCAATGATCTCGGTCTTATATCTTTTAATTTTTTTTTTTAACGGTCACTTTACTATAGAATAGACAGTGGCGCTCTGTGACAACCGAGTTTATTTACTGTCTTGTCAGCACTTTCCAATCAGAGTTTACAATACATAATCAAATTGATTAAATACTCATACAAACTTGAAGCGATTTATCGTGAGTATCGAGTACCGAGTAGTATGGTTACATACATCGCTAGTGACGACGAATTCTTAAAAGATTTTGTATCGTCGCAACATGTCTGTGCCAACGTAGTTCTCTCATAGTTCTCTAAGTAATCTGTGCTGCTGTCAAAATTGTCAGATTCATGTGGTTGTGGTTGCGCGTGTTGTTTACTTTTATTATTTTCTAACCTGTTCAAAATATATTTTTATCGCCTTTTAAACTTGTGGATTTAAAGAAATGGTTAAATCGGTAAGTAAAAGTTTAATTATGTGTTACAAATATATATATTTGACTTAAACACTTAATTATCCTCACTAACTTTTAAGATGGTACTTTTATTCATTTTCAATTTGAAAGTATAATAAATAGGTAATTTAGTGTTATAAACTGCAAATAAATGGTTATTTTGGTTTTATAGAATGCCGAAATAGCGGTTGCTGAGGATGATGGGGACACTGAAGCTATTAATAAGAACGGAAAAAGGGCCGGCGAAGAGATCGGTGGCGAAGGAAAGAAAAGGTTAAGAACAAAAAGTTTGTACCGACAACCCACTGTTAATGAGTTAAACAGGCTACAGGAGACAGAAACTTTATTTAATTCTAACTTTTTCCGTTTACAAGTCGAAGAAATCATTAAAGAAGTGAAAGTTAAAGAAAAGACAGAGAAGAGATTCACCCAGTGGTTTACTGGTTTAAAAAACCATCTTTTGTCGATATCAGAAGACAAAATCGAGTACGATTTGTCAGAGGATACATTGTGTAAGAAATTAAAAGTAAAAATCCCGGTCAGCGAGCAGTTGAATAAAACTAAATGTGTTTTTAAATTTCATAAATTTAAAGATGTTGAAATAGTTGGTTCGTATGATTTAGGTTGCTCTATAGGTTCTAAGATTGTCGTAGATCTACAGGTAGCAGTGCCTGCTGAAACATATACAAAAAATGACTCCGTAAACTATAAATACCATAAAAAACGAGCAGCATACCTAGCTATCCTTGCAGCACATTTATCAAAGAGTGATTTGGTTGAAGACTTACAATATTCTGTTAATAGCTGTGAAAGTAAACCGGTATTAGATTTTAAGCCAACTGGAAAGCTTGGCAAACATTTATTGGCCCGATTATATCTAGTATGTGAAAGCGATGCTTATAAATTACATCGATTCAGTCCGGAACGAAATAATTTAAGAGAAGCGTGGTTGTATAATAAAAATGCAGAAACTAATACTGAAGTTGGATCTCCAACGCCTTATTACAATAGCAGTGTGTTATCGGATTTAACCGCAACAGCTAATCAGCATCTACTGTGGGAAATATTCAAAGAAAGTGAGAATTTAAAACAAGCTGTCATTTTATTGAAAATTTGGTTACATCAAAGGAATTTACAGATATCTGGGAATATTGTATGTCTGTTAGTTGCATATTTTGTGCAAACAAAACGGGTTAACAATTTTATGAGCAGCTATCAAATTGTGAGAAATATTTGGATAGCTCTGAGTAAGTTAATTTTTTAATCAATTATTGTCATGCTGTGATTAATAATTGGGTTTAATTTAATGTAACTATACTTTCTAAATGTTTATGATATATAAACAAACAGCTATCCAAAGAAATAGCTGTGTAGATTCTAGATGAAGCCAATGACTTTTAGGTTGTAGCAGATGGCACTCTATAATCTCTGCCTATACCCCCATGTAAAAAGGTCGTGATGGTTGATGATGATGACTGCTATTTTTTCTGTTTGTCATGTAGAATGTCAAGTAGAACTATTCAATACTCATTTATTCATAATTATTTTTAACACATACAAACAAACATACAAACAAACATACATTAACAAAAAATAAAATAATTCCTGAATGCATGAGATAGACTCATGCATCAAAACAATGACATGAAATGGTTTTTTTTTCAGAATCGTCAGATTTCACTAAAAATGGTATATCCCTCCACAAAGGTCAAGATCCGTGCCCAAGTATAGAAGAATTCCACAAACATTTTCCTATAGTTTTTGTAGATATAACAGGCTACTACAATATTTGCTGGCAAATGGGCAGAGGCACTTACAATACGTTGGTGCGAGAATGTACATTGGCCATAGAAATGCTTGACAATGCAAAAATTAATACATTTATACCACTTTTTATGACTCCCGTGAAAGTTTTGATGCAATTCGATCATATTTTGAGGTAACATTATGCTGATTCTGAACTATTAAATCTCAATGTCTGCAATAATAGTAGTAGTAACGACTTTTAACTCGACGCCAACGCCATCTAGTTTTTGTTGACCTAAAATATAACTCAAGTAGGGTTTTTGTTATGCTTTATTATCCCAAAGGAATACCGCATTTTTTCAGTATTATATTATTTATATAGTATTACTAGCTGACCCGGCAAACGTTGTTTTGCCATACTAAAAAAAGAAAGTTTGAAAAATAGATGTTGGCCGATTCTCAGACCTACTGAATATGTATGCAAAATTTGAGAAGAATCGGTCAAGCCGTTTCGGAGGAGTACGGTAACTAACACTGTGACACGTGAATTTTATATATTAGATATTATACAGTATTATATTATCTATATTATATAGTAGCATCGAAATCGTTTAGTTTCATAGTTAATGAGTGACACACTTACATACAAACATTGGCATTTGTAATATTACGAGCTGATCCCTGTGACGTCGTAAGCATGTAGGATCTGAATTGTTTGCATTAAAAAGTAGTCTTATAAAAAATTGGGCAAGTGCGAGTCGGACTCGCGCACGAAGGCTTCCGTACCATTATCTATGCAACATAAGGCAACGTTATTAGTATCGAGCAAGAAACGGTAAAAAAATCATGTTTGTTGTATGGGAGCCCCCCTTAAATATTTATTTTATTTTATTTTTAGTATTTGTTGTTATAGCGGCAATAGAAATACATCATCTGTGAAAATTTCAACTGTCTAGCTATCACCGTTCTTGAGATACAGCCTGGTGACAGACGGACGGACGGACGGACGGGGGACGGACGGACAGCGAAGTCTCAGTAATAGGGTCCCGTTTTTACCCTTTGGGTATGGAACCCTAAAAAACAGTTCAGTAGTTTTAGTGTTAAGACAGACAGACAGGGTTACAGTTCGCATTTATAATATTACTGTGATTTCAGATTTAAATCTATACAGCAAGTAAAAGAAGCAGTTTTAGCAAAAACTTCAAGAGAATCTAAACTAAATTACGGCCTGGATCAGATAGTGCTTGTAACTGATGTTATATATCAACTGTTAGCTAAAGGTCTGGGTAACAGAGTGGAAGTTATCAAGGAACTAGTTGATAGTAGCTTCTCATGGTCTATTAAGAAGAGTTTGGAGAAGGCACGAAGTCTGTAAGTTGATTATTTACACTTTACTAGCTTAAACTTAACAAATTGACAGGCCTCATGGTCTAGTGGTTCATGTAACGGACTGGCGTTCACGAGGTTGCGGGGTCGATTCCCGCACGGGACAATCATTTCTGTGGTATTTATTTACTCTTTATTGTACACCAATAAGTAACAATATCATTTTAACAACTATAAAAGAAATTGGCGACCTCATCGCTTAAAGCGATTTCTTCCAGGCAACCATAGGATGGCAATCACGAAAGAGTTTATTTACATAGGGCAAGTTGCGGTGTACTTATTTTAATATGAATTAAACTAGAATAAATATTTATAATTGTCATACAAATGTTTGTTCTGCGTCTGGGTGTTTCAATGTATTATATGTATGTATTTACAAAAGAAAAGTAGTATAATGATATGTATTCTATCCGTATTCTGGTACCCATAACACAAGCATAACAAGCTTAGCTTAGGACCAGAGCATGTTGTGTGAAATGTCCATATATTATTTATTATATTTACATATATTTATTTATTATTTATAATAAGTAAAGATATTAATGGTCTAAGGAGGCTATAGATGACTATTATATGTTAGAGAATACTCATGTATTTTACTAAGGCAACTGAAATGCTCTATAAAAACTGTATTTAAATTGTTTCAGCAATGAAGAAAAGCTGTCATTTGGTTTGATACTGAATTCTGAAAACTCAATGAATATTGTAGAAAAAGGTCCACCTGCGAATTTGCCAGAATCTGAAGTGTTTAGGTAATTATAAGATATTTTTCTTAGCATTTACTCATCGAATATAATCCACGACAGCTCAGACGGTAAATTAGTGTAATGGTATTAAAAGGTCTCTGGTTTGAATCCTACTTGTGTTTATCACTTTTTATGCTTATATCACCAACATACAATCACCCCTTTTTCCCATGTGGGTAGACAGAGACCATAGAATACCTTAAACAGACTTCCTTGGCTTCATTTACACTCATTCAGGATGTTTATATATAACTGGATGTTGCCCGCGACTCCGTAGGTGTGGAATTAAGATTTTTTTTCCATTTTGTAACATTTTTCCCTAATGCTTTGCTCATGTTGGTTGCAGCGTGATGTTATATAGTGTAAAGCCTTCCTCGATAAATAGACTATCCAACGCAAAAAAACATTTTCAATTCGAATCAGTACTTCCTGAGATTAGCGTGTTCAAACAAATAAACTCTTCAGCTTTATAATATGAGTATAGATTTTAAATAAGTGTATTGTTATTTTTAGGGCTTTCTGGGGTGACAAGTCAGAGTTGCGTCGCTTCCAGGATGGTTCTATAACAGAGACTTGTGTGTGGGAGGGTGAGACTATGACAGAACAACGAACTGTTACTAAACAAATCATTGATTATTTAGTTTCACTTAAATATGGTAAGTAATTTGTTATATAATGGTACCAATTCTATGTGCACAACTAAACTTAATTCAAAAATTTAAATTTACTGTATATACAAGGTGGATACGACATATGGGCTTTTTTTAAACTGGATATACTAGGTAACATTTTTAAGCTCTGTACCAAAAATCAAATAAATACAAGCATTAGTTTAGACGCAAATTAGGTTAAAAGTTTTAGTACTATAAGAACACGATGTATCTTTCGCGTTACAGCTGATAAGTTTATAGGCAAAGGTCATCTACCTTACATTCTTACAACGATAAATTACGGTATATTTTACGATGCAAGCTGCCATTCTTCACTATTCAAATCACTTGCACTTATATTACGAAAGTGACCAAAATAACAAAAAAATTGGTCAAGTGCGAGTCGGACTCGCGCACGAAGGGTTCCGTACCATTATCTATGCAACATAAGGCAACGTTATTAGTATCGAGCAAGAAACGGTGAAAAAATCATGTTTGTTGTATGGGAGCCCCCCTTAAATATTTATTTTATTTTATTTTTAGTATTTGTTGTTATAGCGGCAATAGAAATACATCATCTGTGAAAATTTCAACTCTCTAGCTATCACCGTTCTTGAGATACAGCCTGGTGACAGACGGACGGACGGACAGCGAAGTCTCAGTAATAGGGTCCCGTTTTTACCCTTTGGGTACGGAACCCTAAAACGATGCGCTTGAAAGAGATAGAAAGTTGCTATTGTACCTTAGATTATTTACACAGGGTGGTTGGAGTTAAAAGCTATTTAGTTTATTTGAAAAAAAAGAAATCTCATTTTTGGTGCTATTTATTTTTATACTGTATCGAATGAATACTATACACCTATAGTATACTTAGTCTAATTTAATGCCCCTATGTCGTATCCACTCCGTATATGTATGTATGTTATATTATTGACACTGTCAATTCCATTGACCGACGGGCCTCGTGGTCGAGTGGTTTATGTCAGTGACTGCCGTTCACGAGGTAGCGGGTTCGATTCCCGCGCTGTATAATCATTTATGTGATCTTTATAATTGTCAAACAAATGTTTGTACTGCGTCTGTGTGTTTACTATGTATGATAAGTATATATTTGCAAAAGAAAAGTAGTATATGTAGTATATCCTTATTCTCTAGTACCCATAACATAAGCATATAACTTTAGCTTAGGACCAGAGGGCGTTCTGGGAAATGTCCATGAATATTTATATTTATTTATTAATTATTACCTGTTACTTGCTAGTTCGTTGTACACATTCATTCGTTTTTATAATAAGAAAGTTCATTAAACATTGCCAAAATGTGCTATTGACACTATCGATTTTCAGTTTTAGTTAAGTTTAGTGGTGCGCGTAGAATCGGTACTATTATCTATGTCACCACCGCATTTCTTCCCTATGATGTTGCAAGAGCCAGTTAAAGGATACTAGGATAGTTATAGGATACTTATCGCTCAAGGCGATCTATTCTAGGCAGCCATTGGATGGAGTGAGATGAAGAGATGAAAGGGCAGTATGTAGTGTACAGAGTTGATAAAATAGTGAATATATTTACAAAAACCCTAAAAAATAAAATAAATTATAGGTATATTATACGTGTACATTATATTATTATATAAATAGATATTCATAAAATAAATATCATAATAATTATATTAGAGAAATATAAATATTCAAAAATACATATTAGTGCTAAAATGCTATAATGTCATGTTTCAAGATAGTAATTCTTTACTAGTTTCTTAAAACTACTTATAGTTTTTGCTTGCCTTATGTTGACGTTGAAGTGCATTCCATAGGCGTACTGCTTGGACAGAGAGTGATTTGTCCAGGAATTTAGTGGAATGTGGTGGCATTTTCAAGATTAAACTCTCCGATGATCGTAAGGGTTTTGAATGCATATCAGACATGAAGTTGAAGCGTTGTTTAAGATATTTAGGAGAATGTGGGTGGAACAATATATTATAAAGTAGTGAAAGAATATGGGTATTCCGGCGAAGTCGTATAGGGAGCCACTTGAGCTTATTGCGAAACATGGAGACATGATCATATTTTCGTAAACCAAATATGAATCTTATAGCGAGGTTTTGAAGTCGCTCAAGCTTATTAAATTGGTCTTCGGTAAGGTCAGGATAGCTAGTATCAGCATAATCTAGGATTGGAAGAAGAAGTGATTGCGCAAGTGCAGTTTTTGTGGTAATCGGTAAGAGATTACGCAATCTCCTAAGGGATCCTAAGGGTGCGAACATTTTGCGACTAATTTCCTGTAGCGGATTGCACCAAGACAAGTGCCTATCCATATATATCCCCAGGTTTTTTACTAGCTGTAGCAACGTTGACCCCGTCACAGGATATGGAAGGAATTAGTGACCAACTTTAGATAACATCTTGGGGCTGCCAATAACAATAGCTTGGGTCTTGTGAGGATTTAATTTAAGTCCGTGTGTATGGCTCCAGTGGCTAATAAGATCTGAGTCGTCATTTATCGCCTCAACAGCCTGTGGTAGTCTATGCCAGTCAGCCTCCTTGTATATTTGTAGGTCTATCTCTTTATATCTTCTATTATACTTCAAGTTCAAACAGTAAAAATATATCTAAAAAATATATATTTCCAGATATATCACCTAGTGATATCTACCATATATCACATCAATGTGACAGTGTATTAGCAAGGAAACAATATTTATCAACCCACGTACTATACAGTGAAGAGTCATCATTAAACGCACTGCGCACATTCGACGAGTTGAGACGTGACCTGAGACAATTACAACAGTTGCCGCTAGATGTCAGCGCTGTGTACGGTATGTAATAGCGGCATTATTTAAACTATCTTAGACCATAAACATTCAATGTTAAGAGCAATGGTTTCGATTTAAAAAAATATAAGTACATACAATATATCCACTTATTTATGGATACAACACTGCCTCCAGTGCAGGAAGCACTCTTAAATATTTCTCCTTTGTAGGCGTTTCACCAGTCTTCAGCTACAGTTGTCCCCTACCTCCGTTAATACGAGCTGCTCCTCACAAACCTTGGCAGAGAGCTTCAACATGCTTAATAAAGGATATCACCAGACTTGATGGTTCGCCAGTGTTACCAGAATACACTCCTGTATGCAAAGCTGTCGTGGAGTTAGGTAAGCCATAACCAGAAATTATCGTATTTTATTCTGAAGTTATCATAACGAAATTTATTTCATACTAGCTGTTGCGGACGACTCGTGGAATTGAGAAAAAATTCTCCATTTATGCAACATTTTTCACTGATACTTCGCTCATATTAGTCGCAGCGTGATGTCATATAGCCTATAACCTTCTTCGATAAATGTACTATCCAACATTGAAAGAATTTTTCAAATCGGACCAGCGGTTCCTGAGATTAGCGCGTTCAAACAAACAAACTCATCAGCTTTGTACTTAACTAAAAGAGTTCCATTATAAAGTAATTTATTAATTTTGCAATTGACATGCTATGCTTTTACATAATAAATTAAATTATGGTGGAAAAAGTGACTACCGCAATAGATGGCGTTGTACGTAAAAATACGATATAGACTCAATCGAGTGACGATTATGGTGGCCTAATTTGATTACTTAAAGCACGACCGCAATAAGCTCAGCTGGCACAGCTACGGGACGGTATTCCGAGGTCGTGGGTTCAAGTCCCGCTTGCGGTAATTACTTTTTCCACCATAATTTAATTTATTAAGTTCCATTAGAAATTATACTTTTAATAAAGATTATTTTCATTAACATTTTGTATGTTTAATTTATTTTTATGTTTTTACAATTTCATTTTTAGGTCACAGTGGTAAATGGCCAGGGAATCTCCAAGCATTTAGATGCCTTAAAGCGGCCTTCCATCTTCAAGTGGCGGAACGCTTAACCAAACAATATTCATTACCAACGCAGGCATACCCGACACATGTAGATGTGCTTAAAAATGGCCTAGTGTTTAGGTTGGAGATAGCACACCCGAAAGAGATAACTCTCCTTAGGAGAGAGATAGAGAATGGAGTTGTAAAATTTAAAGAAAATCAAGAGAGTTTGAGATTACAAGTGGATACTGTATTGATGCCTAGATTACGAGGGGCTTTGCATGGGTAAGTAGGTTTTTTAGGGTTCCTTTCTTTCTTTCTTGTGTTTCTTTCCTTTCTTTCTTTCTTTGATGGGCCTCGTGGTGTAGTGGTTCTGGTAACGGACTGCCGATCAAAAGGTCGCGGGTTCGATTCCCGCTCGGGACAATCATTTGTGTGATTTTTCTAATTGTTATACAAATGTTTGTACTGCGTCTGGGTGTTTCTATGTATTATAAGTAGAGATGAAACGGATAGTAGTTTGGCCGGATACCGGATATTCGGCAAGCTACTAGGCCGGAGCGCAGGATATCCGGCTGCCGGATATTCGGCCCTTTATTGCGTTGACGCGATCAGTTTGATTTGAATATTGGCGCGGTGAACGTATTCAGAAGCTGGTCTGGTATACGAAGTCAAGCAGAGTCGCCTCTTACCAACAAACGCGGAAAATTTGGTATTTATACATCACAATTTGCCACTTGTTAATTTTGAGTATTAAACTAATCTTATATATAAAAATCAATTGCTGTTCGTTAGTCTCGCTAAAATTCGAGAACGGCTGGGCCGATTTTGGTGTTTAAAAATTCGGGAAAATCCAGGGAAGGTTTAAACGGTGTCAAAATATAAAGAAATCTAACATTCCACGTGTACGGAGTAGCGGGCAACAGCTAGTAATTAATAAAACAAACATTTTTGATGTGCGATTATAAAAATAAACGGTATCCATAACCTATTGGAGTATGATTTGCCTTGTGTAAAATAATAAGATTTTTTAAAATTTTACTATCCGGTATCCGGCCGGATAGTGAAAACAAGGCCGGATACCGGATAGTTACCGGATATCCGTTTCATCTCTAATTATAAGTATGTATTTACAAAAAAAAGTAGTATATGTATTATATCCGTATTCTGGTACCCATAACACAAGCATATAAGCTTAGCTTGGGACCAGAGGATGTAGTGTGAAATGTCCGTGAAAAAAACAAACAAGGGGGGGTCACTTACAACAAATATTTTGATGATATGGTAATGATGATGTGATGATAGATACTATGTGAGAAATATATTATTGATGACAATAGTATGAAACCCCACTATATGATTCATTGGATCGTAGCAGATGGCGCTCTATAGTCTCTGCCTACCCCCATGGGAAAAAGGCGTGATGTTATGATGATGATGATAGTATGAAACCCTTAGTGTTCGAGTGCAACTTGCTCTTGACATCTTTCTATTTATTTAGCTCCATAAAAAGGAATTTTTTTAACACCCTCGCTCGTAAATCTGATGTAATTCCACCGGTTTTAAATATGTAAAGCGGGTCATAAAAAACGCGTGTGTTACCAAAGCAAATAGTTAAGTTATAGTCCATACAAACAAATTTCATAACAGTATTATTTGCCATTTCAAATATGGAACTGATCGCCGCCGCACGACTCGAGCAGCGCGCTGTTGCTATTCAAATTTCGAACTAATCGCCGTGCGGCGCCATTCAGTAGGCAGCGCTAGCGCGCTGTTAAAATGGCAGTGTGCATTCACAGATTGAGTTTATTTAATGTTTAATTTTTCTGTTTCCTCGCAAATGTGTTAAAAAATTGGTCAAGTGCGAGTCGGACTCGCGCACGAAGGGTTCCGTACCATTATCTATGCAACATAAGGCAACGTCATTAGTATCGAGCAAGAAACGGTAAAAAAATCATGTTTGTTGTATGGGAGCCCCCCTTAAATATTTATTTTATTTTATTTTTAGTATTTGTTGTTATAGCGGCAATAGAAATACATCATCTGTGAAAATTTCAACTCTCTAGCTATCACCGTTCTTGAGATACAGCCTGGTGACAGACGGACGGACGGACGGACAGCGAAGTCTCAGTAATAGGGTCCCGTTTTTACCCTTTGGGTACGGAACCCTAAAAACGTCGTACGATATACGTGCGTATTGGTTATAACATGCTCGGCTCAATTACGCCCTCGCCTTCGGCTCGCGCTGAAATTCCGCCTCGCATGTTATAACCATCTTTACGCACTAATATCGTAATGTACTATTATGCTTATTATTATTTATTTTTCCCAGATTACATCAAAAACATCCATCATTCGGTCCAACAGTATGTCTATTCAAGAGATGGCTATCATCTCATCTGTTGTCACCACCACATTTCCCGGACAATGTAGCGGAGTTGATTGTAGCCGCAGTGTTCTTACGTCCAGAGCCTACACAACCACCGGCGACGCCCACTGCGGGGCTTGTTAGAGTGTTGAATAAATTGGCAGAATTCGATTGGGCAAATGAAATAATATTTTTGGATTTCAATGATGATATGTCGCGTAAGTTTATTTTTTGGTTTTAAATGTTATACAGTAACGCTTTTTTTTCAGAAGGTTAGACAGACTCTATCTCTCTCCAGGCCAATAACTTCCCCTGCTGGGCCCTGGCATCCTGCACTTTGGGAGGGGTTTTGGTGAATTATGCCGCGCTGATCAGGCGTGTTGGCACAGGGTTTATTATCGAGTTTTTTGTCTCCCACAGAGAATGTTATCTGTGTACAATATTTCCTAGCTGGGTTTTACAGCACCCTGGAGAAAAAAGGGGTGGTGACACTTGTATTCTTATCCGTCACCACACGGATAAACTGTATACATAAATAATGAATTTACGTAGTATATCCATATTCTGGTATCCATAAAACAAGCATATAAGCTTAGCTTAGGACCAGAGGACGTTGTGTGAAATGTCCATGAATATTTATATATTTATTAGCTGTTGCCGCGTTTTTGCAAAATTTTTTCACTGATACTTCGCTCCTATTAGCCGCAGCGTGATGTTATATAGCCTTCTTCGATAAATGTACTATCTAACACTGAAAGAATTTTCCAAATCGGACCAGCAGTTCCTGAGATGAGCGTATTCAAACAAACTCTTCAGCTTTATAATATTAGGTTAGATATCGGTATTCTGATACACATAACGCAAGCATATAAGCTTAGCTTGGTATAAGAGGATATTGTGTGAAACGTCCCTAAATATTAAAATATTTTTATACCTATAAACTTAATTTATTTATATTTTTCAGACGAAGATAAAACAAGTTTAGAACAGAAACTATCCACGTCAGAATCTCGTCCGTCTGTTTGTATAGTGACGTCATACGATGGTCCATTACCAAGTGTCTGTAGTGATGCTGGACCTTCTGGCCCAGTGCTGGGCAGAGCACGTGTACTAGCTAACAGTACCTTGAAGTATTTAGACAACGCTATGTTGGTGGATTATAAAGATAATATTTTGGTAAGCGTTTATTGTTGAGAGGTATGTGTGGTGTGACTTTGAGATAGATTAAGAAATGAAGTTATTAGAGAACGTAGCGGTCTGAAAGAGGATGTAGTGACTAAGGTGGTGGTTTGGTCATGTGGAGAGGATGGATGAAATGAAATGAAATGAAATGAAAAATCATTTAATCACGTAGACACAATTTTTCAGAAAAATTATGTGCTTATGACATGTCCAATTTTTTTCCCTACCACCGATTCAGGACGCAATCTGCTGAGAAGAACCGGCGTAAGAAACTCAGCAGAGCTTTTAATCAAATCAAAATTTTTAAATTAAATGTCAATTATACTTACAATGCTAATAACTTTACAATATAGAATATGTATTGCTCCAGAGCAACCTACTCCCAAGCTTTATCATCTTTAATATAATCAGAAATTTTATAATACGCCTTTTTACATAATTTAGTTTTAATGAATTTTTTAAATTTAGAGTTATGAGATGAGAGACGCTTAACGAAAAGCATATACACGGCGGAGGTAAGTGGAAATGCTGGGAGAGGACCTAAGAGAAAAATATACTCCGATGTCATCGCCGAGATACTCCAAAAGGGGCAAGTGCGTAGCACTTACAACCGTCGGGCATGTATGACCAGATGTATGAGTGTGGATGAAGCCAAGGAAGTATGTTTGGATCGTAGCAGACAGCGCTCTATAGTCTCTCCCTACCCCCATGAAAAAAAGGCGTGATGTTATGATTATGATAGGTGTTTATTCATTAGACGGAAAACTCGAAACTAAACACTAAGCACGGTGACCATGCTTAAATAGTGTTTAGTTTCGAGTTTTCCTAAAAATATTAAATACTATTTTAGTTTTAATATTTATTAATATGTATATTACAGGGTATATTTGTACCATCATTAACCGGATATGATGTGTTAATACACCTACACTCATCTCTAGTCCCGTATTCGTCTGAGCGCGTAGATCAAAAGCCACAACTACAAAAATTACCTGAGAAACATGTTGAAGATATTATACCGGTGGTTGAGTTTCATCCTGTATTGAAATATTTAGAAGAGTTGAGGGTAAGTTAAATGTAGAATTTTTTATTAAATTGTACCCTATTACTGAGACTGTCACTGTCAGATAACAGTGGCGTGCACATAATTTTGAAGCAGGGTAGGCTCTTATACTGTAGGTAGTACTCTTATAGATTTTTAGCATAGCCACGCGACGGATCTCTAAGTCGGAAACCATGCCAACAGAACAAATTTAAATCTGAATATCCCGAATCAGTCCACACTGTACTAGAATTACTAAACAATAACTACGTACGTACATACATACGTACATGTACGTATGTACATACGTTTCATAACTTTTAACATGAAATTTTCGAGTTACATTGGTGCCTATTCTATGTGCAGACCTAAACTTAACTTAACTAAAAAATGAAAATTGATAGCGTCTATAACACAATTCGGCAATGTTAACAGAACTTTTTTTATATAAAAACTGTTTATTATAGACTAACGATTTTAATTAATATAAATGTGTGCAAAAAAATAGCGAAACATTTAAGATACAGCAATAGCTGTTTTCATTTTTTAGTTAATACCTATTATACCGTTGTCCGTCCAGCTACGCGTGGCGCTGATTCGATCGGTACCGCGCTCGCATGTTGTAACAAAAAACCTTTATAGCTTCTTATCTATAATACCTAGAGTGAAGACAAATACTACGAAAAATTACTAGAAGACTACAGATGAAATCTATCTATTTTTTAAGATCTGAAAACTTATTTTAAAGTATTAAAAATGAGAACAGAAGAGGACAGAGGAGAAAACATAACAATTCAAAATATAACTCGATTTTACTCTTAAAACTGTGATATGTATGCTATATGTATACTTAATTATAAAGCACAAATCATCTAGTTTATCTTGATGTATAATAATATTAATAATCTATGAACTCATAAATAAAACTAAACTACTTACGACAATCCGCTGGAACTTCAAAACCACTTGTTTACTAAACACAAAGCGTAAAGTGGACTGAAGATAAAAACTGCCATCTAGTGATTATGGATTGTGAAGTAATTCATCAGCTATCTATTACACAACTTATAGACGCAAAAAATAACGCAATTTGTCCATAGATGTCGGTATATCTAATCGTAACTGACTGTTGATACTCGTTTCGATACGAGATTTACCAAAAGTATTTAATTTTAAGCTTTCTTTCTATTTTTTTATATTTTATTCTTTGTCGCGGAATGGAAATTATTTAAATCTGAATATCCCGAATCAGTCCACACTGTACTAGAATTACTAAACAATATGCAAGGGAAACAAAATAATTTATTCGTGTGTACACAACCACATAGCCAGTTATACGTTTCATAACTTTTAACGTGAAATTTTCTAGTTACGTTACCCTTTTGTTGATTAAGTTGTAACTCGGGTATACATCTACCTATAGACACAATTTGAATTTTTTCACCGAACGACAATTGTGAGAACTTGTTATTTTTAATTTTTAACAAACACACACTATCAACACACATTTCACAATCAAATAACATTTTAAAATCAACAAACGAAAATCCATACAATTATTAAATTAAAGAAACTCAATATTAAACAGTTCAATGAATCACCTCCGAATGGCCTCCGTCGAACCAAAATCAGTGTTGCCAGAGTGATTTGGTCGAAAGTTACGTTGGCATCCATGAAAAGTTACATTTTTATACTAAAACTTACGTAGTGGTAATTTTATGAGTGTGAATGTAACAGCCATCAGCCAAATTTATAATTATTTACAAATAGAGTAAATAATTAATAAAAGATTTTTTTTAAATGCGCATTTAAAAAATTTTCAAATTAATAAATGCATTTTTTATAAATATTATTTTTTAAATTATTTACTCTATTTATTTGTAGTTTTAAATTTTTCTGATGTCTGCTACATTCACGCTCATGTAATTTTCAGCTCGCAGATCAAAAATTATTATTATTTTATTTTTTCTTGTACACAATAATTTAAAAAAAATTATATTTATCAATATAATTATAACCTTTTTAATTTTTTGCGGTAGTTTTTGTTTTCATTAAATAAATTTAGATAAGAATATTTTAATTTTTCAAGATTTTTTTTTCATTTTTACCTCTTTTGTAATTCTTGAGAAGTTACTTAAATCTAACTAAAATTGTTTCTTACATACATGTTACATGAACTGATCAAAAGTTACGTAAAATGTAAAAAATGTAACCTTCTGGCAACACTGCTTCCGACTATATTTAATCGTAATAAAGTAACGAACGAACATTGCCGAATACTCGCGATAACATCCGATCGCGAAAGCAGACGGCAGGATTTTCAGTATAAATCGTCTTGGATATGTAAGCCTGTGTGCGTTTGGGAACTGTGCACGGACACCAAAATTTCTACACACATATGAACTCATGGCAGGCGAGCGGCGTGGAGCTTGTCCGATGCGTTCGTCCGACCAATATTATTCCTTCGCCAAACGCCTGGCAAAAAACAATTTGCAAGCACATATTGGTGCTATTTATGAATTATTAGGTAGGCGTTTTTAAGTTATAATATTTTGTTTAATTAATAGTAAATACATGAATAAAGTCATCTAAATCATACGAACGTTTTATTAAAATATCTGTGAATGGCAAGTAAAGCAGAGCCTGTCAGCTTGTATGGAGTGCACGCCAGTGTCAGATAAGTCCGTCTGTCACCAAGCCGTCTCTCTGGAACAGTGATAGCTTATTTTATCCTTTCTCATCACACCACACCTCTATCTAAGCTATATATCTATTACAAAGAAAGAAAGAAAGAAAAACGTTTATTTCTTGCTTGCGCATAAGGTTACATAGATAGATACAAGGTTATAATAGAGAAGACAAAAACAATTTCAAATCGAACACAAAAAAAACAATTATAACATTCATTGGTGTAACGTCATTAAAAACACAAAAAAAAGAAATAAAAAATAAACACTAAAGAAAACAAAAATTGATTGTGTAACTCATCCGCAAGTAGAAAGGGACCTCTGCTCAGCTTTGTTGTGAGTTGGCCCCACAACGCTGGTTTTCAGCAGAGTCCGCTAAACATCGTGACGTTCGCCTCCAAGCCCTGATAGGGCAATATACGACAACTATGTGAATATTATATATTACGACGAGGACATTTTAATTATATGAACATTAAAAATGAACAGTACTATATAGTATACATGAACTATTCGTCTTTTATCCATGCTATTCATCCATCTATCCATCAACCTTTCTCCGTCCACTGCTGGACATAAGCCCATAGAACGCCATAACGCGTGATCCTGCGCTAACTGCATCCAGAGGCCCCCGGCATATTTCGCGATATTGTCAGTCCACCTTGTTGCGGTCGCCACTCGAGAACCTTCCTTCCGCCAACGGTCATCAGATCGTCGAGCGAAGTGGCCTGTCCATTGCCACTTCAGCGTGCTAACTCTTCGGGCTATGTCGTACACACCAGTCCTTCTACAGATCTCCTCATTCCGGATATCACGTAGGGAAACATCAGGGAAATCCATGTATAATCAAAAAAAAAATTCTAAAGTAATTTATTAATTTTGCAATTGACATGCTATGCTTTTTACTTAATAAATCAAATTATGGTGGAAAAAGTGACTGCCGCAAACGGGACTTGAACTTTTCGCTAACTCACTTTTTCCACCATAATTTGATTTTTTAAGTAAAAAGCATAGCATGTCAATTGCAAAATTAATAAATTACTTTAGTAATGAACGTCGCGTCATTATTTCAGCCCATTCCTATTCTGTAAAGAATACTAAAGTGTTGGTCGAGATGTTGTAAAGCAATCTTGATAGATGGCGTTGTACGTAAAAATATATAAACTCATTCGAGTGACAAATGTGGTGGATAATTTGAATGTTGCAGGCACGACCGCAATAAGCTCAGTTGGAAGAGCTTCGGAACGGTATTCCGAGGTCGTGGGTTCAAGTCCCGCTTGCGGCAGTCACTTTTTCCACCATAATATGATTTATTAAAAAAAAATTCTATTTGCAGAGTGCATACGGTGATTTCGCTTTATTCTTCCACGATATATACGGTGGAGAAGTTATCGGAGTATTATGGAAGCCTGAAGCACATCAAGATAGAGAATTTCAGGTATACCTACATTTGTGCTCTTTTACTTATAAGTCTTCATGTATTCTCTAACGAAAAGGAAAAGGGGTGGCGACACTTGTATTCTAAATCCGTCACCACACGGAGGACAATTGGTATCAATAACTAGTAAATATTGTTTCAGTTAACAAATGCAAACGGCTTAAAGCCAATATCGTGTGGGGGTGAGCAGAAGTATAAAGTGAACTTGGAAGCACTCGTAGAGGACTTCAGAATATTAGGAGATGGACTTGTTAAGAATATTGTTGTACAATAATTATGTTGTATTAAATATATAACTTTATTAATATAATTTGGGATTTTATTTTTTGAAATGAAATTTTGAAATGAAATATTTATTCACAAATCGAGTTACATCAGAACTTTAGAAAAACCTCTGACCTTCAAACTAGGTAAACCTGTGTGATGAAAGTCAGCGCCTTTTCCCACTAATACATGTTTCTTAGTTATCTTAAAAATATAGTACATGCCATTTATTACAAAGAAAATGTGTATCTAATTGAAATGTGTGTGTGTGTGAGTGTGTATGTGTGTGTGTGAGTGTGTATGTGTGTGTGGGTACCATCTTCTGCAGTCATTTAATAATTAATCAAATTTCAATTCACAATTACAATTCAAGTACATGGAAATAAATCTGGGTAACTATAATTTCAAATTAACAGATTCAATTAAATTCAGTTCATTATCTTTTCTGTTTCGTCGTAATCTAATGTTAATAGCCAATTCTTTAACTTATTTTGACATTTGTGCAAAGTTAGAGGATAAATATTTAGGATTTTGTTAATGTTGTTGTAAAGATGCCGAGAGATAAAATTGTATTGACGCCTAGCAGATGCTGTTCGGCATTTAAGGTATTCAATGACATTTGTGATAGTACGTTTGTTGCAGAGCAATTTTGGATTGTAAGTAGTGGATAAATGTCTCTTAGTAATAGCCTGATATATAAATAGTTGCCTAACTGTCATAACACTACACTTCTCATATAACATTTTTGTAGGGAATCTAAACGGTTTAAATATCATAGTTTTAAGAAGCGAGCGCTGAGCTCGTTCCAGCCGAACAATGTATGTCTTGCATGCACCTCCCCATACTCCTATGCAATAGCTAATGATGGATTGAGCCAGTGCGTTATAAATAGTCCGAAGGAGGGAAAGATCAACTACGTATCTTAGTTTTTTAAACACAAATATAAGTTTCCTGACTCGAGATGAAACAGTATCAATATGTGCCTGCCATGTCAATTTGTTGTCTAAAATGACTCCAAGATATCTGACTTTGTCTACTTTATTCACGTTTGTACATGAGCATTGGTGAGTTCGAGGAAAGTCACACTTATGGATACGAATGCAAACGTTTGGTTGGTTCCTAATGTGCCTATTTACAAATTGCATAAATGAAGTTTTGCTGATATTCAGGGTCAGCAAATTCTGCTTAAGCCAAAGGTTTACTTTATGTAGTCCTAACTCGGCGATACGTTCTACCTTGTCCCATGTTTCAGCCCGAAAAATCAACGCTGTGTCATCGGCGTAGCTGAAGATTTTGCCGTTTTCTATTGACATTTGACACAGGTCGTTTATATAAATCAGGAACAAAGTAGGGCCGAGTATACTACCTTGTGGGACGCCGTAGGTCACTGGAACGTCAGAACTTATATTGTTACCTATTTTAACCTTTTGTACACGGTTGTTCAGAAAGTCTTCATAGATTTTCAGCACAATTCCCCTAACACCGCACCTCTCTAATTTGTCCACAAGAATAGGAATCGAGACGGTGTCAAATGCCTTGGCGAGGTCGATAAATAGTCCAACACATTTCTGTCTGTTATCCAAACTAGTACTCAAATAATCGACCAAGGCACTGACAGCCCCATCAGTACTTCTCCCTGTCCTAAATCCAAACTGTGCGTCGGATAATATTCTATTTTGTTCTAGGAATAATTTAAGTCGACAATTCAAGACATTCTCCAGCACCTTTGATAGGGCTGGTAAAACAGATATCGGTCTGTAGTTTGATATGTTGTCCCGAGTCCCACCCTTGTAAACCGGAGTGATAAGCGCTCTTTTAAAAACAGCAGGAAAAACACCCTGCTCAAAGCACTTGCCAACAATAGTGGTAAAATGTGGGACGACAATGTGTTTTGCCATTTTAAGAAAATTATTTGAAATGCAGTCCCATCCAGTCGCCGAGTCATTTTTAAGGTTTAAAATCAAGGTTTCAATTTCATGTTCATTGGGTGGAAGTAGCACCATTGAAGTAGGGTAATAAGGGGGTTGCAATTTGTCTGAACTATTCTTAGTGTTCTCATTATTAATATTGTCAGCAAGAAGTTTACCAGCGTCGGCAAAAAAGTTGTTTACGCTTTCTACTGATTCTTGAGGGCTTTTATTAATATCAAGCAAGTGGTTACAGTGGCTTTTATTTTTACTAGTGCCTGTGATGGATTTAATAGCCGTCCAGGTCTCTTTATTATTTCTGGCATTTTGTATAAGAGATTTTTCATAGCTATTTTTAATTTTACGAAGAAGCAAATTGCAGAAATTTCTGTAGCGTCTGTATGTGACTTGTAAATCCAAATCATCACTTTTGCTTTGACATTCTTTGTGCAATCTGTCACGCTGCCTAATACACCTAAGCAATCCAGGTGTAATCCAGGGCTTAGTTGTTTTGTGGCGAGACGGAACATTAAGAGAGACTGTATGAGATTTAATGGCATTAGAGAAAATAGCAGTAAAAGAATTAGCAGCCTCTTCAGCACAAATTGTTTGACTTAGAAACGAGAAGTCTGGAATTTTGACTAGTATTAGGTACCGTTAAGATACAAGTGGAATGGAAGGAGTGAAAGTATGAAAGGAGAAACAGGTACTAACCTAATACAGGAGACAGAGAAAAGATGTAAATAAGTCTCAATAAAGATTTTTTTTATTTAGACAGGGAAGTTACAGGTTAATTTAGCGGCAAAATGTCGAAAATTTTGCCAAAAATAAATAATGTCGCACTCTCTCACTAAAAATTTAATTCTTTTTGTCACAGTCCTCTTCGACGGACTTCGTGGTCCAGTGGTTCATATAACGGACTACTGTTCACGAGGTCGCGGATTCGATTTCCGCCGCGGACAATCATTTGTGTGATCGTTATAAATGTCATACAAATGGTGTTTACTATCTATTTACAAAAGAAAAGTAGTTTATCCGTATTCTGGAAGCATAATAAGCTTAGCTTGGGACCAGAGGACGTTGTGTGAAATGTCCATGAATATTTATTTATTTTTGTCACTTTCTCATTTATTCATCTAAACGCTTTTAGTAGTAATTTAAAAACGAAATAATAAAAGAAATCTCGTATATTCGTTTAATAATTTTTAAAGAAAAAATATAATTTAAAAGTTTTAACTTAAGAACAATCTCGATAAGTATATAAATTATTAAACTATCGACTGCCAAGACGAAATTGTGTTTAAAGTTATGAAAGGAGTCTATTATCCTACTTCTGAGTTTCAGAAGTATACAGTAGGAACTAAATATACTGGCTCTTTACTCAAAAATACTTTTGTTACGTTCAGTGCGGCTAACGCTTATGCGCGTTTTTAGGGTTCCGAACCCAAAGGGTAAAAACGGGACCCTATTACTGAGACTTCGCTGTCCGTCCGTCCGTCCGTCTGTCACCAGGCTGTATCTCAAGAACGGTGAAAGCTAGACAGTTGAAATTTTCACAGATGATGTATTTCTATTGCCGCTATAACAACAAATACTAAAAATAAAATAAAATAAATATTTAAGGGGGGCTCCCATACAACAAACATGATTTTTTTACCGTTTCTTGCTCGATACTAATAACGTTGCCTTATGTTGCATAGATAATGGTACGGAACCCTTCGTGCGCGAGTCTGACTCGCACTTGACCAATTTTTCTGATCTTCACCAAGTGCGGACCAACACGTATGTGCGTCCATACAAAAAAAAAATCTGTAGACAAGCGCGGTGCGCCGCGCGTGTGCGTTTATAGCCTGTATTCTGGGTGTCTATTGTTTCGAAGCGGTCGTAAAATGTGGAATTGTAAAGGAGACTACACACTAGTCAGGTTTCTGCTACGAATCTTGCAGGGGGGGGGGGGGGGGGGTGGTGGCGGCGACAACAATAACCTAATTTAGTACAATAGATTATTGAAATGATTTCATCATGACTCGCTCTTTTAACTAAAGTAATAGGTAGTTTTAGTTTATTTATAAATAATAGACACATTATAAAGCGGGCGAAAAGTCGTAAATTAAATAAAATTAAGAATAGGGCTTTCGGGAGAATGTACCTGTACTATTACTGTTTTATTAAGGTATAACGTGAATATAACTTACTATTTTAACAATAACTGAACAAAGATATATTATGGCGTAAACTTCACAAAATCTCTTACAAATAAACAACTAGTGTGGAAACACCTTTATCCATCCAACACCTTTATATGACCCGTAATTGTTATATGACAGTCATAAAACTCGAAAGTTACCGAACGCACATAAGCGTCGGCCGCACTGCGGGAAGGTAAAAGACAACGCGCTATAGCGTCCAGCCGCACTACGCGAGTTTTCTATGAACGCACATAAGCGTTCTTAGCACTACGCGAAAAATTTTTTTAACGCACATCCGCGTTTTCAGCACTGGGCGAATGACTCTTTTATTAGCATTGGCTATAAATTCGCAAATTATTCAGCATTGAATGCGTTTGAAAAGAGGATTTACTTTATCTACTTACGAACCTAAGCGCGATTTCGTAAGCGCGGAAGTTTGTAACCAATCATTAACAAATTGTACAGTTATGAATAGAATAGAATACACTTTATTGTACACCATAAATTACATGTCACATAACTAATGTCACAATAAAACAACAACAATTGGCGGTCTTAACGCATATTGCGATCTCTTCCAGACAACCTTTAACTTTTTTAACCTTTCTCTTGAACCACTTTACCTATTAAAAAAATATCTGCATCATAATCCTTAACGAAGTTATAAAGATTTAAACAATTCATTTAAACTTGCAAATGGATATACAGAATAAAACGGCTTCGTTTTACAATAACTTGCTCAGTTCAAAAACCAAAAAACGCTACTGTAGTAAGTGCGTGAAAATCACTTTCAAATATTCCGTTACATAGGTTAATACATTAATAGATACGTTCGAAACTAACAAAAGCGTGTTAAAAATTATTAATTCCTCAGTTAATAGCGACGTCTTGGCAGTTCTTAAACCTAAGAAAAAAATCTGTAGCTAATATAATTTGACGAAATAAGGTAAAGTATCTAAAGGTGCGGGGTAGTTTCTAACCCAGTCGCCACCTTTAATTCTTTTAGTGGGGTTCCCTTGCGCCAGCCATGTTCCAGCAGGGAGATATACGTCCCGTTCCTCAGCCCCACGCTCCACTACTGGGGCAACTAGGATGTTTTCTCCTAGGAGGTATTCTGGAAATATTAAATAAGTATTTCTAAAATTTCAAAAGAAGAAAGACGGAACATATTTTTTCAATGATTTCATATTTTAATTTTGCAACTATCTTTTCAGACCCTAAAATGCCATTGGAATGGCGGTTATGTGGTTTACTATACCCTATGTCACTACTATACACTTACCAAGCGTGTCGGGATAGCCTTTTGGGTGTAGTTTTCAGTATCTAAGAGACGTAAATTCCAATATGATTGTATATTCAAGTACCTAGTGCGAGAACTCAACTTGACGCTAATACGCTAATCCATCACCACACCCAGCCTCGGACTCATCATATATATTAACGGACTGTAATCGCTACAAGACCCAATTTGGGCTTTGCATTTTTGGGACATGTTTTGAAACCTAATGTTGTTTCTAGATTCTGGTTACTCTAAGCACCGAACGCAGGAGCGCACATCTAAACGTTGTAGTGACTATAGGTACTCACGGTCCCAAATATTAAGTGCTTCCGTATCATTGGGTGCTATCCACCAGATAGGAGGGTTGACCGGACATCCGTCCAGCACAGCGCGACGACACGCCGCCACTATCAACGGCGCGTATTCGCAGTGAAGATCTACGAATTTCTGGCTAATTGCTATCGTCTGATAAAATAATGAAAGGAAAATTTACATAATTAATACATAAAAATTCCAAATTCATCAAGAATAAATGATGCAAAAATTTACCTCGTTATCAAAATCCCAAGGCACATATGAAAACTGCAGACTTGGCATGAAGGTAACAGCTTGCAGCCACCTAATGAATAGCTCCTTGCTGGGTGGCTCATTGTAACCATTACCACCTATCATATCTGGCAACACTAGTGGATAGCCGTTCATGTTGAGTTGAAGAGCTGTTGTTATAACAGTCGGGAGACCATTTTCAAACGTCCAGTAGCTGTCCTTGTCTACCATTCGAATGAATACTGGTAAGTCTTGAGTTCTGAACAATATACAAAATTGAAAACTGGGCCTTGTGGAGTGGGCTATTGTTATGCTTAGTTACTACTTTACGAGAGAATTAAACCCTTGACTTAAAGAGTGTATGAGCACAGAATTTTAATTGCGCTAACCCCGGAAATACTGAATAGGTATTACTGTTCTTTTAAAACTGTAAGTGTTAAGGAAGTACCTATACCCTTTCTGTTTTAGAACGATTTGTGGATGCTTTAACATAAATAAGGACAAAAACTACAGAATACTGAAGAGAAATTACTTACCTGAAACCAGTTCTGATTTCGACAAGGTTTCCGAATGTAGCCGCAGTTCTCACGTAGTCGGCACTTATCACGCCCGGCTGGTATCGGATGTTTCCTTCCAGTACTGGTATCTGAATAAAAACGAGAATTAAAATAAACTTATGAACTTAAAATACTAAAAAGTCATAGTTGGTATACAAACAAAGCTACTCCCGAACTATTTTAAGGTATCATTTAAGTAATAATGCGAAAAAATTAAAATAACCTGCGCTGACCAACTAGACTCTCCTCCATCAAACTTAAAGCCGTCTACTCCAGTAGAGTTCTGCAGCTTGTGAAGTCTATTCATGAACCATTGCCTCGCAGCTGGCTTTGTGAAGTCGATGTAAGCTGTTGTAGTGCCATTGTCATTCCACCAACTTGTCTCTACGGAACCGGATTCTGAAGTCACCAAGTAACTACGGAAATAGACAAAAAACGGAGTGATTAGGAACACACATCTAACAGTCCTTGGTAGCTGTGAGAATAATATAAGCAGATCAGAGACAGACTGAGAACAATATAAGTAACAAAGGGGATAGAAATCAATGGCTCTCCCATTCTGGAGCTATGTCGTGTCCATTATTTGGACGCTTATACACCAAGAGGAAGACGAAACAGAATTAAATATAAATACCCTTTCTTCTTAGCGATGGTGTACCAAGGTTCGCATCCTTTGTTAACGAATGGATGAGTCCACATCGTCACCCTATATCCTTTTCTCTTCAAAGATGCAACAGTATTCTTCATATTCGGAAACTTCGCTAGGTTAACTGTTTGAGAGCCATAACAAATTTCCCAATTATCATCAATCTCTAACTGGCTATTGGGAAACCCATACTTCTTGATTTCATCAGCGAAGGCCAGTACCACATCATGGTTTATAGCAGTCTTGAATTTTGCCCAAGTCGACCAAATTGGGTACGCAATCATCTTTTCATCGGGTAAGCCTGTTGGTTTCCCAAGATATTTTTCGACAGCATACTGGTGTGCGATTCTGGGATTATCAAATATTCCTATCGCATAAATCAGGTCATTTTTGTCTCTTTTATTTGAGTATGGTGCTTTTATATCAGCGATGAAGCATGCCGCATTCTTCTCACGGTTGTTTTGGTCTACAAATAGAGGAACTTTCTTGTCAAAGTAGTAGAATATTCCTTCAGAGTTCAACCAGTAGGGTTCAGCGATACCGCAGTTGTCTGCCTCCTTGGTGACATAGGAGTAATTAGGTAATACCAAACGCTCAATTGGCCAGTATTGACGCTTCTGCTGAGGACCTCCATACCAGTGTCTGGCTCCTGTTACAAAAATATCAAAATATTTTTAAATAGTTTCTATAATGTTTTATGAATGTTCTAGAATATTTATTACTTGAAGATTGCATCACATTGCCGGTGTGGAAATTATGACGCGTAAGTGAATAATAAGTTAAGTTAATAACTTCGTTTTTAAAATTAAGCTCTTACCTAAGTTAACACAGTCCTCTAAGATCACATTCTTTGGTGAATCCCAAGTAAAAGTTAGCACATGTCCATTCCTCTGTCCTGCTATATCCTCGGTGTTAATCCTGACTGTGGTGGAGTTCTCGAACTGGATGACTACGTCGCCCTCTGGCGTGGCTAATGTGTCTTTGACAGCACCAGTACGCCGACCTACCACTGCTATTATTTCCGACAGTCCTCCTAGTGATTTTAAAATATTAAAGAAATACTGAAATGTATGTTATGATGATATTATAATAACTGGGCAATTATATAATGAATGAATGAATAAATAAACTTTATTGTACGTCCATAAATACTTTACAAACTTAAGTAGGATGTAAGATACATCAGGCGGTCTAATCACAAGTTGTAATCTCTTACAGGCACTTAGGATGGAATTAGTTCATGGAAGACAGGACATTTAATAGTTAGTAGCAGAACTTACGTCTCTCCAGAATAATATTGTAACCACCGTACTGGTTGGACTGCAGACTAGCCTGTACCCCGGTACCGTTTAGTATACAGATGTCTACTGCATGTGCACAAGCACATAGTGTCACCAACACTACTGGAAGTTAATTAAAGTATTAGATTACTGGCGAATCCAGCACCAGGAGACATCATAACGATAGATAGCGATGCCCTAGTGTTCCCTTTGTTTAGGTATCCACTCATGCACGCGTAGGTACGCATAAGTGGTCTGGTACACGTTATTTCCTGCAAATCTCCTTAGACGGTTACAGGAATGTAATTTTGATAAGTTATTAATTCAAAACTGCTCAATTCGGTCACTCTTTTTTAACAAAACAACCATGCTATAATTAGACTTCTATGTTTTCATCTAATCCTCATTCTAAAACATTGTTGAAACATTGTCCGACAGTAAAAACCCTTGACGTCTATTTCTCGTAAAAGCAATTAAAAGCATATATAATAAAATAATATAATTTCATGAACAAGACAGGTGTATTACTTACTTAATTACATAAGTATAATTTAACGAATGTAATTTTATTGTTGTACTAATTAATATCGAACAATGCCATAAAAAGTGATTCTCGTTACACGGTCTCACCGTGGCACCGTGCACCGGCCGCTCGCGCCGTATCACGAACTTGGAACAGCCGCATCTTCTCTACTTATTATAAAATAAAGTGAAGTTATATTGGATAACTAGAAACACGCAATAAGCCGTTAAAGCTTGAACGCATGATGAAATGTAGAGACCTTTTCTAGTTTAAAAGAAAGCTTAAAAATGCTCTAAAATGAATTTTTTTTTAAAACGCTTAAAAAGACAACATATTTATTTTTTAAATATAACAATGGTACCGATTTCACGTGCACAACTAAATTAAAAAATGAAAATTGATATTGTCAATAACACAATTCGGCAATGATAGCTAAACTTTTTTATTAGTAAATCTGTATATTATATACTAACGATTGAAATAAATAAAATGTGCACAACAAATTAGGCAATTAATAGAAATACGCCATAGTTGTTTTTATTATTTAATTATGTTTAGTTGTGAAAGGAAAGTTAGTACCATTGTCTACTGCTAATAAATTTCAATAACTAAGTGATCATGGCACTCACTAAGTTCCTAATTTCTCTCAAAACCTAAAGCAAAAGTTGACAAAACGCGAGCACCAAGCGACTAGGTATTTGTTATAGAAAATAGATGTACTCACAGATCACACAAACACGCATCATAGTGGAATCAACACAACTGGACGATGTCACAAATGCATTCAGTACTTAACTATACACATACAATCATAATCTGATCTTAAAGATGTACATTAAAGCTGTTAACATCTTCCGTAGACCGCTATCGTTTATATATGTTAATATTTACAACATTTGCATTCTGAAGATGTAGATTATTCTATATGATTCCAGAAGTTTTTTCCAGTATTGTACCCACTGCACCACAGCATTATTGCTAACCTAACTGCTTGTTGTTTTATAAAACCTGGATTGGGTTATAAGTTTACGCAAGTGTTTACGCATTAAAATCCGTAGTTTTGAAGATATAAATTCACATAGGGACATATACATATAAAAACAACGAGTTTGTTAAATACGAGTAAGTAATGAAGCCATCTTTCTGCTAGCTGTTAAAAAAACCGCAACAAATCCGTTATGTAGTTTAAAAACATAAGGACATACATACAAAAATTATGACTTTGTTTTATAACAAGTAAAGTTGTGTTATCTTACATTAATTTATACATTTTTGCAATTGACTTCCTATTTTTTTACTAAATAAACTAAATTATAGTGGAAAAAATGATAACCATGAGCGGGACTTGAACCCACGACCTCGGAATACCGTTCCGTTACTCTCCCATCTGAGCTATCATGGTTCCCGCGTATGGTTACCAAATCTTCCACTACAATCTTCTCAATGTGAGTTAAACATCGTGCGATGTTTTGTGTACAACGCCATCTATTGAGCGGAATGTGGTGGATGATTTGGTAAACATACGCGGGAACCATGATAGCTCAGATGGGAGAGCAACGGAACGGTATTCCGAGGTCGTGGGTTCAAGTCCCGCTCATGGTTATCATTTTTTCCACTATAATTTAGTTTATTTATGTGTTATCTTATGAATATAAGGTAGAGTCGCTCAATGTAGAGTTTTACGATTTATGACTCCTGTTTATGTACTATGACTTGTTTTGACGGGCTTCGTGGTCTACTGGTTTATGTAACAGCCTGCCCTTCACGAGGTCGCGTCGCGGGTTCGATTCCCGCACGGGACAATTATTTGTGTGATATTTATAATTGTCATACAAATGTTCGTACTGCGTCTGGATGTTTTCTATGTATTATAAGAACGTATTAACAAAATAAAAGTATTATATGTATTCTATCCGTATTCTGGTACCCATAACACAAGCGTATAAGCTTAGCGTAGGACTAGAGGTACCTGTGTGCAATGTCCGTAAATATTTATTTATTATTATTTATTATTTATTTGCTGCCTGAAACTTAGAGTATCAATGGAAGATTGTTTCATTAAGATACTTGTAAATAATTACCGTCAATAAATTAAAGATAACATCACAATGTATTTCTAATTGCATGTTTATCTAAGACAACGACAATAATTATCATAAAACGTTACTGTAACTTGCAAGATTAACGGAAACTGTTTTTCTTTGACAAGAAAACGCTTAACAGGCAAAAACTTTAGTTGTGATTATGGGGCAGACATTAATAACGCGAAATCTCCTCTCTCTCTCTCCAGCCCATTTATGTCCCACTGTTGGGCACGGGCCTCCTCCACTTTGAAGGGATTATGGTCTACTGTACCACGCTGACTAGGCGTGTTGGCACAGGGTTTTTATTCGAGTTTTCCGCGTCTCACAGAGGATGTTATCTGTGTTCAATATCCCTTGGCCGACTTTTACAGCACCCTTGGGAGGAGATTGGGTATATAATAACGCGAAATCTCCTATAGGTAATGAATCAGATTTTAATCATGGTGCGATCTTTAAGATCACCGCGATCATAAGGTGCTGCGGTCGCCCGGTTCGTATGGTCACATGGTGAACATAAAACGCGGCATGGGTAAATAAAATGAGATAATTGTGATTTTTCTAGTACATTTTTAAAATGGGAGATATTTGTATATTCATAGACATTTCACACAACGTCCTCTGGTTCCAAGCTGAGCTATATTTATGTGCTTGTGTTGTATTGTAAAAAATACTATGCAGAACTTGACTTAAGTACTTACTAAAACGAACGATGACGTTGTTTTTAATCGACAAGGAATTTTATTATTTATCTGTATGTTGTAAGTATTTTTTTAAGAATAGCCTTCACGTCACGTACATTAATGTGAGGATATTTTTTGTTTTAGCTTTTTGAAAATTAAACAACAAATAAAATAATTAATAACTCATTAGACCAAACGTGCAAGAAAACGAAGGATAATAACTGAAATAAACCATCAAATATCAATAAATTATCATATCTATTTTATTTATTGTAGTACAATAACTTTTTATAACTGCATATTATTTTAACAAATTAGCTATTATTATACCAGGTATTAGCATTACAAATGAACAGCTAAGAGATAGCTGGTGATTTTCAGTGTTAGTTTTATCACGAGTGAAGTATGGTAGCGTGTTTAAAGGAGCTGGGTAGTTTGTCAGCCATATTGGACCTTCAATAGTCCTGTTCCTGTCACCCTCTTCATACCAGGTCCCTGCTGGAAGGTAGATGTCACGAGTAATTGCTCCTTCTGTAAGAACTGGTGCCACTAGGACTGTTTCCGCGAGAAGATATTCTGAAAGTAATACAATTTTATCGTGAAGTAGTGAGGACAAATACATGGTTATTAATCATCCGCATACCCAGGAAGAAATAGGGGCAAGTAAAGTAGGTATTTATACATTCTGCACGCCTTAGGTGACATATATTTAGTCATTTACAAACCTACAGATAGATAATTGACGAATTTTCAACCTCATATGATATCAGATTGTCATAGCTCAAATTGAACTACTTTTTACGGATTCATTACGTTTATTTTGTTACTAGCTGTTGCCCTCGACTCCGTCCGCGTAAAATTTAGGAAGTTTTCCCCGTTTTTGCAACATTTTTAACTACTGCTTGAGTGAGAGTATTATAAACGTAAGAGTAAACAAATAAAATCGTAATGCTCCGAACTGCTAAGCTATCAGGAGTTACACGTGTTATTGTGAGTCAACCATAAAATATAGATATATGCTGTTCCGGGATTTTTTTAGACAATTTTATGTAGAATATTTCCGTCATACATGATTTCTATGTAACTTTAACCATTAAGGCTGCACACGCGACGGAAGCTTAAAAAATGGAGTAACTTCTCCCGTTTTCCCAACATTTCCCTTCACTACTCTGCTCCTATTGATTGTAGCGTGATGAAAAGTATACTATAACCTGCCCAGGAGTATAAAGAATAATTGTACCAAGTTTCGCTAAAATCCGTCGAGTAGTTTTTGTTTCTATAAGGAACATACAGACGGACAGACAGACATACAGACAGACAGACAAAATCAGTCATCAGTATCGATCACTAATCACCCCCTGATAGTTATTTTAAAAATATATTTCATGTACAGAATTGACCTCTCTACAGATTTATTATAAGTATAGATAAAATTAGCCAGACGTTTCGTTTACAATATAAGTTCTTAGGCATGATCACGTGTAGGACTGAGCAGTAAGGTGTCTTCAGTGATCATTACAACTCCAAGACCCTTCTCTAGCGCGCGTAAAGTTGGAATTTCAAATAATCCATTCTTAGTGGTCCTTAAAATGTGAAATACATACTCGTTGTACGTATACAAAGTTTCAGATTTCTAGTTTCAGTAGTTTCGTCTGTGACCTGTCAGTCAGTCGGTCAGCTTCTTCCTTTCAATTCACAAGCCATATTTACCATCCCAAATGTCAAGAGCGTCTTCATCATGAGGATCTATCCACCAGAGCGGAGCGTTGACAGGAGTCCCGTCTTTCACAGCCAACTCCATCGCTTCGATGATTAGGTCAGAGTACTGAGCGTGAAGGTCCACGTATTTCTTACTTATCTCCACTGTCTAAATAACACAATAACTAATTAATTTTATTATTTTCTTACACCATCTTTTACCATTCAACTTAGTTTTTACTGAATCGTCTCCAAAACATTCGTATTGTGAAGTAGACTATGAAGATCTATCTAGAGACAATAAAGAGTAAAAGTTATAGAAACAGTTAAATGTAGAGTTTTATTCGGTTCATAAAATATAATTGAAAATAGGTTTGTGGTAATATTCTCTAACACTTGCGCCACTCATTTGTTTAACTAAAACCAATTTTAAAAGATTTAGAAAAGTGTATTTGTTTTTAAATATTAGCCCGACGTTTCGGAGACTTTGCAGTCACCATGGTCACGGGTGAGACTGAGCTGTAATGTGTCTTCTACGATCAGTAATTACAGGGTTTACCCACATTCGATTTTAATTTTACATTGACCATAAAGATAGACTTTTACCATCTAAAAGATATTTAAAAACGCGTCTAAATTCGTAAAAAGTGGTTTTATTTAACGGTGTGTGGTGCTAGAATAGGCTAGCTAGAATACACTGACTGAGATCCAAGATTAAATTTCTTTGTGCACTCCGTGTTAGATTTTTGAGTTTATCACTTTTTAGGATATTTATTTCATGCCATTTTTTTAAATTGGCATTGTTCATATTTTTTTAAAACTCTTAATTCGAAATCTATTTCGGGGAATAGAGTTTCTGATCATGATCCATTAGTTTTTTTCGGAAAATTTGCTATAATAACGATAATTTTTCCAAAAAAGCAAATGCTCTCTATTTGCCCTTGAAATAAAGGACTTAAATATTAATGCGTTCTCAGGAATAAAATACTGTGTGGCGGAGTTGAAATTGGTCTATTATATCAACTTGGCAACTTTGAAAAGATGTGTTGCAATCTGTATTAAGTCTATCAGGAAAAGTCAATACATAGATTGCGTACAACGATGACGTCAAAACACTTAAAATAATATCATTAAGTATTTTTAAAAAATTCTATATAGTGAATATTTCAATAATATTGAAATTAGTTGCTTAAAAAAGTCTATATTTTCTAAAAAAAATATAAAAACAGGTCAAAATTATGAACAATCCCAATTGTTATATTGAGTTAGCTAAAGGAAGGAACATTAAAAATAAGGGGTTGGTCAAATTGCAATCTATTGCTAATAGATAGCTCTATTCCTATTCTTGATTAATAGAGCGTTTAAGTACTGACTAACACATAAAAGAATTAATTCATTTCAATAAGTAAGTACGACTATTACGTATTTAATTGCGTTGTAAATTTTGTAATATAACTTGCGTGTTAATAATAGATGTGTTTAATAATTATGTCATATTTAATTAGAACGCAAATACAACTCTATTAATATTCATAGTCAATTACTTATAAATCATTGTAACAATTAGAGAAACAAGAACTATTTTCTAGCATTCGACTATTATGTATAGTATGTACTATGTGTCTACTTAAAGTACCTACCTGTTAAAGGAGTGACCGCACTAAGTGTTACGTACTGGCCGTATTACGTAACGATCAAAAATTGTTTGTATAAAATTGTTTGCGTGATGCGCCGTGGGCATGAGAGATCAAACCCTGGATCAAAATGTCGAATAAAAAGAGGACAATTCTGATGCGTTAAAGGCAACCTAACTTTACTAAAATGAAAACAATTATGGTGTATTTTTATTAATTAGCTTTAAAGTTGTACACATTTATAATAACTAAAATGGTTAGTCTATATTACACAGTTTTAATAATATAAGGATTCAGTTAACATTGCCGAATTGTGTTGTGGACACAAACAATTTTCATTTTTTAGCACCTTCAAGTTTAGTTGTGCACGTCAAATTGGTACATATATCTATCTTAATCTTTAAATGTATCTTGATTCTAGTATTCCTAACTGCAAAAAAGTTTTAGCTAAGTAATCCCATACGCTAAATCTCGACCAAACTGATCGAAAACATTTTGACGCAACCTCTTTATTATTATGTTATGCCACTGACGGTAAGTGCGGCTACACCTTTAAAATCATTATGATTGTTTACTTTGCATGTTTTTGTATACATGTTAACTGCATGGAAATAAACGTGACCAGAGTTTGCAATACATTGTTTTAATTGTAGATCATCATCATCATCATTACACCACGCCTTTTTCCCATGGGGGTAGGCAGAGACTATAGAGCACCATCTGCTACGATCCAAACATACTTCCTTGGCTTCATCCACACTCATACATCTGGTCATACATGCCCGACAGTTGTAAGTGCTACGCACTTGCCCCTTTTGAAGTAGGTATCCCGGCGATGACATCGGAGTATATTTTTCTCTTAGGTCCTCTCCCAGCATTTCCACTTACCTCCGCCGTGTATATGCCTTTCGTTAATCGTCTCTCATCCATCCTCTTCACATAACCAAGCCACCTAAGCATACTTTTCTCCACTAATTGTAGATAATTATTACAAATTGAAAAGCTTTGTGTAACGGTACTTAAAAGGCTTGGAGTACATGGGTTCGATTCCCTCACGCGTTCGACGACGCAGAATTATGTAGGTAAGTATATATTTTGTGTGATTAAATTTATATTAAGTAATACTTTTAATACATTATTCTATAACATTAAATAATCAATTAATTAATTCTTTAGTTCCAATTCTAAAGTATCCGTAATGAATTAAAGTTTCTAAATTATTTAGTACGTGTTTTATGAACTTAGGAGGATACCAAAATAGCTTCGTGCATTGTTCTATGTACGAAGTTTTCATTGTTTCTTTAGATTGAATGGCTAGAGCTCTAATTTTTAAGTATTTGTTTTTTCAATATATGATCTAGGATCGCATGAACTCAGAAACGCGATTGACAAAAGTTTTCTCGATAGAAAATCTTGGCGAAACAACCTCTCAAATTTTTTATTTTTTTCATTTGTCGGTCTATTATCGCGTATTAACTAATGAAATAACTTTAAAAACATAAGTAACTATTATATTTATATAGAAACACGTAAATCAGAATTAAAATATATTTAGTAGATTTTGAGTAAATAGAAAAAGTATCCCTAATTCTTCATTTTCTGTGCCTACTGGCTGTGTTAATATATACGTGTCGGCGATGATATACGATAATATTGATGTAGGCCCTTAAGCCTTTGCTCAAGTATTTACACAAGTAATTTAGCAAAAATTTGAAAATAAATTATCTTGGCTGTATTTCTGGTTTGTCAAATGTTTTTTGGCTAAAAGAGAGTGAAAAGAAAGAAAGAAACAGTCGGAGGGACCAAGAAATGAACCCAAAAAGGTCGTCTTGGGTCCTAAATTACCTCATCATCAAAATTCCATGGTGCGAAAGAGAACTGCATAACAGGTAAGAAAGTATTGGCTTGCACCCATCTGATGAAGAGTTCCTTCGTTGGAAGATCGGCCTGATCATGATCCAGATTATATCCATTCCCTCCGATCATGTCTGGTAGAACGAACGGGTAGCCATTCAGGTTCATTTGTATGGTTGTGGTGATGATAGTTGGGAGACCATTGTTAAGACCCCAGATGGAGTCACGGTCTACCATCCTCATGTATATTGGAAGGTCTTGGTTCCTAAATTATACGGGACAAGTTGTAGACTTTGTTTTATGGTCTCAAAAATCTATGCTTAGGTATATACTTACTTCTTTATTGTGTGTATTTTTATTGGCATTGCTTGGTTTGTTGTGATGACGTAATTAAAATAAAAAAAATTGACTTTGACTTTGACGATTTGTTATTCTGATGTACTCTTAAAGCTCTCTCCCACGGAGAGAGAATAGAGCTATACAGCTTAGAGAAAAATCTAATCGTTAATCTAATGTCTACGTACAACTGTTTTATGGCATAATAAGATTGATTCAAAGAGTATAATAATATAGGATTGATTTTAATGACCATGTAATTGTTTTGACATCTTGTATTGGCAGTTCTTGGTTTGTTTTTGAAATGTTATTGTAAATTGTAATAAGGAATATTGTGTTGACGTCTTATATTGGCAATTCCTGACTTATTTATAAAATATTTTTTAATATGTTAATAAAATGATTGTAATATAAAATATTTGCATGCCATTGTAATGGTAAATATGTGAACCAAATTGTATTCATGTTATCTTTTGTAAACCATATTTCCGCAAATAAATGAACTGAACTGAACTGAACCTTTACTTAAATGATGTAACATTAATATGATAAACGTTATAAGTACCTGAATCCGGATCGAACTTCAACCATTTTGCCAAATTTAGCGCACGTCTTCGTGTATTCTGTAACTAGAAGATGAGGTTGTAGATTGATGTCACCAGTTAGAGCGGCTATCTGCAACAAATATAATTATCTTAGTTCCGACCTACCTACCTAGTACCTTAGTTCTGAAGTAATGCTAGGGTTGATTTTATATCTTACTAGCTGACCCGGCAAACGTTGTTTTGCCATACTAAAAAAAAAGGTTTGAAAAATAGATGTTGGCCGATTCTCAGACCTACTGAATATGCATGTAAAATTTCCATAAAAATCGGTCAAGCCGTTTCGGAGGAGTACGGTAACTAACACTGTGACACGTGAATTTTATATATTAGATTTATTGTATTTTATGAGCTCCATGGTATAGTTAGTTAGAAGTACGCAAGTACCAAAGATCCTCCTATCCTCTTTGGTTTACGAAAGAATTCGTAATTTTCACCCTGTTGCAAGTTTAAATTGGTTAAATAACTAATTAAGTAGTTGTCTAAATATTTTTAATATTTTTATTAGGCATCGAAGGAAAACACATTTTGCTCTTATTAATGCTGTTAGTAGGAAAAATGTCTTATCATTCTCCTGCCCTTATCTGGGCACTTGGAGTCGTTGGAACATGTATTTTTTGTTTATAATCTTTTGCCAGACGTGAATTTTATTTAAAAATTAACACAATTATTCACCTCAGGCGCAAAGCTAGCTTCTCCAGCATCAACTTTGACACTATCAATACCATATGTTACTAAGACGGAGTTGACCCTCTGGTACCACCACTCAGCAGCCCAAGGGTTTGTGAAGTCGATGTATCCAGCTAGAGTGCCGTTGTTGTTCCACCAAGATGTGTCAGGGTTGCCTAACTCATCTACTACGAAGTAACTGAAAGAAATAAAAAGGAACGAGGTTTTCTATCATTTATTGTGCCTATACTAACTAATGTTATAAATAGAAAAAGTTTGTTATATGTATGTATGTAGAGTCTAATATCCGAAAGTAACGGTCCAAGCGTAAAAATCAATTCAATGAAACTTTGAAAGAAAATTAAGTTAAAAGGCTAGGTATCTCTAAAATACCTAATTAACATAAATTGCAAAAAATAAAAGGGCTTCTTATACCAAGTAAAGTCTACTATACTTTGCTGACGAGACTCGTTGATGAAATATTTATTTGCGAGATTTCCATCTCTCGTGAAATATTTGCTTTGACTTTCTCATAACTGATCAGCATCGATAAGAGGAAATAAGTTAACGTGGTAAATAAACTGTTACCATACGGAATAAATGAGTCATCTCAAAAGTAAGGAAAAATAACCAAGAATAACGCTATCCACAGTCAGGTAAAATAACATGTAACTAGTCATATTAACGTAACAGTGATATGACAAGAAAAAGACGATAACATAATCTTATTTTCAACTTTGATTATCGCTACATTTAGATCATAACTGTACTGTAACCTTCAATAACAAATATTCGATAACAATACTTTATATGATGCATCTGTTATCAAGAAGATTACCGCAACATCTTAGAGCACTGGTATTTCCACCTGACTACAAATTGACGTAAAACTAACTTACTTATATGTTGACTAGTTTAATAAAGTAGGGCAACGGGAGTAACCTGTAGGTTTTGATTTCCTAGAAATTCGAAAATTCTTAAAAATAGTCGGTATTCGGTCATGTCTTCTAAATACGTAAATGTATAAGGTTGATTATATTTTTAGCAGCAAGGGACCGTATGGATCTATATATCTTATGAATTTCAAGTTGATACCTTCAGCCGTTGCTGAGTAAAAAGAGTTTGACGGACGAACAAACAGACAGATGGACACCAAAGTGAGACTATAAAATAAGGGTTTCTTCTTTGTACAAAACCCTAAAACCCCTACATGGTAATTTTGTTATCTTTTACTATCATCCTAAAAGATTATAGAAAAGAGAGTAATATTTTTATAACCTTTTTCTGGAATCAACTAGGTAATAATACTTAAAAGCTGAACTTACTTGTTTTCAAGTGCTTCTGTGTACCATGGATCACAATTCTTATTGATAAAAGGATGTACCCAAATAGTAACCCTGTAACCAAGATCCTTAAGTTCCTGGACAGTCTGCGTTAGATTCGGAAACTTCTCCTCATTTACAGTCAAAGAACCGTAGCAAGTTTCCCATTGATCATCAATTTCAAACTGGGAATTGTTGAAGCCGTAATCTACTATTTGCTGAGCGAATTCCAAAGACTTACTAGCGTCGATATCTCTGGAATACTGAGCCCAAGTAGACCAAATCGGGTACTGGACCATTCTCAAATCTGGTGTATCTGATGGCTTGCCTAAATAATTATTAACAGCATGCTGATGAGCTGATTTTACATCTGGTAACATCCAAATATCGTAAGCCAAAACCGTCTTTGTTCTTTTTGCGGAGTAAGGGGCAGCTATTTGTGCTCCAAAGCATAAATGATTTGCCACAATGTTATTGTAGTCAACAAAGAGGGGTACTTCATCTTGTACATAGATATATTCTCCAGCAGAGTTTAACCAATATCGTTCCATGATAGCCCCATTATCGTGCTCCTTGTTGTAGCTGGCTGAATATGTTTGTTCCGCGTTTTCTATTGGATATATTTGATCTTCTTGCATTGGGCCAGCGTACCAGTGTTTGGAAGCTTGATAAAAAAGATTAAGGGCCTACATCAATATTATCGTATATCATCGCCGACACGTACATATTAACACAGCCAGTAGGCACAGAAAATGAAGAATTAGGGATACTTTTCCTATTTACTCAAAATCTACTAAATATATTTTAATTCTGATTTACGTGTTTCTATATATAATAGTTACTTATGTTTTTAAAGTTATTTCATTACTTAATACGCGATAATAGACCGACAAATGAAAAAAATAAAAAATTTGAGAGGTTGTTTCGCCAAGATTTTCTATCGAGAAAACTTTTTTCAATCGCGTTTCTGAGTTCATGCGATCCTAGATCATATATTGAAAAAACATATACTTAAAAATTAGACCTCTAGCCATTCAATCTAAAGAAACAATGAAAATTTCGTACATAGAAAAATGCACGAAGCTATTTTGGTATCGTCTTAAGGGCCTACATCAATATTATCGTATATCATCGCCGACACGTACATATTAACACAGCCAGTAGGCACAGAAAATGAAGAATTAGGGATACTTTTCCTATTTACTCAAAATCTACTAAATATATTTTAATTCTGATTTACGTGTTTCTATATATAATAGTTACTTATGTTTTTAAAGTTATTTCATTACTTAATACGCGATAATAGACCGACAAATGAAAAAAATAAAAAATTAGAGAGGTTGTTTCGCTAAGATTTTCTATGGAGAAAACTTTTTTCAATCGCGTTTCTGAGTTTATGCGATCCTAGACCATATATTGAAAAAACATATATTTAAAAATTAGAGCTCTAGCCATTCAATCTAAAGAAACAATGAAAACTTCGTACGTAGAAAAATGCACGAAGCTATTTTGGTATCCTCTTAAAACATTTTAATAAACTGAAAAAAATATGGTAAAAATAATGTAATTATTAAAATAACTAATTATACTTATAGCCAGTTCTTCTCAAGTATGTAGTTAAGGCCAACGTATATAGCATTGTCTTCCTAGCTCTCTGAAGGATAGTAAGTATGTGGTACACTCATACTGCTGAGACCAAATGGATTAATCCAGGGTTTAGTAGATATACCTAATCACAGTACCTAATACATTTATACATAACTAGCTGCTGCCCGCAACTTCGTACGCGTGATATTTAGAAACCTAAGCCATCCTCTTGAACTACTAACTATAAAAAAAAACCGCCTCATAATCCGTTGCGTATTTTTAAAGATATAAGCACATATAGGGACATCATCATCATAACATCACACCTTTTTCCCATGGAGATAGGCACAGACTATAGAGCGCCATCAGTCTGCTACGATCCAAACATACTTTCTTGGCTTCATCCACACTCATACATCTGGTCATACATGCCCGACGGTTGTAAGTGCTACGCACTTGCCCCTTTTGGAGTATCCCGGCGATATAGGGACATACATACAAAAATAACAACTCTGTTTATATTTTATTGTTATAAGGTTATAAGTAAAGAAGTATTCATTTTAATCAACTTTGACTTGCATAGCATATTACCAAAAAATTGTTATGTCCAAAATCCTTTTCCTCGTAAAAAGTGGAGGAGAAATAGATCATAAGCAGGGCCGGATTTAAATTTGTGCCGCCCTGGGGCACTGAAGAAAATGCCGCCCTATGATATATGCCGCCTTTTTTTACGATAACTTGTATATAATATTTTCTAACACTTGCGCGACTCATCTGTTTAAATAAAACTACTTTTTACGGATTTAGACGCGTATATTTGTTTTAAATTTTGGCCCGACGTTTCGGAGACTTTGCAGTCACTTTGCAACGTCGGGCCAAAATTTAAAACAAATATACGGGTCTAAATCCGTAAAAAGTAGTTTTATTTAAACAGATAACTTGTATACTTACATATATGATGACTTGGAATTCTATGGCAAAGTAAAAATACATATTTTATTATGTATGTAAATTACAATACTATTTCGACAAAAATTAAGTATAAACATAGAAGTTTTTCCCACTTTCCAAATTCTGCCGCCCTGTGCACTAGCCCCGACTGCCCCTAGTGTAAATCCACCACTGATCATAAGTCTTACCAAAGTCAATACAATCTTCTAGCCTAGTGTTGGCGGTAGCGTGCCAGCTAAACTTGATTCCTCTGGCGTTAGTTTTAGCATCATACAAAGTGTTGATAGTCAGATTGGTGGTACCAATAGTAACTAACATGCCACCTTCGACGTCTTCTACTACGTATGGAGACACCAGGGTCCGGCCTATCTGACCCAGAGTCGTTTGTTCGCCATCTGTAAGTTTAAACTCATTAATTTTGAAGTGGCATGCTGCAGCAGGAACATTTATTTTTAGTACAAATCAATGGTCTACATGGGTCGAAACTGCTGACCTTAATACATAACTCCTCTCTCCTCTCCAGCCCATCAGCGTCCCACTACTGGGCCCAGGCCTCCTCCATTTTGGGAGGGATTATAGTCTACTGTGCCGCGCAGACCAGGCGTGTTGCCACAGTCTCGTTAACTGCAACTTATATTGTCCCTTAGCTGGCTCTGACAGCAGCCCTGGGAAAGGAATGGGGTGGTGACACTTGTATTCTTAATCCGTCACCACACGGACTTACATAACTACCTTTCCGTAATAGGTAGAATTGTTAAGATCTTATCTATTATTTATCGCTTTGTCAGAAAACAATGATTAAAAACTACGAAGAGGATTTTTCATCAAATCGTCACTATTAGAAGAATACTTTTTATGTTTATACTTTTTACGTTACTATTAGAAGAATACTTTTTATGTTTTAAGTAGATATAAGCATGACAGTATATTTAATTATTTACCTTTTACAAGAACGACATTGAATCCTCCGGTGATGATAGGTTCCAAGTTGAGCGTTACATCATCAGCACGAGAGCTTTCCACAGATGTAACCGCTGAATGCGCCTGCGCACCCAGCGATAGAAGCGCTACAAATAAATTAGATTTAATACACTGTATTGACCGTGCTTTTGTGCATTTTTGTCAAGATTACTCTCAAAGTAACAACCAAATTATTTGAAGTAACAACATTCCTTTAACTTACCTCTCCAGAAACTTTCCTCAATTTATTGGCAATATAATTTAATTTTCTGCACAAGAATCATCAGCGTATTTCAAGGTATGTTCTAAATAAAACTTTTGGAAATCAGTTCAGCCGTCTTTCAGTTTGCGTTTAGTAACATATTTTATTTTATAATTAAGATTTTCTGAGACGGGCTTTTTTCTAAAGGTTATTTGGTTTGCTTTACCACTGTGACCAGGTGCGTTGGTAAAGAGCTTTGGCGCTCTTTTACCCATTTATAAGAAATGTGTTAGTGATATTTCTATTCTTACTTTAACCACACGTGTTGTACACAACATTTTAATAGAATATTAATAGAATACACTTACCTAAAATAGTAATAAACGCTGCCATTACCTAGCACCGGGTAACGACTGCCGTACCTCGTGATATCGCGTCCTGATAACAGTATCACGTTTATCTCTCATCTTTTTGAAATCATCAATACTTCATCTCATCGCTACCTTACTAGAGATAATTCTAGAATAAAAATATCTATTGTAATGTATTTAAATATTTGTATTTTAAAATCTATTTTGTAATTATTATTTGTATTTAAAAATTTTAAAATCACTATTCAAAGCTTCGTTTGCAAGTAAGTAGGTATATCTATACCGTCCGTCTGTATCTGTCCATGTGGTGACGGATTAAGAATACAAATGTTACTACCCCTTTTGTTGTTTCCTCGGGTGCTGTAAGAGCCACCTAAGGAATATTATACACTGATAATATCCTCTGTGAAAGATGGAAAACTCGAAAATAAACTCTGCGCCAACACGTGTGGTCTGCGCAGTGTAGTGGACCATAATCTCACCGAAAGTGGAAGAGGCTCGCGCGCACAGTGGGACTTGAAGATACCGCACCCAATCGAAAGTATGCGCTATTCTCTCTAATGTGTAACGTCTGAGAGAACTGTGTGTGTAATTTTGCTAAGACCGATGAAAATGCATTAATCCATAGCTCATAACCCGCACCTTCCTTCAACATTGGTGCGTTTATGTCGTAGTGCGGTGTCTAACAATGATCACTTCACAAACTTAATTTTGTAGTAGTATTCGTAAACATCGGTGCGCTATCTATCGGAGGTAAATCTGTGAGTGCAATTAACTGCTTAATTTAAATTAGTTAGTTATGCTTTTTGGTAGGTATAAGTGTGTGAGTTTATCTTGCTCTTGAGGGTTTAGTTTTTGGAAGATCATTGTTTTATAGTACATAATTTGATTAATGACAACAGTCGTATTAGAAGAACATAGGTAAAAAGATAGGTTTGTAGATACATAAAGGTACAGTTACTATCATTTAATACATTCAAATATAAAAATACATAATACTAGTTTATAAAATCACAGCGATAAAATCATCGTAACAGCTCACATACTGTAATAAATGTATCCAAAATAAATTCAGTATGTTAGTGACTGCAGCAAATAGGTACCCGTTTCAGCATATATGTCAGATCACTAAGATCTGACGCTGATTATCGAACGGGCCCTTGATTGACGGCACGGCACGTAAAGCAATTAGTTTTATAATATCAAAAGGCTAGTAGTAGTAGTAAGTTTGTGCTAATTGTTGATTAACGATTTTAAACTCACGCGAATTGAACAGCCAAACAGTGATAACGATCGGTGCAACTAGATCGAAATATCGGGTTTATAGGACTGGTAAAATTAACAAATTATAATTACCTAAGTAGGACCTAAGTATTGGATCTTTTAGATCATTTTCGAAAATGGAACTCTTCAGTAAGCAGTCTTAACAATAACAGATTACAAGTAACTAGACGTAACAGCATAGCAAGTCAATTGCAAAAATTAATAAATTATTGTACATTACTAAGACCTTAGTTACACTATTGCAAGAGGTCCTACAGTAATAGTGTAAATCACGACCTCCCAGTTAACTCCCAGTGTAACTAGGGTTACATCTAACTTCTTACTACTTATGTAGTTATATGTACGAATTATCAAAGCATTGGCTTTTACAACTTTACAATTTAATAATACATAAACAACGTGGTTTACAGGTAGAGAATTTGCTTATTTTGTAGGCTGTGCATAATGTGTAGTTTAGGGTCTTTTTTCGGGCAGGACAAGTGATTTGTACCACTTTGTATTGTGCACTTGATATATGTGAAATTTGTGTAGGGTCTATTGGTCTTATTCATAATGACTTATCGGAGGTTTAAAAGTTCGCTAAAATGGGTTCGCGAAAATTGTCAAAACTTGTTATTATTAATAGTCTTTTTACAATAAAACGTTTAATATCTCTTCGATAAAATCTTCGTTTAAACCTCCGATAAGTCATTATGAATAAGACCATAAGTTTTTATATGCAGCAAGCTTTTGCCTACTTCCCTTCACTTTTTTTAATTCAAAACGTCACAGTAACGTCCTCCAGTAGGTAAAATAAAAATAAAACAATCAATTATTACTTACTTGCGTAAGTCATCGAGCTTTACTTAATTATTTAATACTTTTGTAAAATAATTTATTATGTACATTAAATATATTTCTTAACGAAAAATGAAAATCCTGGCATGATTAAAATAAAAATAAAAACTTAATTTTTTTTTATTCGAGTAGGTACGTTTGATATTTGAATCATTCAATTTTTCGTTCGAGATTTTACATAAAATGCGTTCACTTTTGAAGAAGGAAGTAAGGTAGAACGTTCAATGGCGCAGGGTAGTTTTTCAACCACGTGGGTCCTTCGATAACTTCCCCGGTGTTACCATCACGCCAAGTACCGCGAGGTAGGTACACATCTCTTGTCACTGCTCCCTCCGTTACTACTGGGGCAGCTAGGATTGATTCACCAAGCAGGAATTCTGTAAAAATATATAAGTATACTAGCTGATGCCCGCTACTCCGTACGCTTAGTATTTTAGATCCCTATATATTTTCTAACCGTTTAAACCTTCCCTGGACTTTCAGGAATATTTCAAGACCAAAATCACCAAAATCGGCCCAGCCGTTCTCGAGTTTTAGCGAGACTAACGAACAGCAATTGATTTTTATATATAAGACTAGCTAATGCCCGCTACTCCGTACGCGTGGAATTTTAGATCCCGATATGTTTTGTCACAGTTTAAACCTTCCCTAGACTTTCACGATTATTTCAAGACCAAAATCACCAAAATCGGCCCAGCCGTTCTCGAGTTTTAGCGAGACTAACGAACAGCAATTGATTTTTATATATAAGATAGCTGATGCCCGCTACTCCGTACGCGTGGAATTTTAGATCTCTATATATTTGGACCGTTTAAACCTTCCCTGGACTTTTACGAATATTTTAAGACCAAAATCACCAAAATCGGCCCAGCCGTTCTCGAGTTTTAGCGAGACTAACGAACAGCAATTGATTTTTATATATAAGATTTCTTTGTTCACCTAGTCTAATGCAATTATATTAGGGATCCGTATAAAGAGAACCCTTCTATGGCTATGGTGTGCTCATAAAAATCGAAGATTGTTTTTTTTCATTTCAGGGATTCAGTTGATGAATCTAAACTTGGTGACATTTAGGAATTTTTTGAAGGAAATTTCGATTTTTCTTATACAAGAAGAACTTTCCTATACAAGAAAAGAGTTAAATTCGTCGAAAATGGTATCAAATCTTGTTTTTAGGCATAATTTTCGGGTTTTGGGATAGCCTATGGTATGCGAATTTGCCTTCACCGTGTTGTTCTCTTACCATCATTAATAGCGAGGGCGTCTTCATCTTCAGGGTCGAGCCACCAGATCGGTGGGTTGACAGGAGTACCGTCCTCTACGCTAGCTTCCATTGCCGCGAGGATAGCATCAGCATAATCGGCGTGAAGGTTTGTGAATTCAAGACAGATTTCTACCGTCTACACAGAAAAATTTTTTTTTAATAAATTTGAACTATCCAGAGATAAATCTCACCATGCCATGTTGTCCCAAAATAAGCGTAATAGTATTGCCCAAATATGCGTAATGGTACAGATAACTTAAATAATATTTAGGATACAACTTTGTTAATCAGTAGATAAATGGTCTGTATAGTGACTGATTGACTGATAGTATACATCATATTCTCAGATCTAAGACGTTTCGGAACCGAGTAGCGAGAAATGGGTAGGTACTGGTACACCTTTAGCTTTAAGGAACTCACCTCATCATCATGATCCCAGGGTACAAAAGAGAACTGCAGAGTTGGCATAAACACATTAGCTTGTAGCCATCTGATGAACAGCTCCTTGCTAGGCTTGTCATTGTAGCCATTGCCTCCTATCATGTCTGGCAACACCAGGGTGTAACCATTCAGGTTCATAGACAGTAATGTGGTGATTAGGGTGGTCAGGCCGTTGTTAAAGCCCCAATATGTGTCTTTGTCTACCATACGAATAAATACTGGCAAATCTTGGGTCCTAGAAAACAGTTTACATAATTAATAAGATATTTTTCGAGAAATGCCTTCGTTTTGTATCAAATCAGCCATTACTAAGCTCATACGAAGCTAACTGTTGTGAAGAGTTGGCTATCTAGGTTTATGAGTTGTCCTGTGATCAAATGAGAGATCATGTGTAGAAATGGGCTGGCAATTATATTCATCTTTAATTATTTAGTAGAGAATGCAAAGAATCAAAATAGTTATAAAACGTTAGTGTTTAAATTACCTCATTCCAGATCTAATTTCAATCATAGGTCCGAACTCCGCGACAGTTCTGACGTATGTCTGCACCACATGGCCGGGGTGGAGGTCGATATCATAACCTTCCTGCACTGGGATCTGTATAACATATACGAGGATTTAGAATATACATGTTAGCACAAGAAAGAAAATAAGCGGGTTAGCGAGGAAAAGCAGCCAGAAAACTTGCTCTCTTAGAAATTGGTCGTTTGGTTTTGACCCGGGGTCTACAATAATAAAAATCATGTCAAGATCAGAGTAAGACTAAGATATGAGGATTACCTGAGGAGACCAGCTTGATTCACCAGCATCGAACTTAATGGAGTCAATCCCGTATGTTTCAATCACATTCCGTGCTCTGTCCGAGAACCACTTGGCAGCGTCAGGTTTTGTGAAGTCGATGTATCCTGGCACTGAGCCGTTGTTGTTCCACCAGGTTGTGTCAGGGCTGCCTTCCTCATTCAATACTAAGTAACTATATTAGGAGAAGTTATAAATTGAGCATTATAAATTGAGAATAACAATTTCAAAATAGGTATTTTGTATCTCTATGTCATGTTCGTACTTACCCTTTTCCTAGAGCTTCAGAATACCAAGGTTCACAGTCCTTATTGATGAATGGATGCATCCAGATTGTAACTCGGAAACCAAGATCCTTAATGTCCTGTACGAGCTGTTTCAAGTCAGGTAATTTCCTTTCATCAACAGTCAAGGAACCGTAACAGATTTCCCAAAGATCGTCAATTTCAAACTGTGCATTGGGATATCCACTATCCTTAATCTCATTAGCGAACTCCCAAAGACTCTCTTGGGTAATTTCTCTGGAATACCTGGCCCAGGTAGACCAAACTGGGTATTGGATCATTCTGTAATCAGGAGTGCCAGAAGGTTTGCCTAAGTACGTGTCTACGGCATGTTGGTGAGCTACTTTGGCGTTTTCGAAGAACCAAATGTCGTATTTGAGGATGTTATGACTACGTTTGGTTGAATAAGGATCTGCGACCTCCGCAATAAAGCAGATGTGATTATCTAAGACATTGTGATAGTCAACGAAGAGAGGGACATTTGGAGCTACGTAGATGTACTGTCCAGCAGAGTTCAACCAGTAACGTTCACCGACTGCAGCATTATCTTCCTCTTTGGAGATAGCTGAATACTTGTTCAGTTTAGAATTCTGGATTGGCCAATACTGTTCCTTTTGTTCAGGGCCAGCGAACCATTGTTTTGTACCTGATGAATTAAAGAAAATACCTTTTTATTTGCCTACCTTTAAATTTAACGGCACATCTAAATCCTAACTCAATACAATTAATATTATTTTGTTTATAAGTTAACAGCTTAAAAATATCAACCGATTATCATCATTTTTTTATTCAAAACATACATAGTTAGAAAGATTACATTAAATGTTTTAGAAGATAAAGTTCAAAGTACTTTTGTAGGAGTCAAAATACTATTAAAAATGGTTTGATACATATTCCTCAAATTCAGCTAACATGCCAAAGTCAATAAAGTAAGGCTATGTGCGGATGTCTTACCAAAATCAATACAGTCCTCAAACACTCTGTCACTGGGCCCCTTCCAGATAATGGTCAGCTTGTATCCATTTCTACGTGCGTTGTAGCTGTAGTTGTAGTGGAACGTTACTGAATTGTCATCTAAGGATCCTTTACGGCCAATATGTCCTAAGTACTCCACACCAGATGCTGCAGTAGGAAATAAATATTTTCAAACCTCTGTTATCGTAATTATCTAAATAACAATTTGGCAAAGAAAATGCGAAACAAAATTTTAGAATAACTCGTTCTAGATATGGGTATTACACACTTAGAATAACAATAATATGTAATAAAACTAAGATTAAATACAATTCTAGTAGTCAGAAGGTTTAGAGGTTTAAATAATAAAATGTCAAAAAATACCAAATCCTTACTTTACCAATTTCCTACTTGAAATTATTTTGTCTCAATCACAAAGTTAAGGATACACTGTAAAATATAAGTTAAAAACGAACGTTACTGTGATCTCTGCCTGACGCATGGGAAATAGACGAGACTGTATAGTAGAAACTCCTAACTTACGTCCAACCGTCATCAACTCAAGACCTCCTTCATCATTAGCATCGATATAGAATTTGCGCTGCCCGGGAGGAACTGCGCACAGGACCGCAGACAAGCCTGTTAAAAATTAAAATATTCTATCACTAATCCATTCATCATTTGCGAGGTAAATAATTAAATTAACGAATAAAAAAAGAACCAGATGCAGAAGTTAAGCCTTTTGACACAAATTAAACGCCTCATTATCTAGAATGGGAATAGAGTCCTTGACCACGTACAGTATGGAAGATAGGATATATATTAATATAGCATATAGCATAGACGGGCGGATATAGTTTGCAAGTCATTCACGATCTCCATGAAAAGTGTTTTTTTTTAATTAATTGGGCAACATAAGCCCCTGAATTGGACACAGGGGTCACGACCTTTATGGCGTACCGCAAGGAGCCGCCTTGGCCCCCCTAGAGTAAGAAAATTATAACATTAAACTTACCCGCTAATAGTAACAGCAGTTTCATAGCGTTGTCTTTGACTGCAGAGTGTAACTGTTATCATGCTATATTTATTTTATCTGTGTATCATTTTATCAAACAGTATCTTAGTCTTCCAGATAAATGTTAGATAAACGCAAAGATCTATACAAATCCCCTGTGGAGATTCCATCGATGAAGTTATGAGAGTTCTAAAGTTGTCACTAAAATAAAGAATGATTCTTTTTTCATAAAATACTTTAATAAAATGGGTTCGTTTGCCTCTGAGTTTATAATATAGTAGCTTTTGCTTGCGACTTCCTACGCCTGAAATTCAACAGAAATAATAATGTACCTATACTCTATATTATTATGACTAGCTTACCACTGGAGTTTATCCACTAAATACATATAATTTTACCCTTTTTATTAAAAATACATACTAACTAACTATGTCCCGCCACCATGAACGCGTAGAATTTAAAACATTCACACCCTCTAAAAGTATGCTCTGCATAAAAAATTAGCCTGTGTCCCAATGCTGTGTCCTTTCTCAGGTTGTAAATTTTCTTTGTACAAAACTTTTCGTTGTTTTGGCGTAAAAGAGCGACCAACAGACAGAGTTACTTTTGCATTTTATATAAGGGTAACGCCTGCCACTAACCATAGGATGATTAAGGGCTAAGAAAAACTAAAACAGAGCACAGCCTGTATATTCAGCTTAATCGCCAAGGTTGAAGATGTGTTTATTATAAAAGCAAAGAGGTAGTCTAGTGTACGTAACTTATCTTTAGATATCACACATCACTCAATAGAAGTACTTTATTTTTACGTGCTTAGCTCAAACGATAAAAAATCTATCTAGAATTCAGTATGTACTTTGGAGACACTAAAATTGTGAAATATATGGCTAAAAATGGCAGGTGCGATGAATTCACAGTATTTATTATTAACTAACTGTTGCCAGCGATTTCATACCCGTGTAATTTTGAACATTTTCCCCGTTTTTGCAATTTTTTTTTTCACTAATTCTTCGCTCCTTTTGGTCGCAGCATCATATTATATAGCCTATAGCCTTCCTCGATAAATGAGTTATCTAACACAAAAAGAATTTACAATCCAAACCAGTAGTTACTGAGATTAACTCGTTCAAACAAACAAACAAAATCTTGACCTTTACATACATACATACACATACATACATATACATACATACATATACATACATACATATACATACATACATATACATACATACATATACATTTATACATACATAGGACACAGTACATACTACATAATATAGATAAAACCACAATTCATTTTTCAGCAATAATGACTACATGAGCTTAGCCAGTGGGGAAGAGTTTAGGGTTTCAAGGCAAAAGGCTTTAAATATAAAAAGTAGATAGATTAATATATCTATAGGTACATAATATATTGTTAGATGTGTTAGATACATGTCAACTAATCACAATAATTTTCATAGCTTTACATCAGGGCCCTGAATCGGGTATTTCAACGGTGTCACAACTGTACCATTATTGTACCATTATGGTGCAATAGTAAAGTTTTTGGTAGTCTACTAATAATGTGTCGTCATAACGACTTCATCATTGTCTTACAATTGTCAAAGTGACATAAATTGCTAGTCTCGTACACAACTGCTTCACAATTGCAATTCAATGACTGAAATGTTTCGGTAGTCTGCTATTTTGAATTTGACAGTAATATTTTTAAATTGTCCTGTGTCGACAGATTGCCATAAATAAAAAATAGATAGATAGAAATATTAGAAATGTCACTTTGACAATTGTAAGACAATGATGAAGTCGTTATGACGACACATTAATAGTAGACTACCAAAAACTTTACTATTGCACCATAATGGTACAATAATGGTACAGTTGTGACACCGTTGAAATACCCGACTCAGGGCCCAGAGATATATCGAAAAATTTAATATCGTGCAAAAATATCGATATTTCGAAAATATAATACTTTCAACAAGCCTATATAATCCATTTGCATAGGGATGTCGGAAATGAAAAGCAATATCAATGTATCGATATATCGATATTTATAAAAATATCGACATCGGCTTCGATATTTTATTTGAAAAATATTGATATATTGATATATCGGCAAAATTAAAAAACTGGCTAAGTGCGAATAGGACTCAAAAGGTTCCGACATCAAATTAAGAAGCATCAAATCGAGAGTCAACCAAAAAACAAAACAAAAGACAAAAAGTAATTTGTCAAAAAATATTTGTACCTATTTGGATTTCGGTCTGAAAAAAATATCCATTTTTATACCATTTCGATACTTGAAATTTTATATCGATACTTCGATATATCGAAAAATTTTATATCGCTGATATGTATTGATATATCGAAAAAATAAGACCGATATATCGATGAATCGATATTTTTTCACAGGCCTATTTTGATTTGCGTTTGACAAAACAAAAAGCGTTTTTTTTGGGCGGGAAATTCCAAAAAGCGCGGTTCGGTTGAAAAATTTTTATTTAATTATTTAAATAAAAAGCAGATATTTTTTCCTCTCAGCAATTAAAACCATAGTTTGTATTGCTGGGTACCTCTGAACATGGAGGGAAACGAGGGGGGCGGGGATAACCCGCCCACCTCTCTCAAACGTCCCCGGACAAGAGAATCTGGAGGCGAAGACATGGACAATAGCAGTGCCGGCAGTGATAATAGTGCCTATATGCCGTATTACAAACCTGATTATAAAAGACTATACCCAGAAAACTCATCAAACACTATATTCAAAGTCTACATAGAATCGTTGAATGGTGATAGATTAGGCAACAAGAGCCCTATCTACTTAAATCATATTTTTTCTACAGAAATAAAAGGTGTGACAGCTATAGAACGAATCAATGCAAATAAAATAGCAGTTAACTTCAAACAATATAACACAGCTAATAACTTCATAAATAATACTATATTCCTTTCCAAATATGGCTTCAGAGCGTTTATACCGGCAATGCAAATTGAAAAAACTGGCATCATAAGGTATGTACCAACAAATATATCAAATAAAGATTTATACACAAGATTGTCATCAACATATGAAATAGTTGCTGTAAGAAGATTCACTAAAAGAGTTGGAAATGAAAGAGTTCCATTACAGACAGTCAGCATCACATTTCTTTCTAACACATTACCTGATAGAATACATTATGACTTATTCTCATACAGGGTATTTGAATATATTCCACCACTACAACAATGCTTTAAATGTTTTAAGTTCAATCACGCAGCCAAAATCTGTCATAGCAAACAAAAATGTTCCATATGTGGAGGTGAGCACTTATATAAAGATTGTGATAAAACCACAGAGGTCTGCTGCTTAAATTGTGGTGGACCACATCTAGCTATATCTAAAACTTGTCCAATTAAAATTAAGAAAATATTAGAAAAGAAAAATAAAATAACTTATGCAAGTGCCGCCTCTACAAGTGGCAACAAAGAATTCCCTCCTTTACCCCCAACAAAACAAACAAATAAACCATCTGTAAATACTTTTGTAAATAAACCTGTACATTCTGTAAATGATGTAAATAAATATGTAAATAGTGTAAATAAGGTTAAAAATGTCATTAAAAAAGATGACATTAAGAACCAAATTATCTCCAACAATGATGTACTTATGGCCCTAGTACAGACATTGGTGGAGTTAGGTAATAAAGATACTAATGTGCCTACGACTACAGCATCTATTAAAGATCTTTTAATTAAAAATCTTAAATAATGGATCCAAACAATATAGAATCTAAGTTACGCATTGCTCAATATAACATACAAAGTGCAAATAGTAAAAAACCTCTATTAATAAACTTTTTGAAACAACAAAATATTGATGTTTGCTTGCTCAACGAAACTTGGTTTAAAGACAACAAATTTAAAATTCCCGGATATAATATATACATAAAAAATTCTAATAATTCACATAACGGAGTAGCAATATTATTAAAACCACACTTGAAATATAACTATATTGATACTACATTTTATGAAGATGTACAAACTGTTGCTATATCCTTGTCCATTCAGCGTGGTAATTTAACAATACTGTGTGTTTATTGCCCTCCAGCAAGACACTTACACATCAATAGACTGTCTAATATAATAAATAAACTTCCTAAACCTATTTTCATAAGTGGCGACTTCAATGCACATCATGTAGCATTTGGATGTCTCACCACTAAAAGTAGGGGTCAAGAGTTATACAATGCAATGGATAACTTAGATTTGTGTATATTAAATGATGGTAGTTTTACAACTGTCAACAGCCCTGGACGGAATCCTTCTGCCATAGATGTAAGTTTTATTAGTGCTGAGTTTGCATCACTTTGTAATTGGTCTGTACATGATGATACTATGGGAAGCTATCATTACCCAACCATCACAGAACTTAACTTACATGTAGATAAATATTATATTACTTCACCAATTGATAAGTATCTATATAAGAAAGCTGATTGGAAAGAATACAAAACTCTGTCAAAGACAGTATTTCAAAATTTTACTGTCAATTCACAAGATCCAATCAATAGTTACAATGAATTTTGTTCACATTTAGACACACTTAAAGATATGACTATTCCAAAACTTGTTAAAAAAGACAATTTCAAAAGCAGACCTCCAGCTCCCTGGTGGAATGATACCTGTGAACAATGTGTTGTAGATTCATACAATGCTCTTAAATTATATAGAAGGGTTCCTACAATGGATAATTACATTGATTATAAAAGAAAAGATGCACTTAAAAAGAGAACAATAGCAGAACAGAAAAAATTAGGCTGGCATAATTTATGTACCACCTTCAATAGAACTACTCCAATTAGTATGATTTGGAAACAATTAAAAATGTTTAAGGGAATTAGACCTGGCAACAAATCATATCAAAATGAATTTGTTTTACCATTATTAGCAAAATTAACAGATAACAACAATTTAACTGAAACAGATAATCTAAACACGTATTTTGAGAAACAAAATGATAATAGCAATTCAAAATTTTTACTGGACTCATTTTCATGGTCTGAATTTAAAATGAGCTTACAATCTAGAAGAAATACATCTCCAGGTCTAGATGATTATCCATATAATATTATTAAAAATTTAGATGAATCAGTACAAATATTATTTCTTAAAATACTGAATTTACTTTGGCATAAAAAAATCATTCCACAAACATGGAAAACACAGTGTGTTATTCCCATACCAAAACCTGACAAACCTCCAGATCTTGCTAGCTCATATAGACCAATATCTTTATCATCATGTCTAGGAAAAATTTTTGAAAACATGATCAAAGTACGTCTTGACTGGTATGTTGAATCCAGTAGCATCATTCCTCCAGTACAGTTTGGGTTCCGTAGAGGGCGCAGTTGTGCTGACAGCTTTACCTCATTAATTTCAGATCTGAAACATGCAAAAGAAAGTAGGTTACATACTGTATGTGTATTTTTAGATGTGCAAGGTGCTTTTGATAGTGTAGATCCAGGCATTCTTGTCAAAGTTATGTCTAGGCTGGGCATTCCTGGACAACTTTGTGAATGGGTTTACAATTTCTTAAACAATAGAACTCTATATGTAAGGCACAATAATGTTTTATATGGACCGAAAACTGCTTCCAGAGGCACAATGCAGGGTGCTGCACTATCACCATTATTGTATAATATATATACTAGTGAAATTTGTAAATATGTAAATAGTAATAATGTAAATATTCTACAATTTGCTGATGATATTGTCATTTACACCAGCAACTATAATCTGCAAACTGCTATGGAGCATATTAACAATGCTTTATTTCAATTATTTCTTTATTATAATGAAATATTACATCTCAATATTAACCCATCTAAAAGCAATGTAATGATATTTGGTAAAGATAATCCAATCTCAAACATAATTTATAATGGACAAATTTTAAACAAGGTGAACTCCAAAAAATTTTTAGGCATTATAATTGATAATAAATTAACTTTTAAAGAACATATAGAATACATATCAGGCAATGCCCTCAGAGGTATAAATATAATGAAATGTCTTGCTGGTGTAAGCTGGGGAGCAGACCCCAAAATCTTGTCTTTATTGTATAAATCTATTGTGAGAAGTCATTTTGACTATAGTTCACTTAGCTATATAAATAGTCACCATGTAAATAAACTTGATATTTTACAAAACAGGGCTTTGAGAATTATATCTGGCGCAAGGTGCTCAACTCCCATAAGGGCCATGGAGGTTGAGACACTGATAATGCCTCTAATTTTGAGAAGAATCATGCTGGCTGAGAGATATCTCTTAAAATTAATTTCTTCAAATAATAGACAAATCTTAAACAAAATCTTACCAAATATAAATAGAGGTCATAGTGTGACAGTCACTCCAGAAGATCTCTTGAATGGAAAGTCTCCTTTATTGTCCAATATATTGCTAGAAACACAAAATAAATTTAAATTTATAAGAAAACAATATCTATGGCCATGTTATTCTTTTTCTTATCATTGCATTACACACCCAATAATAGTACTTGAAAATACTATTACCAATAATATTGATATGCTTGAATTTCTAGAATTAAATCAATTGTATTATGTCATATATACAGATGGTAGTAAAGGAAGTGACCATGTAAATGCAGCCTTATATGATCCACAAAAGAAGTTTTCTCAAAGCTTTGTTTTGCATGAAGCTTGCTCTATATTTACAGCAGAAGCATATGCGGTATATCAGGCATTACTACGTATTCGAGACATACATACTCATAAACAATTTTTAATTATTACAGATTCCTTGAGTGTGATACAAGGTCTAAACAACCTTAGAGTTAGTTATAAATCAAATTACATTCTGTATTTTATTAAAGAAACAATTTACCAATACTCTTTAAAAAATGTCAAAATTGCTTTCCTCTGGGTGCCTTCACACAGAGGTATTTCTGGTAATGAAATGGCTGATAAAACCGCATATGAATGTATAAACCCTATAAATGTAAAAAATGTAACAGAGATCCCTATGACAGATTGCTTGCCATATGTTAAACAAAACATTAATACTAAATGGTTAGACATGTGGAAGAAAGATCAAGATAGCAAAGGAAAGTGGTATGGCAATATACAAGAGAACTTGCCGGTAAAGCCTTGGTACAACCAGCTGGAAGATGCCAGTCGCGATTTTATAACAACAATAAACAGACTACGCTTTGGCCATAATACTGCTCCGTCACACCTGGCTAGATTGGGTATTATTACTGATAATATTTGCCCACATTGCACAACACACGAAGGAACCGTTGAACATTTAATTTATGAATGTCAAAACTTTTTAATTGCCAGACTAATATTCGCCAATGACCTCAGTGACGTGAAAATTTTAAGTGTTTCTTCATCCCGCCCGCCGCCTATTGATCAATTACTAAAAAACAAGAACAGTTACGCAGCCATATATAAATATATCAAGAATACTATCAAAACAATATAACTAAAACAACAAAGAATTGGAAAAAGAAGATATGACCTAAAGGTCCTCGTAACCAGGTCATTAAAACCCAAAAAAAAAAAAAAAAACAAAACAAAAAGCGAGCGTCCGTGTACAACAATGGCAGATCCTAGAATTCGTCAAATAAAAATAAAAACTGGCGTTGTGAAACGAGTAGCTAAAGAAAAAGTAGTTTATGAGCAAGAAGCTGAACAACAAAAAAATAGAATACAAAAGATAAAAGACGAAGGGCAAGACGAACATAACGTTCGGAAGCAGGAGGAAGTCTTACAGGAGTCCCTTATGATGGTCCCGGATTGTCAGAGGAGGTAAGTTTAGCAAAATACTAGTGTTAAAATAATATATTTACTATAGTACAAAGATTTCCGCCAACAAGCTTGTATTTTTTTTGTAAAATGCCGATAAATTCACAGATGTATTTTTTAGGTTATTCATGCGGTATCGTTTTTTGTACAAGTGATGATGACTAACACTCCTAAATGTTTTATTGTTACTGAACTTAACTAAGGAATACATTTTAAAGTCATCTATAGGTCCTTTACTTTTGTTTTTTTTTGTCCTATGCTGATAGTTGTGCTTGCAAACTTATTACCAGATAAAATTATATTTATATTATTGTTCTACCTACAACCTGTGATACTTTTCTCTGTTAGAAGAATATCTTATATGATAATATAATATAAAGAAAGTAGGTAGTTTGACTTAAACATATACCTAATTATTTGTGACTTAATGTTATGGTACAGATCTTTTTCTTTTTTCAACATTTACCATTCGTTGAGTATAAAATGAACTGGAGTCACCCACACTGTTTCCTTTTTCAAATGTATTGTTTGGATTAATGCTCTATATTAGCTGTAAATATGGTAAAAATTGCCACAATACAGATATTTAGCCCTTTTATAAAATTGTCTTTTTTTTTAGATTGGCAAAAGCGTTTGCAGACCTCAAAAATACATTAGAAGCTGAGCAGGATCTCAAAGAAAACGAAGACTATATAGCAGCTGAACAAGCACTAAAAGAAGCAGAACCTCAGCTACCTGATAACGCTTTATAAATTTTCTTATTATATTTTCTATTTAATTTATATTTTTAACAACAATCATGTATCATCCTAATATTTATAATAAGTTTCAAGGGAATAATGTTACATTCCAAAGTAATCCATATTTTGTACCACCCCCTCCAATGCCTCCGCCATTTTTTGCTCCACCACCTATGAATTTTGACCTTGATTTTGTAAAAAGTTTTGAGAATAAAATTGCAAATAAAATTACAAAGGTAGTGCTTAAACCGATGTCAATATCTGAAGCACATACTAAACTTCGTAGTATAGTTCTGGCTATAAATGAATTGAAAATAAAGGAAAAGTTTTTAGCAGAGAATATTTATTTACTTACGGAAAAAGAATGGGCTATGCAAATGAAATTATTTGAAGAAATGAAAATTACAATTGATAAAACTTTAGCGGAATTAAATAGTCCACTTTTAGATGTGTTGCGTAAAAGTCTTGCTAAAAGACAAGCTAAGAGAATACGCTTGAAAAGAGTCCGTAAAGAGATTAAAAGAGAGAAGGATGAAAAAAGAAAAGAATTGCAAGAGAGATCTAGGAAAATTGATGAGAATTTGCAGAAAATTAAGGATGATATTGCTATTGCTCAACAGGTAAATTCTTTTGTTTATATTTATGGACGTTGTACACCATTTTCTGTGGTCCCAAAGTAAGCTATATGAATACTTGTGTCATGGGTACCAGATAGGACATACTGCATATATAGTTTTTTTTGTTAACACATTTATAATACCTGCTTGGTAAACACCTAGGCACAGCAAACATTTGTATGATATTTATACTACCACTGTTAGGTACCGGCCTTTTTTTGCCCTACTAAGTTGGTGAACAAGCATGCACCAGATGGGAAGCGGTCACCATAGCCTATAAACGTCTGCAACACCAGAGGTATCACTCGTACGTTGCTGACCCTGTAGAAATCTTACGTTTTTTGAAGAACCCCATGCTGTAGTCCATAGGGAAAACCTCGTCAGGTAGCTCATTCCACAACTTTATTGTATGTGGTATAAAATTCCAATGGAATCGTACTGTGCGCGATAATATAGGTTCTATAGTGTGAGAATAAACTCGATGCCGGTGACGAGAGGTGCGATGGTAAAAAGAGGCTGTTGGCACCATATCAAACAATTTGTCAGAACACAGCCCATTATACAGGAGTTAACACACAGGCCTCCTCTACTTTAAGAATTGGTTGGTGGTTTAACAGCATCCTGGGAACGAAATGTTGTGATAATACTGTATTTGATATATACTTTAATAATTTCAGGAAAAAGAAGCCAAGCTTAAAGCGGATATGGTGCTAAAAGAAGTATTACGTAAAAAACAAGATGCTAAGAGATGCATGTTGAAGCTAGATGCGTTGGTAAAGTTGCGTAAAGCGCGACAGAATACGGCTACTGGCAGAGGGGAGAAAGTTTCTGATAGTGACACTTTGGAGTTTATTACTACTATAGGTAAGTTTAAAAAATCTATCAAATATGAATTGGACTTGAATGCGAAGGGTTTCATACCATTGCTATCACAATATAATCGTCATATTCCTGACCCCAAATATCGAGATAAGGGCAGGAACATGGTTATTATGAATATTTGTTGTTATAACATCAACTGATATACATAAACTGAAATTTTTAGCTCTGTACCTTACCTGAAATACAGCCTGGTGACAACGGACGGATAAATATTGATAAAAATAAAATAGTAATATAACATATTATTGCAGAAAAGTTAAAATGTCTGTGGACACAAAAGTTATCAATTTACGATAAAGAAGAAATTGATCTCCGTAATAAACTTCAATATTCAGCCATCATAGACACTGATTCTAATGCAACAGAAACAGAGGTGGCTACTAACCTGAGTTTATGGCGTGATGTTATGTTTGGTGGACAATTACCGCAAGTTGATTTTGGAGGAGATATTCAAAGATTTATTGCTGTCAGGTATTACCAATGATTCTCAACATTTTTTGTGCAGTTGTTCCCCCTTATATAAGATATTTGTAATGCCCCCTTAACAATACAGTTGTGATGCCCCTTAACAAGTTCACTGAACACCCCATTATTACGCGTTGGGAAATTGTAAATGCAGTAAGCAGTTGTATATTAAATAAATAAGATACTAGATGTTCCCTGCGACTACGAACGCATGGAATTTAAAAAAAAATCTTCTTTTTTGCAACATTTTTCACTACTGCTTTGCTGCTATTGGTCGCGTGATGTTTTAAAGCATTTCTCGACAAATAGACTATTCAACACAGATAATTTTTCTATTCAAACTAATAGTTCCTGAGATTAGCTTGTAACAAACTCTTCAGCTTTGTAATATTTACATTTTAATTATTATTTTGGATATATTTTGAATATATTATTATATGCCTATTTATGCCATAAAAATAGTGCAGAACATCGTAGCATGCAAATTTCTTGACCAATTTTGATTGAATCATTACTTCACAAGTAATATTTCACAAAAAACCATCATTTCTTTCAGGTCACAATGGGATCAGTATATAAACGAAGAAGGCACTACTTTGCCCATGGGATGGGTCCCTCCGAAACTGTGATGAAAATCTTATACATTTTAAAATTTGCAGATATAAATTTTTTACTTTGCATAATGTACGCTTCTTTTGATTCAATATATTAATAGATTTTTATATGGCTTGAAGATGTTTTTTTTATATTAACCTTCTTAAATATACGTAATTAGCTGTCTTCCACGACTTCGTAAGCGTGCAATTGAAAAAATTTGCCCCGTTTTTGCAACAATTTTCATTGGAAGTTTCTCCTAATAGTTGCAGCGTTATGTTATAATAATATAGCCTTCCTTGAGAAATTGACTAGCCAACACTAAAGGAAGTTTTCGAATCGGCCCAGTTGTTCCCGAGATTAGCACATTACATTTTTTCGGGATAAAAAGTAACCTATAATATTATTATTCTGATGTTTATGCTGCACTATTGTAAAGTTTGATTAAGAGGATACCAAAATAGCTTCGTGCTTTTTTCTACGTACGAAGTTTTCATTGTTTCTTTAGATTGAATGGCTAGAGCTCTAATTTTTAAGTATATGTTTTTTCAATATATGATCTAGGATCGCATAAACTCAGAAACGCGATTGGAAAAAGTTTTCTCGATAGAAAATCTTAGCGAAACAACCTCTCTCATTTTTTTCATTTGTCGGTCTATTATCACGTATTAACTAATGAAATAACTTTAAAAACATACGTAACTATTATATATAGAAACACGTAAATCAGAATTAAAATATATTTAGTAGATTTTGAGTAAACAAAAAAAATATTCCTAATTCTTCATTTTCTATACCTACTAGCTGTGTTAATATGTACATGTCGACGATAATATTGATGTAGGCCCTTAAAATCCATTCAGTAATTTTTGCGTGAAAAAGTAACAAACATCCATATTACTAGCTGACCCGTTGAACGTTGTTTTGCCATACAAATGTCCGTGGAGGGGAGGTGTTTGAAAAATAGATGTCCGATTCTCAGACCTACTGAATATGCATGTAAAATTTCATAAAAATCGGTCAAGCCGTTTCGGAGGAGTACGGTAACTAACACTGTGACACGTGAATTTTATAATATACTAGCTAACCCGGCAAACGTTGTTTTGCCATACTAAAAAAAAAGTATGAAAAATAGATGTTGGCCGATTCTCAGACCTACTGAATATGCATGTAAAATTTCATAAAAATCGGTCAAGCCGTTTCGGAGGAGTACGGTAACTAACACTGTGACACGTGAATTTTATATATAAGATTATAAGGATTACAACAAAATACAAATAAAATAACGACTGAAAAAATCAAAATGGTTTTTATTAATTAATCCAACAGTCTATTTCAATTGTGTGATATTATTTTTAAAACCCCTAAGGAGGTAAAAGGGTACAATATACTGCCATAGTTTAGGTGCTTATTGCACACAGTCCCGGGCAATTACTCTATACATATTTTCTAATTCTCGAAATGGGCGGCGGTAAGAACAAAAGTCAATTTCACATCTCTGCTATATTATAGATGGAGATACTATTGTCATATTTCAGCGTCCATAGATGTAGATACTATCTCCATAGCCCAGTGTTCATAGATGTAGATGTTATTGCTATAGTTCAGTGTTCATACATGTAGAAACTTTCTCTATAGCCCAGTGTTTATAGATTTTGATGTTATTGCTATAGCCCAGCGCTCATAGGTGTAGATACTATCTCTATAGCCCATTGTTCATAGATCTAGATATTATAAGTATAGTCCAGCGCTCATAGATAGATACTATCTCCATTGTGCAGTGTTCATAGATGTAGATACTATTTCCATAGCCCAGTGTTCATAGATATAGACACTATTGCCACAGTCTAGAGCCCATAGATGTATATACTATTGCCATAATCCTGCATAGTTTCCTATAAGTGGTGCAGGCAGAGGTCCTCCAGCTGTGAATATCCGAGTACCACTATCATCATAGCAATGTGTGTAAATGGCTGGTACATGTTTAACTTGATTAAAACCATCGGCATCCTCGTCAGGAAACTGTGGGACAATATATTTTTGATTATTTTTAAAATAAAGGATGTCACCAGACTACAGCAGAAAGAAGAGGTTCTATAACTTAATAAATCATACAACTGTCACTTACCACATATCCTCGGGAAGCTTTGAGTGTGACAGTTTTAGTTGAATGTATATTACTTTCTAAATATTTCCCGGCTCGCAAGTCGTAGAACATTAGTAAACCTGTACAAAAAAAAATATTACAATAAAATAAAGCCTATGTATATGGGGGGATAGTATAGCTACCCTGGATGATGAAAGAATCTGGTCTAGTAGTAAAACTCACATAGGGACATACATACAAAAACGACGACTTTTTTTTATATCCGTATTCTGGTACCCATAGCACAAGTATAGAGTTATAGCTTAGCTTGAGACCAGAGGCCGTTGTGCGAAATGTCCATAAATATTTATTTATATGTTGCACTAACTCCAAGTAAAGGTATAAGGGCAGAAGAATGATAATGTTTTATTTATTGGGTTAGCTATCCAGTATATCGTCCAAAGCATTACCTAGACCAGTGCCAATAGTAAGCATATTTCCTCTAAAGCTTGTAGATCGTATACCACAGCCATTGTATCTTGATGTGATTTTCTTAACTGATTGTAATGTCCGACTGTCCAGTAGTAATGTGTATGACTTGCATCCTATCGCGTATATACCACTCTCCTGAAAAATAAAAAGTTTTTAGCAATGAGCCAAGAAGTTTGGTTTAAAACTTCTGGACTAACTCCACCTAAGAATATTATTATTTTATTCAGACATCATACATTATTATGTATGATGTCTGAATAAAATAATAATATGTATTATGTCGTAGGAGACTTGATTAAAATAGTTTACTTATGGATTTTTAGTTATAACATAGCTTCCAAGATTATGAAGTAAGTCCTCAAATTGTGTCAATGGTGAGTTATTTGTTTATTTACTGTAGTTAGTTGATGAGATTGAATGGTGACCCGTTGAATATTTATAAAAGGATCCTTCCAAACCAGTTACACGTGTCGTAAGCCACGGATCTCGCTCATCGTAGTAGAATATTGTAGTTAATGTAGTTAGTTTGTCCAGTATTACAAGGCCTTTAGATAGATGACTGCTTTGGCTGTGAATACAGGTGATTTCTATGGTGTTTCTCCGATATATATATATTCATATTTTATTATTATACATTTTTTTTTAATACTGTACATATTTCTTTTTTATGTTTTAATTTTTAAATGTATATAGAACTGATTTGTGATTTTAATAACAATAAATGACATCATACTGTTATGTCACAAGCTTTCAAATAATTAAAGTAAAAAAACAATAAGACCTATAGTGTCATACATTTTTACTTGTTATAAAACAAAGTTGTTACAATAAACAAAAGCTATGCCCACTGTTGGACATATGCCTTGTTACTTGAAAATTAAACAAACTGGTCAAACATGTTAGTTATACCTGCGTGGCCAAACAGACGAGGTCCTGACATGAAGGTAGTTTCCTGGAGAGTGTTTGCCTGAAGGTCTCAGCGTTGAATACGTGGATGTAACCATTTAAAGTAAGTGCTGCTATCTCACGCCAGCGTTGGTTGAATGTTAACGCACGAACTTTTTGACCTACGTAAAAACAAAAAATAATAATCAATAACCAAATTATAAATTAAATTACTAACGGACTGCCATTCACGAGATCTGGGGTTCAATTCCCGCAATTTATAAAGGTTATACAATGTTTGTACTGCGTCTTGGTGTTTACTATGTATTAAAAGTATGTATTTACAAAAGAAAAGTAGTTTATGTATTCTATCCGTGTTCTGGTACACATAAAACAGGCATATAAGCTTAGCTTGGGACCAGAGGACGTTGTGTGAAATGTCCATAAATATTTATTTTTTATTTATTGCACAAGACGGTAAACTCTTAACCAAACCTTATGCCAACACGACTGGTAATAAACCAACTAGACCAAATATCTTTCCAAAGTGGGGGAGGTCCGTGCCCAATAGTGGGCTGCAGAGAAGTAGATAATATAAACACAAGTCCTCTGGTCCCAAGCTAAGCTTATATGCTTGTGTTTAGTGTACCAGAACACAGATATAATACAAATACTAATTTTAGTTGTAAATACATACTTATAATACATAGAAACACTCAGACGCAGAACAAACATTAAAATTTGTATGACAATTATAAATATCACACAAATTATTGTCCCAAGCAGGAATCGACCCGCGCCCTCGTGAACGGCAGTCCGTTACATGAACTACTCCCCCACGAGGCTTGTTCAATAGACCGAATAGAACCAATATCCTTCCAAAGTGGAGGAGTTCCGTGTCCAACAGTGGACTGCAGAGTATTAGAAAGTAGCAACTATGGTTCTCCGTGTGGTGACGGAGTAAGAATACAAGTGTCACCACCCCATCTCCTCCCAAGCGTGCTGTCAAAGTCAGCTAAGGGATATTGCACACAGATAACATCTTCTGTGAGAGACGGAAATTCGAAAAGAAACCCTGTGCCACCTGGAGAAGAAGAAGAAGAGGAAGTATTGTCCCTCACCAGATCTGCACTCCTTAACAACGAGCGGCTGCACGTAGTGGTGCTGCGTGTGCGTGGCGGGCGCGGCGGGGGCGCGCCACAGCGCCAACTTGGAGTCCTTGGAGCCCGTCACCACGAACTCGTCGTCCAACCAACACATGTCTAGTATCTACAACATACAACATACATACATAACATAATAATATTTACTACACTAGAATCCGTTTATTATGACTCCGTCTATATTAACCAACCGGTTATTATGACGTAATTACAACACGAAGTTTGGTTTCCATATAAAATTCTTTATAAAATGTTCGGATGTAATGACTTCCTTACAGTGCCATGTCGCTTATAATGACCCATTGATAATAAATTATGTCCAGTTATAATGACCGACATGATTCTTTACACCCCTCTCGGTAATGTTCGTTGATTCCCGACGACGTTCGGCATGTAGCTGGTTTTTTGTTGTGTAAAAAAACAGACAAATTACAGATTACTTACAGTAAAAAATAGACTTGTAAGTGTTATAATGTGCTGATCACGTGCAATTTTGATTTTGATTTAATATGTATGTATACATATGTAATTACTATTACGTCTAAATAATCGGACGTCATACAAAGCGTTTTGTCAAATAAAAAACGACAAAAACCGAAACTCACATGGTCAAGTATAAAATACTGAAATTTGGTGCATTTTACCTATTATTTTGCATTAAATTAGGGCATGAAATGGAGACACAATATATTAAGTTTGTTGGAATCATTTATTTAATATCTAATATACAAAATTCTCATGTCACAATGTTCGTTCCCATACTCCTACCCAATTTTTATGAAATTTTATAAGCATATTCAGTAGGTCTGACAATCGGCTACTATCTATTTTTCATACCCCTAAGTGTTTATCCACCCCTGATATTTGTATGGCAAAACAACGTTTGACATGTCAGCTAGTGATTTAAAAAAATATTAATAAAATATTTATTATTTTTAAAATTAAGTTCTCATAATTCCTGAACAAGGCCAGGAAACGAAGTTAGGCGAACGTGAGTGGTGCGTGAGTTTCGGTTTCGGCAAAAGAAACTGCCGCCGAAACTTGATTTTCGGCCGAAACCGAAAACCGAACTTTCGGTCTATCACTATTTATTTTGTATAATTTGTTAAAGATTGTTTATTTTCTAATAATTTAAAACATTATATAATTATTCTTACCCAATCTTTGTGTGCTTCTCCAACACAAACAGGGTCTAATGTAGGCAGGCTGTATATGGCTAACTCACATGAATTTCTTGCACCAGTCGCTAATAATGTTCTGAAATTATATTGTACTTCGTTTAACATAATTCAAATGACATTTGCTGTGTGGTGATAGATTAATATCGCAAGTTTCACCACCCCAATAAAAATCAATTGCTGTTCGTTAGTCTCGTCAAAACTTGAGAACGGCTGGGCAGATTATGGTGATTTTGGTCTTGAAATATTCGTGAAATTCCAGTGAAGGTTTTAGCGGTTTTAACGGAGTATTTGGAGTCAGCTAGTATTACTATAGAATGTTCATTCATTCAAGATATGGTGAAAAGACGTAACAAAACTAATAAAACTATACATACTTGGAAGGATTAATTTGTAGCGCATGTATTCCAGTCTGTTGGTCTGGTCCAGCCCACGGAGCACGCGGTCTCAATGTTGGGATAGCGTCTAACGTACGTCGTCTTACATCATACACCATTAACTACAAATAAATATACACATAAACATAACATACTTTGTCCGTGGGGTGACCGTACGGATTTGTACTGTGGGCCGTCTGTCTGACGTCAACCTTCCTCAGGTATATGTGCAGGTGTCATGCGACATGGTTCCTTGGGTCGATTCTTATGACCCTCGCAGACAGGGCATGGGAAGATGACGCTTGTATTCTTTTTGACTGTTACCCCACGGTCAAACATTAAAATGTGTGAAACTAAATTAAGATGTGTGAAAGTAAATAAAGCTTATACAAAACTATTTACCTTATTACACTTAGTACCAAATACGACTTGTCTATCTGAGAGCCACTGTGAACAGAACACCTTGTTCATATTGCCCAAGTTGATGGGTGTCTCTCTGAACATGTCATGGGTCAGCATGTGACGTGTCGCATATGCTGGGTCCACTGAACGAGGCTGGAATATAATAAATAATGGAATTAAACATGTTGAGGAGGGTTAATTATATTGGCATTAATAGGGACTGCCTATAGATTTCACGTAATAATAATACAAAATAATACAATACAATACAATATAATATAATAATACAATGCTGTTATGACGAGAGCAGTGTCCATGCACAGTGATGGCTGCTACCTAACTTGCTCAAAATCCAATAATTGCAGAAGCTTTCTTGACGGACCAAGAAAGCTTGATGGATGAAGAAAGTCACGGCCTAGGGTGTCTCCCTGCGATTTCAGATATGTCGTCTGTCAGCGGCGTCTGTCTGTATGGGCGTCGGCAACGCATTGTTGGGTTTGATTATAATAAAAAAAAATTGTCACGGAGATAACTAGATCTAGAATCTCTTTATAACTTGATGACGGGCTTCGTGGTCTAGTGGTTCATATAACGGACTGTCGTTCACGAGGTCGCGGGTCCGATTCCCGCCTCGGACATTCATTTGTGTGATGTTTATAAATGTCATACAAATGTTTGTTCTACGTCTGGGTGTTTACTAAGTATAATAAGTATGTATTTACAAAAGAAAAGTAGTTTATGTATTCTATTCATATTCTGGTACCCATAACACAAGCATAATAAGCTTAGCTTGGGACCAGAGGACGTTGTGTGAAATGTCCATAAATATTTATTATTATTATTATAACTGATCTAGATTGCATTGTGTTGTGTGAAATGCACTTGTATTATGAAGGATAGTCCATTACCAGCAGTATGGCGATTTCAGGCCAAGAATTAGGAATGAATACAACCAGATATAATATTGTAGACACAACAATTTGTTTACATATAAAGATTATATAGCGTGTCTAATGATAACGGTATATTTTTACTAATACCACCAAAAGGGTACTCAAGGGCATCATACAAAACATAAGATAACACAAACATTTATATTTATAAATGAATTTAGATAAGATTTTCTTTGTTTTACTTTTTTAATTCCTGTTTCTCGCTTTTCAAACAAATATTATCATAAAACTTAAGTGTGGGATCAGAGCATGATTATTCAAATTGAATATTACAGATGAAGTTTTGCTCTAAAAAGGTTCAGTGATGTTTAAAGAGGCTGACAGAAGTATGTTTGAGATTCAAAGTGAAAATGGCGGAATACAAAGCAGCATCCTGCATCTTGAGAAGATTATTGGGATTGTTTCAGTAGATACCAGAAATCTATGTCAACCAGTGACTAAGGACGGGGAAATACTGTTATTTCTACCCCACCTCTTCGTCCAACTATTCATTGTGCTTGTGAAAATCCTAAATGCTTTCCTGTTATTAATATCCATAAATTTTAAAGCTTATAAAAACTTGTAGATAAAGTACCTGCAATCACTTTACCAACATTTAACTGTTTTTGAGAATTTTGTACGTTTAGGCAGCATCTCTCTGTTGGGTGGATAGTCTGCATATTAATAAAAATACTAACCTCAGCCATTTGCATTTCTCTTGATCGTACATAGTCAACAAAGTTATATGACGTTGACAATATTTTGTGTTGTTGTGTAGTTGTTTCTTCCTCACTGTCACTGTCCGAGTAGCACACAAAATCCTCTGGTTTATCTGGCTTTCTTTGTTGTTCTAATCTGATACAATAACATAATATTTATGGTTTTATTCAGATATATTTAATACTAGTGGTTGCCTGCCACTTCGTATGTATGGAATTAAGAAAATTTTCCCCATTTTTTAAGACATTTTTCACTGATGCTTCAGCAGTCTCTGCCTACCCCCATGGGAAAAAGGCGTGATGTTATGATGATGATTTTTCACTGATGCTTCACTACTATTAGTCGTAGAGTGATGTTATATAGCCTATAGAATTCCTTAATAAATCAGACTAGTGGTTCTTGGGATAAGCATGTTCAAACAAACAAACAAAGAAACTCTTCAGCTTTATCGACGGGCTTCGTGGTGGAGTGGTTTATGTAATGGATTGCCGATCACGATGTCTCTGGTTCGATTCCCGGTCAGGACAATCATTTGTGTGATATCCATAAATGTCATACAAATGTTTGTACTGCGTCTGGGTGTTTACTATGTATTATAAGTATGTATTTACAAAAGAAAAGTAGTTTATGTATTATATCCGTATTCTGGTACCCATAACACGAGCATATAAGCTTAGCTTGGGACCAGAGGACGTTGTGTGAAATGTCCATGAATATTTATTTATTTATTTATAATATTAGTATAGATTAATTAATATTATTATGTAAAGAGTGTAATATGTAAGCAGAAGTTAATATCTGACAATAATAGTTAAAATTGATAAGTTTTCTTTAGTATAAACAATTAGGACTGCCGTCTGTCTGGAATTACCCAGGTTTGTCTGGTTTAAAAGGTATCCTAGAGCTATTGAGTAGCCTATACACTATCATACCAGACAATTATCAATCTTGATATAATAAAGAACAATGAAAATAAGGCTTAAACTAGGTCAAGAACTAATTACTAAAAAAAGATTTATTGATAAAGTAACCGTTACTTGATATTCTTACAATTATAATACAATTTAGACTTAATTGTGCAATAGATTTCGAAATACATCCTGATGTAACATACCTACTTTAATAAGACCTCATTTTTCATAAGCTTGGACACAGGTAATATTTAATTTAGAATTAAAGCTGTATAACAATTAAGGTAAACATAGAAAAAATATAAAAACAATAATAGGTAGTGACAACTACCGCAGCCACGCATAAATTATACGTCTTAATTATGGGCATAATTACCTCAATGCTCGAGCCTTCGCTCGTCGTTCTTTAATTCTACTAGGTATGTAACACGACGGGTATCGCCCTTCTGTGGCTTTTCTTACCGTCTGCGCCATCTTAGTGCTAATCGAATGTCTCAATAAGCACTTATAATACACGGTCAACTACTCGCTTTCGTTTTGTTCGACTGTACACATACCAATAGTACGACATTTTTCATTGTATCACTGGAGTCCCAAACATTTATGCTTATGTATTTTCACACACTTTAATTGACTCACCATTAAAACCTATTTATTAATGTGTTTGCTATAAAATATTAATTCACAAAATGTTTATAATAATACTATTACTCCAACAATGTAAATAAAAAGAAAGCAATATTGAGAAAATGGAAATGAAGATAATGAAGCTGAGCAATTTTTTGAGATGACCATAGATAATTTGAGATCACCACAGAATAAACAAATGCCACAGATAAATACACAACTCCACAGACTAAAATAATTGGCATTGTTCATAATTTTTGACTGATGATGAATGATTGGAAAACGGGGTTAATATTTTTTTTTAGAAAATATACCCTATTTTCTAAAAAAAAATATTAACCCCGTTTTCCAATCAGAGCACAATAGCGCATTATGCGGCACAATGCTCCATGTTGAGTGTTCCAATTACAGCATCGCATCGCACAATCGAGCACTCTCAAAAGTGATGCGTGCAATCCATACCAACTTCAGCGACAAAAAATTAACAAGTATTTTTACTTTAAATTGGCATTGATTGAAATTTTATTTATATAAAAGTAAAGTAAAATAAAAGTAAAATATTCTTTATTGCACACCATAATGATTTATAAAGCTTACATAACAGACATATCATAGGTACAAAGGGCGGTCTTATCGCGAGCTGCGATCTCTCCCAGACAACCATAAGATGGATTTGACCGAGGCAGAATAGGCGACTTTTGGTGTACTAAAAATAAGTGAATATAGTATATAGTATATTGCTCGTAGCAGTTATATACAAATACATATACATACATAACATTTACATAAATATATCCTTATATACATATTTTGACATATACATACATACACAATACATACATATTATATACATACATAGAATATTCATATGGAAGTATATCAATTTATCGGTAGGGACAAGTAGTGTTCCTTAACAAGTTTTTTGAATGATGATATGGTCTGAGCGTATATATTATCGTTAGTAATTTTATTTATTGTTAAAAAAAAATTTAGGGCTTTCTTTTCGTCGGAGTTTTCTGGAAATATTCAAAGTTAATTCAAGCTGTGTTAAAAAATAAATAAATATAAGTATGGATGAAGGTATAAACAATGACTGTTTTTATATTCCACACATATAATGTGAATACAATGTTTATTTTAGAATTTTTTTTTCAACACTGTACTTAGCGCACTCTGCTGGCGCATTTTAAAACTAATTCACGTTCCAATTAAACGTCAGCATTGTGCGGCATTGTGCGGCACTGAGTCGCATTATGCTCTGCCATTGGAAAACGGGAATAGACTATTATAAGCCACACAAATTGGTAATGCGCCTGGCGGCCATGTTGGTGACGTCATAGTGACGTATATATGTTATACGTATAATTATTATACGTTTAATTATAGAGAATATTACATTTTGTTAGCTGTATTTTTTCTTTGCTGATGACGTCACAAGGGCGTTTTTTTTTTGGATTTTCTATCTTCTGCAAATACTTATAGGTCTGATTTGCTAAGGGGCAGACGTTTTCTATTTTTCTCTCCAAAAATCTATAACTATTTCTGATAATCCTAAGTTACGTGGATATTCATGAAACATTGGCACATGCACGCAGCATTTAAGGGCCTACATCAATATTATCGTATATCATCGCCGACACGTACATATTAACACAGCCAGTAGGCACAGAAAATGAAGAATTAGGGATACTTTTCCTATTTACTCAAAATCTACTAAATATATTTTAATTCTGATTTACGTGTTTCTATATATAATAGTTACTTATGTTTTGAAAGTTATTTCATTAGTTAATACGCGATAATAGACCGACAAATGAAAAAAATAAAAAATAAGAGAGGTTATTTCGCTAAGATTTTCTATCGAGAAAACTTTTTTCAATCGCGTTTCTGAGTTTATGCGATCCTAGATTAGGTATATATTGAAAAAACATATACTTACTTAAAAATTAGAGCTCTAGCCATTCAATCTAAAGAAAAATTCAAACTTCGTACGTAGAAAAATGCATGAAGCTATTTTGTTATCCTCTTAATAGCTACAATGCATGACGTAGATAGTATTAATATCTGAATATGCTTATCTAAGTAAATAAGTATTTTCTCACGAAACTTTTATAACATTTTATTACAAAAGCGTTTTTCTCCGAAATTAAATTAATAATCCCATTTCACTTAAAAGACAAAAGGAACCAGATAGCGAAGACCTCGCTTAACCTCTGACCTTCTTTTAGTAATTACGGTAGGTACACGTTAAATAGACTAAAAGAAAATACAACGTAGTGTCGCGACGCTCTATTTTTACACAAAATATATTAATTACATTAGCCGTGAGGTAAACTTAATACAGCAACGCCCACGGGCGCATTAAATAATTACTATTATCTCGGGATTAGTGATGCTTGCAGACTGAAAGAGGAGAGGCTATTATGGATTAAAAATAAACGAAGTAATTCTCTTTGAAAAGAACATCTTATTATAACATTATATTATAAAATTAAATTGTCTATTTAATTAGCTGTGTTAATTAGCTTAAGAAAGTGTATTTCAGTGTGTTATTTATGTACTTTTATGTAAGTTTTCCACAAAAAAAACCAGTGTTTCCCATCAAGATCAAACTATATTTATGGCATTTACTAATTTGCATTTTCCGTGTGGTGATGGATTAAGTAACTGTAGGAGCCAGTTAAAGGATAATTATAAGCAGTTAAGATCTACTGTGAGAGACAGAAAATTTGAAACTAAAATTCAGTGCCAACACGCCTGGCCAGCGCAGCACAGTATACCATAATCCATCTCAAAGTGGAGGCGGCCCGTGCACAGCAATGGGCAGGAGACGAGAGGAGAGGATATTATTTACGTGTAGAACGTGTTGGTACCTATTCTACGTGCACAACTAAACTTAACTAAAAATGAAAATTGATTGTGTCAATTAACACAATTCCGTAATGTTAACGAAACTTTCTTGTTATCAAATCTGTATAATATAGACTTACGATTATAATTAATATAAAAGTGCACAATAAAATAGCCATATAATCAAGATACAGCAATAATTGTTTTCATTTATTAGTTAAGTTAAGTTTAGTTGTGTACGTAGAATCGGCACCATTAACTATAAAAAAATCATTCTTGGTTTCATGTTAGTTTACTTTAGTTCTGTTCTTGCCGCAATAGAATTGGTACCACAGGCCACATGAACAGGGCTTTTTGACGAGCAATTTTATATTATCTTCATTGTAGCAAGTAAACTGTTTTAGTAATAAATATTATTACAAGTGGTGCCAAAGGTAGTTAGGTCATAGGTCGTTGACTGGCGCTATGCAGTGGAATCCTCATTAGAGAGAATTCCGCGAACAAAAAATACACGAGCGAGTGAATTCATTTAAATTGACTTATTTATTTTAGGTAACTACATTGTTTTTAAAGGGTTCCAATTTTTTTTTTTTTTTAAATTGACTAAGTTAAAACAAAAAGATCAACCAACTTCATGCGCCTTTGAAATTTGAGGGTTTTCCTCGATTTCTCAGGAGATAACCATCAGATCCTGGTGCCAATGGGCCCACACGGGAACCACCAACTTTTAAATAAAACAAGAATCATTAAATCGCTTCGCCCAGTTAATAGTTATGAGGTAACAAACAAAAAAAATACATACAGACGAATTGAGAACCTGCTCCTTTTTTGAAGTCAGTTAAAAAGAGGAAGAAATGGTTTGGTGAATGTGTAATATGTGTATTTCCTTGTACGTCCCGGATGCGAAAATGATGCAGGAAAATTGAATAGCAGGATTATAGTTTGTCGTTACAAAATAATTTCATAGATGGCGTTGCAAGTTTCAAATACTTACCAATAAATTAATATTATTTACTAATGAAATATTAATTGTAAGAAAAGAAAGAAAGAAAGAAAAATAGTTTTATTTACAACTTGCAAGGAAAAGACAAGAAATACATAGAAACTAAAGATAACAATTCCAATGCAAGCTGCAAATACGAATCAACTCAGCGTTGTGCTAGTTAAAACTAGCGCTGGTCTTCCGTTGACCCGTATTGGAGCTGCAAGCCATCGCATCTAAATAAGTATAAATAAGTAAGATAAACAATAATATAACAATACCTAAATACATACAAACAATTATTAACAAAAAGCAGTGAAACCACGAAGTATAGATACAAGGAGTCCGAACGGTATAGGCTTTTCCATAATATTTCGTGTACACAATAATAATCCCAGATCATAGTTCTGTTTTCTGCCACTGGCTGCGCAAGTATTCAGGACGTACCGATGCTATTATAGAATATCAGAATATCTCTTGACCTTCTCTGTATTGTTGGGTTTATAGCATAAAGCACTCGAAAAATTTCTAAAAATTTCCTAAAACTTATATTTAACTCCACGTTTCTCAGAATATTTTTTTCCACAGGTGTCAATAGTTCAAACGAGTACTTCTTGAAAAATGGAGCGCTCTACCGGCAAAAAATCTGTCCCTTAAATTGAGACCATTCGTTCAACATTACGTTCGGACTCCTTGTATCTATACTTCGTGAGTGAAACCATAAAGCAATACAATATACCTACATTAGAAAAAAATCAGTAGCAAAAAATAAAAGTTCAAAGTGTGTTACACAAATAACGTAAATACATAGAAACATAATACTATCATCATGGACACAATAGTAAAAATAAACAAACAAATAAATAAAAAATAGAAAAGCAGTAAAAGGCATTATAAATAAGTCCAATTCAAGGTCAGTACATAAACACATACTAAACAAAATAAAAAGAAACAAAAAAAAATAATTATAATTAAAAAGCAGAGAAAAGAAAAGACAAAGCAGAATATAACAGAACTTATTAATAACAAGAAATAAAAGTAAATCATTACAGGTCCTTTTTTTGCTTATAATTGATGAAACATAAGATTCAATTTTAATTAATTTTCAGGTTGGCCTCGATGTAAATAACACCTACATGGCTTCATTTACATTAAAATATCGATGTGAATATCAGTTACTTCTTAATATTAGCTGGTTTAATAAAAACAAGCCTTTTACCTGAGCAACTTAATTAAATAATTATTAAGTATAAAAGAACAGACTCCACGTTAATTTTACAATGTAGATTATTGTAATATTTACGGGTATAAAATAATAATAATAAAAATTTTGTGTAATAAATATAAGTTATTGTCAGTAATGCAAAGATGGAGCTCTAAGTACCTACTAGGATTACAATATTTAATACAGAATTTTTTTTTACGTATAATTTTTTTTTTTAATTTTGAATCTTTCCTGTATAATTGATGAAATGTATTTTTAATAAATAAAGACAATTTCTTTATTTTCCATGTGAGAGCAAAAAGTTTATTTCGTACTAAAAATTTGGTGATCTTCGCAAAGAATAATTTTAACGCTTCACAAAATATTATGTATAGAAATAAAACCACATCATCAGATGGTACAAAAAGTTCCTCAATTACAATTTACAAAAATTGAAAAGATTTATCAGTACGAAGCCGGTGTAATTTGCTAGTTATAAATGAAAAAAAAACCTCGGTGAAATTCCAGAGATAAAGCCTGGTGATAGACCTAGTGATAGACGGATAGCGAAGTCGCCAAGTTACCTAAAAAGAAATAAACGAAAAATAAACAATAAATTCCATAGGCCGGGTAAGTGCTCCAAATATCGGCAACGTCCCTATAGTCAACTCTAGTAGTTGGACGATAGCCAGATATCCGCGAAAAGTGTATATTTCGCTGAGCTGGCTTAGCGTAGTTTCAACTTGTTCACATTTTGTTGCGGAAATATTTCTGTATCGGTCAATATTTCTTTTAAACTTCGACTATTTTAGTTAGATATTTTGACGTTAGTAAAAGGTTACTGAACTGATTGGAATTCAAAAATGCTGTGAATATAAATAATTTATTACGAATATTTTACACTAAATTGAGATTTTCTTTGCATTTTGCATTTGTTTATAAAGTGAAACTTTATAGCTTAGCTATCCTGTCCGTTAACGTCCCACTGCTAGGAACGACTATGGTTTACTGTATTGCACTGATCAGGTTTGTTAACACAGGGTTTATTTTCGAGATTTCCGTCTCTCGCCGAGGATGGCACCTATGTATAAATATTACCTGTCTGATTTTTACAGCGCCCTGGGAACGAAAAGGGATAGTGACACTTGAATTAGCGTCTTTGCTAGTTTCATATTATTAGCCGTTTAATGTAGTATCTATATTTCAATTTAGTTTCAATGTACGTCTGTAAAATCTATAAAGGAATTCACCCATTCAGCCATTAACATGCATTTCGCATGTCATGTTCGTGCCGGCTCTGGAATGAATAACATGTCTCCTATGAACACTGCCACGTGTATTTACTTAACTGATTGCATTTCATATTATATTATGATACTAAATACCTTGTTCATATGGTGACGGCTTAAGATTACAAGTGCAACCAGGCCTATTCTTCCTAAGGTAAAGGCCGGCTAAGAGATATGTTAGCGAATAACATTTTTGAGGGACGGAAAATTCAAAACTAAATTGTAAGGCAACACGCCTGGTCAGCTCGGCTCGGCAGACCGTAATCCATCCCAAAGTGGAGGAGTTTCGTGCCCAACAGTGGGACATCATTATCAAATATTTTGAAAAATATGGACTACAACTGGAATAAAGTTGTAATGATGGATGAAGGATATTTTTAAACTCGAAGCTGTATGTGGTTAAGTATACAACCTTCCCGCACTTAAGTCATCTGTGTATTTGAAACTTAAAAACCGAAAAATTATAATAATATTTAACCTTTTTGTGATAACAATTATATCTTAATTCAAAGCACATAAAATGTTTGTATATTGTTATAATGTTTGGGACTGAGTGGCGTCGGTAGTATTGGCTATGCGCCAAAAAGAACGTTCGTTTCTAAGCTAAATGATAACGTATTAAATTGTAATAGGAAATATAGTGACGCAGTAAAGTTCGCCCTTTTGTGTAATTAAACAAAGCTTTGATGAATATTGAAGTTACATATTTTATGCCATTGGTTTTATAAACTTTCTTTATTAATATGTACATATACCTACTTTCATAAACTTTCTATATTCATATGTATTATGTGTTTATACTTTATCTGTTATACTTTAGCAATAAGTAGAACTAATATATTCTTTATGG